>OY728129.1:643083224-644329474 GCA_963277665.1 Viscum album
AATAAATAATAAATAATAAATAATAAATAATAAATAATATATAATATATAATATATAATAAATAATAAATAATAAATAATAAATAATAAATAATAAATAATAAATAATAAATAATAAATAATAAATAAATTTAAACAATAAACAATAAACAATAAATAATAAAGAATAAATAATAAATAAATATAAATAATAAATAAAAAATAAATATAAATAATAGATAAAAATTAATAAATAATAAATCATAAATAATAAATAAAGATAAATAATAAATAATAAATAATAAATAATAAATAATAAAAAAAGATAAATAATAAATAATAAATAATAAATAGTAAATAATAAATAATAAATAATAAATAATAAATAAAGATAAATAATAAATAATAAATAATAAATAATAAATTGTAAATTATAAATAAATATAAATATAAATAATAAATAATAAATAATAAATAATAAATAATAAATAATAAATAATAAATAATAAATAATAAATAATAAATAATAAATAATAAATAATAAATAATTATAAATAATAAATAAATAGAAATAATAAATAATAAATAATAAATAAATATAAATAATAAATAAATATAAATATAAATAATAAATAATAAATAATAAATAATAAATAATAAATAATAAATAATAAATAATAAATAATAATAATAAATAATAAATAATAAATAATAAATAAATATAAATAACAAATAATAGATAAATATAAATAATAAATAATAAATAATAAATAAATATAAATAATAAATAATAAATAAATATAAATAATAAATAATAAATAATAAATAATAAATAAATATAAATGATAAATAAATATAAATAATAAATAATAAATAATAAATAATAAATAATAAATAATAAATAATAAATAAATATAAATAACAAATAATAAATAAATATAAATAATAAATAATAAATAATAAATAATAAATAAATATAAATGATAAATAAATATAAATAATAAATAATAAATAATAAATAAATAAATATAAATGATAAATAAATATAAATAATAAATAATAAATAATAAATAATAAATAATAAATAATAAATAATAAATAACCAGTTACAAATAATATATAATAAATAAATTAGAGTATATTATAAATAATAAATAATAAATAATAAAGGAAACACATGAAAAAGTATGAAAAGACGTGATAAGGGATGAAAAATCATGAAAATGCATGAAAAAGGATGGAGAAGCATTTAAAGAATGAGGTATTAGAAAGAATGAGAACGCATGAAAACTCGTGACAACTCTGGAAAACTCCTTAATAATTCAACATAATCATCATAATAACCCACAAAAAACCATTGATAAAGATAACAAGTCATGGAAACCCAAATAAACAGTAATAAATGGAGCTACCGTTAAAACTCGTCAAAACGGTCATAAAGAGACAAAAACATTGGACTCACATTAACAGAGATAACTTAAGATCCGAGAGTCGGTTTTAGATCCGCGACCTGTCAAATCAAAGATCCCGAAACGATATTCAACCTGAAAGGTGAAAGAGTCCGAATGGACAGGCGGATCAGAAGTTACGACCATTTAAAAAAAAGCTGACGGGGAACGGGTGCTAGAAACGAGGCATTGAAAAACATAACAAACCCGATACCCACTAAAAAGGCCATAACATATGATCTATGAGTGCATGTGGGCGCCACAACCAGTCAAACTGAAGCTCATGGAACGATCTATGATCTGGCAGGTGGAGGAGGCTGAATTGACACGCGGATCGAAAGTTAGGTCCGTTTGAAGACAAGTTCGACGGGACACCGGTGACAGAAACGGGGTTTTGGAGGCCTTCAGAGGGGTTTTTGGGGTTGAAAAACCTGACAGAAGCTAACTTGTGTCGAACCGGTGCGTAGCTCTCTTCGCTGGCTTCGATTTGATATGTGGTAGAGCCCAAACGGACACCCGGAACGAAAGTTATGGCCATTTCAAGTTGGAGAACTTTTTTCAACTTTTTTATAACTCTAATATCGTCCACACCTTAGAACGTCTCATTGTTTTGATTATATGTGCCGCTATATCTCTTCATGAACTTTGATTTGACTGGTCGTGGCGCTTCAACGGACGCCCGGATCAAAAGTTTTGATCGTTTTAGTGTTTTCGGGGTTTCTCACATTTTTTTATTTTTTTCATTTTATTTCCCGGCGGTTTTACCGAAACCGCCGCTATTTCGCGCCGGTTTTTTTAAAAAACCGCCGCGAATCCTTGAATAAAATTAAAAAAATTAATTTTTTTTTTCCGTTTAGCGGCGGTTTTCTCGTAGTGGGATGAAAAGAGAATAAGAGAATGAGATCAATAAATGTAGTCAACCATTTAAAAAGGGTTGAATTACCTTGTAGATTTCCAACTGGGTCAATAGAAGTAGATAATATGGAGTTATTGTATCTTAAGTGGGTCAAGAGAAAAAGAGAAGTATTTTATTGGACGTACTTTCATGGGGGATCTTGATATTCAAAATAATGATCATATTCATCATTTAGAAGTGTTATCCATTTCTTCATACATTGGTTTTAAATTGATACAAAGCATTGTATTGAGGAAATCGGATTGAGAAAATCAAACTAATGGATTGAAATACGAAAAGTGATTCAAATGAAAGTCTGAAGAAGGAGATCATGTTTGAAGATGGATCATGAAGATTCAAGAAGAGCTGATGAAGTGAAAATGCATCCTAAGATTCTATGGGAAATTGAATTTTGGGTGAATTTCTTGGAGAGGGAAAGATTTTTAGGATTCCCAGCAAATGCATTCAAGGGTCACCTGTAAAAGGAGAGGAACTTTTTTACTTTATGAATGTTGGTATTGTTCATTGTAGTAGATAGAGAAGCTCTGAGTTTTCCTGGAGAGAAATAAGATATTGTATTTATCTTTGTTCAAGATGTTCTGATAGGAATAAGAAATAGGTGAAGAGACAATATTGCAACATTGTTTTCAGCTAATGATTGTACTAAACTGATTACCATTTTCATCTAATTACCATATATGTCTTATCAATTGTATGTGGTTGATCATCATTTCGGGATGGATTAATCGACTTCAGGATTTCGGTATTTGGGTTCCCAGACTGAAGAAGAATCGTACTGAGTTTAGCGGGCTCAGAAATTGAAGTGGTGTCGATTCATCTCTACCATTTTCTATCAAAACAAATATCACTAGGGATAATCTTACCAAGATGAATCGTATTTGGAGAATCACACTCAGAGGAATAACAGTTGGAAATCTGACTAACTTTTACTTAATAAAGTCCTAGAAGTTCTTACTATCTTCTGGGTAAGAAAGTGAATAATTGTATTTCAATTGAATAAATTTGTGGAATTGAAAAGAAGCATAGGTAACGTGAGTTGTTACAAAAACTTGGTATTGACCTATCTGTGGTAAGAGGGTGCACACGTACATTTGTATTGTCTTCAAAAGTACTACTTGAGTGAATGGGCATAGTGTACTCGTTGTAATATAGGGATTGTTTTCTAATGAATTGGGTGGTATTGGATCATTTCCAAACCATACCAAGGAAATGGATATTCTTATTGAATAGTGAAATTTGTAAATATTTGTGTTCTTATGGATGTGTGTTTGAATTTTTTTAAATTGGGAATAGAATATTTTACAGGAGGTGAAGGTTGTTTTATTTGAAAAGAAACATAAAATAAAAATATCACGGATTCTCCCCCCCCCCTCTTAGTGATACAATCGTCCTCACTGGGAACTTTCAAAAAATATATCCAATACAAGGATTTATTTAATTGGATGAGCCTATTTCACCCATAATCATAAAAACATATAAGATATTACCTTTGTTTTGTTTAGCTATGATTTTGACCTTTATAATATTTATGTTTTGTTTAAAGTCAAAAATGACTCTCTCAAACTTTAAATATATATATATTATATTTTGAAGTGTTAAAAACAACATACATTCTACTATAAATTTTTATTTTAAATATAAATGAATTTTTTTAATATAATTTATTCTTAATTTTTAGTAATTGATTAATTAATTTAAATTATTAGGCAATGCTAACACTTTAATCACTCGAAATGTCTCTAGTTTTAAATTTATAAATTAATAGGAAGAATTGTGTGACCAAGTGCTGAGGTAGGACAAGATTATAAGGCCCGGTGTTCTCGAGACAAATATCTGAATAAATTTAATTTTTTAATTAAAATGTGCATTCAGTTTAACTTTGGACATAAATAACATCTAAATGCGTGCTCAGATTAGAAATCAGAGGGCACAATTGCTTTCATAACAGCTATGTTACCTTAGGAGGGGCCTAAAATTGATCAACACAGGTAAAGTATAAAATATAATATATGGATGTTTTAAAGGATAATAAAATGAAATTAAAAAGGTTTCTTTTATTTCTTTTGATGGTTCACAACATATCAGCTATTTTGCGACGCCACGATGGGGAAACCTGTTTTCTTTCATAAATGAAACCATGTGACGACACTACAATATATCAACATGGAAACTATAAAATGAATTTTTATCATTTAATAGTTTAGTAGGGATACAATAATAGATTCATAATCCTAAAAAATTGTCTGAAATCTCTAGAGAGTAAAATCCTTGGCAAAACCTCTCATTGGGTAATGACGAATGACAACAAAACTACGGATCGAGATCACTCAGGGACATATCACCAATGATGATGAACATTCTTCATCAATCAATCCAAACTCTAAGGGGGTGTGAGTTTTTTTATTCTCCTTCCCCGTTCAGTATCACTACAACAAATGTGAATTAGTCAATGAACAGGATAATCCATGGATCATGCGTATTGTGGGTTTGGTTTATTTGATTGTGGGGATTGATTCGGTCTGATTCATGTTTGAATTTTTTTATTTTTTTCTTTCGTTCTTCATATAATACGTAATGATCAAGGCCGACATGAACTAGTTCAAGATCCATCCATTTTGCGCATTTATGTGCTTGCCTCTCTACCCCCATTCTTCGTTCTTCATTCCTCATGATTCACGATCCATGACGGTAATTAGAAACCATGGTGGCACAAGCCAGTGATCAAAGGTGGCAGGTCCGACCATTTTAGGTGGAGCGCGGTGAGGTGAGGCCACTGGTAGAGAGGTCGGGCCAAGCAGAATGAGTGATACGACCATTGGAAGGGAATCCATTGGAAATGGAAACCCATAGTCTAGCGGGACCATGGTAGCAAGACGGCCCGTGGCGTGGAGGTCGCGGCTGACGACCAATCGAGGCCGCCGGCAGGGCGACTGGGTGGTGGTGGGATGTTGTCCAGCTAGATAATGTCGAATTAGGGATGTGGGCCGTTATTGGGAGTAAATGATGGATTTGGTGACGTAAATAAAGGTGGGACAAAGGAGGACCCCATGGTAGAGTTGTGGGATCTGGCAAGTCATGCAGATTGGTTTTTCCACGCAGTCAGGCCATGTTGACCGAGCAGCGCACGTGGTTGAGCCGCGTCTGGGAGAAGGGTCAGCCTGCATGCGGTGGGTTGGGCTGGAGAACCTAGGCTACCCCGGTCATCCCAACGGGTTGGGACACCCCAGACTAATCAGGTCGGGTCGGCGAAACTAGGTCTGGTCGGTCAGACTGGGTCGGACACGGGCCGATCCAGACCTGTTACACTAAAATGGTCATATCTTTCAAACAGGAGGTCCATTTGATCAGCCATCTATGACATTGGGGCCCTTGTGACTATGAGGTCCTTTTTTAGATGGTTTGGTGAGTTTTAGTATGGACCAATGTTGGTTCAGAGTTTCCTTTAGTTTTTCTTCGAGGGTTCAATACGTCATTGTTTCCACATCACTGGATAGTAATCCCCTCTAGAGGCCGAGTCTCGGATACAGTCATGGCATCCCCCATTTGGAATGGAACAATCCACTATCACCCCTAATGGTGTTTTTTTGGAATTGATGTGACCTATGAGTATAGGGAATTGACCCTCAATCCAGTGGGCCATATCGGTATGGTTTTTGATATCCTCTGAGAAGGATCCCCCACGTTACGAGCTGCATTGGTAGAGTTATCAGTATCCTCTAGAAATTATCCCCTTGGTTGTGGACTAATACAAATTTTGGATGTTGGTATACTCTAAGAAGGATCTCCTCTCTATATACCTTAACCTTGACCAGTTTCATATCTTTGGGTGGGACCCAAATTAGCGGGATCTCTTTGTAAGAGTCTCTATTAATATCAAGGCTCAAGGAGTGAGTTCTCCTTGAATGAGCTTGCATCGAGTAGAATCTGTGGATGATTATTGGTGTTGAATTACCTTCCATACCTTGTAACTGGTAATGAGTATATCTGGATATTCTTGGTATATTTGTTTTAGTCATATACATGTGTAGATCAGACTGTGCATTCCTTTGTGGTTTTTATGTTTAGTTTCATGGTGTCCAACTGAGTATTGTTTTACTCACCCTTGCATGATCTTTCCCTATATGTGTCATGTCTTTTGGAGATGATAGGCACATTGATGGAGTCTTAGGTGGACTAGGACCAAGTGGTTCATAGAGTGATCAGGTGGACGAGGTGTGATTCAATGACTTTCAATGGTTGTTTATGTACATACCCTTCGACACAGTTTTCTACCGATGAGATTGAGGGGCTTGTACTTTCCCTTTTGGTTGGTCTTGTATTATAGCTCTGTGTACTTTCCAATTGTTCAATTCCGTACTCTATTGTTGGTATCTTAGTGTTATGCATGCTTGTTTACATAGTGTTTTAAAATTTCATCATTTTAAATCTTGGATATGTTTGTGTTCTTGTGTAGGTACTAGGGAAAATGCCTCCCATTTGTGGGATATGCCTACTAAGTGCTAGTCGCCAACCCCTGGCCTATCAGATGCGGGCTTGGGGTACTCACAACATGGACCAATCTAGGATAGGTTTTGAAAGAGTGGTATCAGAAGAGGTCGATTATACATTAGGACCCAGAGTCTGTGAGATTGGTTTGGGTCAACAATGTTAAGTGTTTCGAGTTCAGATTTGAATCCAGGGTCTCCATTGTGGGTGCAGCGGCCGACGTATCCATACATCGAAAATCTTAATTATTTTTTCCATTGGGTATATAAAAACACTAGTTGTAGGGGGAATTAATGGTACATGCATCATATAATAATGGGTTGTGTTTTCCATGTCCTTCTTGAGTCAGCTCTCTAGATATACTCTATTGTCCTTGGTACATCTTTTTTTACTTAAGGATGATTCAATGAAGATAGCTATCTAGTGTTCCACTGCATGATCATGAGGATGATCCATGGGGTAATGAGATATTGGTACAGAGATTCTTACCAGATACATCACCAATAGGTGTTTTATTAACTATACCCCCTCCTATAGAGTAGTACATGGTACCCGTAGTACAAGAACATGAGATGCGTAGGCTGATCACACTACATGAGTTTCAGCGATAGAGACCCCTCAGGTTCTGAGGCGAGCCTAAATCTCAATTGATTGAGGGCTGTCTTGAGGTTGGGACCTAGTTTTCCATCTAGTCATTCACCAACAGATCAGTTGGTGGTCCTGACAGCTAGCCTTCAATGTGGCTCAGTAGGGTGAAGGTGGGGTTTAGATTACCCGGTCTTATGATGAGTTGACTCTTCTCTGGACATAGTTTCGGAACCTTTTCAGAGTAGGATTTCTCAACTTATAATATAAGGGATATGCATTCCCAAGAGTTTCTACATCTCCGGCAAGATGACATGTCAGTATCTGAGTATTCATCGGGATATAAAAATATTTATAGGTACTCGATGAATATAATACATGACCAGTTCTTCAGGGTTCAGACCTTTGATCAAGATGTGTATAGGGTCCTCTGAGATAGTTATATTCCTGTAGAAATTCCTACTTATTCTATGGTGATAGAGCAAACTGTGGTGGTTGAAATTCACTTGGATGAGCATATACAGTCCGTGAATGTTGGCAGTGGAAAAGAAGGGAAATGGGGGATGGGCCACCGAGATAGAGATAGTGACAAGAACATATGGATATGTGGGAAATTAGATGTAGTAAAAGAGTTAGGAGATCAGTAGGAGGTGGTGTACATTTCTGCATGTTAACACCACCACCCCCAAGTGGTCCATACTAGGCTTAGGGATCTGTAGGACAAGGGAGTGAACACCTGCATGCGGTCAAGGCATATGACCCAAGGGCCCCAAGAAATATTTTAGGTACATTATGTCTCTAATATTAGTCATCATGTTGATAGAAACATGTTCTAATCATTCTTTCCTTGTCAAAAATCTTGTTCGACACCTAGAGATTCCAGTTAAACCATTTACTCGACCCTTACGTTTGGAGATACCTATTTGAGGATACTCGATAATCACACTGTTTTTGACAGTGTGATATGACCCTTGAGGTAAGAGTTTCGGTTGGAACCTCTTGGTGATGGAATCAGGGACTTACGACATCATTTTTGGTATGAATTGGTTATCGATGGTCCATGCTCAGATTGACTGTTTTATGAAAAGGCTAAGGTATATTTGTAGCAATGGAATAGTGTTTTCTTTGGATGAAAAAAAAACTCAGTCATTGCAAGATAGACTCATGCATTGGATGGTGGACTGATTTATCACCAGTTTTTTAGCCTCACCCTTGTCGTAGTAGATGATGAGAGACTTCAGTTTCCTATAATAGTGGATGAGAACAAAGAAATCATTCCTGGGGATATTCTAGTATTACCTCCTCATACAGAGATAAATTTATGTATTGACATGTACTCTGGGATGGCACTGATATCTACACCTGCATATCGAATAGCCCTGTGGAGAATCGTGAGTTGAGGGTATAACTGTAGGACTTGTAGAGTAAGGCTTTGTGAGACCCAATGTTTCACCCTGGGTGGCCTCAGTTTTGTTTAACGAGAAGGTATATGGGAACTTGAGGTTATGTGTGGACTTCAGATGCTTGAATCAGGTGACTATGAAGAACCAGTAATAACTTCAAAGGATTGACGACCTCTTAGATCAGTTGAACGAAGAAAGGTTTATCTTGAAGATAGACCTTGGATCTGGCTATCAATAGCTTTGTGTACAGGATAAGTATGTGCCAAATACATCCTTCATATATTGGTACTACCACTAAGAGTACTTAGTGATGTCGTTTGGTGTGACCAATTCCCCATTAGTGTTCATTAGACTCATGAACAGGATCTTATGTCCTTACATAGACCGGTCCATCATGGTCTTCATTAATGACATCATGGTGTATTCAGAATCTGATGGGGAGCATGAAATACACTTGAGGATGGTTCTAGACACAATTTGAGAGTACCATATTTATGGTAATATCTTTAAGTGTCATTTCTGTATTTGGGAGGTCCACTTTCTAGTACACGTCATTTCAAAGGCTGGAGTTGCAATGGATATGGGGAAGATAAAGGCATTTCTTTCTTGGGATCCATCGAGGAGTGTGAACGAGTTGAGGAGTTTCATATGTTTTACTGGGTACTATCATAGGTTTTTGCCTAACTTTTTTAGGGTTTAAGCACCATTTACGGCTTTGACATGGAATGCACAACACTTCATGTGGACAGAGAAGTACTAGTAGTGTTTTCAGGAGCTAAGGTAGAGTTTGATGATCACTCCCATCTTGAGACTACCAGTTGAGGGTGTTGGGAATATAGTGTTCTATGATGTATCAAGTACTAGGATTGGTTGTGTTTTTATGCATGGGAATGTGGTGATTTCCTAAGGTTCAATCCAGTTTAGACAACATGATCAGAACTACGCGACCCATGATCTTGAGCTAGAAACAGTAGTCTTTGCATTAAAGATGTGGTGTAAGATCCCGGTTTTTGGAAGGGTATGTTTTCATTATGTTTTGGTTGAATCCCTTGTTTCAGGCTTCAAGTATGAGAGGTCTTGGAGGTGTTTTGGGGGATCAAGGCACAAAAGAAAGGAAAGCTGGGCAAGACAAGCCTGGGCGCACGACTTGCGCATGGCCAGGGAAAACTGTGCGGCCTGCCTAGGTAAACCATGCAACCCCTCCTCCCCCAGACAGTATCATGTGCACGGTTTGTGCATAGTTTGTCAAACCGTGAGGCCAAACCGTATGACCTCTTAAAGTTGGAAAAAATTACAAAATTGCAACCCCAGGATTTTAAGCACCCACTTGGGATTTCCTCTCCATTCCTCCCTCTTCACCCTAAAAACGAACCAAATCACCCAAGAGATCCAAGAGGTCTATATCCCTCGTTTCTAAGGTGTTTTTGGTATTGTTGGATGTGGATCAATGCTCCAGGTAAGGCCAATCCCATCCTTGATTCGGTTCTTGGTTTAGGGTTTGTATCTTCTCTCCCTCTTGTTTCGAAGCTCTAAAACCCTATCTTTTGGGTGAGTTCTAGGTTGAAGCTCCAAAGGCTGGTTGGATTTAGGTCTAAGGACTCGATTGAGTGTGCATTCAACCACAATTTCTAGGTAGTTGGTCTACAAACATTATCCCATGGTTTTATGGTAGGTTTATGCATATGTGGCTTTGATCATGGTTTCCTTTTGATGAGATTTGATCAACCTGGATGTGTTTGGTATAAAGGATGCTTAAAACGGTAAATGGGAACCCTCACGATCCCCATGGTATGCGTTGAGAATGATTGACCTAATTGGAGCCATCCATGGGGTGTTCCGGATTTTCCCAAGCTTAGGGATTGTTATTAAACAAGTGACCTTATTGTAATAAATTGTATATCCCTTGATGAATATGTTGGAATGATTGGATTAACTTGGAATATAAGTTAGTTGATGCACCTAGACATCGTAATAACCTAAGGGTTATTTGGAATGGGTTGGATGGTTGATTTATGGAAATGATGAACGGGTTAAATGGGTTAATGAGTAAACTGATTAAAGACCATAATGGGACGGATTATGGGATTAGTGTTGAATTCTTAGTGAGGTAGGCACAACACAAGGTAATTGGGTGAATGGTTAAATGATGTGAAATGGTAATGTGTTAATGGGTTAAGGCATAATGTGAATTCCCGTGTAGTTTTTTGTGAATGGTGTTTGTCAAAGGGAAATGGTATGGTGGGTTGATGGTTACTTATATATGCATGTGCACATGGATTGGTAGTGTGGGGTATGAATTAAGGATCTAAGCCCACAGGTTGAGTAAAGACTGATGCTCTGAACTCAAACCTAAATGCACGGGTTAGGAATGGGGACTAAGGATCTATTCTCCTAATGGTTTCATCCACCCAGACTGAGGCTTCAAGGTGAGGATATGGTTGCTATGAGGGGGTTAGTCCTAGTGAGATAGGATAATAATGTGTTTACCATATTTCATGTGATTATTGTCCTTAGACCCATGTAACATAATGTTTGTTATTAACCCACGGAAATGTGATGAAATGGTAATTGATGATATTTGGTGTGTAATGAATGGTAATGGAAGTGGCAATGGCTTTGGATCTGAACTGGTTAATGGAACCTTAAATAATTACTTGACAATTATCATTAATATTTCTTTTGCATGCACTACATGTTCATACTGGATATTTTGTAGACACCGTTGGTGGTGGCCTAATGAGTTGTAATCACACCCTGCTTGGGCCACCGTTGGGTACCCGAGCAGACTTCATTTTTGCAGGTCAGGAGAAGGGAAAGGGTCCTTTCTATATAGTTGAGTGGACATGGGTAGAACTTGGTGGAGGATCCGGACTTGGAGGTGGGACCATTTTGGGATTTTGGCTGTTGTCTTTATTTTGGGATTTTGTTCACTTTTGTACTTGTAGTAGGACATGGAATATTTATTTTTGGAAATGGTTGTTATACTGGTTCCTTGTTTACTGATTATTGTTTCTGATATTGGTTTATTTTTGTTGTGGATTACTCTGATAGAAAGGGGGTATAGTCTCCCCACTTGTCCATATAGACCTCGCTACTAGTCAACAGCCTTTGGCATACTAGGATGCGCTCTTAAGGTTATGTAACTACCTGGCTCGGAGCACCGGTTTAGTGGCTTCCAGGTCGGGGATGTTACAAAGTGGTATCAGAGGAGGTATTTATTCTCCTTCTTTGAGGTCTTGTTATTTGGGATAGGTTTTCAAGGGTTAAGATGTGTCGGGCCTTGGTAAATGAGCTCGTGCTTGGGAGTACCTAAACCATGTACAAGGGAAAACCCAAGTCACCCTGGGTGGGAAATGTTGTTCTTGGTTGTGTGTTGTTACATTTGATGATATTTCATCGTTGGGTGATGCACATGTGGTTTTATGTGTTTGTTTTATGATATTTGGCTCATGGACTTAATGGAACGAGTACTTGCATTCATGCATCATTGTAGGCACCTATAGAGATAGGTGACATGCATTTTGTTATGCACACACACGGGGTGGGTGTGTGAGGCAGGAAAGTAGGGTGCATCATGCATTTCATGAAACTAAGAAAAAAATGAAAAATGAAATAAAAAAGTGGGTAAATGGTGTTTAACAAGACATAAGGGTTTGAAATGAAGTGGAAAATATTTTTTGTAAAATGTTGTGAGAGTTTGGTGGTAGTGGATGGTTTTTTACCCTATGTAGAATATGGCCCGCGGTATGGATGGTCGAGGAGGTGAATTTGAGGTGTTAATGTTGTTGAACTAGTATATGAAAATGGGTTGTTGTATCTAGTAAAGAGATTTTGATGAAGTCATGAATGTTTTATGGTATGCATGCTGAATCTCATGCTTGGCAATGTAGGGAAATGCCACCACGACGTCAATTACCAGTTGGGAAATGATAGGATGTTGCTGAGAACACTCCTCCGACAGAAGAGCATGAAAATGTGGTGATCAATGAAGGTAGAGAATACCAGTTTTAGGAGAACTTGGATTGCATTATGCAGATGATGGATCAGCACCCAGGGCGGGTTGCACCGAGTATGTTTGTGCAGAACAGGGAGTTCCAGCTATAACACCCTCCGACCTTCTCCGGATAGGGTGGTCGTTTATATATTGCGGGGCCAGGCAAGGCGTTGGTGGGACATTCTGGCTCAGACTGAGCAGGCGGAGGGGATGTCGTGGAAGGTTTTCCAGGAAAAGTTCCTGGAGCATTTCTACCCAGAGACTTTGAGGCAGGAGCATGTTGCAGAGTTTATGAGCCCAACTCAAGGATCGCTATCGGTGTTGTACTATGCTAGTCGCTTCACTAATTTTCAACACTTTGTCCCAGTGCTTGCAGGGGATGAGGCAACAGTAGAAAAGCGTTTCCTGGATGGGTTGAGACATGAGATCAGGTCTCAAGTAAATAACTTCTTCTTAAAGAGGTTTGCAGAGGTGATGGATCAGGCACTCATCTCTAAAGGGAACCTGAAGGGAGCTTCCGGTGGTGGGCTTGTCATTCCAGTTCAGTGGACAAGTGGTGCATCTTCGGATGGTTGGAAGCACCGTTTGGAATGTTTATAGCAAGGTGGTCAGAAGAGAGGGTAATCCTCTCAGAGTGGGAACCAAGTGTTCGGTTATCAGTGCAGTAGGTCGGGGAATATGTGTGGTCATTGTCCTTGACCTCCAGTTGAGTGCCATTCGTGCAGCAGGATGGGGCATGTTCAGAGGTTCTGCAGGAAACCTCGACAGACGGGTGAGAATGATGATGAAAAGTAGGTACCAGATACGAGAAGGGGATCAGTTTCCCCATATCAGGCATCCAGTTGGAGCTCCATGGGCCGTACTTGCAGGGGCAGTAGACGTGTAACTCCAAGGCAAGATCGCCCATGCCAGCAGGGCAGTGCAGCACAGGGTGCTCAGGCTGGGTCCCAGGGTGGAGGGGCAGGTCAGCTTCAGGCAGTTCAGTTTACACCTGGTGATGGCGAGGCCGGACCGTCAACTGTTCGAGGTACGATCCTTATAGCTTCTACGTTTGCTAGTACATTGTTTGATAGAGTTTCCACACACTCTTTTGTTTCTTCTCAACTTGTGGTGGTGTTGGGTTTACTAGTGGAGAGGGTGTGTGGAGTTATGTCAATTGACACCCCGTTGGGGGTGCGGGTTGAGGATATCAAGCAGTGCAAGGGATGTGCCTTGGAAGTTGGTGGGTATCGTTTTCTATGGGACTTGTCCGTTATCAAGATTTCAGGGTTTGAACTAATCTTGGGAATGGATTGGTTGGTGTTGTATCAGGCGCACATAGATAGTTATCATCTCAGAGTATCATTCAGGTCGCTTGAGGGTGACACTTATATCCATTGTGGCGAATGGGATGTTCGAGCAGGGCGTGTGGGGCCGTTTTTTCAATAGATGAGTGGACTCACAACTCAAGTGGCATGTCTCATGCTTGATGATGATGAGGAAGGGGAACAATCTAATCTTCCTCACATTTTGTATCAGTTTCAGGATGTGTTTCCTGAGGATTTATCAGGGTTTCCACCCGAGAGGGATGTCGAGCTCATGATCGAGTTGCTGACAGGAGCAGAGCCAGTTTCTATTCCTCCGTACTGAATGGAACCGGCATAACTCCATGAACTGGAGGTTTAGCTTGAGGAGTTAGAGCGTAAGGGGTTTATCTGTCCTAGTACGTCTCCTTGGGGATCTCCCGTGCTTTTTTCAAAGAAGGTAGATGGGTAGTTGAGGTTGTGTGTTGACTATAGAAATTTGAATCAGATGATGGTGAAAAATCGGTACCCTTTTCCTAGAATTGATGACCTGTTTGATCATTTGAGGGGTCGATCAGTGTTTTCTAATATTGATCTGAGGTTAGGTTATCACCAGGTGAGGGTGAGGTCTTCTAACGTGCCACAGATAGCTTTCCAATGTCGGTATGGGTTGTTTGAGTTTGTGGTAATGTCTTTCGGCTTGACCAATACACCGGCAGTGTTTATGGCTTTGATGAAACAAATCTTCCATCCCTATCTAGATCCGTTTTTGATTTTCTTTCTTGATGATATCTTGGTGTACTCGAAAACTCATGACGACCATGCCCAACATCTTGACATCGTATTGGGTATGCTAAAAGAGCATCATTTATACGCCGAGCTATCAAAGTGTCAATTCTGGATAGGTGAAGTGTATTTCCTAGGTCACATCATCTCGGAGGCAGGTGTGATAGTGGATCCAGAGAAAGTACAGGCAGTTGTATCTTGGGAGCATCCCAATAGTGTTTCTGATGTTTTGAGTTTTCTAGGTTTGGACGGGTATTAACGAAGATTCATTAATGATTTCTCTCACTTGGAAGCACCACTCTCGGGCTTGAACAAGAAAGGAATCAGGTTTGAGTGGTCTAAGGCTTGTGAGAATTCCTTCCAAGAGTTGAAGAAGCGGTTGCAGACCGCACCTATCTTGATCTTACCTGATCCAGGTAAGAAGTATATCGTGTTTTGTGATGCATCCAGAGTCGGACTTGGGGCAATGTTGATGAAGTATGAGCGGGTTACTGCTTATGGGTCAACACAGTTGAGACCTCATGAGCGGAACTATCCCACTCATGACCTTGATTTGGCTGTAGTGGTGTACGCCTTGAAGTGCTGGAGGCAATATCTGTTGGGAGAATGGTTTACTGTGTTTACTGACCATAAGAGTTTAAAGTACATCTTATCACAACGGTAACTGAACCTTCGGCAGCAAAGATGGGTTGAATATCTCCAATCTTTTTACTTTTATTTGGTGTATATGGTGGGAAAGGAAAACATTGTTACTGATGCTATGAGCAGGAAGGTTCATAATTAGGTGGTTCAGGAGTCCACCACCGAGTGTAAGGTGATGTATTTATTTTCAGATATGCACCTAGAGGTGCAGGAGGAGAGTGGTCAGGTCACTATTTCTTCCTTAACGATGGAGTCGACACTTTTGAGTCGATTTAAGGAAGGTCAGCTTGATGATCCTAATTGTTTGATCATGAAGGAAAAGCATAAAGGTGGGGTGCTACCTTCTGGTTGGGTCGTCGGTGTGGAAGGTGTTTTTCATGTTCGTGATCGTGTGGTTGTGCCAAAGTGTGTGCGGGAAGAGTTGATGTGTGAGTTCCATGCATCAAAGTGGGTAGTGCATCCTGGTTTGACCAAGATGTACCATGATCTCCAAAGGTAGATTTGGTGGCATGGAATGATGAAAGAAGTTGCGAGCTTTGTGGCACGGTGCCTTACCTGTCAACAGTTGAGGGCCAAGCATCAACGCCCATGTGGTTTGTTGCATCCATTGAACATTCCGAAATTGAAGTGTGATGATGTAATAATGGATTTTTTTGTGGGTCTTCTGAGGACACTGCGGAAGAATGATGCAATCTGGGTGGTTGTTGATCGGTTGATGAAAGTGGCTCATTTTTTACCGATTCAGGAGACCTTTACAGTCGACCAGTTGGGTGAGCTGTATGTTCGGGAAATAGTGTGGTTTCATGGTGTTCCATGGACCATAGTTTTGGACCGAGATCCGTGCTTCACATTGCATTTCTGGAAAGGGTTGAAAAAGGCGCTTGGTACACATGTGTTTTTGAGTACGACTTTTCACCTGTAGTCAAAGCGTACAATCCAAGTGTTGGAAGACATGTTAAGAGCTTGTGTCTTGAACTTTAGTGGTTATTGGGAGAGGAACCTATCTTTATTTGAGTTTTCCTACAACATCAATTTTCAGGCTATGATTTAGATGGAACCGTTTGAGGCACTCTATGGGAGGCCATGTAGATCTCTGTTGTGTTGGATAGAGGCCGGTGAATCTGAGTTTTTGGGGCCAAGCCTCATGCAGGAGACTTCAGAGAGAGTTATGTTGATCAGGAAGTGGATGGCTATGGCTCAGAGTAGGAAAAGGTTGTATGCATATTGGAGGCATATACCTCTTGAGTTTTCGATGGATGATAAAGTGTTCCTTAGGGTGTCACCAAGTTTGGGTCACTGTAGGATTCGAAATCAGGGTAAGTTGGAACCCAGGTATGTGGGACCTTTTTAGATTGTGGAGAGGATCAGACTAGTGGCATTCTGATTGGCTCTTCCACAACGATATGGTGGGATTCATGATTTGTTTCATGTGTCGTAGCTTCGATAGTATCACCCTGACACATCTCACGTGGTTGATGTAGAGGATGTGGAGCTTGAGGTTGATGCATCCTTTGAGGAACATCCGGTTTGTGTGGTGGATCGTAGTGAAAAGGTCTTGCTAGGAAAGGTTTTTCCATTAGTGCGAGTACTATGGAAGCATGAGAAATTTCAGGAAGAAACTTGTGAGCGGGAATCGGATATGTGGGCTCAGTGGCCCGAACTCTTCTCTTCGGTGGATCAATGAGGTTTGGAAACTCGTCTCGAGGAAGAGATATTATAAGGTGAGGAGGTTGAAAGATCCCAGTTTTTGGAAGGGTATGTTTTCATTATGTTTTGGTTGAATCACTTTTTTTGGGCTTCAAGGGATTTCTTCTGAAAGTATGAGAGGTCTTGGGGTGTTTCGGGGGCTCGAGGCATGAAAGAAAGGAAATCTGGGCAAGACAAGCCTGGGCGCACGACCTATGCATGGCCAAGGAAAACCGTGTGGCCTGCCCAAGTAAACTGTGCATCCCCTCCTCCTCCAGAAAGTAGAATTTGCACGGTTTGTGAATGGTTTGACAAACCGTGCGGGAAAATCGTGCGGCAAATTAAAGTTGGAAATAATTACAAAATTTCCACCCCTAGATTTTAAGAACCCACTCGGGATTTCCACTCCATTCCTCCCTCTTCACCCTAGGAACGAACCAAATCGCCCAAGAGCTCCAAGAGGTCAATCTCCCTCATTTCTAAGGCATTTTTGGTGCTGTTGGATGCAGATCGAAGCCCCGTGTATGGCTAATCCCATCCTTGATTCTCTTTTTGATTTAGGGTTTGAATCTTCTCTCCCCCTTGTTTCGAAGCTCTAAAACCCTATCTTTTAGGTGAGTTCTAGGTTGAAGCTCCAAAGGCTAGTCGGATTGAGGTCTAAGGACTTGAATGAGTGTGCGTTCAACCATTGTTTCAAGGTAGGTGTTCTACAAACGTTATCACATAGTTTTATGGTGGATTTATGCATGTGTGGCTTTGCTCATGGTTTCCTTTTGATGAGATTTGATCAACCTTGATGAATTTGGTATAAAGGATGCTTAAAACTGTAAATGGGAACCCTCACGATCTCCATGGGATGCATTGAGAATGACTTAACCTAATTGGGGCCATCCATGGGGTGTGTCGGCTTTTCCCGGGATTAGGGATTGTTATTAAACAACTGACCTTGTTGTAATAAATGGTAGAGCCCATGACGAATATGTTGGCATGATTGGTTGAACATGGAATAAAATTTAGTTGACTCACCTAGACTTGGCAATAACCTAAGGGTTATTTGGAATGGGTTGAATGGTTGATTCATGGAAATGATGAATGGGTTAAATGGGTTAATGAGTAAACTGATTAAAGACCCTAATGGGACAGATTATGGGTTTAGTGTTGAATACTTAGTGAGAGAGGCATAACACATGGGAATTGGGTGAATGGTTAAACGATGTGAAATGGTAATGTGTTAATGGGTTAAGGCATAATGTGAATTCCCCTGTGGTTTTTTGTGAATGGTGTTTGTCAAAGGGAAATGGTTTGGTGGGTTGATGGTTACTTATATAAGCATGTGCACATGTCTTGGTAGTGTGGGGTATGACTTGAGGATCTATGCACATGGGTCGAGTAAACACCGATGCTCTGAACATCACCCTAAATGCATGGGTTAGGAATGGGGATTGAGGACCTATTCTCTTAATGGTTTCATCCACCCGGACTGAGGCTTCGAGGTGAAGATATGGCTGCTATGAGGGGTTATTCCTAGTGAGATAGTATAATGATGTTTTTACCCTCTTGCATGTGATTTGTTTCCTTAGACCCATGTAACATAATGTATGTAATTAACCAATGGAAATGTGATGAAATGGTAAGTGATGATATTTGGTGTCTAATAAATGGTAATGTAAGTGGAAATGGCTTTGTCTCTGAACTAGTTAATGGCACCTTAAATAATTACTTGAAAATTATCATTCATATTTCGTTTTCATGCACTACCTATTCATACTGGATATTTTGTAGACACTATTGGTGGTGGTCTACTGAGTTGTACTCACACCCTGCTCGGTCTGCTGTTGGGTACCCGAGCAGACTTCATGTTTGAAGGTCAGGAGAAGGGAAAGGGTCCTTGCTAGATAGATGAGTGGACATGGGTAGCACTTGGTGGAGGATGCAGACTTGGAGGTGGGAGCATTTTTTGGATTTTTACCATGGTCTTTATTTTGGGATTTTGTTCACTTTTGCACTTGTAGTAGGACATGGCATATTTGTGGTTGTAAATGTTTGTTATACCGGTTCCTTGTTTATTGATTATTATTTCCGCTATTGGTTTATTTCTGTTGTGGCTTAATCTGATAAAAAGGGGGTATAGTCTCCCCACTTGACCACATATACCCCCACTACTAGTCGGCAGCCTTTGGCATACGGGGAGGCATGATTAAGGTTATGTAACTACCCATCTCAGAGCACCGGTTTAGTGGCTTCCGGGTCGGGGATGTTACATGTGGCGATACTATTTGATGGGGGAGCGGTTTGTCATCTACTATGACCAAATGAGTCTCAAGTATATTTTTCCTCAAAGGGATCTGAACTCGAGACAGAGGTGGTGGTTAGAGTTCCTCTAGTATTATGACTTCAAGATTTCCTATACTTCTAGGAAAGGGAATGTGGTGGCAGACACGCTCTGTAGTAGATCCATCTTGATGTTGATGATGAGAGAAGTTGGTCATGATGAAGGTATCCTTCATGGATGATGATGGAGCATATTACCTCCAGTTTATGGTTTTCTCCCCTCCAATTTTCTATATTTTCTGGGAGGAATAGCTTGGGGATGTATATTGTGAGTCCCAACGTGCTCAGTTGTCTACAGGGCAGGCCCCTGATGGAGATGTGATGGGTGGGGAGCACGTTGTTATCTTCAGAGGACGCATGTTTGTACATGTGGTGTTGTAGGAGGAGGTTCTAAGGGAGTTCCACACATCTCCCTTGGTGGTACATATAGGTGTAGTGAAGATGTACCAGTACCTCCAACATCAATTATAGTGGTAATGGATAAAGAAGGTGGCGTAAGAGTTCATTTCTTGGTGCCTCACTTTTTAGCATGTGAAGGCAGAGCACCTAGTTCAAGTAGGATTGAACCAACCCCTTGAGGTTCTAGAGTGGAAGTGGGATAGTATATCGATGAACTTCATAAAGGTTTTACCATGAACATCCAAGGGACATGATACCATTTGGGTGATCATTGACCAACTCACCAAGTTGTCCCACTTCTTACATATCTGGGAGTAGAGTTACGTAGAGATCATGGGATGCATCTACATGCATGAGATAGTTCATCTTCATAGCATTCCCTCGATGATCATTTCAAACCATGATGATTATTTCACTTCTGGGGTGTGGAAGGGATTGCAGGAGGCTTTTGGGGATCAGTTGTGCTTGAGAATGTCATTTCATCCTCAGAAAAATGGCTAGACGAAGGGGACGATTCAGATCATTGAGGACATGCTACGTGCTTGCATCCTGGACTTTGGCCATAGTTGGGAGGATCACTTACCTCTGGTGTAGTTTGGGTACAACAATAGCTACCACTCCACCATTGGTATAGAACCATTTGAGGCCTTGTATGGCTAACCATTTAGGTCACTACTATGCTAGATAGACCCAGGGGAGTCAATACTCATGGGCCCAGAGATGGTGTGGGATACCACAGAAATGTTCAGTTCATCTTAGATTGGATAAGAACTGAAAAAAGTAGATAGAAATCATATGATTATAGGAGATGGAGGCCACTGAATTTCATGAAATGAGACCACATGTTCCTTTAGGTCTCACCTTGTAGGGGATTGTGGAGATTTGGCTTGGGCGTCAAGTTATCTCTGAGATACATTGGGCCTTTTTATATATTTAGCAGAGTTAGTGAGGTGACATACCACCTAGTCTTATCCCCATAGATTCCTCAAGAGCATGATGGGTTTCATGTGTCGCAACAAAGGAAGTATGTGCATGATCCATCACACATCATCGAATAGGGTGAGCAGGACATTGACGATGGTGTGACTATTGTGGAGTACCCGATGGGGATCGAGGATTGACATGAGTGAATCCTTTGTGGTCGGTCAATCCCTCTTGTTCATGTTTGGTGGCAACATAAGAGTCTTTAGGAGAGAAAATAGGAGTGGGAGGCTCAGATTAATGCTCAGTAACCCCATCTTTTGGTTGAGTATCCTTTGTTTTGGATTTCTAGGACGTAAAACCCTAAGGCGGGGAGAATGTAATGACTCTAATTTTCTCCGATTTTATTTTTATAAATTAATTGGAAAAATATTGAAACAAAGAAATGAGATGGAATGATATTCGAAGGCTTGGTGTGTCTGAAAAAAAAAATCTTTGAATAAAGTTTTGTTTTTAATTTAAAAGTGAATTTAGTTTAAATTTTAACTAAAATAACTTCTAAACGGGTGATCGTATCAGAAATATGAGGTAACCATTGCATTCAAAATAGTGGATGTTGAGCCCTCTGGAAGATTGTTGAATTCTTCTTGTGATTTCTGTTTTAATATTCAAAAATCATCAATTACTTAATCCCGTTAGATTTCTCATATACATAATCACAATCTCTTAATGAATCTGTGTATATTGGTTGGATCATGTTTTTATCTCTTTGTTATTGATTTAAAAGTATTCTAGAAGTCCTCTGGATCAAAGGACAACATTCGCACTGATCCATATCAAAGGACAACAGTCGCACCGATCCATATCAAAGGACAACGGTCACACCGATCCATATCAAAGGACAACGGTCGAACCGATCCATATCAAAGGACAATGGTCGCACTGATCCATATCAAAGGAAAAATGTCTCACCGATGCTGATCAAATGAGTCACCGAAGATGTCTCACCGATGCTGATCAAATGAGTCACTGAATATGTCTCACCGATGCTGATCAAATGAGTCACCGAAGATGTCTCACCGATGTTGATCAAATGAGTCACTGAAGATGTCTCACCGATTCTGATCAACTGAGTCACCGAAGATGTCTCACCGATGCTGATCAAATGAGTCACCGAAGATGTCTCACCTATGCTGGTCAAATGAGTCACCGAATATGTCTCACCGATGCTGATCAAATGAGTCACCGAAGATGTCTCACTGATGCTGATGACCCACCGATCACTAGACACACTGATAGTCATAAACAGCTGTTTGAATTTCTTTATCTTTATTTAATCTAACCAACGGTCATATTAGGAATATTTTAAAATGCTCTATCATTTATTTAATGTATGTTGTTGGATGTCAGGGAACTGTACCTCATACCTGCAAAAAGTAAATCATCTTTTTCCAGAGCTCGTGCTTTAAATAAAGGAAGGATGTGCTACTGTGAGTGGCGCGAGATATATAGACGAATACACAAAGAGATACAGATACCATGAGGTGTGTTGGAAGAACAACCAAAGTGTGAATGCAAAGAGACGACCGAACTTACACGAGGAACTCATTCATCACTACTTACCAGTGAAGAGCTGAGAACGTGAACATAACACAAGAGCTTCATCGATTGTCTCTACACCTGGAAATCAAGGAAACGAACGATACTCTGTTTTCTAGACAAAAACTAGAAGAGGACTCAGAGTGAATTCTGATCAATCAAAGGAGTCTAGAACTGCACGAAAATCACTAGAGACTTTCCCAAACTCTAAACATTTGCTCTGTGATTTATCATTTTACATATTGAGCAGTGTGTGTTATATGCTGCATTTTCACACACACTGTCTCATGTACTCTAACTGGAGGATTTGTAAATCCTCACTCACCTCTCTTACATTTTGTATTTCCCACTGAAATAGTGGTAGAGGTCGTGTGACCTGAACAGCTGGTTGTTGTTGGGTTTGATCCCACGAATAACTGTGGTAGAGGTCTTGGACCTGGAGAGCTGGTTGTTGTTGTTATCCTCGATCCAGGGTGTGGATTATCCTTTTATAAAAGCTTTTGAGAGGACTAAGTCTCAGCTTGAGACTGAACCTCTTGGTTATATCTGGTGTACTATATATTTCAATGTTATTCTTTTATTCTGATGCTAATTTCTTTTAAAACCAAAACTGTTTTAAAGTCACTTTGATAATTAAACTCGCAAGTGTTTATATCAGTTGTAAATCAGTAAGCTGGTTTCAAAAGTTAATCAACCTTTCTGTTTTGATTAACTGAGAAATAATCAATCCCTTTAGAACCCAACCAAACCCTTACTTTGATATAAATTCACTACAGTTTAATTCAGTATTTTATTTGGGGGTTTTTAAGACAAAGTTTTTAAAACAGAAATTTTAATTGGAACTCAATTCACCCCCCTCTTGAGTATCCACTCCGACCAACAATTGGTATCAAAGGTTGCTTTAAATGTTTTCTAAAAGTTTTATTTTAACTATGATTTTAGTTGTATTTTAAAGTTCTTAAAATTTCTGTTATTTCTAAATTTTTATCTCTTTAAAATCTTTGCCTTAAGTAAGCTATCATGGATAATAGAGTTGAAGGTGTTGCTACCAATAGACCACCATTTTTCAATGGAACTAACTATGCTTAGTGGAAAATCAAGATGAAAATTCATTTAGAAATCATGGGTTTTGATATTTGGACTGCTATAGAATCGGAATATAAAATTCCTACTACTGTTAGAACTACTTGGAATGAAGCTACTAAGTCAGCCTACAATAATAATTGTAAAGCTATGAATGCTTTATACTGTGCTCCAGGAGATGAGGAATTTAATAGAATATCTGCCTGTAAAACTGCATATGAAATTTGGGATACCTTAGCTGTTTCTCATGAAGGAACAACTAATGTTAAAGAGATGAGATTGAACACTTATACTATTAAGTATGATAATTTTAAGATGAAGCCTGATGAACCCATTTCTGATATGTATCTCAGGTTCAATGAAATTTTCAACACAATGACTTCTCTGGGAAAGGATGTTCCAGCAAAGGAACAAATCATGAGAATTTTGAGATGTCTACCTGAAAGATGGAGAGGAACCTCTGTCTCCATCAGAGAATCATGTGACATTGGTGAACTACCAGTCAAGGAACTAATTTTCAAGTTGATGATGTATGAAGAAGAACTCAAAGTGAACAAAGAAGAAGATGATTAACCTAGAAGGAAGTCTGTTGCCTTCAAAACTACAACCTCAAAGAATAAGGATAAGGAAAAGCTTCAAGCTATCAATGAAAGTTCAAGCTGTGAAGACAGTGAGAGTGATTCTAATAGTGATGCTGAGATGGCTCACATTTCTAGAAGGTTTAAGAAATTTTATAGGAAGAAGATGTTTTTTAGAAAGTCAAACTACAAAGGTAAGTATGACAACAAGGGACATTGGAAAAAGGATTGGAAGAAATCTGACAAATCAGATGAAGTTGTCTGTTATGAGTGAAAAAGGAAGGGACACATAAAAGCAGACTGTCCAAAGCTGAAATACAAGAAGAATTATGAATACAAGGATAACAAGTATAAGAAATCCATGAAGGCTACTTGGAGTGCTTTTGAGGACAATTCTAGTGAATCTGAAGTTTCTGAAACTGAACACAGAAGCAAGGCAAACATGTGTTTTATGAAAAACACTTCTGAGGTAACTTCAGAAACTCCTGCTTCTAATTCATATTATTCTAGAGATGATTCTGAGTGTGATAACATGTCTAAATCTGATCTGTGTGAATATTGTGATATGTTAGAAGAAACTTTTAATGAGCTGAAAGACAAATACAAAGGTTTAAACAAACAGTATTCTTTAACTGTTAAACATAAATCTGATCTTGATATTGAAGTAAAAAAGAATGCTTAGTTGCTTAAAGAGAATACTGAACTAAAATTATCCAATGAGAAACTCAAGAAAGACTTAGAGAAATTTACAAATGGTAAAGATGCTCTTACTCAGATGCTAGGTAAGCAAATAGCACCCAGATATACTACTGGTATAGGATACAAACCTGGACAAAGGAAGATTACCAAAACTAAATTCATTCCTAAATCTGAACAGAATGTATCTAGTTCTGAAACCTCATATGATTCAAGTAGATATATTCATAGTTATGGATCTAATAAAGTTTATCTCTCAAAGTCTATTGATTCTACAACTCTCATGAGACCCATAAGACAAATTTGGGTACCAAAAGCTCTGATTGCTAACCTATCTGGACCCAAGAAGATCTGGGTACCAAAATCATTTCCTATCTAAATCTATTTTTTAGGGAACCTACTTAAAGATCTCCTGTATAAAGCCTTGGTATTTGGACAGTGGATGTTCAAGACATATGTCTGGAGACTTCTCATTCTTTAAAAGCTTAGTCAGAGTTGATGGAGGTTTTGTCACCTTTGGTGATAATTCTAAAGGGAAAATCATCGGCTTAGGCCAGATTGGTAACACTGACTCAGTACTAATTTCTAAAGTTTTATTTGTTGATGGACTTAAATACAATCTGTTAAGTATTTCTCGGTTATGTGATGATGGTTTTTACGTTAAATTTGAAAATGATTCTTGCAATGTTTTTAATTCTAAAAATGCTTTGGTGTTTTCTGATTTAAGAAATGAAAACGTTTATGCTGTCGATTTAAATTCTTTAGCTAAGAAAAATATTACTTGTTTAAATGCTTTTCATAAAGAGTCTTGGCTTTGGCACAGAAGATTAGGACACTTCAGTGTGCATTCACTTAGAAAACTTTCTAGGAAGAACTTAGTTAGAGACCTACCCAAACTTGAATTTCCAGCAGTCAAAGTTTGTAATCCCTGTCAAAAGGGAAAGCAACATAAAGTTTCTTTTAAATCAAAGAAATAGGTGTTAACTTCTCAACCTCTCAAGTTGGTTCACATAGATTTATTTGGACCTTCTAGATTTTCTAGTTTAAATGGGAATCATTATTTCTATGTTCTTGTAGATGACTTTTCTAGATATACTTGGGTATACTTTCTAGCTCACAAAAGTGAAGCTTGTTCTTAATTTGTTAAGTATTACAAGTCTGTAGAGAACTTTAGTGGACTTAAGATTAAAACCCTGAGAAGTGATCATAGTCGTCAGTTTGAAAATCATGAGTTTGAATCTTACTTCTCACACAGTGGCTATAGTCACAATTTCTCTGCCCCTAGGACACCTCAACAGAATGGTGTAGTAGAAAGGAGGAATAGAACCCTACAAGAAATTTCTAGAACTATGATTAATGAGTATGACCTAGCCGTTTATTTTTGGGCTGAAGCTGTAAATACAGCTTGTTATGTTATCAATAGATTCTTGATCAGACCTGTTCTTAAGAGGACCCCTTATGAGTTATGGAACCATAGGAAACCTAAGGTTAACTACTTCAAAGTTTTTGGCTGCAAAGTCTTTATTCTTAATACTAAAGATAATCTTGATAAGTTTGCATCCAAGAGTGATGAAGGAATTTCTCTAGGTTACTCAAATTCTAGTAAAACCTATAGAGTTTTCAATAAAAGAACCAAATGTGTGGAAGAATCTGTTCACATCAAATTTGATGAAACTGATCCACATGAACCTATGAACTCTCTTGAAAATCTTGAAGATGATCTCTCCGGTTTGAACCTTAATGATAAAAATAGTGGACCTGTAGTTAAAACATCCAGTTCTGGAAATTTTCCAGACCCTACTTGTGTTGAACCTCAACCTGTAGATGAACCTGAAATCTCGAGCCCTACCTTTTCTAGATCAACTAGAATTCTGAAGAATCATCATTTAGATGCTGTTGTAGGAAATCTTGATAGAGGGACACAGACTAGAGCTTCTCTTAGAAATCAGGTTGAACATCAAGCGTTCTTGTCACAGCTAGAACCTAAAAATATCAATGATGCTATCAATGATGAATCTTGGGTAATGGCTATGCAAGAGGAACTAAATCAATTTGAAAGAAACAAAGTATGGAAATTAGTAGAAAGACCTAAGGACACTATCACCATAGGCACAAAATGGGTGTTTAGAAGAAAATTTGATGAATCTGGAAACATCATTAAAAACAAAGCTAGGCTAGTTGCACAAGGTTACAATCAAGAAGAAGGAATTGACTATGAGGAAACCTTTGCACCTGTAGCTAGATTAGAGGCTATTAGGATCTTACTTGCTTATGCATCACATCTGAATTTCAAGTTATATCAAATGGATGTGAAAAGTGCTTTTCTATATGGTTTTATTGTTCAAGATGTTTTTGTAGAACAACCACCTGGTTTCAAAAATCCTCATTTTCAAAATCATGTCTTTAAACTTTCTAAAGCTTAATATGGTTTAAAACAAGCTCCAAGAGCTTGGTACGAAAGACTTTCAAACTTTTTTATTTCAAAAGGATTTACAAAAGGAATAGCTGATCCCACTCTTTTTATAAAAAGGATTTCAAAAGATGTGTTAATAGTACAAATCTATGTTGATGATATTATTTTTGGATCTTCTAAAAATTCTTTATGTACTGAATTTTCACAGGTTATGCAAAATGAGTTTGAAATGAGCTTAATGGGAGAGATTAAGTATTTTCTTGGATTTCAAATCTTTCAAACTTAATATGGTATTATTCAAAATCAAAGTAAATATACTACAGATTTATTAAAACATTTTGGTCTAGATAGTATTAAGAAAAGTGATATACCTATGAGTACTACCTATAAATTGGATATTGATGAAACTGGTAAACCAGTTGATCAAACTAATTACAGAGGTATGATTGGGAGTTTACTGTATCTTACTGCTAGTCAACCAGATATTATGTTCAGTGTATGTATGTGTGCTAGATTTAAATCTAATCCTAAAGAATCACACTTACTTGCTGTTAAAAGGATTTTTAAATATCTTAAGTATACCGTGAATTTGAGTTTGTTTTATCCAAAAGGACAATCATTTGAACTAACTAGTTATTCAGATGATGAATTTTCTGGATGCAAGTTAGATAGGAAAAGCACATATGGAACATGTCATTTACTTGGAAAATCACTAGTATCATGGTGTAGTAAGAAACAGAACTCAGTTGCATTGTCTACTGTTGAAGCAGAATACATCGCTGCTGGTAGTTGCTGTGCACAGATTCTGGGGATGAAACACACCTTATTGGACTATGGTTTTGATTTTAAACAGGTTTCAATTAACTGTGAAAATACTAGTGCGATCAACATATCTAAGAACCCTGTGTCTCACTCTAGGACTAAGCACATTGATATCAGACATCACTTTCTATGAGATCATTATCAAAAAGGTGATATTTCTCTAGAATTTATTCGTTCTGAACATCAATTAGCTGATATTTTTACAAATCCTTTATGCTCTGAAAGAATGAATTTTATTAAACAATAATTGTGTATGATCGATCTGTGAAACTGATCTGTGAAACCGATCTGGGAAACCGATCTGTGAAACCGATCTGTGAAACTGATCTGTGAAACTGATCTGTGAAACTGATCTGTGAAACTGATATGTGAAACTGATCTGTGAAACCGATCTGTGAAACCGATCGGTGAAACTGATCTGTGAAACGGATCTGTGAAACTGATATGTGAAACTGATATGTGAAACCGATCTGTGAAACTCATCTGTGAAACTGATCTGTGAAACTGATCTGTGAAACAGATCTATGAAACCGATCTGTGAAACCAATCTGCGAAACGGATCTGTGAAACTGATCTGTGAAACCGATCTGTGAAACCGATCTGTGAAACCGATCTGTGAAACTGATCTCTGAAACTGATCTCTGAAACCGATCTGTGAAACCGATCTGTGAAACCAATCTGTGAAACTGATCTCTGAAACTGATCTCTGAAACCGATCTGTGAAACCGATCTGTGAAACCGATCTCTGAAACTGATCTTTGAAACTTATCTATGAAACTGATCTGTGAAACTGATCTGTGAAACTGATCTGTGAAACTGATTTGTGAAACTGATATGTGAAACTGATCTGTGAAACCGATCTGTGAAACTGATATGTGAAACCGATCTTTTTTTATATTACTTTTTATTTTGTGATTAATTAACTACTCTTATCATTATTATGGGAACCCTAAATGATGAAATAAATGATACGTGACTATTAATATTCCCCAAACCATCGACCTTTCATTTCTTTCCCGCCAAACCTTATTTCCTCTCTTCTCCACCACTTCGAACCTTCGAACTCCTGCTTTCCCCATAATCATCAAATGGCTAAGCAGAAGAGACCGAGCAAAGGATCAGAAAGTCCTGAACCTTCAAAGCGTGCTCGAGGCGAGTCGAGTAGTACCACTCAAAGATCAGTAAATCTGAACCTGGAAACTCAGATTGTAGCTGTAGAAAAGGAATTCAGCTCCGCCTGGCTTTTGACAAGTAAGTCGCTTTTGTTACAAGTTTTAGATTCGCAAGGATGGAGAGCCTGGTTCTCAGATAACACTCGTGTATACTACCCAAATCTAGTGCATGAGTTTTATATAAATTTGCAAGTTACTTTAGATGGTGTCGAGGCTGCCAGAATGTCTTCTGTAGTGAAAGGAAAGAAAATATCTTTTTCATCTAAATAATGGGCTGAATGTTTGAATGTACCCCACGAGGGTCGGTATGAGGATTATACTAGAAAAATTCCTCCAACCACTGAATATTTCTCTTATGAGTTATCTTTAGAGCTTTTGACTGGAAACAAAGAGTCAAGGAGAATCATAGCATCAGAGCTGGATGGTGAATGTAGACTTCTCTTTAAGTTTATTTAGCACCAAATTTGCTCCAGGAAAGAAGATTTTGCTGCTGTAAGATACCTGGATGTTTTTCTGTTGTTTTTACTAAAGACCCATGAGAAGATCAATTTGTGTAGATATCCAATGGTGCACATACCTGGAATGGTGAGACCTTCTAAGAAATCCACTTCCCTGTTCTATCGCAAAATGATCTCTGCTATGTTAAAGAGTCTGGAATGTGTTGATGAAGCTGATGAGATAGCTGAATCTGTTAGTGCTTTTTGTATTACCAAAGAAATTTTTAAACGGATGAAAATAAACTGGAACCCATGGAAAAAATGATGGGTTGCTGATGAGGACAAGTTGTATGAATCCTACAATCCCACTGATCATGGAAAGAAGCCGAAGGGTTTGAGAGACCCTGGTTTGAAATCAGATGAGGAACCAGTTTATTCTGATGATGAAGAAGAAGTAAATGTTGAAAGGAATAATGACACTGAAGAGTCTGGTAAACAAGGGATGGAAGACGCTGAAACAGAAGAAGGAAGTATGTCACCTCTTGATTATAGGAGTGATCCTGATATTTTGAGTCCTAAGAGAAGAATAGACTTTGGACCTGCCATTCCACCTTTACCCTTACCTGAATCAGAACCAGTTCTTGGTGATGAAGAAGCTAGTGACACTGAAGTATCTGACAATGACGTTTCTGGGAAGAATGGAAATGAGAAAGGAGATGATGATGATGATGATGATGATGATGATGGTGATAACCGACTGGTGGATGGTCTTACTGTACCTCCAACAGAAACACATCAAACTGTATCAGAAACAGATGCCAATGGCAAGAGAGAATCTCTTGAAAACAGTGGAAAAGAAAGTATGATAAACCGAAATATACTATGTGTGTTTCTGTCTGGGATGATTACCCTGGCTTTGTTTTTTTGGGTTTAGAGTATTCTGAGGAAGAAGAAGAAGAATCAGAATCTACTGCGGTTATGATGTAAAGCCAACCAGTTGAGGCAAGGTTTGCTCATGTTGTTGATGTTGCAAGTGCTCATCTACCTAGTTCTAATGTCTTTCAGTCTGATTTTGACAAGTTCAAAAGGGATTTGCTTACTGCTGTGAGAGACACAGTCAGAGAAGAAATTTCAAATGCTATTAAACCAGACCTGGCCAATACTGGTGAGTTTATTGTCAGGCACATAGCCTCTCTAAATCAGATTCTGAAGGATCTACAATCTGGGTTAGTCTCTTTATCCAACGAATTTAGATCCACCATCTCTGGTATGATGGAAGTGTTGAGAAATCTGATTGAACATCTTAAGAAGTCTGATCTGAGAAAGTTGAAAGCTGAGATCACTCAGATGGTTGCTCAAGCCAGTACAACCAAAGTAACCAAGATCACTACTCGTGAGCTAGAGGCTCTAAAGCAGATTGTGCATGATGAATTGGCCTCCATTAGGCAAGTTCTTGATTTGGACTCGTTGAGGAAGATGAAGGAGAAAAGTGATCACATTCATAAGATGGTAATAGTATATTCTGCAGATGCCACTAAAGCTCATAGAGATATCAAGGAAAAGGTTTATCACTACTTTTCAAAAATCTATACCAAGCATGAGATGACCGCTAATTTCAAAGTGTTAGCTGAAAATATGAGACTACCTCCAGTCACTCAAGCTTTCAAGACTCAAGTTCGACAGTTGCAAGATTTTACCCCAACCTTGGAACGGTTCATGGAAAATAAGGATGTTTTTGAGAAGGCTATGCAGTATGGTGTAGAAGTTGTTCAGAATTTCATAAATCTTTTGAAGCCTTATCTGAATGCACAAGCCACTGCCATTGTGCTTCCTACTGTTGACCCTCTCGGTGCCTCTGATGTTGCTCCAAATCAGATCTATGTTCCTCAAGATCTCTCTCAACTCTGACCAGTTCCATAGAAATCTTCTCAACCAGCTCCTACAGCTCCTACAGCTCAACAGTGAATCCCGGTGGCCTCCTCTCCTCCAACCTCCAGAGTCATCTTACCACCGTTTCAAATTCGCCCAGTTCAACCTGCCTCCAAGCCTTCCAACTTACCCACCATTGACCCTTCTGACAAGGGAAAAGCCCCTTTACACCCCCAGTAATAGTTGTGCATTGTTTTTGATAGGGTGACCCCTTTTGTGATTGTACTGTGATGTCTTATAAACTTTATTCTCTTTTCTTTTTATTCTCACTGCTGCCTTCTTTTAATCTCTTCTTTTTATATTTTCCCTCCTTTTTGATTATCCCAAATGGGGAGAAATCTTTATATCTATGGATCCATGGGAGATATGGGGGAATGGGAGAAAGCTGTATCTCTATGGATCTATGGGAGATATAGGGGAGATGCATCTCTAAAGGGGGATATTTGAATCTTTTTATGGCAATGCTTGCATAAGTATTTAAAGGCCTAATTTCAGGGGGAGATTTATATCTCATTATGTTTTTATTATTATTATGCCTTATTATTGATGATATCTTATATTTATTAATGGCTAAGTTTTGTGATTGTCAAAGATTTGTGATTATCAAAAAGGGATAGATTGTTGAGCCCTCTAGAAGATTGTTGAATTCTTCCTGTGATTGCTGTTTTAATAATCACAAATCATCAATTACTTAATCCGGTTGGATTTCTCATATTCATAATCACAATATCTTAATGAATCTGTGTATATTGGTAGGATCATGTTTTTATCTCTTTGTTATTGATTTACAAGTATTCTGAAAGTCCTCTGGATCAAAGGACAACGGTCGCACTGATCCATATCAAAGGACAACGGTCGCACCGATCCATATCAAAGGACAAATGTCTCACTGATGCTGATCAAATGAGTCACCGAAGATGTCTCACCGATGCTGATCAAATGAGTCACCAAAGATGTCTCACCGATGCTGATCAAATGAGTCACTGAAGATGTCTCACCGATGCTGATCAAATGAGTCACCAAAGATGTCTCACCGATGCTGATCAACTGAGTCACCGAAGATGTCTCACCGATGCTGATCAAATGAGTCACCAAATATGTCTCACCGATGCTAATCAAATGAGTCACCGAAGATGTATCACCGATGCTGATGACCCACCGATCACTTGACACACTGATAGTCATAAACAGTTGTTTAAATTTCTTTATCATTATTTAATCTAACCAACGGTCATATTAAGAATATTTTAAAATGCTCTGTCATTTATTTAATGTGTGTTGTTGGATGTCAGGTAACCGTACCTCATAACTGCAAAAAGTAAATCATCTTTTGCCGGAGCTCGTGCTTTAAATAAAGGAAGGATGTGCTACTGCGAGTGGCGCGGTACATATAGACGAATACACAGAGAGATACAGATACCATGAGGTGTGATGGAAGAAAAACCAAAGTGTGAATGCAAAGAGACTACCGAACTTACACGAGGAACTCATTCATCACTACTTACCAGTGAAGAGCTGAGAACGTGAACATAACACAAGAGCTTCATCGACTGTCTCTACACCTAGAAATCAAGGAAACAGACGATACTTTGTTTTCCAGACAAAAACCAGAAGAGGAATCAAAGTGAATTCTGATCAATCAAAGGAGTCCAGAACTGCACGACAATCACTAGAGCCTTTCCCAAACTCTAAACATTTGCTATGTAATTTATCTTTTTACATATTGAGCAGTGTGTGTTATATGCTACATTTTCACACACACTGTCTCCTGTACTCTAACTGGAGGATTTTTAAATCCTCACTCACCTCTCTTACATTTTGTATTTCCAACTGAAATAGTGGTAGAGGTCATGTGACCTGAATAGCTGGTTGTTGTTGTGTTTGTTCCCACGAATAACTGTGGTAGAGGTCTTGGACCTGGACAGCTGGTTGCTGTTGTTATCCCCGATCCAGGGTGTGGATTATCTTTTTATAAAATCTTTTGAGAGGACTAAGTCTCAGCATGAGACTGAACCTCTTGGTTATATCTGTTGTGCTATATCATTCAAAGTTATTATTTTATTCCGCTGCTAATTTCTTGAAAACCAAAACTGTTTTAAGGTCACTTTGATAATTAAACTTGCAAGTGTTTATATCAGTTGTAAATCAGTAAGATGGTTTCAAAAGTTAATCAACCTTTCTGTTTTGATTAACTGGGAAATAATTAATCCCTTGAGAACCCAACCAAACCCTTAATTTGATATAAATTCACTACAATTTAATTCAGTATTTTATTTGGGGGGTTTTTAAGACAATGTTTTTAAAACAGAAATTTTAATTGGAACTCAATTCACCCCCCTCTTGAGTATCCACTCCGAACAACAGTTGATTTAACTTAGGTAGGACCTATCATCGACTGACATGGGTTGACTACAAAAGATAATATTTGGACGTTTTAAACGAGAATAAAATGAACATAAAAAGAATTTTTATATCTTTTGACATTTTATAGCGTCACTGTGATGCTGCGACGCCATGAGAAGGCATCCCATTTTCTTTTATAAGTGAAACAATATAGAGACACTACTACAAAATGACATGGAAATGATGAAACACAATTTCCTCATATCATGTCTTGGTAGGGATATGGGATTAGATTCCCAATCCAAGAAAATTCCTGAGAAGCTTTGGAGAAGAAAAGCATTGGCGAATCCTCTTTTTGGTGAACGATGAATGACAAAGAGACTACAGATCAAGATCACTTGGGGATAAATTACCAGTGACAACAAACATTATTCACCTATTGATCTATACTCTATGTAGGTTGTGAGTTTTGTTTAATTATACTACCACATTCATGATCCCTATGACAAAATTGAATTATTCAATGAACAGGATAATCTATGGATCGTGTGTATTACAAGTTAGGTTTATTCAGTTGCGGGGATTGATTCAGGTTGATTCATGTTTGAATTTTTTTTATTTGTCTCCTTGGTTCTTCATCTAACGTGGAAGGATCGATGCAGACACAAAAAAGGTCAGGATCCATCCATTTTGGGAGTTTATGTTCTTTCCTCTCCTCCCCCATTCTTCATTCTTCATCCACCATGATTCACAATATGTGACGTAAATTCGAAACGGTAGCGGTTCAAGGTGGTGGTCGAAGGTGGTTTTTTCAGCCATTTCAGGTGGAGCACGGAGAGGGGGTGGCAGAAAAATAGGTATCGGCCCGATAGGGAAGCTAGTCCATGAAGACCGGGCAAGACAGCTGCCAATAGAGAGGCTGGCAGTAGCAACAACCCATGGTCAAGGCATGACTGCAGTGGTGATACGACCAATGGAACAGAAGCCGCGGGCGGTGGCTAGGCGAGGCTGCTAGCAGGGCAGCCAATGGTGGTGGGACGCGGTCCATCCGAACAACATCGAAGGAGGGCCCACGACAGTGTGACCCACAGGCGGTGACCGGGAGGCCTTAGTGAATCTAGTGACATGGCTTGAGCAGTGTTGGAGAAGAGACCCATGGTAGATCCATGGGATCTGGTGGGTCACGAGGACTGGTCGGGCCACACAGTTCCGCTGCGTTTACCGATTAGCACATGCAGCTAAGCCACGTGCGAGAGAAGGGTGTTCTTGCATGCGATGGGTTGAACTGGAGAAACTGGGTCAGATTGTGGAAACATGGTCGGGCCTATCAGTCTAGGCTGGTTCATGCTGGCTCAAACTGGCTAGGTTAGGTCAGATCAGTCGAACCGAGCTAGGTCGGGTCATCCCCAAACTGGTCCGGACCTGTTACACTATAATGTCAATATCTTTCAAATGGTTGATCCGTTTGATGAGTCATATGTAGTGTTGGGACCCATGTGATTAAGAATTATCTTTTAATATGGCTTGGGGATTTTAGTATGGACTAGTGTAGGTATAGAGTTTCCCTTGGTTCTTTCCTCGAGGGTTCATTATGACATTTCATCCACATCACTAGATAGTAATCCCAACTAGGGGCCTAGTCCCAGATAGATTTGTGACATCCCTCCTTGGGGTTGGAATGATCCCCTATCTCCCCTGATGGATTTTTTTTGGAATTTATGTGACCTCTAAGTGCAGGTCATTAATCCTCCATCCAGTGGGTTGTATCGGTAGTGTTGTTAGTATCCTCTGTGAAGGATCCCCTATGTTACAAGCCGCATCAGTAGGGCTGTCGGTATCCTCTGGGAGGGATCCCATATGATGCGGGCTAATATAAATTTGGGTTGTTGGTATCCTCTATGAAGGATCCCATATCTATATACCTTGACCTTGACTGGTGATATCTCTTTGGGTGGGGCGTAAATTAGCGGGACCTCTTTGTAAGAGTCTCTGATGATATCAAGGCGTGAGGAATGTGTTCTCCCATAACGAGCATGCCTCAAGAAAAATATGTGGATAATTATTAGTTATGAATTACCTTATTTACCTTTTGGCTGGTGATGATGATATCTAGATATTCTTGGTATATGTGTTATAGGCATATACCTGTGTAGAGTTGACTATTCATTCCTTTGTGGTTTTTCCATATGGTTTCAGGGTGTCCTACTGAGTATTGCTTTACTCACCCAAACATGGGATTTTAACGCACCTGTCATGTCTTTTGCAGATGATCGAAACTTTGAGGGAGTCTTAGGTGGATTAGTACTAGGTGGTTCATAGAGTGATCAGGCAGACGAGATGTGATTCAGTGACTTCAGATTGTTGAATCTGTACCTACCCTTCAAGTAGGGTTTCATGCGGACAATATTCAAGAGCTTGTACTTTCCACTTTGGTTGGGCTTGTATTTTGGCCCTCTGTACTTTCCAGTTTTGAACTATCATACTCTGTTGTTGGTATCTTAGTGGTATGCATTATTGTTTACTTAGTGGTTTTAGATTTTTGCATTTTGAGGATTGGGGATGTGTGTGTGTGTAGGTACTTAGGTAAATGCCTCCAATTTTGGGGATATTCCTACTCCATGATAGTCTCCCTCCCCCTAGCCTATCAAAGGCAGACTTAAAGTAGTCACATCATGGGCCCCTATGTGACGGGTTGTGACAAACATAGTATTTATTAAATTAATAGAAAAATAAAATAAATGATACTATAAATATTAAAAGTAATATAATTTGGATGATTTTTTATATTACATGAATTATATAGAAACAAATATCATGTTAGGGATTCTTTAATGTGTTATATTTTAATTATATATTTTTATTGATGTTTTTAATGACATATTAAATGAATAGGGTCCAAAATAATATTAATGATATTTTGTAACAAATAATATTTTATTAAATTAATTAAAAGTCTTAAAATCATGAAATAGGAAATATGGATAATAAATTTTCTAAAATTTCCTCTATTTCCCATTAATGGTTCAATTTTCTTCATATGGTAACTTTCTTGACCCATATAGTGTAAAAAACTTTGTTGTCATGGTAAATGTCAATAGCATTAACAGGGGTTGTAACAAATAGATAAGGGTGAGAACATCACCTAAAATTTTCCAATTTTTATTTTATGATATTATTTATACTCATACTAATCATATATTTGAATTATATTAATTTATATCCATTTTTACATTAAAAATATTTTTTATTAATCTAAGAATTTAATTTATTTCAAAAATTCCCCTCCCTCGCTTATAAAAGGACACCTCTTCTCAATTTTATTTTCACCACATTGATTAATATATATCAACCAATCTCTACCAAATTATTCTATAAAATTCCTTATCTATGAATTTAATGTTATTTTCTTCTTAAAATGGCTTTAAAAGGGTCCTAAAGAAGGGATCTAAAGAAAGCCTTCCGAAGAAGAGGTGGTCACCTTTAGAGGCTCTTTCAAGTTTATTTTCTATTATATTTCCTATAAATATATAGTACCAATCCTAAAATAAAAACAATAATATCATAAATACATTGGTATTTTATTATTATTATGATGAAACCATTTTCCACCTCTTTTCCAACCTATAGAAATCAGAAACATCGCTCGTGTGTACGTATAGTTTACCATCTCCTCGTAGTTGTGTAATTCCTTTTTCATCACCACTTAATCTGTATGAATATAAATATTGATTAATAAATATATATGATATTTATGACATAATTATTATTCTGAATTTATAATATCAAATATACATTCGTAACATCCATCCCATTGGAAAACAATAACGTCTCTCATGTATATATGCAGACTACCACCTCCATGAAGTGATGTGATTCATTTTTCATTTTTAATTACAATTAATGTTAATAAGGATGGATATAATTAATATATGTGATATATATTAAATAATAATGATTATTTAAATTTGAATTAATAATTACTCTTTTTCAGTCCATCCTTCAAAAAGTGAAAATTTTGTTCATGCATACAGACTGTCTACCATCTCTAGGAATGGTGTAATTAATTTTTCAATCTCTACCTTTAATGGATAAATATAAAAATTTAAATAATTAATATATATTATATTTATATAATGGTTATAATTCTAGAGATTATGGAACTGTAATCAATATACAAGGACCAAAACTACTCAACCAAAATTATTATGAAAAATGAAGCAGTTAACACCGAAAATAATGATAATAATAAAATATTATTAACAAATGGGTCATAAGATATTATAAATGGATCGTATATAATATTATAAATATGTATACAGTTATTTTATGTAAGTATAAAAAATATAATCTTATTATATATGAGTTTATCTCTTTTTTTAGGAAATTTGAATTTTTTTTGTAAGGAATATCGTCCCAATTTTAACTCCATTAAGACATATTTGGTATTACGCACCTATTTATTTTTATGTGGTGTATAAAATACCCCTTTTATGTATTCAAAATTTATATTCATGATTATTAAAATTTAAATTCAGGTTTATTATTTCACTAGGTTATAATTTTAAAGTTACGGAAGAGGTAAGAAGTTATTTTACAATATCATTTTCTGGGTTTTCTCTTATTATCATTAAAGGAATATTATAATATATCCCTCTTAAAATCAATATATTTTTCTATACTATGAATATATAAGTATTTTACATATTTTCTTAAAAAATTCCTATCTTTCTAAGTTGAGTCAAGCAAAGAATTGTTTTTAAAAAGCAGGTCTTATTTAACTTTTGAACGGGTATATTTTTCTTTCATGTACATATTTTAAAAGTTGTATTTTAAAGGTCCATTTTATTTACATAATTTATTTATTAAGGACATTTTATGTTATCCATGAATTTTGAAATGGTTTTAAAGGGATCTTTCTAATATTTTCCAAAAAAAATCATCTTTCTTTTTAAAAACATAAAGGGATTGTTTTTTAATGTATACGATGTTAAAGGATTTCTCTACTACCAAAAATATTTTATATTATTTTATCTTATTCTAAAAGATTTATGTGGTTTTACAAATAAAAAACATTAATTAAATATTATACTAATTTTTTTCTCTAATTTTCTTTATTTCATAAAAGAAAATGATTTGAGCACAAAACCAATATTTCTAATGAATTGATTGTAATATTTTATATTCTTTAAATCATGGATATGATTAATTCTGAAATTATATACCATTAATATGTATGGTTCTTTACTATGAAATTTATTTGATTAACTGTGGGTAAAAATTATATATTTCCATTCAATGCATCAATAGGTATCATGAGATAAATTAGTTGGCCAAATTAAATGGGTTTTTGGTGTATTCATATCCATCGATTAAACTATCTTGGCATAAGGATTTAATAGTATAGATATCATGATGTTTCGGATCGTAACATCCACCATTAATATTTTCCTTCATTGAGAATTTAGTTATTATTATCTATAAATTTACTGTATTGATATTATCCATGGATGATTTTCAAGCTCAAATTATTATTTAAATTGCATGTGTTTTATACTATTTATCTTTCCATGTTGATTAGGTATTATTGATTCATGATAGATCCCATTGTACATTACTCTTACTAATCATATGAGATCACCCTTTATTTGTTTTTCATTCCCTTATATATTAAGAAAGAAATATGAATAATATCATGGATGAAAGATTATTTCTTATGATTTGTATTTTATATTTCTAATGTAATGTGGGAATCATGTATGTATCTAGTTATTCAATATTAATAAACTATTCATTCATTTGGGATGCAATCACTTATATGTTTTTCTAATGTAATAAAGTATACACCAGCTCTAGTTTATTGGAATTTGGGTTTATACATGATCACTTGACCTTCATAGGTCATGTTCTCATAAGTGAGAACATGAATTGTCATGTGTGGCCAGGGTACCACTTGGACAACGGGTTAAAATTCCTTAGGTACATAACCCTTATGCATGAATAGTTGTCCACAAGGCTATGGGGTGAATATCCAATGGTGCATAAACTAGGCTACATGAACATTGTTTCAAGAGGTATTTGTATGACTAGGGGTGTTCGCATGACATATCCACATGATAAAGGGAACATACCTAGGGCCACATGGTCAAGGGAGCACGACAAAACCATAAAGTAAATGTATGTGTGACTAGGGTCTCAAGACAATGCCACATGAATACTCCTTTCATGAAGAGGATGATTGTCCAAGAGCTTAAGTGTGAGGCTCATGGACTAAGGGTGTATGTGTCACACCTCAGCTAGACATTCGAGGTTAATATATTTATTCTTCAGTTTCAAATAAATTTTATTGATTTTTGAGTTTTATTTACTTTTTTAATTAAATCAATTGAATTAAAATTAAAATAGAATTTATTAAATTAAGAAAAAAAACAAATCTAACCCTTCCTATTCCCCCTACCACATGGCCAACCCTTCCCCCACCCCATTTTCATGCTCGACGCGGCCGACCCCCTAACATTCCCCTTACCTCGCGATGTCGACCCCTCCCTCCCAGACTACCGACCTCGTTCCCTCCTCCCGACAAACCTCCCTCTCCACATCCTCTACCTCATGTGGCCTCCTCTCCTTGCACGACCTCATTATCACCTACTTTGATAGGTAGGTTCCATCGATTTTTTTTCTCACCAAACCACAGGTCATGGGTTGAATGGGTTTTTATGATTTCTTCCTTTTTAAGGTGTGCACCAGTTCTTCCGGGTCTTCCTCATCTGGGTTTCATCATCCACCGCCGAAGGCAAAGCACTTCGGTCCATTTTGGTTCATCTGCCGTTGTTTTAGGTTGATTTCTTTTACCCTCATAATTTTTCAGTTAATTTTAATGAGTTATAAATGTTATTTGGGTAGTGATAAGTATGAATTGGTAGTGTTTTAACATTTTTATGGGTTGGATATTTGTTTTTTTAATGATTATGTTGTGATATATTATTGTAATGTTTCTTGAAAATTGTTTTATGCCTTATTTTCAAGGTGAAAATTATATTTTCAATGGAACTTGAGGTGTTTTTTGGTTCAAAATGGGTTTTTATTGAATAATGGAGTAGTTTTGGCATGTACGCCTTGTTGTGTATTTTTACATTTGAATTTTAGATTTGTTTAATTAATAAAACAGGATTTCTAGGTAATTGGTTGGGGAAGTGTGTGTTCTTTAGGTGTAAAATATTGTTTTTCTTCTTGAAAGGTTTTTTATGAAATGTCTAAATGGATTATTATATTGTTTGAGTGATGTGAAATATTTTTTTAAGGGTTTTACATGCTTGTGTATTGAGTTCGGATTTTGTATCGAAAATTGATTATGTTTTGTGTGAGTGTCTCAGTGTGGAATTTCATAAGAATGTTTTGAGGGTTGTTTGGTGGTAGCTAACCTAGTTTTAAAGGCACTTAAGGTTCAAATGTTTTTGGAAATAGTTTTTGAAGGAAAGTGAAATATTTAATATGTGAACTTGATTTGTATTTTTATTAACATCTATTGTAAATGGTTTTAAGTGGTGAAAGTCATGTTTTACAAATGATCATGGTTTATGTAAGGTTTTATGAAGGGGCTTTTCCCATGGATTTGGTTGATTGCTTCCACCCATTTTTATTGTTTCAATTTTTATTTAGAGTTTCTGGTAATCTTCGATTCTCTTTTCGGTTAATTAGAATGTTCGGTGTCTCCTCAAAGGGTCTCACACACATACATAGGTATGTATACCTATATATATATATCCCCCTTGCACATATTCCCTCATGGAGTGAGGAATATGTGCTTTGGATTAAGGGGTATATATATAGGAGTGTATGTGTGTGAAATTGTGGGGCGGTCTTCGTTAAAGGCGTCAGGTGCTGAGTTGTTCATCTTGGTCCGCTCCCTTTTTTATGTCGGTTTCCATATGCATTTTAATTTGAAATAAATAATTATTTGTTTCTTGAATTTCATACCTTTATTTAATGTTAGTTGTAAATTTATGGTTTTTTGAATAATTACTTATTGTGAAATAAAATAATACCCTCTGTGTATGTGAATTTCCATAAACTGTTTTATTAAATGCACTTATTAGTATTTCTGGAAATTCCCCTTTATCCCTCATAAATGTACTTCAGATTGAAAGTGATGAATTGGGTTTCTTAAATTAGTTTCCAAGCATGTTCCTGGTTTCCAAAATGGTGTGCACACAATTCATTAAGAAATGGTTTGGCATGAGAAAAAAATCATGTGAGGCCCAGTTGGAACTTTTATAAAGCTAGTTATCACTATAAAACTATCCTTGGATGTGGTCCTCTATCTTTAGTTGAGTTATATATTATGGGAGTCCATAGTGTAGGACTCCCCTATTTTCAATGGTAGAAATGAGAGGGACCTATTCCTCGGGGTGACTCGGGGTGTTTCTTGTTGGGCTTTATTATTATATATATTGTGATTGGATGTTCGGATCACATTGGAAGGTCCACACCCTTTTTTAAATACGTGATACATAGGAACCTGGAATATTGAGAGAATGTTCTGAGAATTATTGTCCCACTGGTAGTTTATGGTACTAACCATTGGCCCATATTAGGAAGATATATTTGGGTTCATTGCTATGAGATTTTTCCTCAGCCTTCCTGTGAAAGGATGGCTGAGCATTTTGAGTGTTTTGATTTCGTCATCTGTGAAATGTCAACAAGGATGAGGTCCCATGTATTGGTGTCTTATGGATTATTCATGATCTCCTGGGTTCACTTATTCCAACTCGTTCTTAGTGTTTGATTGTTGAGTGTGTTACTTGTATATATAAATTCTTTCCATTTCCCTTGTAGTGAAAATACTGTAGCATTTAATTGTGTAATGTTTTCTTACTGGAAAGTGATGTGTAGTTTTAATGTGGCTTATGAAAACGTTTTTTTTAAAGAAAAGTGTTTTATTCTCTTTGTGCGAATTGAAAATGTAAACATAACTTTCCCTTTGAAAATGATAATGTCTCACTAAAAGATTGATTTGGGTTTTTATAAATGAATAAGGTAAATGACTCGTACTTTGTTTTTGAGTAACATGTAGAAAGCCTTACTTTTATATATTGTAGTTAAAACCAGAAATTGTTGATTCTTTTGTTTAAAGAAAACGCATTTGGGAATAGATTTCTTGGGTACACCTACTGAATTTTAATACTCACACCTATATTTCATTCTTTTTCTTAGTCTCAGGTGTAGTTTTATATTTTATCTTGATATTTGTAGGAAATGTTGAGTCTTGGGATCGAAGAGTGACCCACGGGGTCATGTGGAGTTTAGTGGTCATCAAGTCCGGTTAGTTTTGATTTTCAGCTCTTACTTAGATGTTCTGTTATGTGTTTTTATTTTTGGGCTGCTTTATTATTTTTTTTCTAATGATTCTGTTTATTTACATTGGTTTAAATCATTCCCATCATCACTATGTTGATTCCCTTGGCTCTTGTCACCATCCCATGAGGATTGAGAATGCCTCTCGGGCTTTTTCACGGGCCGACTTGGGTGACCGGTTCAGGGTTGACCTGGGTTGGTTCGTGACAAAATGGTATCAGAGGCATATGTTATTTATAGGTCCTAGATTTCAAAGCACCCTTTGTTATTTGGGTTGTCAAGGTATATGGATTAGGACTTTCAAATATTGGGGTGCAGGTTCTGGGGAGTATCTGACCAACACTTTCTCGGCCAAACCATGAGTTACCATGGGAAGTCGGGTTTTCTTGGTTTATTTGGTTCTTGTGGGTTGCTAGGTATTTGGGGAAATGAAATGATAGTTGGGCCAACTGTCTCAGTGAGCTCGTAGGGCCTAGCAAGCCATGTGGATCTGGGGACGTGGTCCTAAAAGACTCTCTATGATGGTGGTTTGATTGGCATATGGCCTCCTACCATATATCCAAGTCACACATCGACACTAGTTTCTCCCAATATATTGTTTTGGATCCTTTGGTGATTTTGATATTTTTGACCGGTTGAATGGTAGGTTTCTTTTGATTGTACTTAATGTTGGATGGGATGGTTTTGGGGTGTATTTTTTAGATTTTAAAATGATGTTTGGTTTGAAAAAATAATTTTTGGCCAGTCCAAAATATGATTTCCAAAACCAAAACATTGAATATTTTGAGAGTGAAATGGGTTGTTTGAAAATGGGGGTTATTTTGGAAAAAAATTTAGAGGTTTTTGAATGGTTTTTTGAAATTTGAAGTTGGAAAGTAAATATGAAATTTGAATATGTTTTTCTTTGAAGATTATATTTGGTATTAAAATTGGTTGAGGTATTTTCAATGTGGTTTTAAAAGTGATAATGTTTCTTTTATCTGACGCTTGGTATTCCTATGAGTTCTCATATATATGTATATTAATGAATATATGTTGTGAGTGGATTGTTATTGGTATGTATGGGTGAGTTCTTCAGCTAGAACAAGCGTGTATATATGTGATCCAAAATGTAATGTCAATAGCAGGTGATTGGTTCATAAGGCTTGTTATGTTTTCTAAACTGTTCTACAAAAAAGGGGATTTCAATGCATTAAAAATGTGTGAGTGTGTGATGTTTCCTTTTTTTTGTTCTTTTATTTTTGTACTTTGGCAATGGTGTGTTGGAGGAGTTATTGAAATATTGTTTTGAGTTTGGGTAATTTATTTGAAAATGAGATGTGGAATTTTGATTTGTTATATGTTTTGATTTTGTGTTCTTCTCCCTATTTTCAGGTTTCGTCCCCACTCTGTTCTAAGGGATTTTGAGAAGCATATATGAATAGTTCTTTCCCCATGTGCCTTTTAGTTGATCAATCTTTGTCTTAGAAATTTGGTTTGTCCCTTTTGGATATGGATCCTAGTGGTTCTCAATATTATGAGTTTGTCCAGAGGTTCCAAGAGTCAAACCCTCCTCATTTTCATGGGCAGCCAAAACTAGGGAAAGTTGTGGAATGGCTGTGAAACATCAAGGAGATCTTTTTTCATCTTGAATCACCCAAACCTTTCAATTTGGAGCTTTCCACATTCATGTTGGAAGGCCTAAGTCAGGAATGGTGGAAATATGTTCTTCAGACCAAACCGGAGATAAATTACTCTTGGTAATGATTTAAAGCCTTGTTCATCCAAAAATATTTCCATGATGATGTGAAGATACTAATGGGTTATATATTGTATGGTATCAAGCAAGTAAATTCAACAGTGTTAGAGTATGCTAAGATCTTCACCGAGCTAGACTTGTATCTCCCAAACCATTCCAGGGATGAATTTTTGAAAGCCTGATTCCTTGATAGGGGTCTCCAATCAGAATTTATCCTAGTTGTGCCTTTATTCCCTAATGATTATGAATAATTAATGAGGTGGTATGTTCAAGTCGAAGCCGATTTATCATCATCTAGCAAGTTGAGAAGTGGTACAAAAAGTCTGTTGTTTTCCGCCTCACTAGATTCATCTGAGAGGAAGTACTGGTTGGGTTTTCAGTGTGGGAAGCCCGGGAATAAGAAGTTTTCATATCACAAAGTTCCTAAGATCTATAATAGCTATGTCCATTTAGGTCATTTATAATGATTTTTCCAGGGCCGATCTAGGAAGTGACATGGGGTCGTATCCACTCCCTTAGAGAACCATCCAACTTAGTTGAATAAAGATAGCGTTGGTGCAAGATAAATAGGAATCTTTTTTTTTGTGAATGATTTTGTTGCTGTAATTAATATAATATGTGGTGTTGTCTCTTTTTTGGGTGTGAATAATGATGTTACATGTCCTTCCAGAACTTTGCTTTAATGGGAATGTCTTTTTAGTGTTTTTAATTTTGCTAATGTATAATGGTGGTGTTTGTTGTACCATGTTTTGTTTCATTGGATTCTCTTGTCCTTTGATAAGATTTGAGAGTTATTCCAGCTTGTGAAATAAATGTTTTTTGGAATCCTAATATGGTGGAGAGACCACCGTGGGATGAACTCATGATGAACCCAACTGCCATGTGTTCTTGATGGAGCACTTTCTTGTTTCTGCTCCGCCCGAACCTGATTATAGTTGTTGGTCGACTTGAATAGTGGGTCAAGTAATGAATGCTTGCAGAGATCCCAAATAGTCCATAACTAGTTTCTTAGATGGATTTTGTGTTAGGGGTTGGGGTGTTCCTTGTTGGGTAGTCTTTAGAAAAGAGTGAGCCTTCTTGAAATCTCTTTGTTGTTTGTTCAAGTTTTGTGGTCATGTGTGATATCTTTCTTGGACGTGTGACTTCTTTTGAGGATGGTCTCATAGTTTATTTTTGAGAATCTGTCGTTTTAGGCTCTAAAAAAAAGCAAGTGTCGGTTTTTTGGTCTTTGAGTTTTCAAGTCATCTTTGATTTGGTTTTGATCAACTGAATATCTTGGGACTTTCTAGGGTCAGAAAGTGTCATGGTGGGGAGAATTTTCACACCTCAACCTGACATTCATGGTTATTTTATTTATTCTTGAGTTTCAATTAAATTTTATTGAATTTTGAGTTTTCTATTATTTTTTTAAAATTAAATCAATTGAATTAAAATTGAAATAGAATTAATTAAATTAAGAAAAAAAACCTAATCTAACCCTTCCCTTTCCCACCTACCATGTGGCCAACCATTCCCCTCCCCCTTTCCACGCTCAACACGGCCGACCCCCTCCCATTCCCCCTTGCCACGCGATGTCGACCCCCTCCCTCCCAGACCACCGACCTCGCTCCCTCCTCTCGGCGAACCTCCCCCTTCGTGGCCTCTACCTCTGGTGGCCTCCTCTCCTTGCATGACCTTGATGTCACCTCCTTTGACCGGTAATTTCCTTCAATTTTTTGTCTCAGTTGAACCCTATTTCATGGGTTGACCAGGTTTTGATGATTTTTTCCTTTTTAGGGTGCACAACGGGTCTTTCGGGTATTCCTCGTGCAGGTTTCATCGGCTACCGCTGAAGGCAAATCTCTTCGATCCATTCTGGTTCACCCTCCGTTGTTTTAGGTTGATTTTTTTACCCTCTTAATTGTCTAGTTAATTTTAATGTATTATATATGTTATTTGTGTATTACAAAGTGTGAATTGGTAGTGTTTTAACATGCTTATGGGTTGGAAATGAGTTTTTTCCAAATAAATGATTGTGTTGTGATATTGTATTGTAATGTTTCTCGAAAAGTGTTTTATGCCTTATTTGAAAAGTGAAAATTATATTTTCAATGCCACTTGAGGTGCATTTTGGTTATAAATGAGTTTTAATTCAAAAAGGGAGTAGTTTTGGCATGTACGTATTATTCTGTATTTTTACATATGAATTTTAAATTTGTTTAATTATTAAAACTGGATTTCCGGGGAATTGGTTGGGAAAGTGTGTGTACTTTAGGTGTAAAATATTGTTCAGATTCTTGAAAGGGTTCTAATAAAATTTGTAAATTTCTTATTATATTTTTTCAGTGATGCAAAATACATTTTTCAAGGGTTTGACATGCTCGTGTATTGATTTCAGATTTTGTATCGAAAATTGGTTATGTTTTGTGTGAGTGTTTTGGTGTGGCATTTCATGAGAATGTTTTGAGGGTTGTTTGGTGTGTGAAAACCTTATTTTAAGGGAACTTAAGGTGTGGATGATTTTGGAAAGAGTTTTTGAAGGAAATATAAATATTTAATATGCGAACATGATTTTTATTTTGTTTAATATCAATTGTAGATGGTTTTGAGTGGTGAACGTCATGTTTTCAAAATGATCTTAGATTATGTAAGGTTTAACAAAGGGGCTTGGCCCATGGCTTTGGTTGATTTCTTCCACCCATATTTATTATTTCAAATTTTATTTAGAGTTTTTAGTAATCTTCAATTCTCTTTTGGGTTAATTAGATTGTTTGATGTCTCCTCGAAGGGCCGCACCCACATACATAAGAATGTATACCTATATATATATATAAATAAATCTTTCTTGTACATATTCCCTCATGGAATGGGTAATATGTGTATTGGATTAATGGGTATAAATATATATGAGTGTCTGTGTATTTGAATTTCAAGAAACGTTTTCTTAAATGTGCTTATTAGTGTTTCTAGAAATTCCACTTTCACCTTCATAAATGTGATTCATTTTTAAAGTGGTGAATTGGGTTTCTTAAATGGGTTTCCAAGTGCATTACGAGTTTCCAAAATGGTGTGTGTGCCATTCTTTAACAAATGGGTTGGCATGAGAAAAAAAATCATGTGAGGCCCGGTTGGCACTTTTTAAAGCTATTTATTTCTATAAAACTCTCCCTGGATGTGGTCCCCTCTCTTTAGTTGAGTTGTATATTATAGGAGTCCACCGTGAAGGACTCCCCTGTGATCAATGGTAGTAAAGAGAGGGACATATTCCTTAGGGTGACTCGGGGTGTTGCATGATGTGCTTTATTATTATATATACTGTGATTGGATTCTCTCCCGGCATCTGTAGGCCCACCCCCTTTTTTAAATACCCAATACAAAGAAACCTGCAATATTGAGAAAATATTTTGAGAATGATTTTAGTACTGATAGGTTATGGTAATGACCAGTGGCCCATAGTAGGAAGATATGTTTATGTTCATTGCTATAAGATTTCCCATCGGCCTACTTTTGAAAGGATGGCTGAGAATTTTGAGAATTTTTATATCATCGTGTGTGACATGTCAACAAGGATGAGGTCTCATATATTTGTGTCTTCAAGATTATTCTGGATCTCTTATGTTCACCTATGTCTAACCGTTCTTAGTGATTGAGGGTTGAGTGTGTTACTTTTATGTATAAATTATCTCCATTGCCCTTGTAGTGAAACTACTATAGTTTTTTCATGTGTATTGTTTTCTTAATGGAAAGTTATGTGTAGTTTAATGTGGCTTATGAAAACTTTTTTTTCAAGGAAAAGTGTTTTATTCTCTTTGTGCGAATTGAAAATGTAAACATCACTTTCCCTTTAAAAATGATAATGACTCACTAAAATATTGATTTGGGTTTTGAGAAATGAATAAGGTCAATGAATCATACTTTGCATTTGAGTAACATGTAGAAAGCCTTACTTTTATATATTTTAGTTCAAACCTGAAATTTATGACTCTTTTGTTTAAAGTAAATTCATTTGGGAATAGATTGCTTGGGCACACCTACTGAGTTTTAATACTCACCCCTATACTTCAATATTTTTCTTAGACAAGTGCAGGTTTTAGTCTGATCTTGATCGCCATGGGAAATGTTGAGTCTTGGGATCAGAGAGTGACCCATGGGGTCATGTGCAGTTTAGTGGCCATCAGGTCCGGTTAGCTTTTCTTTTCAGTGATTCCTTAGATGTTCTATTCGATTTTTTTTATTTTTGGGATGCTTTATTATTATTATTTTCTACTTCTATTTATTTATATTGGTCTAAATCATTCCTATCGTCACTATGTTGATTCCCATGGTGCTTGTCACCAGCCTGGGATGATCGAGAACACCTCTCGGGCCTTATCGCGGGCCGACTCGGGTGACCGGTTCAGGGTCGACCCGTGTTGGTCCGTGATAGTATGAATATATTTCAATCAATCAGTTGAATGACACATGTTTAAGGGCACATTACTAGGGTATGTGGAAAATTTCATGTAAGGAAATGGCATAGATAAGGAATTATATATCAAGGACATGAATATACTTATCATGACAATGGGTTTTATGATCAAGATAAACACATGACCATCCCACCATTGATAGCCTCTCCGTATATGTAGCATTATAATGATTCTTGTTTTGAACCTGAAAAAAATAAAATGTTTTTAACCTTTTCATTTACTAGGTGGGATGATTTTAAAATCAAGATTTGAAATAGAATTATTAGAGTTGGATTTCTTCAATGTGATGTTTTTAGACCTAGGTGAAGTCATGGGATGTTTCTTGGCTATCTCGAGGAGTTTCGGGAGCACCGGACCCAGAAAATACTATTCTGGGGGAACTGTAGAGGGCGAACAATTTGTCTAAAACCATGCGGCCAATTTCTGTAAACTTTACAGCCTTATGCAGGTGAAAAAATGTTGTCACACGGGTTGCAAAATTTTTACCTAACTTTGTGCCTTTCCCTCACAGTTAGTAGAAAGAGGAAATACCTCAACACTATTCAATGCATGGTTGGCACATAGATTCCAAACTATGTGGTCATCCCATGGAGGGTTCCCTGGGTGGTGAGTAGAGGGTGCACGGTTGATGTATGGTTTTCCAAACCATGCGGGCCAAACTGTACCTTGTGACGTTTTTTAATAAATTAGATTAAATTAATTAAAACTAAAATAAAATATAAGCATGAACCTAAAATAACCCCCTCCCCTCCTAGGTCTCCCCTTGGTGTGAAAGTGTGGAGCATCTCTGAGTTAAAATTTTCATATGTCGAGTGTTCGGCTTGGCTTGGTCTACTTATAGAGGTACAATCTCTATTATTTCCCTTATTATTTAAAATTAATTAGTTTCCTACTTAATTATTATTTTATAAATTAAACCGTGATTTATGAATGAAATTATTATTTATGATAAATGGTTTGTTAGATAAATAAAGTCATGGTTTTATAATAAAACTCGTCCAATGGAGGTGCGCTATCTTTGAAAACTCACAACGGTGATTTATGATTTTTAGCTTTCTCATCTATGTTTCTTAGTAGTTCTTTATACTTTCATACCATCATTTGGAATATGAAATTTTTATAACATAAATGTTAATTTTCAGCTAAGCCCCCCTTAGGTTTTCACCTTTTTAGTTGAAATTTCCCACGTGGGAATATGCCTTGTTGTCATGATACCTTCCCTTTACACTTAAGCATTTGGAATGAAGTTTCCATGTCTTGATGAGTTAAATTAATTGTTTAATGTAAATAATTTTTATAGGATGGCTTATGCAATATGGTATCATCCCTTAAGGGTAATGAACAAGATCCCTTCCTTTGGAAGATGTACCTTAAATTAGTTTTTGATGTTTAGTAATATTGAGTGAGATGACCTTGAGTAGGATGGATCACACCAAATGGAATGCCTTGGTTAATTGGTTTTTCCATAATGAATTATTTTACATTTTTTAAATGGTTTTGATGAAAATTCTCCTTGAAATGGAATAGAATATGGCTAATGACATGCATGAGAGGCTCCTAACTCGTGTATTGAATTGAATGTTCCCAATACAATGTTAATGTTTTGATTTAAATACTTAAGAGGTATTTTCTTAAGTATAAATGTTGAACATGATTTATTTTATTTAAAGGAAATGTGAGATTGATATGTATGAGAGGATAAGTCCTCATGCATTATTTATTATAAATGATTATGCTATATAGGCTTGTGGAGAAAAGGGACCATGAGATTCCTTGGAAGGGAAGACTATGTGAGCTTCTAGAATGGGCTAGGGTATGGACCATGAGATCTCCCCTGGTGAAAGATGCCTTGGGTACATCCCAGTGAATATAGCATATGGATCCAATAGACCGTGAGAGCCCTCGGGAAGGATGATGTGTGAGCTTCCCAGCTGGAACCATGGGATATGTCATGAGAGCTCTCCTAGTGATGGATTCCTTTGGGTACGTACCGATCCTGCTAGCAATTAGAGTTAGGGGATAGACCGTGATAGCTCCCCTGGTGATGGATGCCTTTGGTTACATCCTTATCATACTAGCAACCAGATCCAGTGGCTTGACCATGAGATCTCCCTTGGTGATGGATGCCTTTGGGTACGTCTTGATCCTGCCAGCATCTAGAGAATGGGGATGGACCACGAGAGATCCCCTGGTGATGTATGGCATTTGTTATGTCCTAAACCTGTGATTATGTGCATGACAAGAGACCGTTAGAGCTCTTGGATTTGGGTTAGGGGCTAGACCGTGAGAGATTCCCCTAAAATTGGATGATGGTGGATTATGTCCCAGTGGGTCAGATCTTGATCCTTCCCAACACACTCACACACACACACAAACACAAACACACACATATATATATACTCAATATATATATGAAGTGACATGATCATACATATCATCCATGGGCTGAAGCAGGTAGACCCGTCAGGTGTCCTTTAGAAACCTGAGCTAGAGGTTATGTTTATTCAGTTCTTTTTATTATACCTATTATACCTACACACTGCATAATGTATGTTGCACTGAATAGATTTGGGATAGAACCTATGGTTTCAAGTATACTGATATTTATATCTCACACCATGTTCAGGCTACCATTGCACCGAGGTACCCAAGTAGACTCTCTTGTTCATATGACTATGGACCTTGGACTTTTCTTGTTGTTGTGTGCTTGTACCTAGGAGTTAGGAGCAAAGGATCGACCTGGAGCTTGAGATTCTCATTTATATCAGGCTTGGGGACTTAATGTTGTTTCATTATTTTGTAATGTATTGGTAAGCATGTTGTTGGTTTACTACATTATCTTATGGAACATCATATGTACATGCTTAACTTGTATGAACTAGTGTCATCCACTTTTATTCAGCTATATAAAATATGTCTTCCACTACTTGTCTTCATTATTTTTTTCTTCTTATACTGTTTTTTGTTTATTATCAAATACTATCATTTTTCATCACTAATAATAAGTTATATTATCCCTACAATCACCTCTTGAGACCCTCGCTACTAGTCGATAGCCTCTAGAGTATGGGGAGATGTGCTTGAGGCCATGTGACCTACTGGTCTGGATATATGTTTGATGGTAAGCCGGGTCGAGACGTTACAAAGTGGTATCAAAGAAAAAAAATTCATTTATATTACAATTTTGGGTTGGTAGATAGGAGACTAGTAATGTGTTAGCGCTTGGTCAATAGTCGTTCTTGGGACTGATCACCCCATGTAAGGGAAATAACTAAGTGGTCAGGGCTTGGAATTGTTGTTTGTACTATTTGATGTTACAATGGACATAATTTCACCTTGAGTGACTGGTGTAATTTTTCTTACTTATTGATTTATGAGTTTATGGTATTTTTACCCTTGGACTGGTTCATAAAGGATGAATCACTTCATGCATCATATTAGGAAAATAGGAATTAACATGTCATGCATATGTCATTCCATGTAGTTGCATTAGTGTTTTGCCTACTGATATGGTTTTGTTCCTTGAGTGATATGTAATGCTTATTTTTATACCATATTTAGGTATTTATTATCATTAATTGCTTGACTATATGTCATGTTGTCTATTTAATTATAATTTTCTTATCTTATCTTCCATGATTTTGTGCTATAACATGATTCTTGGTTTAGTGCTTATAATGACATGCAAGTTTTTATGTGTATAAATGGTTTCATGGGGTAAATTTATTGGTTTCAATTACAAAGGGAGGTAGTTTTTAGTTGTAAGGTGTTTTTGTTCCTTATAATTGGGAAAAGGTAACATGTGTATTCGTACCATTGAAAAATGGATTCCAGAGTTTAGATGCAAAGGTAAATTGCTTAGTAAATGGGAGCGAAATTCCAAACTATAAAGTGTGTAGGTGCTTTATAGGTTGGTATATGGACACCCATATAACTGGACCATTATATTGAAGCATGTTATATTATGAAATGGAATTTGTGTTTGATAAATGGGATTCGATTTTAAATTTATGGAGTGTATGGGAGCTTCATGAATTTGGAAATGGTAACCCATATTAAACATAATGACCAAGTTATGGTTGAAATGGATATAATTGTAAAAGTTGTTAGGTTTTTAATCTGAAATGAATAGGTTAAATTATTAAATGAAAACATATCCCCATGTAGGAAATTTAGAGGCATATTTCTTATGATATGAAATTTTTTGGTGTTTAAAAACTTTTATATTTGAGAAATAGTTATTGGGTTTCATTCTAGAGAACCCAGTTTGGCTTGATGGGGCCTTTGTAGGTTGTCTTATTTATTAAAATGAATTTATATGATAAATTTCCAAATAAATATTGGATGTCTAATAAATGATTAAAATTTTTAGAATGCAATTTTGATATAAATTTCCTATTTTTTCCTTGGGGTGTTAGATAAACCAAGTACTTTTTGTTTCTATTTTATAATGGTATTTGATGTTTTGAATTAAATATTTTAGATGTTTTAATATTAAGTATGATTAAATATAATGGGATTGTAAATGGAACCTGTAGTGGTTTCCTTGGATGAAACCCCTATGTAAGGGCAGTTTGTGTTTTTCAATGAGTTTCCTTCAAACATAATCATAGGTATTTTTCACAGGATTTCTCTTTTTTAGAAATTTCTTGGTCATCATCTTTTGAGCCTAGTGACTTATGTTAGTATTACCTAGTTATGGGGTCGATGTTTTTACTTCGTAAGGGGGGTAGTCATGGTAGGTAACACCCTTAGAGCCTTACTCTCTTTCTCATGTCGTGGGTTTTTTGGATTTTGGTTTCATTCGGGTTTCATTGTCCCTAGTAATCCTTTTACATACAAAATGACACCCTTGTTCGAACGAGGGTTCATTTTGTTTTTTGCCTTCGTTAGGGGCATGAGAACTCGGGTAATGCTCAGTTTTATCAGGCTATACATGGAATGGGCATGTTCGGCTGCTTCTTTGGTCATTAGACCACTTTTATTTTCCTCACATAGTATGTGTTGATATACATGGTACCATTGAGTGCTAAATTTTGTAACAAATCAGTTGAGTTTGGTCAAATATTTGATCTTTGTGCAGTTTTGTATAGTCTCGGGTCATCTTCATAGTAGAGTGACTAAGCGTTATGTAATCAAGAATGTCCCAATACTTGGGAGGACATCCAAGAGACTCGGGTGTTTTGACATTCCAGTCTCATTGGTTTGTCTTTCTTTTTGTTCTCTGACATTGTGATCGCGGCTCGAAGGAGCGTCACATGTTCGTTAAAGGAGTTTTGATCTACCATGCTTATGAGAGGATATTTTATCCTTTATTTTGATGAAAACTACTCTCCTAATTTGGAGAGCATCACGTTGGTTCTGGTAAATAAGTACCCTTCCATGTATAATGAACACACCAAGAAGGACCATTTGGAAATGCCTGATCTTACTTAAATGCTCTTGGGGCTGGTAAGTGTGGAATTATGTTGGTGCTTGATCATAAGAATGAATTTGACATGTTTGGTTGTGTATGAAACCTTATTAAGAACCATCAGTCATGGATGGACTTCAGTGGTAATTTGAGTGATTACATAATGCCTCAGGTGGAAGAAGGCATTGGGATCGGTTGCAATGACGTGTCGGCAGCTGAATTTGAGTTTCTTCCTTGATGTTGGCTAGTTGTGGTTCGACTGATATTATTGGTAATCTTAAAAATTATCTTAATGTAATATTCCTTCAGATATGACCATGTCCTCTAACTTGGATTCATCTTTGATTCATAACGAGAGTGTCAGTTTTACATCAAACTAAATATTTAAAAGTTGTTGGGATTTTTTGGGTGATTCTATTTATAGTTTCATGTTGAATTCATGTTTCTTATCAAGTCATGATGGTTCTAAGAGACCCTTGGGTTCCCAAGTAGGAACTACTTAGGTGAACCATTAGACACTTTCTATTTCTTTCAACATGATCTCCAGGTAGATGCCGCTATGGGCTCAGTCAATGTTTTTAAGTGGGTTTTGTGGCTCTGTTCCAACACCCCACTCATTAATATAGAGTATGGATAACCTTAGTTAGTTATTAGGACTCTGGTTCTATGAATTCTATGGTTACCAAGAACTTAATATCAGGCTCAGATTTGATATTTTATGAAGGGAGATGATTCCAATGTTGATGGATCTGAGTTACCCACCCTTTTTCATGTTGTTTCATGGTGATTTAATGGTCAATTTATGGATTGATTTGAAAACACTTCTAGGAGTTAGGTGCAGGATTTATTGAATGAGTTTGTGCTAAATGAAAGGTGGATTTGAATAAGTAATTGTGGTTCTGTCTAGAATATGTTTGTCATCTAAGCTGAGTGTTCTTGTAAATGGTCAGATGAAGTGGCTCTACTAGTTTTCTCTCTTGTTCAATGAAGCGGTCAGGGGAGGAAACATTTTTGGGAACGTCATCAGGTGGAGACGAGTGTGGAATGTGTTTTCTAGGGTTCTCATAAAAAGCTGGCTCAAAATAGCTAAATAAGATTTATGGGTGATAGACTATTTGGTGAGTTAAAAATCATGCTAGGAGTGTCATTGTAACTCTTAAAGGCATTCTTGTAAGGCAATTCAGATGGTGTGTGGAACCATGGTTTGGAATTGGCCACTTAATGTTAAAGTCTAAGGTGCAAAGTACCTTTGGCCAGATGCCTAATGATATGACGATGGGATTGGGTCTCTAGGTGAATGAACTTGGGTAGGCTCTGTTTGAGTGTTCAGTTGGAAAATGATCATGGGATCAAGTTTTAACAGCTTAAGTGTCATGTGCTTAATGGGATGCTTGGAGGTGTGTTGGGTGTTGGGAAATGCAACATAACCATTCGAAACGAAGCTTCATGGCCCTTGTAGGTTGGGGGATATTTAAGTTGTTTCTGAAAGCTTCTTGTCGATGATATTTTCTAAAGTGGTAAGGTTGTAATGATTCGTGTTTTTAATCGGGATGAAAAGGCAAAGGGTTTTGAAAATTTTCGTTTACTAGGTTAGTTGATATTAAAAATGTTCTTCGGAATGGAATTATGAGAGTTATACCTCTTTAATGTGATGTTTTGGGACATGGTTGAAGGCCTGAGAAGATTCCCAGGTGTCTCAAGGATATTCAAGAGCACAATACTGGGAAAAAAATTTGGGGAAATTGAAAAGGGTGCACAGTTTGCCTAAAACAGTGCGGCCCATAGTAAGAAACTATGCGGCCTTATGTAGGTGTACATGAGTTGTCGCGTGGAATGTTCATGGTTTACCAAACTGTGTGCCTCACCCACATAGTTAGATGAAAGAGGCAGTACCTCAACACTACTCACTGCACGGTTGGTACAGGGTTTCTAAATCGTGTAGTCAGCCCATGTGAGGTTCCCCATGTGTTCAGTAGAGGGTGCTTGGTTGGCGCATGGTTTTCCAAACCGCATGGCCCAAACCGTGCACCCTAACCTATTTTAAAATATTAGATTAATTTAATTAAAACTAAAATAAAATAAAAGCATCACCCTACACTTCCCCACTCCCCTCATGTTTGTGCAATGTAATACCCCTTGGGTCTCCCCTTGGCCACACGATGCGACCCCCACCTCCATCCCCTCCTTCGATCATAGATTTTGTCCCATTTCTTCACTATTATAGAATGAAATATCTAAGGTAAGACTCTCTCCCTCCTCCTCCTCCTTCACTTTGGAATATTTGTTTCTCCTGTCACGCTATTTATGTGTGGTTGAACCCTAGGTATGGGTTAACACAAATTTTTGGTTTTTCTTTCGATGTTAGATTATGTGAAGGTTCTCTTAGGACCCCTTCATACTTATTCCAACATCCTCCATAGAAGGTGAGGTTGATAAGTTCATTTTGGTTCACCGCCAATAATTTATGCTAAGGGTTACCATCTATTCTTGTTTTTTCTCCTATTATAATTTTGGGATTTAATAGTTTATGAGTTCTTGATAGTTTCCTTTCAGTGCAATGAACCTTACCACAATGTTTTTGAGTTTATGGTTTTGTTGTAGAGCATTTGATGACTCAGCGAGGGATTTCACTCAAATAAAAAGGTATTAATGTGTGTGTGTGTGTGTGTGTCTTCCTTGTACATTTTCCCTCATGGTTATGGGAATATGTACATTGGATAAAGGGTTTCATATATATATATTTAATGTATTTGTGGGAAAATGTGGAGCAATTTCGAGTTAAATTTTTCAAGTGTTGAGTGTTCGTCTTAGATTGGTCTACTTCTAGAGGTAGGATCCATTTCCTTTACCTTTTTATTTAAAATTCATTAGTTTTCTGCTTAATGATTCTTTGATAAATTAAATTGTGATTCATGAATGAAATAATTAGTTCTAATAAATGTTTTTTTCAATAAATAAAGTCATGGTTTTATAATAAAACTCCTATAATAGAGTTGTGTTGTCTTCAAAAACTCATAGTGGTGATTTATTATTTTTATCTTGATCAGCTATATTTCTTACTAGTTCATTCTGCTTTTATACAATCGTTTTAAATATGACGTGTTTAGAACATAAATGTTAAATGTCATCCAAGGTCCCCCTTGGGTGCTTGTCCCCTTTTTAGTTGAAATTTACTAAGTTTCCATATGCCTTGTTGCCATGACACCTTTCCTTTACACTTAATCCATTGTAATGAATTTTTCATCTCTTAATGATTTAAATGAATTGGTTAAGGTAAATGGTTTGTATATGATGTATTATGAAAGATGGTATCATCACTTAAGGGTAATGAACATGATCCCTTATTTTGGAACTTATACCCTAAATCAATTTTCCATGTTTAGGTAAATTGAGTGAGATGTCCTTGAGTAGGATGGCTCACAAAAAATGGCATGCCTTGATTAAATGGTTTAGTGATAATGAATTGTTTCCTTGTATTAGATGATTTAGATGAAAAGGATCATTGAAATAGAATAGAATATGGAAAATGAAATTCCTTAGAGGCCCTTTCCTCATGTATTGAGTTGAATGTGGCCAAGACTATGTTAAAGTTTTGATTTAAATGATTAAGAGGAATTTACTTTAGTATAAATGTGAACACAATTGGTTTTATGTAAATGAAATGGGCGAATAAGATGCATGAGAGGTTAATTACTCTTGCATTATATATTGTGAATGATTGCGCCATATAGGATTGTGGAGCATAGGGAATGTGAGAGCCCTTGGAATTGAAGACTATGTGAGAATCCCAAGTGGACCAAGGGATTGACTGTGAGAGCTCCCCTGGTGATGGATGTCTTTGGGTATGTCTTGGTCCTTACAGTATATTGAACCAAGGGACGGTGAGATCCCTTGGGATATGACTATGTGAGCTTCCCAGTTGGATCCAGGGGATAGACCATGAGATCTCCCCTGGTGATGGATGCCTTTGTGTACCTCTTGGCCCTGCCAGCAGCTGGAGACATGTGATAGATTGTGAGGGCTCCCTGGTGATGGATGAAAATGGGTGCATCTTTTTCCTTCCAGTATGTGCATGCCAAGAGACTCTGAAAGCTGTTGGATTTGGGTTAGGGGCTAGACTGTGAGAGCTTCCCTTATAATTGGATGGCGGTGAGTTACGTCTCGGTCCTTCCCAAAACACACACACACATGCACATATATATAAATAAAGATAATATATATATATTAAGTGACATGATCAGACATACCAGCCATTGGATGAAGTAGGTATCCCCACCAAGTGACCTTTAGGAACCTAAGCGGGAGGTTATGTTTATTTAATTCACATTTATTATACCTACTATACTTGCACACTAATTTTATGTTGTACTGTATGTATTTGGTCTAGATACCATGAGTGTCTTCCTATTGATATTTATATCTCACACCCTACTCGGGCCTCTATTGCACTAGGGTAACCACGTATACTCTCTTATTCACAAGACTACGTACATTGTACTTTTTTTGTTGTTGTGTGATTGTACCTGGGAGTTGGGAGCAAAGGACTGAGTTGGAGATCAGGATTCTCATTGAGATTGCCCTTGGGGATTTACTATCATTTATTTATTTTGTATGGTATTCATAAGTATGTTGTATGCTTACTTATTTAGCTTGTGTAACATCATCTGTTTGTGAATACCTTGTATAAAAAGGCATTGGACACTTTTATTCAGTTATATAAAATCTATCTTTCATTTCATTCCTTCATTTCTTATTGCATCTGGTACTTTTTTTTGTTTGTAATTTCATAATATCATTTTACATCTATAATAAGAGGGTATAGTATCCCTACCATCCCCTCCTGAGACCCTAACTATTAATCAGTAGCTTCTAGCATACAGGGGGATTCTCTTGAGGTCATGTGACCTACCAGTACATCTACTGGTTTGATGGTAAATCGGGTCAGGATGTTATAATAAAAACCAAGGTTCGTAGGAAGGGAACATGTCCAATTGTTTATATCTATGTTTTTTCGTGATCTCGGATGCATGAAAGCATCATGAAGAAACATTACATGAATTCATTGGGAAGGGTTTCTCTACCTAAATTTAGTGCATAGAGAGGAGGTCATATATACCTTCTTGTAACAGGTTTCTATTTACTCAAAATCATAGTTCCTTTGGGGTAGAATAATCATGTGAGATATTTTATTTCACATGATCCATCATCCACATTGTGTATACAATTCACATGAATAGTGGGGCTATGTGGTTGACCAATTTTTCTCTGGATAACGAGATATATTTCCCTTGAGTTTCCTAGATTTCTTCTTCTTTGTCATTTCCCTTTAGTATTTATTGGTGTGAAAATTACTTCTTTTTTTCATCCAAGTAATGTGGTGTATCTGATAAACATGCTTCACCATTGAACACACTGACTTAGATATGAGGATCATGTCATGTTAACATTCAAAACTCTAAAATGCTTGGCCTTCTCAAGCTAATGCAATGTTGAAGGATTTTCTTGATTGACTTCGCATGATTAGTTTCACGGTGGATATGTGATCTCATAATGAATTCAAGGCTATATGGTATAGGATCCTTTCATTTTCAGTATTATTTAGATGATGTTTCGATAATACATGATCACTTCATGTGATCAGTGTTTATTTATTCCATGAATGTCTATAGAATCAAAACACATGCATGTAAATGGATATAAAAATGGACTCCTACTATATAGTCGTATTCATGATTAAAATAGGCTCATGTGATGTCTCATTTTGATCACTCGATTTCGGTGACATGCTCCTCATTGAATAATAGTGTATGCACCAATAAATCTAGGTATGGTGTCATTGAAGATGATCTCTCACTCAATCGAACGATGTTAATCGACTTGATTAGGGGTCTGAGGTTATATATGAATTTTTTAAATGGAGGAAAAATGTTCAAGAGGAAGTCATCCGACATTGATCTTCAGTTTTTCAAGACCATGATTAATAATATATCATAGATTTAATGATTTCCATATGTGAGTACCAGGCCCTCTCCTGACCTCAGCTAACACTAACATGTGTTATAACCCTCCTATCTACCAACCAATGGCATGGATCTGCTCCTCTTGTATCTGTGCATGTATGCACACCAAACGATACTTCTATGATGGATGGTTGTGTTGGCTCTCAGGAATGCTTGAGTTAACTCCCACATATACCTTGTTCAAGCAGGATATCCCTAGATAGCCTATTTTATTGTTTGAAGACATATTCAAAATAATTAGAAAAAATCTAAGAATTATATGAAATAATGAACTGAAATATATTCCATTATAAAATGGATCCTCATTCATTAAAACTCCTTATCTTTTTATAATACCTTTATGATAAATATAAATTATTTTTTCATATATTTTTTCATAATACTCCCATAAAAATATCAAATTACATCATGAAGAAATATAAATTATATTTCAAAAAATTCAAAATTCTTAGATATGCAATAAAAAAGTACATGGTAAACATTAATGGGTGCCAATAAATGTGAATGTACATGTTCTAACCCCTATGCATGTGTCCCAAAATAAAAGTATGTACCCACTGAGTTTCATTGTGAGGAAACTAATGAGATATGTCTGAGGCTTTATATTTTAATTGATTCTATACATTCATTGATTTTATTGAACCTTTTTCATCTCATAATAGTAAATACTTGGAGTTCCCCCATTTAATATTATGAAGCAAACTATGGTATTTTACAATGTTTTCCCTTAACCATGTTTGATGAGGAACATGTTCATACATTTATCATAAATAAATTGTACTCATGGATGGGTATCATTATTCATAGGCACTGTAGCCCAATTAAAAATGCATGATCCAATAGAGGTGTTAACTTCATATCTCTATGGGCATCCATTGAGGGAAGAAAGTTATCATACATGAATTTGAGGATCAGTGCCCCAAATATATTTTGTATGTAAAACAATCTTACTACCACTTCTCAATTTTACTAATTGATGTTTTTGGTCTGAGTAATCCAGTGAATCAAAAAAATTACAATGATGTGTGAATTTTTTACTTGTACATCTATGATATCCAAAAACCCTCATATAATGATTCTTCTTTCAACTATCTTCAAATACAATTATTGTTTTATAGAACCAATACACCCATATATATTCAGGCTTGAACCCTTCTCTATAGAATAGATCCCAAGAATTATTCCATATTTGGAGTTATTCAATGAATTCCTAGTGATAGATGGAAAAATAACAGTGCATTCGAGGTTCTGGATCACACTAATTATTGTATGAAGTTTTCTTCAAATTAAATAAGAGATACGACAGACTATTGTTTCCCTGGTTAATATATTATCCCCATTATGATATGTTCACCACCTATAGGTTCATGTATCGGGTGAAATGAGTTTCTAAAAAGTTTTCATTCAACTTTAGAATATCAACATATTTCAGTAACCCATGGCCTAGAGTGATGAAATCTGATTATGGAAACCTTTGATAATGAACCCACATAAACTATATGAGTGATGATATATGTGGTTTAAAATTTTTGTCTTTTTCCATATTCAATTTATTTTATTTTTTGATCAATGTGGGATAAACATTAATTTAAGGAACAGTATTTGAGAACCTAGAAATTCTCTATAATGAATTTAAGGGGGAGTTAGCTAAAATCAATCCAAATTGAGGGTATAAAAATATGAGTAAATTTCAAAAAGTATGAAATTTTTCCCAACTCATCATGCCTAGAGAACAGTTCCCAAATCACGGTTCCCAATTTCCCACATACAAAAGTATATGATGGGCCATCATACCCAATCATCCATGCCTAGTTTTCTTAGATAGGTACTCAAGCCTAGAAATCTTTTCCTTGTTTCTTTCACCATACTCCAACACTCTATCATCAATTCCAAATTATGAAATGGAATGGATCCCAATATGTATCATACATAATGCTAGACTTGGGTTAAAAGAGGTATCTTTATCTAAAATAGTATCTCAATTCTTTGGAAATAGTTGACAATGTTGTACTATCTTATTTATAGGTGATGATTTAATCCCACATTAGAGACCATGAAAAAAATAGAGAATGAGACCACATATCAATTTGAGTGTATGATTACTCTTCTAACATGAGCACATATGCCAATCCTATTTCACGACTAACCCATATTAACATAGAATGAGATCCTCTTTGGGCTTATTATATCCAATTCTAAAGGGGGCGGGGGAATTTCATGACACTTGAATTTCATTAAAGGAGTAATTCCATTGATTATTAAAAATATAAAATAAATTTCCAAAGGGAGAATAATTTTGGGTGCTTAGTTAACTACATCCAATTCCATAAGGTTCCCAAAAAACTTATTTTTGGAAGCCACATGCCTTTCCTTCTAAAAAATAATGTTATTACATGCACTCAGTCCTATAATTTCATGTCTTTCATGCCTTATTATAAAGAGATGGATGCCATGTGTGATTACCCCAACTTCAATAAATCTTGACTAAATTTTTTTCATACATCTACTATATAAAACATCATTGTACACAACCCCTAAGAGTAGGAACATGATTCCCATAAGTTAAGAGACTGGGCCCAAAAGGGTTAAAAAATAAGATAAGGTATTCCATCAATGGTTGGTATGGAGAAATCATAAAAATGGTAACACAAAATTAGGGATGCAATCGATGGTGGGTATGGAGAAGTCTCCACTATGTGACTAGACTATGATCATCAGGTTCAACAAGATCCCAGATTCTGGTTCAGAATATGGCATACACATCACCTCAATAATTTCAAAAGTTAGGAAGTATATTGACATTGGTCCAATATTCCTTCAAATATTCCTCATAAAAACAATTAATCATGTTAGATAGATTTATCTGCATGCACTGAGTGGTTATCGATAGTTACATGGGTTACAAGTTCCAATTTCCAATATAAGGACCCCTTGACACATAATTTTTACTTGAATTCTGCTAGGAGAAATCCTGAAAACATTTAAGAACGTTGAATTAATGCCTATGAATTATAATATTCCAATTTAGGTTATTATTTAATCCAGAATAAATGGAACATTATGGGAAATAAATGTATTTGTGTCTTTCAATGATTACTATCTTTGTAAGGACACATCTCCCAATTATTCACCAAGACCAACGTAAAGGACCCTTTTCAAGAGATTCTCCCACGAAATAAAAGCATGAAATCTAGACACCTTATCTTCCCAAAAGTTACAATTCCCAAAATGTCATTAAAAAATTTTTCCCAGTTATTTGAGGATACCCAACTGAGTACCCAATTTACCAGGTCTCTAACTTATAATAGTGTTCAACCTATGATCTATCCTCTATTTTATGTACAAGTATTCATTATTAGATCCTTTCATAGTTCATATAACAAGGTACCCAGTCACCTATTCCTGTCAATTGATCATGCATTCACGAGACTCACCACACTAGATACTCCTTTCTGAAACTCTTTATCTATAAATAACTTACTACTGAGTCATGTCTATTCGATCCTCCTACAAGTTTTAAACTAAAACTGCATAATTACTGACGATCTAATAATTTTTTCCCATTTATGATTCATAAATGAAATTACCATCAACCATATCCTCTCATGTTAAGTTACCAACAGAGTGGATATCTAGAATTGTCTACGGATTCATAAGTCCCACACCAAGAATTTTTAGGTACCTATTCCTAATAGTCCATTCCACAAGACATTAAAATGCTCAGAATATTTTTTCATTATATAATGATAACATATAGTACATGATGGTTCTAGGAGTACAACCTTAAAATGAAAATCATTGTTCTTGGTTATATAACCCTAAAAGGCATATCATTGGTCATAGTTTCATGACATTAAAATAACCCATGATGATCCTTGTCACACAACCTTAAAAGGAAAATTTTATCCAATTAAATAGCACCAAACTATGTTGATTATAATTTCTTTTAATGGGATACATTAGAATCCCATATCATAGTCCCAATCAAGGTTCTACAATAACTACCACCTCCCTTGAAGGACATAAATTCCAAAGTTCCCAAGTATGTTTATCTAAAACATAATATAATAAATTAACAAGGTAGATATAGATAGACTCTTATACATACAGACATCCAATTCGATGCATGGTAATAATCAATCACTCTCCAAACCAAGGTAACCAGTATTTTTACTATGAAGGATTTCAAAATTACTTTTTAAATCAATAAGAGAGACCTAGAATGAGAAATAAGAACCCCCATGGGATGATTCAATATCCCATATTCTTGAACATGACGTGTAATTCAAAGACTCATTGCCCTGTCTTAATGATCATATACCTTTGGAAAGTATGATTATAGCTAAAGATAATCTATAGGTGAGGAAGCATGTGGAGCAACACTCCATTATAAAGGATAACACATTTCATTAAGAACAAAATAAACTCCAATATTCTGTTTGGTTTTTTACTTTGACTTTATTTATTACTTTTGATTTTTAGTGGATTGGGGAATATTAATAAATGGTTGTGATGTGGAATTCAATGTGTGAATGAATGGTTATGTGGGTCTGGATAACTAATCATAAGGATGTACTATAACATTTAATTTGAGTTTAACTAAACCTTTAGGTTTTAATCATTTTCTTTTATATGGTAGTAACCTTTTTATGATTCTTGTGACTGATTAGAGGTAGGATAATCCTTATATAGATGAATTCTAAATTGATTACTATAGTGTGGTTGATTTTAGAGGAATGACACCTTTCAGATACTTATTACCATTTCCACGTTATTAGAATAACATGAATATAATTTTTTTATAGCCTCACTTTTTATCTCATGGATTTTTTGTATAGTCCCTTTAATATCTATATATATTGGTTTATTTTAAAATAAATTTTTTGCAAATTCTTTATTTTCTATTTTATTTTATGAAATAAAAAATGTAATTTTTTATAGGAGACAATTCATACTAACCCTATTACTATATTTCTAAATAATTATTCTCAAAATATGGAAACCTCGAATGTATGTTCTAAAGAGTGTAGTTTTGGGTAGGTGTAATATGGGACAATTTTGTCTGGCTGTTGTGGTACATTTTTTTGGATGGTATAGTTAAAATAGTTTATTCTGAAAGGTATTATAGAGGATGGGACACAACTGTAGTCAATCCAATAGGTGTATTTCTAGATGATGATAGTTTTTTTTATGATGACATTCTTTGATGGGTGGATGGTGTAGTTCCAATACGTATGATACCAATTAGTGAAAACCATGAGTTGTGGGGGATTTTTCATCCTTATAAAGAATTTATCTTTGTATGAATTTTTTATAGGATATGTGATTCCACTGATTTCTCCCTGGGATGTTAGTGTACCCTATGTGTAGGGTAGTATGATGGTTTGGTAATCTATTCAAAAATCCCTATATATTCATTAGACATGATATGTACAATATGTTTGGAGATATATACCTTAATTGAACCAAGTGAGAATCATCAAAGTGTTTCATTAGTTTTGTCTTATGGAGATTGTGGGTTGGTTTGTATCATGTAATATTCTTTTTAGTCATGACACAAACTCATTAACTACATGAATCAATGAATTTGTAAGTGGAGTATGGTTTTTAACTAGTATCTAGGTGATATTTGATGTACTAGAGTTCTAGATTAGTAAGCCTTTCTTCTCACCACACATGAAGAGATGGATTAATTTTAATTCACATTGTTGTGTTTATGATATTAAATCACCGTAAATAGGTTTTTTACTAGATGATTGACTTAAGAAGTAATATATTAGTGTGTTGTAGCATGATTTGTGGGGGGGGGGCTTTATTTGATTTCTTTTTCTCTCTGTGTTATATTTTGTATATATACCCTTGTGATTTAGGGATAATCCTTGTCATGATCAATTGTTACACTTGATGATTTTACTTTGTATTTTCCTCTAAAAATACTATGTTGAATTTTTTTATTACAAAATACCAAATAAGATGACCATGATACATTTTATTAAGATAAAATATTATAATTCAATAAAAACATTAACAAATTATGATAATGAATCATGAAAAAATATTAAGAAAATTTAAACAGGAATAAGACCACAAGTAAATAAAAATACCATGAACTTAAAATCATTATAATTACATATTTCCATGATGATCATAACTTATAAGTGAGTTCTAGGTATATATTTTAGAGTATTTTTAGGTGTTTATTTATTTATTTAATTGATTAATATCATCAATTTTGTAATGTATTTAATTTTTTATTATTTTTGGAAGGAAACAACTAATTAATGAAAACGGAATGAAAAGAGGAGAAAATATATGTGAAATTATCTGTCGCGCCACTTCGCTTCGCTCGCGCCGCGACCCAAGATTTTTGAGAGATGAAACAAAGCTGGAAAATGGGGTTAAAATGTTGCATGACTTGTAATGTCATTACACATTGTTAATTCATTGGGGAGGAAAACTGATGTTGGACAAGTCGTGGTGAGGTTACATTCCATGAAGTATAATTACACATCGTGAGTTGGGATTGCACAATGTGACATAGATTCAAATTTCGAAAAAAAAGATTCATGCGATTTTTCCACTGATTCAGAAGACACGGAGGAAAATGAGAAGGATTACACAATTTGAATCTCCATTTTACATCATGACAATGACGACATGCTGAAAAAAAAGACACTGTAGTCGCAGGTTTTGATGGAATTTTCCTATAAATACCACCATAGGCCGCCCTGTGAAGGTACTCAAGGACCATCCTAAGAAAGTGCGATACCAACAGCCAACATAGTGATGATCCAGAGCCCCTATTCACCACCATTCTTCCTTGGGTACCCATGTTTCTCACTCTCATCATGAGTGAGTAGTTTTATTAGTGTCAAGGGATTTGTTTCTAGGGATTGTTTTTATTTATTATTCATATTTTAGATTATTGCAATTTGTTTATCAATTCCAATTAACCCCCTTTTCATATTTCATGATCATTTATTCATTTTGAGGTTGTATATTTTAATTTCATCAATTAATTAATCTATTTTTTGTAGGACCATTATGCAACATAGGTTAGTTATGTTTAAATATGGTTTTGGGTCATCTATTTCTGTGATTGAACCAAGTAGATGACCATTTCAAAGGTAAAATCATAGGAGTAGGGCAGGATACTGAGAGAAAGGATCCCCAATGACCCAATTCTGACACTAAAATAGAATAAACACACTTTCAATTAAATCTCTAACACACAAACCTAAAAATCACTGAACCCGACATGCCAATCATCTTGATTCACAACCCATTATTTACTTCTATTTGTTTATTTTCTCTAATAAAACCAAACAATTTCAACATTATATTCCTTAATTAATTTAGAATAAACACATTTTCCTCATGATTTCGACACTCAGACTAAATAGATAAGAAATTTTTTGTTAGGTTGTCTGAGTCAGTATAAATTACTAAATTTGGTTGGCCCAGTATGATTTAACAACGCCCCACAGGATATCAATAACCCTAACTGAAACTATGAAAATAAGGTATAATGAGAAATAATCTATACAATTTTAAGAGAGAAGTAAATTTGGTGAATGAATTTAGGGTTGTTTGTAAGGATATATAAAGGAATGAAATAAGACCATAATATATATCGTCCTTGGATATATGACTATTTCGAATATAGTCATTGGGAATATGGTAATTAGATATATGGTAATTGGATATAAATTTATTTTATAGAATATGGTATTTTTATAATTTTTAGTAAAAAAATTAAAATAATATAATTCACAAAAAATAAATAATGAAACAAGAAGTTGATATTTAATTAAAATATTTTCTTATTAAAATATACTTTTCCTAAGCTGCATATTATTGTTATTATTATAATTAATTAATGATTAGGTGTATTTATAAAATTAAATGGAATATTTTAATATCAAAGGATTGATAAAATTAATTTTTTAAAATATGAATAATTAATTTCAATAGGATGTGGTTAAAATTACTTGATGTTAGAAAATTAATTTTTTTAAAGAACAATTGTTTTTAAGTGTTGTGTATTTTAATGTTAATAAATTAAATCAATCACTTATAAATATGGAATCTAATATAATTATTCAATTTATAACAAATATACAAACACTCATTTATATAGTAAGAAATAGAATTAGAAACATTTAGCATTCAAAAATACCTTTTCAATAAAAGCAGTTTTCTTTTTATATATTATATTTTCATTTAAAAGTTTAAATTATTATATTTAGAAATTGAATTATACTAAATAGATTCTAAATTTTTTAATCATCATTTTGAAATTTTTCAAATAGGTTAATTTCATTTTTGGACATAAAAAGAAGTGACTCAGATAAAAAATAAGTTACCACAGTAAAGATAAAATATGGTAAAAATGGTGAAACTAGATGATAAAAACATAAATTATCATGAAACCATATATATAATTTTTTTTATGAGGGTATTCATTACATAGATCCATTATTTTCCAATTTTTATATACTATCCTTTTAAAATGACAAACTTCCACCTTAGGAAATGATTATTTTTTTAAATTCCAATAAAAACTCACATATAAAAGGACCTATACCAGTGAAAGACCACTAAAAAAATCAATTAAATCTTGAATCCATACACATTTCTCTTTTAATAAATACATTTTTATCGTTTTTTATCTTTTTGTTCCAATAAGGAAGCCTAAATCCTTTATTTTCAAGGGACCCATGCCAAGAAGGAGGAATTTTATTAAATACGTACTAGTTTTCACCATCTTTCACAATTTCCTTATCATATACATTCTTTATAAAACTAATTTTAAAATTTAATGATGTTATAGTAACATAATTATTCATCTAAAAATTATATTATTATTATATAACTCCATTCTCTTACTCATTCATTAGTATAACATGTTGTTGTTTGTGTCAGTTCAATCACCCACCTGAATGATGTTATACTATCATCACCATTTCCAATGTGAATGTTTATTAAAACATTAATATTGATAATATATTATTATAATTAGTAATTTATGTCATGAATTTGGTTCTCATATTTTGATACAATAAAATTAATGGTTATTATGAAGTAATTTTTTGTTTTTGATAACATACCTGAAAACTATTTATCATGGATTTCTTTATCATGAACTATATCTATAATTTCCCAAAAATAAAGTTAAGAGTGAATAAAATATTAAATAAACATTATTCCACTAACTAAAATACTCTTGTAAGGATGAATTTGGAATTAAATAATGGTAATCAATATCACCATTACAAAATTGTATGAAATAATCAAAATCACTAATATCTAATGATGAAAACAAATAGTAAATAACTAATATATGTGTAATGAATGATAATAACTGTGAACTTGAAAAGGTAATAGATATTATTATGGATCTTAAATAATTGATTAATATTTTTATGTTTATTATACATGAGAATAAATTTATTTCATGGAATTTAGGGGTAAAGGTAAGAGTTTATTTTATAATCTCACTCTGAAATTGAAATTGTTGATGTTTACACATCCATAGGGTGGAATTATGTTATTTACCTTGAAACACACATCTATTTTATTCTACTCTGTTTGTTTCTAGGGTTTAAATGTCTTCTTACCATTTCATATCCCCTGGGTTCATAATTTTACTAAAAGGATGTTTGTGAGTGGTATCGACCTTATATCTTATTTTTGGCCAAGAATCATTCTCCTCCATTTACACATTCTCTATATTATTTTTTTGGATTTTATTATCACTAAATATATAATTTTTAAGTGTATTTTTCAATGGAATGGAATTTATTTACAAAATTAATTTTCTTTTAATGATTTCAATATAGTCATTTTTTACGAACTTTAACATTATTTACATAATTTGTATTGTACTTTTCTTTCTAAAATGGTTTCCACATGAATGAGTTTTCCAAAAATATTCATTTTTTTATAGAAATTCACTCCAGGTTCTCATAGATTTCAAAATTAATTTCTCCTCCCATTGTTTTATAAATTATTTTATTTTAAAATAAAAGTTTTCAAAAGTAATTCACATTTCTTAATAATTTTCAATGAAATTTTGTAATTATCTTTAAAAAAAGTGTTTTATTTTTTTTCATCATCTTATAATTTTTATTATGCTTTATTGGGGATATTCCCCTATAATACCATCCACACTATTTTTCTAAATGGATTATTATAATATATTATAGAATTTTTCATGATACCCTTTTATTTTAGATGGGTTAATGATGTTATGATGAAATTATAAATTCTTTCTTATGTGCGGATTTTAATTGTGTGACAAGTATATCTTTTATAGCCACCAATTACGTTGGAGAAAATTTTAAATCTCATGATATAATGATTTTTTGTATCTAAATGATTGTAGATATTTATTTTCACAAGATTTTTTATGAACATCATTATAGATAGATTTGTTCATGAGTTTTTATGTAAACATTATACGGTGTCTTTATTGATAATTTTGTGCATATAGATGATTTTGGGTATCTTTTTTCATATGTACATACATGAACATGATTTCGGGTAGCTTTGTTCACAATTTCGTGCATGGGCATGACTATGATTATTTTTTTCACATATGTGTTCATGGAAATGGTTACAGTTATTTATGTTTATAATGTTATGGTTATTTATTTTTATTCTTATATAATATTTCTATGTTATTTCACATTCCTATGTTATGCTTCATGGATCAAAAATATTATATCAAGCCTTTGTATTCTTATTCCATGGTATATGTATAATCCTTTAAGGTTATATTTCCTATTGTCATGTCATATGGATAACTCTTATGATTCTTTATATTTTTTTGGATTGTAATGTATATACATATGACACAATACAATAGTGGGTTAATTGTAGGTTTAAAAACATTATTTTTTATCCCTAAAAGAATTTAGTTTAAATAAATTTAAACTAATTCAATTCACAAAACCTCTTAATGTATTAAAACACTAATCAGACAGGGCCCTCGGAACGATTATAAAAATATCGCAATTAGATTGATTGCGATAAATTAATCCACATGTAATAAATGAAATTAATCGTATTCGTGATTAAAATGATTTAAATAGAGTAAGTGTGTAAAATATCATAATTACAATGGTTATGATGATTAGAGTAAAACAATAAAAAAATTCAATCATAAAGGGTACTGAATCATATTGAGTAATTGAAAAAATCTTAATCACTAAAAGTTTAATTATAATGATCTTAAAAAGAGTATATTACTAGAGTATCATAATTAGATTGGTAATGATAATAAAAAAAATCATAGAAAAATGAAAATATAAAATGATTCACTTTCTGTTAAAAAGGATTGGAAATATAAAAGAATACAATTTTTTTAACCCAAAGAGAAGGGTATTAAATAACCTTTGATAAAGGTAATTTGATTTATACTTTAAATAAAATTATATCTTACCCACACTAGGGTATTCCCTCGATACGATGATCAGCTTCTGTCTTGATATCCCTGCAATCCCTTGATCAAGAAGGTGATAGGTGACTCTGTCTTCCTATCCTCAGAAGCCCTTGATCTGCAAATGGTTAGTTTGACTGACTTCCTATCCACATAAGTCATCGGTCATAATCACCAATGATCGATGTCACACTAAGAAAATAAATTCTATTTAGAGTAACAAGTATGTAGAATGAGTAGTTTACAACTTGACTTTAGAGTCTTTCCCATGAAGCATAGATTTGAAATACGTCTTGCAGGATGTATTGAATTTGTCAAAAGTTCTAAGATCATTCAAATGATCTATTATTTATAGGTGTTGGCTTCGACAATTATATTTTCCAGTAACAGTAAGATTTTATCCAAAAAATTCGAAGGGACATGGACACCTGACACTCCAATGGTCATCTTGTAACTAAAACAAAGACATCGTTTTATAATACATATTGAAACATAATACATGGAAACGTTTGGATAAAATAGTTTTTATTTTGATATAATACTTTTTCTTGGATAAGATATATTGGGTATAAAAAGAATTTATCAATTCTAATAAAATAGAATTGTGAGCAGTAAATGAGTACGATGATTTTTTTAGACAATGAATAAAATTTATTTTTTTAGTGTGATAATGAATGGTGTGTACGATGAAAATATTAATCGGTGAGTCCGATGAAAGTTGTAATCGATGAGTCTGATGAAAATCATGTCCAGTGAGTACAGTGTAGATCGTATTTGGGATCATAACTATAATCATGTAATATAGAAAAACATATGGGTATTATTATTATCACAATGATATAAAAAATTATAAAGAAGAAAAGTAAAAAAGACCTTAAAGTAAATAATATATGAATTCATTTGAAAAGATATTTTTTGATTTAGAAAACAAAAAAGAATATAAAATTCAAAAAAACACTTTTGACTCAACAATATCCATCTTTTTCGAAATCATAGACCACTAGTAAAAATAAATAGAGATTCAAAAAAGTAAAAAGATTTCTTATTCAGAAGTGGGAACTTATACTAATATACCTTTGAGTTTTAAAACTCATCTGAAACAAAATTTGAATATGAAGAACCTCCCCCTTAGGATAACAAAATCTCTAAGGATCGTATTCTATAAATAAAGATTCCCCTTTTAAGTAGTATTATCCTTTTGATAATTTCTCCCCCTTTCGAATACATTATCCCCCTATATAATACATTATCCCATTTATAAAATATTCTCCCCCTTTTTGATTTTCAAAAAAAGAATAGGGAAGTACATCTAAAACCTGAAAAAAGGGTAAAAGAGACAAAATATACGAATAGATAGAGTATTTGATCATATAAACAATAATGAAAGAACATTCATCAAAAAAATGAAAACCATTAAATAAAAATTATATATATGATACAAACATCCATTAATGTTTTTAAAACAATACAATAATAATTTTAAAAAAAATATTTAATTTATTGTTCTTCTCTTTCTCTTTGTCCTTCTTCATAAGATCCAAAATAGTTGTCTTCATTTTCTTGACCTCTTTACTTTCATCCATGATCTTGTCAAGAGATTCTTATTGAGACCTGAATTTTTGTTCATTCTCTTCAAATGAATGGTTCTAAGTACGAATAACTTCTTCTTGGGATTCCAACATCTCTTCAAGAGAACGAATCTGAACTTCTTAAGCATGAATCTTTTATTTCTAGGCATTGTTTGTATTTTGTTGTAATTAAAACCAGTCATTCATCAATATAGATTGAATTTTTAAATCAATAATCTCATATTTATAATAAAATATATTTTATTGAACAACATCCACCATATTTTCAATCACTTTGAAATATTCTAACTGGCTTTCATATGGCCCTCTGGCCGCTTTTAATTTCTAAGTAGTATCACATTCCAACTTGTTGAATGCAATAGATATTTTATTTACAAGCTTTCGTGTGTCTTATATTGAGTGTTCCTAAATATTTATTCTTTCCTTATACTTTTGATACCACTTAACAACATTATTACAAGACTTCATGTGTTATTTGGTGCTTTATTCCAATATTTTGAAATCGTCTTTGAGTTTCATTAGTCCTTTTCTTTGAAGTTTGATAGATTCTGATCATTTGTTTTGTTTGTCTATAATAAAATTGATCTTCACTTCAATTCTTGGTAAATATGTGATTTCCTTTCCAATTATTTTAAGTTATTGAAAAATATATTGATCTCTTTTAAAATATATAGTCTAGTCTAAATTAGTGTATTCCTCGTAATTGGGATGCTCTACACTATGACTTCTGGAATCTTCATCATCTGAATTCTGATTCTGATTGACATCAGATCGTGTTTCTTCTTCATTTTCTGTGATATGAATGACTTTATGATCTTGGTATTTCTGATCATCTTTATTTAAAGGTTTAACTTCAGGGGATGGACATTTTCTTGATGTTTCTTGAGAGGATCTTACTAGAATTTTATCATACTCAAACTTTTGATTATGACCAGCTTCTTTTTCACCTTCCTCTTTTTCATCTTTTTCATCTTATTTACTTTTCTCTTCACTTTATTCTTATCTATCATTGATATATTCATTTATCTAACCCAACTCAGTGTCATCTTGTTCTCTTGAGACTTGTTCTTGAAAACTTTCTAGAGGTGTCGATTCTTCTCCTAATATTTGTTTCTTATTTCCCCTTTCCTAGATAGAGGGAATGACTAATTCTTTTTTAACTGATTCTCTAACACTTATTTTGGTACTTTATTTTTCTAATCCATTCATCAACTTATCGATGTCAATAATATCAGCCATTCACTTCATCAGTTTCTTTTTCTTCTATCTTTTTTTAAAATATCATCCATCCAGATCATTTCACAAAGAGATTTAACTGGATTGAGACTGAATTACGAGTCTCCTTATTTCTTTTTAGCTTGTTCCTTTCTCCACATGGTCACTATTTATTCAATATAAACACTTTTCTTATTCAGATTTATAACATAATCAGACTTGGATTTCTGTTCTTTTTCTGAAAATAATCGGTACATATTTTTTTGGTATTCCTTGGCTTCCTCCAACTGTCTCTTTTGGAGTTTCAGCTTCAACATCCATAATTAATTTTTTAGATTATAGATCAAAATGAATTTTCATTCTCCTTAATATCTCATCACTAATCCAAATAATTCTCATATTTCTTGGTATTAACTAAGGAGGAATATTTCAAAAATTCAAACACTCATGAATGAACATACTCAGAATTTTCGGAAACATGATCAATTGGGACTTGATTGGACCTTACTTGAGATTATTAATTTTTATGAATATTTAACCCATTAATTTTATCTTCACCATATTCACAAGATAGTCAACTGTAAATACATCTAAAACATTGAGAGTTTCTCTATCACAACTCATGGGGATTAAGAAACCTTGCATCGTGAGTGTGGTTAGTCTATTATCGGTTGAAAGGTGAGTGTTTTTCCTTTTATATTCATGAATCTTGAAAAGATATTTCTCAATCCTTTCCTTTATAAATTTTCCCTTTTCTTTTGGAAGTTTATGTGAGGGAAAAAATGAATCTCCTTCTAATGGAACATTTATGAAATGCACATCTTCCTTTGCTGACATAATGATTTCACTATCGTAAATATGAAATGATACCTTCATATTTTCTTCATCAACCTTCATATATTTTTATAATTGTATCAATTCATCAAAAATGATAGGATCTTGAGTTTTAGATTTATTAAAACATACTGACTCTCATTCTTGAAACTAAATTTTCCTTTTTAGAGAAAAATAGTACTTGTCACAGAACTCTCTGGTAAGAAATATTTCACAAAAGAACTTCATGTTTGAGAAATATTTCAGTGTCATTTCCTTTAGATAAGTTTCTGATGACTAAGACATGAGTATTATGTAATAAACTAAGTACGTAGACTATCAGGATTGGTTATTTGAGGAGCAGTATATCTTCATCGTAGAAAGAAGACAACAAATGTAGGACAGGGAGGGGATCTCTTTATATAGGCGAAAGAAATATGACTGTTGAAATTTAATGGTTCAGATGAGATCAAGTAGATCCAACAATTGATATAAATGAACTCTTGAGGGTTTTTAAAAAAAATCATATTTCAAGTGAATCTGATAATTTTTTCAAAAAAAATTAACAAAAAATATAATTGTATTGAAAACAAAGTGAAAAAAAGGAATTGTACCTTTCAAAATATTAGGATAGATTTATTGGTTTCAATGAATTATTATTCAAATATAAATAAAAAATTGAAGAAGAAAAAATGATTATGAAAAATAATTCTGAGGATGAGAAAAATAAAAAAAGATAGTGCCAAAAAAATTCTATTGTTATAAAATTTTCTAATGCCGAAAAAATTTCTGAAATAAAAATTTTATAAAATGGAAAACATATTTACTCCCCTTTGAAAATAAGTAACTTAATGTAATTATATTGTTTAAACAAGAATTATATATGAATGATTAATTTATAGTGATCATTATGGTTTCTATTTAATGTATTCAAATCTATCAGAAGGTAATGGTTTTGTGAATATATCAACAAGTTATTCTTGCATTCCGATGAATTGTAAAATGATATCTTTTTAAATTGTGTGATACCTAAGAACATCATGTCTAATATCTATGTGTTTTCCATGATAGTGATGTGCATGGTTTTTACTTAGAGCTATGACACTAGTTTTATCACATAGTATTTGAGTTTTAGTAAAACTCATGCCATACTTAGTGAGTGTGTGTTGCATCTACAACACTAGAGCACAAAAATTTCCAGTTTCTATATATTCGACCTCGTTAGTGGAAAGTGCTACTGAATGTTTCTTCTTACAATACCATGAAACTAATGAATCACCTAATAAATGAAAATTTCCAAATGCAATTTTTTTATCCATTCTACATCCACCAAAGTCAACATCTGGAAAAAAATTAATTCAAAATCATTTCCAGAAGAGTAAAAAAAGTCTCCAATCCATAGTTCCCTTTAAAAAACAAAAAAAAAATTAACAATTTTTAAATGGTATTCCTTTGGATTTTCTTGATACCTTGAACATAAGCATTCCAAAAAAATTAAGTCTAGAAAACTAGTTGTTAAGTATATTAGTATTCTTATCATCCCCCTAAAAGTTCTTTGATTTACTGGTTGTCCAACTTCATCAATTTCAGAAGTATTTGAGGTACCGATTGGAGTACTAATACTTATAGTATTGTCATATCCATAATTTTTAAGAATATATTTAATATAATTACTCTAGGATATATAAGTCCCTTCTAGTTTTTTATAAATTATAAAACCAAGAAAGAATATTAACTCATCCGTCATACTCATTTCAAACTAATATTTCATAAGATGAACAAAATAATCTATTAAATTTTGATGAGTTGACCCTAATATAATGTCTTCAAAATGAATTTGAATGATCCAAACATTTTTTTTCTTTATTTATAAATTTTTTTGTATCAACAGTTCCTTAAAAAATTGTTTTAAAGAAAAAATAATTTTAATCTACCATACCAGGCTCTAGGGGCTTGTTTAAGGACATATAAAGTTTTGGTATGTTTTTTAACATATTCATGAAGTTGTGTATCTTCATAACCAGGAGGTTTTTCAAAAAAAAACTTCCTATTTAACGTATTTTTTATGAAAATCACACTTCACGTACATTTTAAATGGTTTGATATTAAAGAATGATGATAAGGCTAATAGTATCTGAATATATTCAAGTCTAGAAACCGGAGCATAGGTTTCTTCACAATCTATTCCCACTTTTTGATTATAACTTTTAGAAACACTCTTGATTTATTTATAATAATTATTATCTTTTCATCACATTTTTTTTATGAAGACCCATTTTACTAAAATTATAGATGTTTCATTAGGTCTTTTGACCAAGATCCTGACTTTATTCCTTTTGAATTCATTTAGTTCATCTTACATTACTTTAATTCAATATTCATCACCTAAAGCATCATAAGTACTTTTAGGTTCAAACTATGAAATAAATTCTCTATGTTATACTTTATTTCTCAAAGAAATTTTAGTCCTTACATACTGATTTAAATCACTAATGTTACTATCACTGGGATGATTCTTATGAAACAATTGATATGGGTTTTGAAAAACTTGTTCATTAACATAAGATAAAAAGTATTTTGGAGTGAATACTTCAGAAACAATTTCTTGAGTATTTTCCTTGTTAGAAGAATCTTCAATCAAAGGTTAATAATCATTTTTGGAAAACACATCAGAAGTTGTAGGTTGGGATTGTTTAAAAACAAAGGGATTAGTTTCATCAAATTTAACATGTACTGTTTCTTCAACGGTACAATAATTTTTATTTAAAACTCTATAATCCTTGGAAGTAGTGTAATAGCCTAATAAAATACCTTCATCATATTTGGGTGTAAATTTATCAAAGTTGTCTTTTGTATTCAAAATTAATACTTTGCATCCAAATACATTGATGTATGAATCTTTTGGTTTTCGGTCTATCCATTACTCATAAGATGTTTTATTAAGAAATGGTTTAATTAAAACTCGATTTATAGTATAACAAGTAATACTCATAGCTTCAGCCTAAAATTGTTTTTCAATAGAATATTCACTCAACATGGTTCTTGTTATCTCTTGAAAAATACTATTTCTTCTTTCAACAATACTGTTGGTTTTATGAGTTCTAGGAGCTAAAAAGTTATGTGTAATTCCTTCATTACTACAAAATGTTTTAAAATCTGAGTTTACAATTTCTCCACCATGATGAATATGCATATTTAATAGTGCAAGGTTTTTCTCATTTTTAAATTTAGCTTCAAAAGTTATCAAATAATAATAGGCATCAAATATATTTTCTATAAAATAGAATCATTTATATCTAGTGTAGTTATGAATAAAAAAAGTACATAATACTTGCCTCTAATACTTCCAGTTTTTGTAGGACTGAATATGTCCATGTACACCAACTATAAAGCATTAGAAAATGAATCCTTATTTATTTATTTAAATCTTTTCTTGTGTTTATTTCCATATTTAAAAGGTTTGTAGACTTTTGAAGAATCAAATATATGTTTTGGTAGATCCTTAACATGTCTTTTCTTAGTAAATTTATATAAGTTCCTAAGGTTATAGTGTCCTAACCTTCTATTTCATAACCATGATTGATCTTCCATTTCACCAAGTCAAGGTAGGTCTTTCCTCCTAAGTTCTTCTATTTTGAGTGTGAATACATTCTCATGCTGATGGGAAGAAAGAATAAATTCATCCTTGGAAATTTGTACTACACATTTATCATTCCTAAAATTCACAAGGTGACCTTCATCCCATAATTGACTTGTTCTTATAAGGTTCTGCTTAAGACCCTCAACAAATAAAACATTTAAAATTAAATCTTTTCCAAGAAGAACAATATTACATATTCCCAAAATATTTCCTTGAACATTGTCTCCAGAGGTAATTATTCCACCTTTAATTTCAATAATCTTTTCAAAGAATTATTTGTTACCGTTTATATTTCGGGAACATACACTATCTATGTACCATATTTTTGTGTTGTTGGTACTTACTTTGCATTCCTTTTCCATAAAACATTGATATTCAATAAGTATTCAGGCCAGAAGTCCAATATTATTTTTTCCAGAATTCTCATTGTTGGAAGATTCATTTAAGGATTCTCCTCCACTATCACTCCAGGAGCCATTTGATTTTAAGACTTTCATTCATTTTTTCTTATAATAATTTTTTTGATTCCACTAAAAAAAAGTCTTTCTTTTTTGTCCTTTCTTTTTATCTTTGGATGGTTAGGTCTAATGAGTCTACATTTCTTGCATTCATAGCAGGTAATTTCAGTATCCTTCTTATCCATATTACTTTTCATATATTGATACTAAAAATCATTCTTGAAAACTATCTTGGTCATCCTTCGAGAAATTTTGGTCTATTCATTCTCAGAATGTTCTGATTCACTTGAGTATGAACAAAACTATTTGTCTTTGTAGAGTTAATAACTTTCTCATGAGTCTTGGAATTATTTTGATTTCAAGTAGAAGTAAAAGAAACACCTCCATTATTTTTCTTTTCCTTTTCTACTTATCTTTTCAATATTTTTTCATGTTGTAAAAGAGTACCAAAAAAATCATCAAGAGTGACACATGTAACCTTTATTGATTTGTCATTAACAGTTCTTTTTTATTCTCACTCATTGGGAATGATGTCTATGATCTTATCAACTAGGGTTTTATCATCTAGTACTTTCCCTCCCATGGATTTTAAACTATTCACAATTATCATAAATATTTGTTGTACCTTACAAACAAGTTCTCCATATGGAAATTAAAAAGATTGATAGTATGCTCTTAGCATAGATCTTCTAGTCTCAACCTCTTTAGATGTACCGAAATGGTTAACTTCAAGATTCTTCCAAATATTATTAGCTTCTTCACAAGATTTAATCTAGATATATATATATATAGTCATAGAATAAAGTATTGTATTTTTTACCTTGTAATTCAATTGATATTCATGTTTCTCTTGATTTTTAAAGAGTATAAATTCCTTGTCAAGAGATTTTATATTCACCAATCAGCATAACAAAGTTGTCAACTCCAGTGTGGATAACAAAAGCCTTCATTTTTTCTCTCCAGTATTCATAATTGTTGGCATAAAAAATTAGTGATCTTGTAGGATTGAGATTAAAAATTGAACTAACATTAAGTCCAGCCATCATTAAAACAATACAAAATTTCTTTTTCCATAGTACACGTAAGTCTAAAAAGTATTTATAAACAAAAAAGTTTTTAAAATAACTATAACTAACTTGTAAAATTTAAGTCAGAAAATATATGAGTAGTTATATAAGTAGTGGAAACCTACTCTGATACCAATTTTTGGATCATAATATATATTCGGATGGGATAATACAAGAGGGGGTGAATTGTACATTTAAAAACATTAATTTTTATCCCTAAAGTAATTTAGTTTAAATGAATTTAATATAATTCAATTCACAATACAACTTAATGTATTAAAACATTAATCAAATAGGGCCCTGGGTCTGGTTATAAAAGTATCATAATTAGATTTATTGCGATAAATTAAAACACATGTCGTAAATGAAATTAATAATATTCACAATTAAAACGATTTAAACAGAGTAGGCATTTAAAAGATTGTAATCACAATGGATACTATGATTAGATTAAAACAATACCACAATTGAATCATAAAATGTACTGAATCGTATTGAGTAATTTAAGGGATTGTAATCACAAATATTGTAATTACAAAGATTAAAGGTAGAGTATATTAAAAACGTATCATAATCAGATGGGTTGTGATAATCAAATTAAGAAATAGAAAAATGAATATATAAAATGATTCAATTTTTGTTACAAAGAAGCGTAAATGTAAAAGAATTCAATTCTTTTAACCCAAATAGAAGGGTTTCCAATAACCTTGGATAAAAGTCCATTGATTTATATTTTATAGAAAGTTTGTCTTACCCACATCAAGGTAATCCCCTAAATGTGATGATTAGCCTCTGTCTTTCTATCCCCATAAGCCCTCGATCAGTAATGTGATTAGTGCCTTTGTCATCCTATCCTTGGAATCCCTCGATCCGTAGATGATCGGTATGCCTGTTTTCATGTCCATATAATCCCTTGACCATAATCACAAATGATCTGTGTCTCACTAGGCAAAGTAATACTCTTGAGAGTAAATAGTATATAGAATGAGCAGTTCACAACTTGACTTTAGAGTCTTTCATGCGAAGAAAATATTTGATAGATCTTTCACAGGATGTCATGAATTTTTCAAAATTTCTGAGCTCGTTCAAATGACCAGGTATTTATAGGTGTTGTCTCCAACGGTCATATTTTCCTCCAACATTCATATTTTCTCCTAAAAATGTAGAGGGACTTTGAAAACTAGCACTCCAATAGTTATCTTATAACTAAAACAATGACATCATTTTATAATACATATTGAAATATAATACAAGACATCATTTTGATAAAACATTTTTCCTTCTGATATGTTATTGTTTTCTAGATACGATATATTGAGCCTAAAAAAGAATTTATCTTTTCTGATAAAATAGAATTGTGAACAGTAAATGAGTAAGATGAGTTTTTTAGATAATGAATACATTTTACTTTTTTAGTATGATAATGAATAGTGTGTAGGATGAAAATTTTCATCAGCGAGTCTGATGAAAATTATCCTCGGTGATTTCAATGAAAATAATATTCATGAGTATGATGTAGATCATTTCTAAAGTCATACTGATAATCATGTAATATAGTAAAACTTATGGGTACTGTTATTATTGTAATCATATGAAAAATCAGAATGAATAAGATTAAAAAAACCTTGAGTAAATAATATATGAATTCATTTGAAAAGAGAGTTTGTGATTTCCAAAACAAAAATAAATAGAAAATTCAAAAGATAATTTTGACTCAACATATTTTTAATCAGATATTTATCCTATGCTCATGTTTTCTCACATGATTATGATTTAGACCTTCGTGATTGATTGATAAGTTTTTCACTTATTGATAATTTCATCGCACCACTTTTAAATGTTTATTCCCTAGGTGGAAATTAAGTATGATTTATCTAGAATAATAACTTGTAAGTTATTTATGAGAGATATTGAATAAATAATGTTAAATAATATATATATATATATTAATAGTCTCCAAATACACAAAACTTTTGAGTTTTCAGATTGTTTTTCTATTAGTGATATTGGAGGATATTCATGTAAAAAATGTGAAATGTATTCATGTTAGGTTGGGATAATCTCAATTAGTATCAAATAATTCATGTAGATATTTTATTTTAACACAATATTTAAGAGTGTATCTAGGGTGATTAAAAAATTGGTTAATTATATAGTTTTTTTACCATAGATGGGGGTTGTTTATTTTTCTAGTCTATCTTTTACACACACACAAAATATGGAATTTTATTAATGGAAGGGTCACACAAAGGAAATCAAGGGGGGATAAAATGGTGGATCCCTAAGGAGTATTCTCTAAAAATACACATATAGTCCTAGGGAAGAGAACAAGTACAAAAAATAAATTAAAATATTCTTGATGAGACCCCCAAGAAGACAAATAATTCACCACTTTGTTTCCCTCATGCCAAGTATGCTTGATATCCACACCATAATCTAAGAAAGCCTCGAGTGATCTAATCTAATAAATAATAGACCAATGAGGGTAATAATAACCTGTGAGAAATTTATTAAGTAATGAATAATCAATCTCAACTTCATGTAAAATGATATAATAAAGATGAAAAATAATAAATCCACTGAAAAGATCATTGGCCTCAGCCATAAGAGATGTTCCAGGTCCGTAGAAAGCACTAAAGGAAACCTTAACTGTACCCCAATTTTTCAAGACCAAATAACCACCTCATATAATCCCATGCAAACAGGACCAATACATATTTTGTTTCTATCTACTTACTGGTTTGTTCCAACACACCCAATGGCCTTGGATTTCAAGAGAATCCTATGGGGAAGCTGACTGATGTGTGAGGCTTCTGAGAATATGAGACCTAACTTGCCACTTGAACAGACCACCAAGCTCTAAAATGATTCAATAAGCTTTAAACATCATACTAATAAGAGAAAAATGAGTATCATGAAACATGGTATTATTCTGAGTATCCCAAATAACCCATAACCCCACTAAAATAAGGAGACAAATATTAATCCCTCCAACGTCACAACTATCCCTCAACCACTAATCCAAAGAACCATGTAGAGAATCCCCATGAGATCGCATCCTACTAGGACACCCAATATAATTCACATAAAGCCTACCCATTCTCCCTCAAAAAAAAGTGGGAAGTTGTTTCAACCCAAAAAAATGAGTAGTATCTATAGCATAAATCCAGATGAATACGTCTCTTTTTCACCTCAATGTCAATAGTAATGGAATGATGATAGATACGCTAAACGAGAAAATTATATTTAATAAGAATACCCTTGCACCAAATATTCCCAAAATCATCCCCACTACTCTCACCCTGATCTTCATGCATGCTTCTAAGTAGATCAGCAATGCAGAATGAACCAAACGAGGAAGGAAAAAAGATGCATCGGTCATCCTTAGAAAAACAAATGTTTTCCTGAAAGGATTTATATTCTTTATTTAGTACCGTCTAAATAAACTAAGGGGGATAACTAGATTCTAAAATAGTACAATCTGGAGTAGGAAAACCCAGATAAAAGAGACAATTACCAGCGCAATTGTCCCTCCAAAAGTTAACATCACCCTTCCCCACGATCAACCTCATCCGATCAAGGAGGATTAGAAAATTAACTTTCATGCATATCTATAGCTTGGACTATCTACCATGAAATTGAGAAGAAAAAATATCACTGAACTTATATTTTTCCTTCATGAATCTAGACCAAAGAAAATGACCCACCAAAATGGTCCATGCATGTTTGGCCTGAAATCACGAAAATGATTCTTCCCGGTCCTTAAATTAATACCCGCTCCTTAAAATGTTTATTCATCCTGTTCAAATGATCCCAATGATATTTACCTTCACTGTGAAAGTTCCAGATAAAATAGTTAGGATTTCATTCAATTTATCTAACAATTGATTTGGGAGGCTAAAGAACAAACATCACAAGCATAATAATTAATGAGAGCGTGCAGTTAACCATGGTAATCCTACCACCAAAGGATAAAAACCTACTCTTCAAGTTATCAATATATGATGTAATAAAGCTCACCAAGGTGTCAAGATGATGAATCCTCCTTCAGATAGTAGAAATGGGGCCCCTAAATAATCCATATGAAAATGTTTCTGAACCATACCAAGCATCCCTCAATTTTCCTCATACGCTGGTTAGAGATAGATTTTGGAAGAGGACAATTTTTTTTTACGTTTTTAAAAAAAATATTTTCCAGAAAACGGTTACACGAAATTTTTTTTTAGAAATTCACCTCAAAGGCGGCATCTCGGATGCCGCCTTTGCATTTCGGGGGCAAGGCGGCATCCGCGATGCCTCTTTTCTCCTAAAAAAATCCATTTTTTTGAAAATTTTTATTTTTATTTTTATTTTGTTTTTTTTGTTTATATATATATATATATATATATATAAACAAAACAAAAAATTTTAGCAGAATTTCTATGCTATTAAAGATCCAGTGCTACAGCCATTACAACAGTCTAGATTCTGACAGAAACTCTTACCCATGCCTCCCTTTTATAAGAGGGTTTTCCCTGAAAATCATTCTGCATTTTCGATGTAGGATTAAGGTCCTACCTTTACTGCGCAGTAAATTCTGCATTTCCGATGTGGGATTCTGTTTCAAGTACGTGACTTTGAAATACAATAAAATATAAACTACAAGGAAAATATAAATGAAATTTTAAACATTGATTAAACATATAATAAATAGTTGAAAACAAAAAGAATTTCCTCAAAAATGTTGATGAAAAATAATCTATAACCTCTCAAAACCGCCTACTTGAAACTTAAAAATGTTTCAAATACGTGAATTTGAAAGACTGTAAAATATAAACTATGAAACGAATATAATTGAAACTTTAAACATTGATTAAACATATAATAAATAGTTGAAAACAAAAGAAATTTCCAAAAAAATATTGGTGAAAAGTAATTTATAAGCTTTCAAAACCGCATACTTGAAACTTAAAATTTTTCAAGTACGTGACTTTGAAAGACCATAAAACATAAAATAGAAGACCAATATAAATGAAACGTTAAACATTGATTAAACATATAAGAAATAGTTGAAAAAAAAGCAATTTCCAAAAAAATGTTAATGAAAAATAATTTATAAGCTTTCAAAACCGCCTACTTGAAACTTAAAAATGTTTCAAGTACGGGATTTTGAAAGCTTATAAAATATAAATTATATGACCAATATAAATGAAACTTAATACATGAATTAAACATAAAACAAATATTTGAAAATAAAAATAATTTTGTAAAAAATATTGATGAAATATAATTTATAAGCTTTCAAAACGACCAACATGAAACTTAAAAATGTTTTAAGCACGTGACTTTGAAATCCTATAAAATATAAACTATAGGACCGATATAAATGAAACATAAAACACGGATTAAACATATAACAAATAGTCTAAAAGAAAAAGAATTTTGTAAAAAATGTTCATGAAAAATAATTTATAAGCTTTCAAAACCACCTACTTGAAACTTAAAATGATTAAAGTATACGGTTTTGAAAGACTAAAATATAAACTAGAAGACCGATATAATTTAAAGTTAAAACATGGATTAAACATATAATAATTTATTTAAATATCAAATTAATATTATTAATAATTAATTATATAATAGTTAATTAGTAATATAATTATTCATTATAATTATTCATTAGTAATTATTAAAAATTATTATATAATAAATAAGTAGTTAATTAGTAATATATTTATTCATTATAATTATTCATTATAACTATTAATTATTATTTTTTATTTATATAATACTTAATTTGTAATATAATGATTAATTATATAATTATTAACTATATAATAAATAATTATTTAATTAGTAATATCATTATTAATTATATAATAATTAATTAGTTAATTATAAATAAGATAATTAATTATAATAAGTAATTATAATTATTAATTAGTAATTATTAATAGATAATTATGTAAAAATTAATTAGTTAATTAGTAATATTATTATTAATTATATAATAATTAATTAGTAAATTTGTAATATGATTTTTAATTATAATTATTCATTATAATTATTAATTTGTAAATTTATAATATGATTTTTAATTATAATTATTCATTATAATTATTAATTAATAATTAATAATAATTAATTATATAAAAATTAGTTAGTTAATTTGTAATATTATTATTAATTATATAATAATAAATTATTAAAATAGTAAACTAATTATTTAATTACATTTATTCATTATAATTATTAATTATTAATTAGTAATTAGTAATTAGTAATTAGTAATTAGTAATTATTAATTAGTTAATTAGTAATATAAATATTAATTATAATTAGTCATTATAATTATTAATTAGTAATTATTAATAATTAATTATTAATAATTAATTATATAATAGTTAGTTAGTCCATTAGTTATATAATTATTAATTATATAAAAATTAATTAGTAAATTAGTAATATAATTTTAATTACATTTATTCATTATAATTTTTAATTATTAATTAGTTATTATTAATAATTAAATATGTCATAATTAATTAGTTAATTATTAATATTATCATTAATTATATAATAATTAATTAGTAATATAATTATTACATATATAATAAATATTTAGTTAATTAGAAATACAATTAATAATTATAACTAATTAATTAGTAATTAGTAACTATTCATTATTAATTAGTTAATTAGTAATATAAATATTTATTATAATTATTCATTATAATTAGTAATTAGTAATTAATAATTATTAATAAGTAATTAGTAATTATTAATTAGTTAATTAGTAATATAAATATTAATTATAACTATTCATTAAATTATTAATTATTAATTATTACTCATTAATTATTACTTATATAATAAATAATTAGTTAATTATTAATATAACTATTAATTATATAATAATTAATTAGTTAATTAGTAATATAATTATAATCTTTCAAAGTCACGTACTTGAAACATTTTTAAGTTTCAAGTAGGCGGTTTTGAAAGCTTATAAATTATTTTTCATTAACATTTTTTTGGAAATTTCTTTTTTTCAACTATTTCTTATATGTTTAATCAATGTTTAACGTTTAATTTATATTGTTTTTTTATTTTATGTTTTATGGTCTTTTAAAGTCACGTACTTGAAAAATTTTAAGTTTCAAGTATGCGGTTTTGAAAGCTTATAAATTACTTTTCACCAACATTTTTTTGGAAATTTCTTTTGTTTTCAACTATTTATTATATGTTTAATCAAGTTTTAAAGTTTCAATTATATTCATTTTATAGTTTATATTTTACAGTCTTTCAAATTCACGTATTTGAAACATTTTTAAGTTTCAAGTAGGCGGTTTTGAAAGGTTATAAATTATTTTTCATCAACATTTTTGAGGAAATTCTTTTTGTTTTCAACTATTTATTATATGTTTAATCAATGTTTAAAATTTCATTTATATTGGCCTTATAGTTTATATTTTATTGTATTTCAAAGTCACGTACTTGAAACAGAATCTCACATCGGAAATGCAGAATATACTGCGCAGTAAAGGTAGAACCTTAATCCCACATCGAAAATGCTGAATGATTTTCAGGGCAAGCCCTCTTATAAAAGGGAGGCCTGGGTAAGAGTTCCTGTCAGAATCCAGACTGCTGTAATGGCTGTAGCGCTAGATCTTTAATAGCAGAGAAATTCTGCTGAAATTATTTGTTTTGTTTATATATATATATATATATATAAACAAAAAAAACAAAAAAATAAAAATAAAAATAAAAATTTTCAAAAAAAAAGATTTTTTTAGGAGAAAGGCGGCATCGCGGATGTCGCCTTTCACCCGCAGCGCAAAGGCGGCATCCGGGGTGCCGCCTTGAAGTGCATTTTTTAAAAAAAAAATTCCCTATGCGTTTTTTGGAAAATATTTTTTTAAAAAAACGTAAAAAACAAAAAAATCCTTTGGAAGATAAAAATTTATCTTAGTTCTATTAATCATCTGGACACTCCAAGTAATGTACTCATCCAAAATGCAATTGTAGACCTTTATGGATCTTCATGATCTATTTAAGAAGAACAACATATCATTAACAAAAAAGAGATGAGACACCCTAGAAAAAACATAATTGCCACGACAAGGAAGAACCTCTCCATTCACAACTTCTAAATTAAAGCTCAAAGACAATATAAAAAAGAAATATATAATCACCTTGGAGAATTCCATGAGTGAATTTAAGAAAAACTTATTACCCTTGGTGGCCACTGAAATGGAAGGAGATGAATAACAGTGAAAAACCAACAAAAGTCCTCGAAAACATCATAACACCTCAAGATTTTGAGAATGAAATTCCATTAAATCCTACGAAATGATTTGTCCATACCAACTTTGACTATCATATTATATTCAACTGTCTTCTTGGAGAAGTCTTTATCTATTTCCTTACCATGACCAATAGCAACTTGGATGCTACTATTTTTAATCAACCTGTGGTGATCCTTAGAAACTAATATGGGGATCAGAGGAGAAATATTTGAATTAAGGATAATGTAAAAGACCTTATTCGGGAAATTACAATGATATGTTGTTTGATGCTGAAAAAAGGAGAGTGGATCTTTCACATTTGGAATAAGAACAATAGTATTAGTAGTAACCATCTTTGGAAGAGGGCCCCCCTAAAATAAATCGTGCATAACACAATGATATTATTCATAACAATATCATAGGCCAAGGTCTAAATGGTTCTTGGAAACCCATTTGGACCAGGTGAACTGCTTGGCTTCAAGTGGAATACGACCTCTTTGATTTCCTCCTTGCATGGACTCATCATTAGACGTGTATTAATTTTATCCTCACCCATCAAGGGAATATTCCTGAAAAATCCAACATCATCACTTCCCTTCAGAAAACCACCTTGACATATATGCGTGCATTCTGTTGCAATGAAATTAATTCATCTGTTCTGTTTACGTTTTGCATGTTTGTTGTTTTTGCATGGCATTGTTTCATGGGGATCTGTTGGCCTGTTTTCGGTCCGGACTCGTTTCCCGGTTCACTGTGTTTGGACCCGGTTTATTAGTTTTCCTTACTGATATCTTGGACCTGTTGTGGCCGTTGATTACCATCCATCTGACGGCTTGGATTTGTGCCCGTTGTGTTTCTTCTGGCTGGCCTTGATCCGATGTGCGACGTGCCTCTCCACTCGGTCGGTGCCACGTGCACCATGCTCTGGCTCGTCTCGGTTATGCGAACCGTCCCGGTGATCTCTGTCGTCCATGCGGCATCTATCCCGTTGATCCGCTGCTCTATCTGCTGTCTTCTATTGTGCATTGATTGCTTCTCTTTCTCTGTGTGCGAAGATAGGAGCGCCTTTTCTCAGTTGTTGAGGATTCCGTCTGGTTCAGAGAGAGCTCTCGTCGAGCTTGGATTTGCTTCGACTCCGCAAAGACGAAGGGCGAACTGACCAGGAGCCGCCCGGCACCCGCACTCCCCACTGCTGCAGCACGAGCCGCCTCCTGTAACCGGATATCTCTTCCGGTGGAGATTCAGTGGTGATCGTCCCGGTACCTGGGTTCTTTGACGGCTACGCTTCAAGGGGGTAACATTTTTACATTCTTTTCACCGTATCCAAGATCTGGTTTGTAGATCATGGCTCTGTCGCGGTTTATTCTTTCTTTAATATGTATGCTACTGTATCCTTCTTGCGTGTGTGCATGAGTCCGTCCAGGAGTGGACGGGGCTGACTCTACGTGACAGGCTTGATCACTGCCACCTAGTTCAGCAAGCCCGGCCTCCTCGGATAGTTTCTCTGGTCCTTTAATTTTGAATTCGAGTCTGTATTGTGTGCTTGTACCCATTTCTTGCTTTCTTAATAAAATAGTTTCCCTGGGTGGTGTTCTCATCATGCACATAGGTCCCCTTGGGACCGAAGCACGTTATATCTGTTGTTCGTTATTATCTTGCATAGCTTCGTTCATCTTGAATCTCGACTGAGATCCTTCCTCCAGATTTATCGAGGATCATCGATTCTGTTTATAATAAACTTTTTTCCTTGTTCTCTGTTTAATAAACCAGTGGATCTTGGCTTCATTAGGGTTAGTAAATTTAGCCCCCAACAAGTGGTATCAGAGCCTTATGTTTTATTATTATGGGTTCGATGAAGTTTGATATTGATAAGTTCGATGGAGAAAACAATTTTAATCTCTGGAGAATTAAGATGACAGCCTTGTTAGATCACAACGACCTTATCGATGCCCTTGCTGGCACTAGGAAGAAAATCACCACTACTTCCCCTGATGGCCAGGCTTCCACTTCATTTGTAGATGTCCCTGAGGAAACCCTGAGAAAAGCCCGTAGTTTAATCCTCTTGTCTTTAGGAGACAAGGTCTTAAGAGAAGTCGCATATGAGTCCTCTGCTGCTGGTATTTGGTCTAAATTGGAATCCCTTTATATGAAAAAAACCCTTGTTGGTAGACTATATAAGAAAATGATATTTTATACTTTTAAAATGCGCCCTGGAACTGCAGTCAGGACACATATTGATGAATTCAAAAAAAAATTATTAGACTTGGCCAACATTGATATTAAGTTGGATGATGAGGACCAACCATCATATTTTTAACATCATTAGATGATTCATTTAACTCTGTTAAAGACTCTATGATGTATGGTAAAGACACATTGACTTTAGAGTAAGTTAAATCTGCCTTGCTCTCTAAAGATTTGCAAAGAAAGGGTATTGTAAAAACTGAGGCTGAGGGTTTAAATGATAGGGATAGAAGTGAGTCAAGAGGCCGAAGTGAGTGAAGGGGTAAAAGCAAAGATAGGGGTTGGTTTAAGAAACATAAGAGCAAGTCTAAAGGTAAGGTAATCAAGTGTTTCCAATGTAAACAGCCCGGGCACATTAAAAGGAACTGCCCCAACATGAAGGGTGACTATAAAGAAAGTAATAATGACCATTCCTTGTTAGTTGAACAAGACTTTGACACTGCTGATGTATTAAATGTCTCTGATACTTCCATTACAAATGAGTGGATTATGGATTCAGGATGCTCATTCCACATGTGTCCTAGGAAGGAGTTCTTTACTGAGTTAAGGGAAGTCAAGTCCGGTGAGGTTTTTCTAGGGAATAACGAGAGCTGCCACATTATGGGAATATGCTCAATATCTCTTGAGCTTCATGATGGGTCTGTCAGGTCTCTAGAGGAAGTTAGGTGGGTACCCGAACTGAAAAGAAACCTAATATCCCTAGGAATACTTGAACAGAGAGGGTACAACTTCAAGTCTGGATCCGGAAGCCTTAGAATAGCCCGAGGATCCCTCACAGTAATGAAAGGAACCCTTCGAAATGGCATGTATGTGTTAGATGGTAAGGTGCATAGAGATCAGTTGAATGCCTCATCTAGCTCAGGAATGGATTCCACTGCTTTGTGGCATAGGAGACTAGGGCATGTTAGTGCCAAGGGTCTTAGTGAACTCCAAAAACAGGGTTTGTTAAGCAATATTACTCTGAACAATCTTCCCTTTTGTGAAGACTGTGTGTATGGGAAGTCTAGGAGGGTAAGTTTCAGCAGGTCTTTGTATAAGGCTAAAGAGCCTCTCGAATGTGTGCATTCTGATTTATGGGGTCCTTCTAGAGTTACCTCCCATGGTGGAGGCTTATACTTTGTTACCTTCATTGATGATTTCTCCAGGAAAGTTTGGATTTATATACTTAAACACAAGTCTGATACCTTTCAGACTTTTAAGAAATGGAAAGCTTCTGTAGAGAGTGAAAGTAACAAGAAAATTAAAGCCCTTAGGACCGATAATGGTTTAGAATATTTATCCAATGAGTTCATTGAATATTGTGAATCAGAAGGAATTAAAAGATACCAAACTGTAGTGGAAACTCCACAACAGAATGGGTTAGCAGAGAGAATGAATAGGACTGTCCTTGAGAGGGTGAGGTGTATGTTATCCCACTCAAAACTCCCCAGGTCCTTTTGGGATAAGGCTGCTTCCATAGAAGTGTATCTCATAAATCGTTGCCCGTCTTCTGCCAACTCCTTTAAGACACCAGAAGAACTCTGGAAGGGAATTCCCCCGAATCTTAGTCACCTTAGGATTTTTGGATCCATAGCTTATGCACATTCATGGAATGATAAGCTTGCTCCTAGGGCTGTTAAGTGTATATTCGTGGGATATCCAGAAGGTGTTAAAGGGTATCATTTATGGGTAGATAGACCTGGTTACCAGAAGTGCATCATCAGCTGCGATGTTGTTTTCCATGAATCTGGCTTGTCCAAAGATAAGGAACTTGAACCTGCTGGACCCTCTGAACAAGATACTAAACCCTCACGGGACATAACTCCTCTAGGTGTTGAAGTCCCTTTAAGATCCAGTGACCAGCCACAGTCTAGTACTAGAACTGCTCCCATGGTCACCCAATCCCAACCTGAATCAGATTCCAGTTCGGAATCAGAACCTGAGGGCCCAGAATCGGATGACCTGAGCAGCTATCAGCTTACCCGAGACAGAGAGAGAAGGGTTATTAGACCCCCAGCCCGATTCAACCAGGCAGACATTGCTGCCTATGCTTTTAATGTAGCTCAGGATCTGTCCAATGATGAGCCTCAAACATATAAGCAAGCCATTAAGTCCAAAGAATCCATGAGTTGGGTGAGAGCGATGCAAGAGGAGATGAATTCCCTTCTTAAGAACAACACTTGGGTTGTTGTTCCCCGACCCAATAACCAGAAAGTTATAGGTTGTAGATGGATCTATAAGAAGAAGGAGAACAATGTAGGAGAAACTAAAATCAAGTTTAAAGCCCGTATGGTTGCAAAAGGTTTTCTACAGCGTGAAGGCATTGATTATAGTGAAATCTTCTCCCTTGTTGTTAAGCATTCATCCATTCAAATCCTGCTTGCATTTGCTTCCAAATTTTATATGCATATTGAACAACTCGATGTTAAAACTTCTTTTTTTACATGGTAACCTAGATGAGATTATTTATATGACACCTCTTGAAGAATTTTCAAATTTGTTCAAACCTAATCATGTTTGTCTTTTACAGAAGTCCTTTTATGGACTTAAGCAATCTTTGAGACAATGGTATAAAAGGTTTGATTCCTTTATGATTGAAAATCAGTTTTCTAGAAGCAGATTTGATGCATGTGTATACTTCAAGACTGTTAAACATGGGCATGTTTATCTTTTATTATACGTTGATGACATGTTGTTGATCTGCAAAAACATGAGGATTATAAATGTTGTTAAGCACCAGTTGAACTGTGCCTTTGAAATGAAAGACATAGTCCATGCAAATCAAATCCTTGGTATGGATATAATTTGGGATAGGAAGGCTAGAACTTTGTACTTATCCCAGTATGCTTATATTAGGAAGGTGTTAAAAAGATATTTGTTTGAGCATGTTAAACCTGTTAACATTCCCTTAGGTCAACACCTTAAGTTGTCCTTAAATCAATCACTTAAGAATGAAGATGAGACTGCCTTTATGAATAACATTACATATGCAAATATTGTGGGGAGTCTTATGTATCCTATGGTCTGTTCCAGACCAGATTTAGCCTTTGCTGTTTGTAATTTGAGTAGGTTTATGGGGAAACCTGGTAAGGCACATTGGAATGCTTTAAAATGGTTGTTAAGGTATGTTTCCATGTCTGATAAATTGTGCATAAGATATGGCTTGAATACTAATTTTAATGATGACATTGTTGGTTTTTTTGATTCTGACTATGCTGCTAATATTGACACCTGAAAGTCTATCACTGTATTTGTTTTTCTTGCATATGGAGGACCGGTATTCTGGAAATGCAACATGAAGTCAGTGGTTGCACTTTCTACCACTGAGGCAGAGTACATTGCCTTAACGGAAGCTATTAAGGAAGCCATTTGGCTTAGAGGTTTTCTTTCTGAGTTGTCATTATCTGCTGAGAGTATAGTAGTTCACTGGGATAACCAATCTGCTTTGCATCTGTCTAAAAATTATGTATTCCATGGTAGATCGAAGCACATAGACATTAGGTTACATTTTGTTAGGGATATTATAGAATCATGGAAAGTGAGTGTCACAAAGATACCCACTGGTGATAACCCGACCGATAGTTTGACTAAGGCTGTTCCGTTATCTAAATTCATGCATTATCTTAGGCTTATGAATTTGGTCCCTATTCTATAATGTAGGTTGCAAGAACATCATCCTTGAATCCTTGAATTTTATTTGATTGCAAGGTGGAGATTTGTTGAACATATATGCGTGCATTATATTGCAATGAAATTAATTCATCTGTTTTGTTTACGTTCTGCATGTTTGTTGTTTTTGCATGGCATTGTTTCATGGGGTTCTGTTGGCCCATTTTCGGTCTGGATTCGTTTCCCGGTTCACTATGTTTGGACCCAGTTTATCAGTTTTCCTTACTGATAGCGTGGACCTTCTGTGGCCGTTGATTGCCATCCATCCGACGGCTTGGATTTTCGCCCGTTGTGTTTCTTCTGGTTGGCCTTGATCCGTTGTGCGACGTGCCTCTCCACTCGGTCGGTGCCACGTGCACCATCTGCTGGCTCATCTCGGTTATACGAACCGTCCCGGTGATCTCTGCCGTCCATGCGGCATCCATCCCACTGATCCGCTGCGCCGCCTGCTGTCTTCTGTTGCGCATTGATTGCTTCTCTTTCTCTTTGTGCGAAGACAGGAGTGCCTTTTCTCAGTTGTTGAGGATTCCGTCTGGTTCAGAGAGAGCTCTCGTCGATCTTGGATTTGCTTCGACTCCGCGAAGACGAAGTACGAACTGACCAGGAGCCGCCCGGCACCCGCACTCCCCACTGCCGCAGCATGAGCCGCCTCCTGTAACCGGATATCTCTTCCGATGGAGATTCAGTGGTGATCGTCCTGGTACCTGGGTTCTTTGACGGCTACGCTTCAAGGGGGTAACAGTTTTACATTCTTTTCACCGTATCCAAGATCTGGTTTTAGATCTTGGCTCTATCACGGTTTATTCTTTCTTTAATATGTATTCTACTGTATCCTTCTTGCGTGTGTGCGTGAGTCCGTCCAGGAGTGGACGGGGCTGACTCTACGTGACAGGCTTGATCACTGCCACCTAGTTCAGCAAGCCCAGCCTCCTCGGATAGTTTCTCTGGTCCTTTAATTTTGCATTCGAGTCTGTATTGTGTGCCTGTACCCTTTTCTTGCTTTCTTAATAAAATAGTTGCCCTGGGTGGTGTTCTCGCCGTGCACGTAGGTCCCCTTGGGACCAAAGCATGTTATATCTGTTGTTCGTTATTATCTTGCACAGCTTCGTTCATCTTGAATCTCGACTGAGATCCTTCCTCCATATTTATCGAGGATCATCGATTCTGTTTTTAATAAACTTTTTTCCTTGTTCTCCGTTTAATAAACTAGTGGATCTTGGCTTCATTAGGGTTAGTACATTTAGCCCCAAACAAGGGAAATTACAATGATATGTTGTTTGATGCTGAAAAAAGGAGAGTGGATCTTTCACATTTGGAATAAGAACAATAGTAGTAGTAGTAACCATCTTTGGAAGACGGCCCCCCCTAAAAGAAATCTTGCATAACACAATGATATTATTCTTAACAATATCATAGGACAAGGTCTAAATGGTTCTTGGAAACCCATTTGGACCAGGTGAACTACTTGGCTTCAAGTGGAATACGACCTCTTTGATTTCATCCTTTCATGGAATCATCATTAGACGTGTATTAATTTTATCCTCACCCATCCAGGGAATATTCCTGAAAAATCCAACATCATCACTTCCCTTCAGAAAACCACCTTGTCTATCACACAAATGACTTAAAAAAAGGCCCTAGAAATCAGAGACAACCAAATTACCTTCCTTATTCAAATCATTACAAAAAGTACCATCATTACGCTTCTTATTCAAGCTACCAGTATACTGCTTTTAATGCATGCATTAAATAACGTGGTATTTTTATCTCCATCCCTAAGATAAAGATGCCTCAATCTAACCCTATCTTCCCTTTAAATCACTATCATTTTAGATGAGAGCATGTCCTGATTAGACATGGGAATTTCAAAAACATCATCATCCCATGATACAAATGATTTAGATCAATTTGAGATATCTCGTTCTGAATATCTTCAATACTTTCATGCGATATGGGAAGATCATTCTTCCATATAGCAATATCATAATTTAAGAGATGTAGTTTTTTATAAGGATGTTCCATGAATTATGTTTAGGTGGGACCCTTAATGGTTTACACATGCAGGGTAATATCTAGATATTCCAAAGGAGATTCAGTTATGGGTGGTCCCACTGCACATGGAGATTCTATTTGGGGTGGTCCAAGTGTTAAAATAGAAGGTCACAAGAGAAGAATAGAGATTGCATAGGGGGAAGTCAGTTAGCAGTGGTAATACTTATATTCAGGACCCATAGGGAGAGGGGGTACGAAGGTATACTTTCAGTCTATTACGACCAACTAGGCTTAGGCGGGAGAAGGATGTTCTATGGATTGCTTTCTACTTTCTCCTATTGTACTATTTGAACTCTTTCTTCCTAATGTAAAAGTTAGTTTACTAAATTTTGAATACTCATGCTACTTTTGTTCTATGAATTACTTGTGGATTCTATCAACTTTGTTCTGACCTGCCTCATGGGACACTAGTTTATAATTTTTTCTTCTCTTTTGTGTTCTGTTTTGGAGACGTGCCGACTCAGTTATTTGGATGGCATCGAGCTATGATTGGGACATTTGGAATCATCGTTGCATGAAGTCCTAGAAGAAAAATTTCAAATAGGGGAGGATTGACAATGTTGGGAGAAAGAGATTGTTGAGCAAGAAAAATTTCACTGTTTAGTGACACGTCACACGGAGAAACAGGCACAGCGACCATATTTCCCTACATCCGGTGATACCGCACTCTTTATATTACCTCTGATTAGTATCCTTATGTCTAATGAACCATATTCTCACTGTTCCAGCACCATGGATGCATCATGTACAACCACTCCCTTTGATAAAACATCTTCTTTTGGCTCACTGAGTTGAACTCCCTATGTTTTACAGTTTGGATCTATGGGGTTGGTTTACCAAAGATGAGCTCTATTTTCATGTTCAGCAAAATCTAGAAAATTTAAAAATATTCCTCGTGAAAATGTGCGTGGAAGGTATCGTTTTCCACTAGTTTATAGTGCTTGAAGAAGTTTAGCTGCATATTTCTTGGCCATATTTTAAAACTATGTTGATTTCGTGATTTAGTGTCTTGGAAAATAAAAATCCTTATGAATAATTGGCTGCATTACAGCATTATAATTATGTCACCGATTACATTGAACAGTTTGAGTACTTGGCATGGTTAGTTCCGTGGCAGCCGGAGATGTAGTATGTGGGATATCTTTACATGGTTTATGTGAGTACATCCACAGTTGGGTAGAGATTCAAAATTCAAAGACCCGTCTCTAGGTGATGTGTGTAGCATGACACGTTGATCTGGCAGTGTCCAAGGGTGGTAGGTCCGATTGTTGTTCATTTCTACCTTAGATTGTTTTGGACATCGTTATCGGAATCATTGGTTACCCTATACACCAGACCCCCAGATGTCTCGCAAACAGGGACTTCAACTCGTCTTGTTCACCAATGGGACATTAGTACTTATAGACCCAAAGTAGACAATACAAAGCCTTCTACTCCAGGTTTTAGAACATTTTTTTTATCATCGCATGAATGGGAGAATCATCTAAAACATGGATTATGTTTTATTTGAGGTCTCCCATATTATACACTTCATAAATACCTTGATTAAAAGTTACGGGTCACGCTGTTGGGGGAGGATGATGAAGTACTAGAAGATGAATTTTCAGAGCCACCAGCTGAAGATTCTTCTCTAGTTACTGAGGAGGAATGTTTAGTTGTTTTTTTCAATATTTTAGGACAATGCTCTCTATTCAGGATTCCCACAACCTGTCTGCTACTTCAATGAAATTTGAGGGCCAATTGAGTGAAATTTCAATTCAAATTCTCCTGGATTGTGGGGAGACAAATAATTTTATTTCACCAAAATTGGTTCAAATGGTTCATTTATCTACTCAGTCATCAACACTTTAAAGGGTAGAAATTGTAGATGGTCATCATATTCAGACTCAGGAACTTTTTTGGCACCTTAATTTGCTGATTGGTAGTTTTTATTGCATTATGGATGCTCATGTGCTGGACTTGGGAGGTTTGTATTTCATTTGGGAATAGCTTCGTTACGCATTTTAGGCGAAGTAACAAAAAATTGGAAAACAATGAAAATGAGGTTTTATTTTGAAGGAGTAGAATATTCTCTCCCTATTTCTCCATAAAAATTTCAAATAGAAACTTCTTCAAACAACAATTATGGCCATTTAGATTTTCCATATCTCCAACAACTTTTATTTGGCAGCAAGGAGGAGTGTCCAGAGACACTGCTCTCTGTTCAGCAACAGCATGCTTTGAATAATTTGTTAAAGGAGTTTTCTGATATTTTTAGTGACCCAAAGGGGCTTCCTCTTACTCGCCAATGGGGGAATGACATTTGGTTTGAGTTGGGCCAGGGACCAGTGGTAGTACAACCTTATCGCTATCCACACTTTCAAAAAAATGAGATTGAAAAACACATTCATACTTTGTTAAAACATGGATTTATTCGACCTAGTACCGGCGCATTTTCCAGCATTGTATTGTTGGTTAAAAAAAGGATGGAATATAAAGAATTTGTGTGGCTTACAGGTCTCTCAATCGAGTAACGATCCCTAATAAATTTCCTATTCCAGTCGTCTATGAATTACTTGATGAGGTGAGTGGTGTGAAATATTTTTCGAAGTTGGACTTAAAATCTGGCTATCATCAAATTAGGATGTGGGAGGTTGATATTTAGAAGAATTAATTCTGAACTCACAACAGTCATTATGAATTTTTAGTCATGCCTTTTGATTTTTCCAACACTCCGTCAACTTTTTAAATTATTATGAATGGCGTATTCTGCCTATTTCTCTGGAAATTTATTCTGGTTTTCTTTGGTGATATCCTCATTTAAAGAAAGGATTGGAATCATCATTTACAACGCCTTCATCTAGATCTTCATTCACATCAGCTTCATTTCTTCATTGCCAACCCCAGAAAATGTTTATTTGTTCAATATCGTATTGGTTATCTTAGTCATATTGTCTCTCATGATGGCTTGTCGGTTGATCCTGCTAAAGTACATGCAGTTGTGGATTAGCCTCAACCTCTCTCCGTCAAGGGGTTGTGTGGTTTATTTGGCCTCAACGGCTATTACTAGATGTTTATCCAGGTATATGGTCATATTTCGCACCCACTTATGGTTTTAACACGTAAAATAGTCTTCCTTTGGAATCTTGTTGCTCAAGGTGCTTTTGATCATTTAAAACTACTTAGCACAACCACTCTAGTACTCGCATTACCCAAATTTTCCAAACCTTTTATGGTGGAATGTCATTCCTTGGGATGTGGGGTGGGCATGGTACTTATACAAAATTGTCGTCTCATTACTTATTTTCGTAAGGCTTTTGGTGAACAAACTCTGGTCAAGTATACTTATGAAAAGGAAGTTATGGTGTTGGTTTTGGTCATCAAACAATGGCCCTCATATCTGTTGGGAAGAAATTTTACAGTCCTTTCATATCATGACTGTATTCAATTCTTACTTCAACAACAGGTTGTGTCGGCTGATCAACTAAACTGTACTGTTAAATTGTTGGGAAATTGATTTGATGTCAAATTCAAGCTGGGTATGGCTTACTCGGAAAAAAATATCTTTGTCCCAGAAAGAGGACATGGTTGAATATAATCATCTTCAATCTTAGCCCACATACTACTTTAACCACTGTTTTCTAGTCTGACCCCACACTCCAGCATATTATCCACGCATTCCAAGTGGAAAGCTCCTCTAATCCTAGTTTCACTTATTCTAACGGTATTCTATGTTTCCATGGTCATCTCATTATTTCTTCTTCTTCTCCCTAGGTGCCCCAACTTTTGGCCAAGTTATATTCCATGCCCAAGGTGGACGTGCGGAATTTTATCCCACTTATAAACAATTTTCTAAAAATTGGTACTGGATCGGTATGTGTTATTAGGTGCGTGACTTGGTTTGGAATTGTGAAAATTTTAAACATTTCAAATACTCTCCTTTGGCTCCAGTGGGATTACTACACCCCCTCAAAATCCCTACACTCATTTGGGAAGATAATTCCCTGGATTTTATATCTGTCTTACCAAAATATCGAGGCTATGATGTGATTTTGGTCTTTTTTGTTCTATTATAAAAATATTCCCACTTTATCTCAATGAAACTTCCCTATACAGACAAGTTTGTGGCTACAGATTTTGTTCAAGAGGTGGTTCGTTTTCATGGGGTGTCGGCATCTATTTTAAGTGAACATGATCCAGTTTTCCTTAGAAATTTTTGGACTGAACTATTTCGTATCTACTATACTAAACTCAAATTTATTTTGTCCTATCATCCACAAATCAATGGCCAAACAAAAGTAATCAACAATTGTATTTATACTTACCTTTGTTGTTTTGCGGGAGAACACCCCAAATCATGGTATTTTTTGTTACCTTGGGCTGACTTTAACTACAAAACCTCTTGTTATTCATCTATCAACAAGACTCTTTTCATGGTGGTTTATGGTCGACCACCACCTACTCTTGTTAGTTCCCAGCCCCCCAAAATTCACATGGATGTTGTTGCTACCCCTTTGGGGGTCCGAGATGAGTCTCTTTGACAAATCGTGCATCATTTTAATCAATATCAAAGTTATATGAAACAGTGGGCAGACCACATCATCACAATGTGGAATTTCAGGTGGGGTATTTTGTATATCTCAAACTGCACCTTCATCGACAGACTCCCCTGGCCCACTAGATTAATCAAAAACTCTCTCCTAGATTTTATGACCCTTTCCGCATCTTAAAAGGTGTTGCTCCTGTATCCTATCACTTGGATCTACCATCACATGCTCGCCTCCACTTTGTTTTCAACATTTTTAAACTAAACAAATTAGTGGGAATCCACCCAGTTCAAACTTCACTACCTGAGAAATTGGCCCCTGAAAAAGCAGACTGGCATGAACCTGAAGCTATCCTTGCTCGATGGTTCCAGTAGTGAGATCACTGCGATATTCCCCAATCTCTTATTCAGTGGTGCTGCCAACCTAGTGTTGGCGAAACATGGAAGGATAACTATGTCTTTCGTAATAAAATTCCCACCTTCCAGCTTTCGGACAAACCTGTATCACAAGATGGGGGAGTGTTATGGTGGGACCCTAGATAGTTTACACCTTCAGGGGAAGATCTGGAAATGTACAAGGTGATTCAGTTATGGGTGGTCCCACTGTATGGGTAGATTCTGTTTGGAATAAACCAGATGGGAACAAGGGAAAAATAGAGATTTCACAGGGGGAATTCAGTTATTATTGGTACAACTTATATTTGGGACCTCTAGGGAGAGAGGGGGTACAAAGGAGTACATCTATTCTGTTACAGCCAACTCGGTTTGTGAAGGAGAAGCATGTTCTCCTGATTTTTTTCTCCTTTCTGTTATTGTACTATTTGAACTCTTTCTTCTTGTTGTAAAGGTTAGTTTACTAAATTCTTAATATAATCCTTCTACTTTTTTTCTACAGATTACATGTGGATTATATCACATGGCCAAGCACTAGCTCTACCCAGCAAGACTGAATAACTCTAAGAAAGACAATATGCTGCAACCACTTAGGGTGGAAGAAAAAACTATTGTTTCTTTGTTATTTGGAAGAAAATGACACAACGATAGGAGCATGATCTGATAGGACCCTCAGAAGATGAGAAACTGAACTATCCTGATAGTTGGATATACCATGGAATTTTGTAAAACATTGATCCAGGTGACTCCAAATACGCTGCAACCCTCTGTTGTTACACAATGTATATTTATTTCCAGTAAAAACAATATCCAATATACTATTGTTAGAGGAAAAATCATTATAATCTAAAATGGATTTCCTAAAAAAGTGTCACCCCTAACTTCTATGAGCTATCCATAATTTCATTAAAATCAACAACAATGAACCAAGCTTATCCATCCAGATTGAAGGATGGCAACCTTTTTCATAACACATCCCTTTCCACTGGATCACATTTAGCATAAATGAAAGAAATAAAAAATAAAAAATTACCCACACTAACCTTGATATAAATATGATGATCTGAAGAATACACCTTTTCAATTGATAGATTTTTTTTGAAATAGTATATATATAAGATTTAATATGATCATCATGGAGAATTCTCCCCCCACCCAGCTTACAACAAAACTTGTTAATGGAAGATGCCTTATGTTTAGGCACCAATATGGACACTAAAGATATCTGATTCTATAATAGAAATTTTGCCAGTAAATTAGATAGGGCCTTTACTAATTCTCATTCCCTCGATAGTTGGGATAATATCTCTAGCATTACTCTTGTGAGAGTCGCCTCTGATCATCATCCAATCCTCCTTTCCTTCTCCTATAAAAAAAGTAAATTGAGAGCTCCTTTTAGATATAACACTACTTGGTCTTCTGACCCTGAATGTATAAGCATTATAAATAACACATGGAATAAAATGCATGGCCAGTTTAACCCTTTTTCTTGCCCAGTGAAGTTAAAAATATTAAAACAAACTCTTAAAAGTTGGTGCAAAGGCAAGGTTTCTGAAATGGACAATAATATCAACCTTCTGGAAGCTGAACTTACCCAACTTCATAATAAAAATTCTTCTTTAAACTTTTCATAGGACTCTCAATAGAAAATCTCCATCTCCTCTAAGATTATTTCCTTACTCAACCTTAAGGATAATCTTAGAAAACAAATCTTCAAATCCAAATGGCTTAATGATGGTGATAGGAATACTAAATTATATAACTCTCTTCATAGGGCTAGGAAAGCCTAAAGACCTTTAGCTTTTCTTATAAATGGGGACAAAATTCTTGATACTGATGAAGGAATTGTCAATCACTTAGTCTCTTATTTTGAAAATATCTTCAATGGTGATAATATTGATAAAGATGTTAAACCTGACATCATTCCTACTCTTGTCTCTGAGGAAGATAACACTCTTCTGAATAGCATCCCTTTTGATCATGAAATCAGAGACACTGTTTTCAGCCTTAATCCTGACAGTGCTCTTGGCCTGGATGGTTTTAATAATGGATTCTACCAAAAGTATTGGGATATTCTCCAAGACGATGTATGCCGTCTTGTTAAAGTCTTCTTCTCCAAAGGTATTCTTCCTCATGGCCTTAACTCTCAATTTCTTGTTCTCATTACCAAAATGGAGAATGCTGATGTGGTTCAGAACTTCAGACCCATTGCCCTAATCAATTATTTATTCAAAATCATCACGAAACTAATTGCCAATAGAATGAATTCCATCTGTTGCAATATAGTCTCTTGGAACCAATTTGGTTTCATAAAAGGCAGGTCTATTCAAGACTGCATCTGTCTGGCCTCTGAGTCCATCAATATTTTAAACAAAAAGAGTAGAGGTGGAAGTGTTGCTATTAAACTTGATATCTCTAAAGCCTTTGATACAATTGATTGGAACTTTATGTATAAAGTTCTTTCACATTTCGGCTTTAATGAAATTTTCATTACTCGTATCAAATCATTATTCAACTCTGCCTACATCTCCATTCTCATCAATGGCTCTCCGAGAGGTTATTTCAACTACACTAAAGGAGTGAGGTAGGGTGACCCTCTCTCTGCTATTCTTTTCTCCATTGCGGAAGACTACCTAAGTAGGTTGATCTCCCAGGAGATCGATAAAGGAATCATTAAACCTATCTCTTCCTCCAAGAACATACAAGTTCCCTCGCATATTCTTTATGTTGATGACATTATTCTCTTTACCTAGGGGGACAAGAGGAACATTCTCAAACTTGGAGATATCCTGCTACACTATCAGGAAGTCTCTGGGCAACACATCAACTGGAACAAATCTTCTATCCTTTTTAGTAAAGACTTTCCTCCGGGATGAAAACTTTCCATTTCTAACATATTGGGCGTCAAAGAAGGCTCTCTCCCCTTTTCTTATCTTGGGGTGCCTATTTTTTGGGGTAGAACTAAAGCGGACTATTTATCTCATATTGCGGATTACACGATTAGGCACCTTTCCTCCTGGAAGGGTAAGTCCCTCTCAATGGACGGAAGAATTTACTTGGTTAAATCTACAATTGTTTCTAAAATTGTTTATTCAATGATGATATATAAATGGCCAAAAAGTCTTTTAAATCGCATTAATACTGGTATAAAAAAATTTTGTTTGGACTGGTAGCACTATAGAGAGGAAACTGGTTACTATCCCCTGGACCTCTTGCTGCAAACCTGTTGATAAAGGGGGGATTGGCATAAAAAATCTCTCTAAGTTCAATGAGGCCCTTCAAGCTAGACTGACGTGGAACATTATTCACAACACCTCGCCCTCCATGAATTTTCTCAGAGCTCGCTTCCTTGAAAAGCTTCGAAACAATCGTCTCTACCATCTTCAGTCCTCCATTTGGCCCTCCATCAAAAGTACCTACATGTCTATGATGTCTAATTCAAGATGGATTGCCACTAAGGATTCTGACTTGAAATTTTGGTTTGATAATTGGACCGGTGTTCCCCTGATCTTCTTATCGGATAACAACCAACCCCTTCCCCATCTCCAGGATTCAATTGACTCGATCATTCATATGCATAACCTTGATCTCCCAGAGAATGTCACTCAAATTGTTAATGATTATCATTTTGCTAATACTAATGATTTACTTATTTGGGAACCTGCGCATAATGGTATTCTCAACTCTAAAGGCTAGTATAAATCTCTCTTCAACAATGTTGACAATAATCACCCCTGGCTAGATAAATTCAACAAATCCTGGATAAAACCCTCTAGATTCACTTTAATCTGGCGGATTTCCCATCAAAGAATTCCTACTAATAACTGCTTACAAACTTTCAGAATTAATCTTTGTTCTAAATGTCTTATGTGCAATCAGCATAGAGAGGACATAAATCATCTCTTTCTCTCCTGTGATACAGCTTCCGCTCTCTGGCATTATATTATTGACATTTTTGAGTGCAGATGGCTACTTTTTTATACCATTAACATTCAGATCCAGAATTGCTTGGAGTTGTCTACGTCTCAGCAAATCAAAAACCTATTTGTGGAGGCGGTTGCGGAACTTCTTCATATTATCTAGTATGGTAGAAATGACTTAAGTTTCCACAATAATTCTTTTAATATTAATGCAGGAAAAACGAGAATTCTCATGGCTATTCGTGAAGCGTCCTCTATCCAAAAAGATCACTCCAACAATTATGTCCGTGACTTTGGGATCCTTATACGTGTTGGGGTGGAGGGGATCTACCCTCACCCCCACTCTACTCTTGATGTGTTTTGGATTCCCCCCCCTCCTCCGTGGTGGATTAAAATAAATGTGGATGGAGCCTCCAAAGGAAACCAGGGCCCAACGGGTTGTGGTGCAGTCTTCAGAAATCACCTGGACCAGATTCTTGGATGCTTCTATGTCTCTTGTGGTTCCTCCACTGCTTTGGAAGCTGAGATGATGGGTGTCATCCATGCTATCACCTTTGCCAGATCACACAGCTGGAACAACATCTGGATTGAGAGCGACTCTACTACAATCATTCAGGCCATCTGGAATTGTACCATTCACCTCACTTGGCCTGTTACTGCCCGTTGGATGGACTGTTTGAATTCTCTTGATGGGCTGAACTTCATTGCCACTCATGCCTACCGCGAAGCCAACATGATCACTGATGGGATTTCCAACCATGGTATTGCTCATGACTTACATTGGATAGATGACCTCCCTTCTGAATTAATCCCTTATTATGCTCGGGATGTCAGCAAAATTACTTACTTTAGACTTGTGTAACCCCCCCCCCTTTTTTATCAATAAAAATATTCTACCTTTTAAAAAAACTAAAGATATCTGATTAGAATGAAACCCATTATTTAACATCTCAACCGAGAAGCCACTAACTCGGTACTCTAAGCCGGTTTTCCATAAGGCCTCAAGAGATCCTACCTTAACACCAAAGGCCCCTGACTAGCAGCGATGGTGTAAAAGTGGTGTAATGAGGAGAATATACCCTCATACAAGAGTAAACAAAGACAATAAATAATTAACATACATAGATGAAAGCAACAGAGTGAGGAAGTAGTAAATAACTGAAAATAGAACAAGTTGTAATAGTAAAATGCTGTAAAAATCCTGAACATCTATGCAATACAATACAACATTGGTAACCCATTGGGTCAACCATATAGATAGAAGTACCAAATAAATTGAAAGTAAAATTATAGTGCTCAACTACTCACTCCGAGGCAAACTGTATACGGGATCTCCAAACACTATTGTAATTCACCAGCCCGACCGGTAGAACCACTCAAGTAGATCTACTCAATCATGAAACACTGGGCATCATCCCTATCCACCATGTAACGCGTGATCAACCTAAAAATCATACATAAGATCTACACGTACACTGAGGTGCACGTGAAGGGGTGGGAAATAATCTCAGTAGGCCACCCCAACAAGTAACCTATAACCATGTTTCTAATGTGTGTGAAAAAACAATGTGCTCAACCTAGCTGAAGCACAACTAAACAGATAGTATAGAAAACGTAAAACCATAATCAAACCTAGGGTCTGTAATCCCTGTTAACTGGAAAGTGCCACCAAGGATGTCCATAACTATATACGTACACATGTATAGTCCAATACCTATACATATATACATTGGTATGAATATTCATTGGTATGTGTATCAAACAATGTGGAACCACCACAACGGTTGATCATTGGGTCTGTAATCTCAGTCGACACAAAACCTACTTCAACCAGCACTGAAATCTTACCTCTGAGAAAGCTACATCACCACAGGGGGAAACTGGTCATACACTTGGGTTCACCTGTACTCACCTCCAATCACAAATAGATTGTCATATATCAATGGTCAACCCTATAATAAAGGATACCGTATACCGACGGTCAATCCTATAAAGGATATGGTATACCAACAATAAATCCTGATTAGTCTGGAAGAGCATAATCATTCCAATCATATGAAGAGGAGAGAATAATCATCCCAACCACTCGTCACCCTTTGGTAAAGCTCTCACGGTCTAACCCCTTTGGTCAATAAGCCATCAATCAAATACACATGACCACCTGGGCAGCTCTCATATTCTAGATCCCATAGGTCTAACATAGCACACGACCACCTGGGAAGCTCTCATTTTCTTAACCCCTCAGGTCTAATATAGCATATGACCACCTGGGAAATCTCTCACGGTATAAACCATTGGGTACAATATAGCATATGACCACCTAGGAAAGCTCTCATGGTCTAAACACCAGGGTCCAACATTCCCAAAATATCAAGCAAGGCTCAACAGCCAGATACAAGGAATCACCTCTAGTCATACCAACAACATATACATCATGATATATACATATACACATTCATGCTCAAAATCCAAGTCCCAGGTAGTACCTCCAGGTATACAAAAAATATTATAAATAACATGGCTCGGAAGCCGGATCTAAGGAAAGAACGTCTGAGCATCTCAATAAGTAATATGCATCATCAGAAAAACATCTAGGCATCACAAAATAAAGAAAGACACCCCATGTTAGGATCACCAGCCACTAATTATGAACCTCATTTGGTAACCACTACTGCATTAGTAAAACCATGTCTGATATAAACAAACAAGTGGGGTGTCCTGAAGGCCCAACCCAACAATATATCCATAGCCCCATGGGCTTACCAGTTTAGTATGGGTTCTAAGTGACACCCAAACACCATCTATACCCAAACCCAATGTAAATGCTTAAGGTCGGTCAAACCACAGGAACCCCCTAGGTCCCTCAAGTCAAACATTGTGGAGGAATCCTACTTGGGACCCTCTAGGTAATCACGAGGGAAGGCATCCTACACGGGGTACTTAGTGAAAAAAAAGAAGAATCCTACACGAAATCCTTTAACAAAGAACAATAGATTCATCCTATAATAAGGATACTCTAAATGGAAAACATGACATAGATCCTACAAGGGACTACCAAGGTCATCACATAAGAAAAGGCATCCACCAGCAGATCCTTTGAAGCATCCGTTCTCATGGACATGTAGGCTAGAAGGTAATTTATTGCAAGGGAAACATCCTCAAAAGCATAGGTCATAGGAGATATCTCACAGCTCATCTCAGATCAAAGGTCTCGACTAGGATGGTCTGAACACCCAACATATCATCTACACCAAGTCTCACTCTCAGATGACAACTAAAATCGATAAATGGATAAAGAACCTATCAATTTTTATATAACCACTAAAACATCATTTATATGACGACTAGATTTCAAGAGGATTTCACCATTGTGATCTACGTGAAAAAATTCTCAAAATGGACTACTCACACACCCCATTCTAACTTCAAGGGAACAAAATACCCCAAATTACTAAGCTGGAAAATGTACATGACATGCACTTTAGAGTGCATGGCATGTACTCTTACCCCTCCCCCTGGCTCTGTACTTATACATGGCCAGAACATGTTGTGGTTTGCGTGTGTAAAAGTACCTGGCATGTACTTTAAATTACATGGTGTATACTGTTTAAAAACCAAAAACCCATATTATTTTTAACATGGATGGACACACAGTCATGTACCAACACTTGGTGTGTACTTAAGAAAATTTATTCTTCCTTGAACGGGAAGAACACGCGGTATTTTCCCCTGGAACACACACCGTGTAACTTGGGTTTCCAATGGGAAACCCCTCGGATCGCACGAAACCCCCGTTTTCATGCTCGAAACAATAGATCCAGTCTTAAGAGGCTACAAGAAAGCATAAATAGGCTTTAAAAACATAAAACAATACATTTGAAGGGATTCTATGGAGAAAACATAAATGGGCCTACCTTTGGGCAGAAACTGCCAAAGCTTTGGTTGATTTCACCACCCACTGATGTTGTATTCCGACTCAACTCGTTGAGGGATCTGCAATGGTATGTCTCATGACTTCTAACTCCCTCTAAATATATCTCTCCTTTTTCACCATAGGTCATGTACAAGAATGAGGTGTAGGATATGTGTGCAAGGAGGAGGAGGAAAGAAGGGAAGGAAAAAAGAAAAGGGGAAAAGAAAAGAATGAAAAAGAAAAAGGGGCTCGACCTGGCCCTAGTGCCCGACACGATTTTATGACTTTCATAGGCTAAAATCTTAATTTATGACTCAACGACGAAGATGTAATCCCAATCCCACACTCTGTTTGAATGAAACAACCAAATGAACTTGCGTGACTAATTTGTTATTTAATTTAATAATTATTAATTATTAATTATTCCACCAAAATTTTGGACTGCTTGAATTTCCACCAAACTCCTATCTAAGGGTAAACACCCTTTTCGGGGACCAACAAAGTGGTCAGAAAAATTATCCGTGATCATTTGATAATTGAAAAAGATCAATTTACCCCTCTTGAGCATCTGAATGCAAAAATTAAAATTTCTTCTCAAAACGACAGTTCGGAAAGACATTGGTTCTTACAAACATCCCATTATAAACCTTCTCATCCCTGAGAATTACAGTGAAGGGACAAGAAACCAAGGTCCTAACCTGAGCATCTGAGAAACAAGGATATCTGGACTTTCCAATTACGAGTCTCCTAACACCAACAACTATCTTTTACATGGAAGATATTTAACTATAACTGATCTAGTACTCCCCACCATAGGAATACCCTTATCATCTACTCACATGAAACCAATGATCCCAATATCCCATGAAAAACACAAAAGAAAAACTAAAAATAAGGTCCACCACCCTCAAACTGCCAATAGTGCACTCCCCGCCATATGGATTACCTTACATCTCTCCCCAAGTGCAACCTAAACAGTTTCCCTTCCTCAAAGAGAAGGATAATTTAGAAATAGAAATAAAAGAAAAAGTATCTTGGAATAGGGCCGACACAATATTAGAATACTAAATATTTATCAATGTAGTGCACAATCATCTCTAACAGGAGTTTAATAAGATTCTACAAAAGGTGTATACAACTCCCTCTGAGCCACACTCACATCCTGTCAAAACCTGACCAGGATTCAGCCATGGGTCCACTATCTGGAGGTACACGAACATTTCACAATGTCACCTCTACCATGTAGGGTCATTTCAACACAACTTCCAAGGTCCAAACCCATGAAAAGTCTTGAATCATCGGTACTCAACTCACACCAAACCACTCACTGGTTTAGATTCAAACGATATAATGCGTAACCAGTGTGTACCTTTATCACCCAATGCATAGACGCATATTTGTTCCAGTCACGAGAATCTACCCATGATCTGACTACATTAGCAATAGTGGAGACATTGGTCATTCTGTCCAGGCACCCGGACAATCCTACCTGTCGAATCCAGTTTCAAAAATCAAGCACCCAAGGAACTTTGTAAATATATTAAGGCATTAGCATGCCTAAAAAAACAACCTGATCACCTACCATGCATCGATCACAAAATGAGAATAAAACAAAGCTCACTACCTAAAAAGCATCAGAAAACACGGTACAACCTCTCACATAGGTTTCCCTAGAAAAAAATAGATATCAACCCACAAGGGTCTGAGTCTCAAATAATGGTCTCTAGGTCTCTCACCTAGATCTACAAGAAATGCCTCAAAATTGGGTCACATGGTCCAACCACCTGCCCAAAAATATCCAACCCCTCAAAAAAAGGTAAAGATCAAAACAACATACGAAGGTTAAAAATGAAAACATTTCCTACATGGGCTCTAATCCTCTCTATGCATCCTTAGAAGAAACTTCTCCCTGCATATCACATCCATGAAGGAGAAAAATTGTACTAAAACTCATCGGGTATCTATATACAGATATACCCCCTAAAGGTCTAGTTCAATAGAAAAATTCTGGTATCAATCGACATTGTACTCCATAATTCAACCAGATAACCACAAACCTGAGAAACAACATCTAAAAAAAGACCCAACAAAAAGGAATCAAGTGCCACATTTACCTACTAGGGTCACTGCACAATTTGTGCACAGGGACTGAGTCATAATCCTCCCAACAAAATGCCTCAACATAGAACCACATAACCTATCATCAAAGTAAAAGTATGTGTAACCTGACCCAAAGGTCTCAGTTATCTGTAAAACCACACACCAACAGGCCTATATGTTTTGAATCCTACGTGCCTAGAATGATGAATGATATGTATTATATCTTTACCGAATAAGAGTCAAAATCCATCTTCGGCCTCTTACCATTTTCCAAGAGCTAAAGAACCACTGTAAATCAAAACACCCACACACAACATGTGCGTCGCTCTAGGAAAAACTCATATACAACTATCACATTTCAAAATTAAAACAACAATCCCAAAACCTAGTAACCAGGACTTCCTATGGGAACAAGTGTTCATGAAACACTAGACTAATATCCATCATAGGTTCTGAAACATTCCTAATACTCCTATATACCAAATCCCAAATAGTAGAGTCTATGAAAAGATTAGCTCTGATAACACTTTTTAACGTCCTGGCCCAGAAGCCACTAACCCGGTACTCCGAGCTGGTTCGCTACAAGGCCGCAAGTGCGCCTCCCCATATGCTAGAGGTTGCCGACTGGCAGCGAGGCTGTAAAATTGGTACAACGGGGAGACTATTCCCTCATACTAGAGTAAGTAGTGAAAGACAACTAAGTAACATACACAGCAAAAATAAACAGAGTGTAGAAGTAGTAAATAATTGAAAATAGAACAAGATGCAATAGTAAAATGTTTGTAAAAAGCCCGAACATATATGAAACACAATACAACATTGGTCACCCACTGGGCCAACCATCTAGATACAAGTCAAAACGAAACTGAATGTAAATGTATAGGGATCAACTTCTCACTCTGATCCAAACCACTTACCTGATCTCCAAACACTGTCAAATTGCAGTATCCGGATCATTATAACCACTCGAGTAGCTCTGATTGATCATGAAACACTGGGCCTCAGCCCTATCCACTATGTAACATGTGATCAACCTAAAATTCATACAAAAGGTATACACGTACGATGAGGTGCATGTGCAGGGGTGAGAAAGAATCTCAATAGGCCACCGCAAAAAGAACCATATAACAATGTTACTAATGTGTATACAAAAGCAACATGCTCATCCTAGCTGAAGCATAACTAAATAGAAGGTAAAGTCAACATGAAAACATAATCGAACCTAGGGTCTATAATCCCTGTCAACTGGAAAGTGCCACCAAGTATGTCCATAACTATATATGTACACATGTATAGTCCCATACCTATACATATATACATAGATATTAATATTCATTGGTATCTGTATCAAACAACATGAAACCACAATAGCAGTCAATCCTTGGGTCTATAATCTCGATCGACAAAAAACCTTCTTCGGCCAGCGCCAGAATCATACATCTGATCAAGCTATGTCACCATAAGGGGATACTGATACTACACTTGGGTTCACTCGTACTCGCCTCCAATAACAACTAGATTTTTATATACCGATGGTCAACCCAATAAAGAAGGATACCACATACCGACGGTCAATCCTGTAAAGAAGGATACCATATACAGACGGTCAATCCTAACTGATCTAGAAGACTGTAATCAATCCAATTATATGACGGGGAGAGAGTAAGAATCCCACCCCTCATCACCCTCTAGGAATTACCTCATGGTCTAACCCCTTTGGTTAGTAATCCATCAATTAAATACACACGACCACATGGGAAGCTCTAACGGTCTAAACCACATGGGTCTAACATAGGACATTACCACCTCGGTAGCTCTCATGGTCTGAATCCCATGGGTTGAACATAGAATATGACCACATGTAAAAGATCTAATGGTCTAAACCCTTGGGTCCAACATAGAATACAACCTCATGGGAAAGCTCTCACAGTCTAAACATCATGGTCTGATATTCCCAAAATATCAAGAAAGGCTTAATAGTCAGATACCAAGAATCACATCTGATCATCCCAATAACATATACATCATGATAAATACATATAAACATTCATGCTCAACAACCATTTCCTAGGTAGTACCTCTGGGTATACAAAAAATACCATAAATAACATGGATCTGAAGTCAAATCTCAAGTAAGCATGTCTGAGCATCCAAATAAGCAATACAAATCACAAGAAAAAACATCCGGGCATAGAAAAATAAATAAAGATGCCACGCGTCATGCTCATCATCCATCAACTAGGAAGCTCCACTAGTAACCAATACTACATCATAAAAACCAAGTCAGATATAAACAAATGAGTGGGGGTGGTTTGAATTCCCAACCCAACACTACAGCAACAACCCCATGGGATTACTAGTTCGGTATGGGTTCTAGGTGACACCTGAACACCATCTCTACCCAAACCTGACGTAACATCTCATGGTCGGTCAAAGCACAAGCACCCATTGGATACATCAATTCAAACACTGAGGAGGAATACGACTTGGAATCCTCTAGTAAAAGATGAGCAAAGGAATACTACATGAGATCCTTAGAAAAAATCAAGAGAGGAATCCTACATGAAATCCTTGAATGAAGAACAATAAAGGAATCCTATAATAGGGATATTCTCAAAGGAAACATGATAAGTATCCTAAAAGGGACTCCTTAGGTAATCACATAAGTAAAGGCATCCATCAGTTGATCCTTATAAGCATCTAGTCTCATGGCATCATATGCTAGAAGGGAACGTATCACAAGGGGAACATACTCCTAAGCATAGGTCATAGAAGATAGCTCACAGATTATCTCAGATCAAAGGTCTCAACTAGGCTAGTCCGAACACCCAACCTATCATCCACGCCAAGTCTCACTCTTAGGTCATAACTGAACTCGATAAATGGATGAAGAACCTCTCTGTTTAGATATAACCCCCAAAACATCATTTATATTACCCTTAAATGTCAATTGGATTCCACCATTGTAATCTATGTGAAAAAATGCTCAGAATGGACTACTCACACACCCAATTCTGACTACCAAGGCACAAAATACATCAAACCACAAAGAAGAAAAAGTATATGACCTGTCTTTTAGAGTACAAGGCATGTACTCTTATCCCCCCTGAATGTGTACTTATACATGATCAGAACAACCTGGGGTATTCCTGTGTAAAAGTACATGGCGTGTACTATTTAAAAACAAAAAACCCATGTTCTTTCTCACTCGGCCAGACACACGGTTGTGTACCACCACACGGCATGTACTCATAGTACTTGACATGTACTTAAGAAAACTTCTTCTTCCCCAAATGGAAAGAACACCTAGTGTGTTCCCCTAGAACACATGTTCTGTAACCAGGGTTTCTGACGGGAAAACCCTCCAATCGCACCAAACCCCCATTTTCACCCTCAAAACAATAGATCCATCATTAAGAGGCCACAAGAAAGTATAAATAGGATTTAAAAACATAAAACACATATAAAGGGAATATATTGTGAAAAAGTAAATGGGAATACCTTTGGGCAGAAACTGCAGAAGCTTCGGTTGATTTCACCATCAACAGATGTTATATGTCGACTTAGCGCATCAAGGGCTCCACAGTGGTACCTCTTGTGCCTTCTAACTCCCTATGAATCTCCCTCCCATTCTTCCATAGTTCCTAATGAGGGAGGAGTTGTAGGTTGCATGTGGAAGGAGGTGGGGGAAGGAAGAGAAGGAAAAAAGAAAAGGAGAAAAATAATGAAAAAGAAAAAGGGGTATTGGCTGTCCCCAGCACCTAACACAAGTTTATACCTTTCCTAGGATAAACTCCTCATTCCGGACTCAATGGTGATGATGGAATCCCAATCTGGCACTCTGTTTGAATGATATGGTCAAATAAACCCGTGTGAATAATTTAATATTTAATTTAATAAATATTAAATAATAAATACTCCACCAAAATTTTAAACGGCTCAGATTTCCACCAAACTCTAGTCCTAGAGAAACACCCTATTTTGGGACCAACAGAGTGGTCAAAAAATTATCCAAGATCATATTCTAGGGTAAAATACAATTTTACTTTTTATGATCATCTGAAAACAAAAATTCAAATTTCTTCTTAAAACGACATTCCTGAAAAACACAGGTTTTACACATTAGAAATAAAATCACACCTTTCATAAGTTCTGAAGCCCCTAGGATTATAAAGAAAAAAATAAATCATTGATCCAATAAATAAGATACTAATTTTCATGTGACACTTAGATCCTAAATATAGACCCTTAATAGCAATCGAATTAGGAATAAATAGGGTTATAGATTTTATATCTTGAAACGATTACATTAGGAGGGTATAATTGATAATTATAAACATGTACCACAGGAATTGGTGAGCCAACATCCAATATAGCCCCATTTCTATCAGACGGAACCTCAAATAAGTTAGAATGAAAAAATCATCACCACTGGTAAATGGCGGTGAAGAAAAAAGGGCCTTCCCACTAACGACCTCCCCATCACTATTGAAAGTGTTATCCATAACACCATGATAAGTGAAAATAGATAGTATTGTTTGATCTATGGATTTAACCCCTTTAATAGTAAGTCTAGGGGCCACCATGCCTGGAGAAAACGATATACCCCAAAGAGATGAAACTCCAACCACAATAGAAATATCCTGTAAAGAAGAACCAGTGACAAGGGAACCAGACACCACATATGCATCCTCCATAGCATCAGATAGATAAGAAACATCCACCTTGTTCCCAACACTAGTATAATAACCACTAGCCTCAAAAAATCTACTAGGAGGAGCCACAAAATCCATCCCTTTACCCTTAACTGCAACATGCATAGGAAGATAAAAATGTATAGAGGGAGAACCTGCAGAAACCACGACTTTTAAAGTAAAATGTTGACAATTATAGTTGAAAATATGGTGATCCTGAAGACAAAAAGGTTGTAAAAATTGAAATTCCAGTCATATGAATGCACGAGTATATGGCTGAATACTTATAGATTGATTCAACCCACAAAATGAATCATTTTTTTGAGAAAAATCATCCAATTTTGGGTAAACTCATACCGAAATAACTCACTCGATTGTATTTTGCATGGGGTTTCCATTTTTCATCTCTTCTCCTCTCGTGATACATCTCACACATGACCCACAACTATTACGATGATATTGATGCATCACAAAAGACCCACCTTTGTTTTGCTGGTGTTACTACCTCACACAAAATCCACCTCTTCTTTAATCCTCCAACGCTGCATCACATAACAAACCTTCCAGTAGCTTTGTCACCCAGTGACACTCCACCCTTGAGGGGAACAAGTTCCTGAAGCTCTCCCAGTACCCCATCACCGCTAACTGGGGAATCTGTGGGTGAATGCAGCTCATGATCAAGATAAGGGGAACCCGATATTTTATAATGTTATTGTTTTTTGTTGAAATTTTTCAAGAGTCTCACATGTAGAATGGGATCATGGTCATGGGAGGCAATGGTGATGCCTATTATAATCAAGTTTTAATAAAAAAATTGATTTCATAATTCATAAAATAAAATAAATGATTTTTATTTTTATTAATTTCATTTGGATGTAAATTTTAGAAAAAAAAATGATTATCATTTATATCCACCTTATTTGATGAAAATTTATAAAATAAAAGAAAATAAATTGTTTCGGTGGAAATGATACCAATAAACATTATTAAAAAATAACACATGCTGAATTAAAGGTTATACTTTCCTAAAATAAAAAACAACCAAAGATTAGATCCCCATAGTTACCACACTTACCTCCATGTCTACCCAACATCCACAATTTATATTAAATGACACCAATAACTTTTAAAAAAATTATTTTTATTACAATTTATATAAGAAATCAAAATAATAATTTTAATTTTAATCAATCATTATCTTTCATTTCACTAATATTAGGTAAACATTAAATTACCAATATATCTTAATAAAAATTTTAAAAAAAATTAAAGATAATCAAAGTTATTTATATAATTTATTGATTCAAGATTATTAATAAAATTTCATCAAAAATACTAATTCAAAATATTTATTAATTTATAATTCGTTATAAATTATTTATATAAATTATTAATTCAAGATAATCGTAATTATTTATAATCAAAATTATCTATAATAAAAAGTATTTATAAATTATTTATGATTATTTATATACACATAATTAATTAGAATCAAAATTATTTATATACAAATTATCAAAATTATTTATATCTCATTGTTATTTTTATTTGTAATTTATGTTGAACTTATAAAAAAAATTATTTTAAAATTTCGTTGAGAAAAAGTCTTAGATACCGATGAAAATATTGTTTGTTGTTATAATTATTAATCACAAATATGCTCATTTATATAAATATTAATTCAATAAAATAGTATATTCATAAATAAGTAAAACAATTTTTTTATGAAATTCAACATGCCAAAACTATAGATTTATCAACTAAATACATTTTATTTCACATTACAATGATCATATATAAATTATAAAGGAAAATATTATAATCATACATGTACTCCATAAGGTATTTCATAAGTACCTCAAACAATTTTAAAAATTAAATATGAATAAAGAAACAACTCAACCGAATCATATATAATTCAAATCGTAAACATAAAATAATAATAATGCAAGAAATTAAATGATAAAAGATGATGCAATATACAAGAACCTAATAAAATGATACCATTATTCCGCATTTTTATAATTAAAATTGATAACCAAAATATCTTTCAATGCAAACACAAGATGAAATAACTTGAATAAATTACATTGTTTGAAATCGACATTTACCAGCAATTTTGTGGGTCATACATTATAACATCTAAAGTCACTTTCCTAAACTCCACTGGGAAATTTAATAATTGACTTGTCCTATATGGATTCTTGGTAATAAATATATATGCCTCGATAATAAATTTTTGAGCAATTCCTATTTCTCGTTGTGCTTGATGAACCTCTCCACCTGGTAACCATCCTTGAGGGTCTGTCCAAATATGAATTTCTTCTCTCATGGCATATAAAAATTCATTCAAAGACATATTTAGTATTTAAATTCCGTTTTCATTACCATATGATCCCTTTCATTTCCTTTTTATAATATTTTCACCTGGAGGATACACTGCATCTGAATCTACATTTGGTATGTTGAAATTTTGAAAGTTTTCAGCATTTTGAAACATCATTTTGTCAATCTATTCAATTGTATCTTCATGGGAATTATTGGATGAGTAGTTCCTCTTCTGTACTTTCAATTTAGCGGTTTTAGTACCTTCACCTATCACTTTGTATTTTCTAAAAATTTCAGAAAGTTTCTCATAATTACCAATAGATGTATGCTTCTATATCTCAACATAAGGCTTTAACTATTATAAGAATATATATATATATATATATACAAGAGTAAAAAAAATATTATAATTGTGCATAGTTTCTATTTCCAGAAAAAAAAAACATAAATTAAATTAAATTACAATACAACCTTCAATCAATGTCTTTCATACATTAGGTCTAGCAGTAAACATTTGTGATATTGGACTCCATGCAAAACCGCTAGTATGATTAAATAAATCATAAAATTATGAAAAATGTTCCCTAAATTTATTCAGTTGATTCTATATGTTTGCCTTATCCAAAGATAAGTTAATCTTCTCTTGTTGTTCTCTAAAAATGTTATCATATGCCGAATTATTGAAAGTACCATTGACTATATTTACTTAAACATATTGATGATTTAAAGATTTAATCAGTGCATCATCCATTTAATGTATCCATGACAAGTTTTCTCTTTTACAATCCTCTCGATTTTTCATTTTTTTTACTCATTTCAAAAACTTACATTAAATTTTTTTAATAAAAAGTAGTCATAGCCAAGAAAAATTGAAAAGTGTTTGATATCTCTAATAATATATCAAGATGAAATAAAATCATATTGATTTAAAATTAAAAACAAGGAATGTAATACTTGAATAATGAAACCATTTTGGTAAAATAACTACAAAACATGAGACAAACATGGTCTGACATTAATTATTAACATAATCAAACCATATATGAGATGCAATTTCATCTCTAATATGTTCCCCTTTTTTTATCTTCATCAGTGTCACTTCTCTGGCTAGCTGATTTCTCAACTTCATAGTGGTTTTCAAGGGAATTATCCACCTCAGCAATAAGATTTTCATCTAGATCTACACCCATTAATAAATTTTGTATTATCCAACAAACTAATATGATATTTTATTTTTCTTCACAGAGTACCTAGAGCCTGTTGTAGTTGATATAATTTGAAATTGTTTCTTCCAAATGCTAAAAGTTATCTCAATAGAATTACACAAATAAACATGTTTATTATTAAATAACTCTTAAGAATTTTCTGAATAATGATTAGAGTAATCCTTCAAATGATAACATACACCTCTATAATGTCGTATAAGGCCACACCATAACATATATCCTATATCAATGAGATAAAAGCTTCCTATTTCAGATAAAAATTAGTGTTAGGAAATATAATTCAATATATATAGCTTAATAAGTAATTATTAAGTTAAGAAGAAATTACCAGTCAATATTTTCAATTTGTCTTTTCTAGATAATGATTTTTTAATAATTCTCGAGTCAGATGTGGTTCCATTCCATACAAGCAACACATAGGTCAATTCTAGATTAAATGTACATGCATATAGAACATTCAGTTTGGGATAACTGTTTCTTCCATGATATCTTGGTGCATCATTATTAGAAACTTTGACAAAAATATGTGTTCAATCGGATGCTCTAATGAAATCCTATCAGTTAATATATTTTATGATAATTTTTTTAATATAAAGATAATAATAATTGGAAATTTAAATAATGAGTGTATTATATAAAATTTACCTTAAAATATTGGTGAAATCTTCCACTATTGAGAATCACAGTAGAAACATTATATCCATTAGGTTGGAAAACAAATTTATCTTCTAATGAAATCAATGCTATCAAAAAATCAAGAAAATATCTACTTTTTGTTTCACCAGATCAACAAAAATATAGGAAACATTTCTATTTTTTACATTACGTGATAGGATATAAAGACATTTTGCAACTTGTTCTTCAACTGTTGAATACTTGTTCAGTTTCATACCACAGTGTATTTCAAGTATGGAAAACAAATTTGAAAAGGCATGTGGCCCCATATGAATTATGTTATGAAAATTATTGTCACATTTAAGTCAATCCATGTGTTCAACTCGAACCTTTTGATGTTTCACATAATCAATGGATGAGTTTATCAATTTTTTACGATGATAAATTTTATGATAATACCAAAAGACCACTACACAACATATAAGTTCAACAGCTGTTATCTTCAAGCTGAAATCCTATTTAATCAATTTATTATTCAATGCTTTATCTTGTTGATCCATAAGTCCTACACTTTTTTTAGAAATGATTCAATAAAATTTATTTAATGAATACACACACACACACACACAGATATATATATATATATATATAATTGACAATACAAATACAATGGAATACGACATGTAGAAAATAAATAATAAATAATTCATATAAAAATTTACCCTATAGTGTTTAATTTTTTTAATATAATTTATAAAACTATCTTTAAGATATTAATATTCTATATTAAATAAAAAATAATATTTTTTTATAGATAATGTATTAATAATATTCATAATTTTACATATTTGTATAAATCATACATTTTATAATATAGCTTAATAAAAAAATTATAATCTATTATAAACTATATAAATCCAATATCATTATTTATACTATTCATATCTCAATTTTCATAATTCCAAAGACCATTTAACATGTATAAACAAATATATTAATCAATTCATTTCATAAAAATTACAATATAATATTTGTTTTTTGTTTTTTGATAATTTATTTATCTAACACATAGTAATCGTGCACTAAAACAAAAGAAGTTTCCAATATAAATCATTAATCTAAAAAACAATCAATTGTAAATTAATATATCATTAAAAAAATATAGAAATTGAAAAAATGAATTACCTACAACAAAAATGTGGTAGAAGTTGGAGATAAGTGAAGATAAAGTGAACCATAAAATAGGTTGTTGAAGTTGGAGATAACTTCATTGCTTGAAATGATATTCACAAAGGATTACTACAGTGGTGGAGGAACTGGATGATGCTTGACGGGGAATGGTGTTGTGCGGTGTGAACTAGATTGTGCTTGAAGGGGAATGGCGTTGGGCGGTGTAGTGTGAGCTGTACTGTGCTTCAAGGGGAATGGCATTGGGTTGTGTTAACCCCTATTTATATAGTCAAAAGGGATAGTTTAGAAAATTTAAAAAAAAACTCAAGTAGGATGAATATTTCTTCTGAATCATCCTGATTTTGGGAAGATTTGAAATCTGGGGAAATCTTGTGTGGGAGAGATATCAGTTTCTTGCCTTTTCCGTGACTTAAATTTATCTCACTCTGTTTGACCTCGCAAAATGAATGATAGTTGTTGCAATCATCCCGATTCTTTTCTCTTCCTCTTGATTCTTTGTTGAAAGAAACGGCTGACGGTGAGGGAATTGAATATGTCCCTCGATATCAGATCTTCCCACTACCCAATAGTTATTATCACCATAACCTACAACAAGTTACTCTATCTTAACCTCGCATCTGGGATGAGAAATTACCTATTCTTTGATCCATGATTTTTTTATTTCAGGTTACTGTCTCTCATCATCACATCGGACATTGGAAAACATTAATGGGGTTTTTCCACACTTCTATATCTCTATATCCCACACCCTCATGTACCCCTAGAAAGTTTTTATAGGTTGTTGATCTATAATTTTTGTACTTTATTTTAGTGGTTTTTTATAATTTTGTTATTGTAAACAAGTATATAATTTTATATTCAATACAAATTATTTTCATAATAATTTTTTATCTCTTATTGAATTGATGTGAATTGTTGATCTGAATAATGATTTGAATTTTTTATTTGAATTTTTGTTTGAAATTCTGATCTAAATTATTGATATTTGGTTGGTAATTGGCACCAAAGGTTGTCATATGAGGCATATGGTGGATATAAAATTAGTTTTCTGTCCTCTATTGAAATTATATTAGTTTTTTGGATTATGAAATATCGTAAAACTACTTTTCAGGTGACATTAATTAAAATACTAGACCAGCTTGGGAGTTCCTCTCAAATGTATTTTCCCATCTAGATGTCATTTATTATTAAAGTGGAATCTTATGAATTTATGAATCAGGTAAATGAGTTAAGTTTAATAGACTCAAATAATTGTATGTAGACTCTCAAGGTTGACTAACTTAGAAGACAACACTGAACAAAGAATCCAATCCTAGAATGAAACTGGATCGTTTGTCTCCAAATGAAGGAATTACCCACACGCAACTCCACACAAAGAAGTCGAGGCATTGATATATCATTATACACATATATTATTGTTGATGAAGAATTATACAAACATAATATATCATCATCAGCACAAATAAAATATCACAGGGAATCCCCATTACCTTGAAGCAATCATAGATTGAAAAATGGAAGCGGGAGACTTGGAAGACTAATACAAATAGCCGCAGAAGGATGGTCTCTACCAATATGAAAATCCATATACCAAAAAAATAGATGAAACCAAGCATTCCCACATGAAATACCCTATTGTGAATAGACCTTCACAAATTCCTCTTGAGAAAAATAGTGGATGCTGAAGGAATGTCTATTAAGATTTTAGATGTCAAACTAGAGGGCATGGCCCCAAGAAGTAATAAACTTCTTGAAAAAGGAAAAATAAAGATAATTGGACTCTATATTAGTCACAAGATTTCATTTATTGTGGGAAGATGCAATTTTCATTTCCTTACATGATACGGAAATGGAAGGCAATCCATCTACCATTGAAACATTGGGTGGTGTAGCCAAAATCTCAGGGATAGGAGGTGGGGAAACCCTCTAAGGAAAGGAGCTAAAAAACAATGAACCTCCTTGAAGGATCTCAATGAACCCTACATTAATGGAAGGGTGGAGTGAGTAGAAACATTCCTGGCTGAAGGAAAGGGGGATGCATGCCCAACTAGTGACCCACCACCCACAGCAATCTAGGGCGGAGAAGATACAATTTGAGTAGCTTAAACAAGATTGGCTTCAGGTGCCTACTACATATGTTTATACTCACCCCAAATTCTTGTATTGGTTTTAATAAATTTATGAGTTATTAATATTGATTTTGGGAAAAAATATTTCTCAATTTTGGGAATAGTTGGTTTGTGATTTGAGTATACATATACCATTGTTAAGTTTTTATATGAGTAATTTAAGTTGATTTTATTTGAGATTTTGTGTTAATATTTTCCACTAGTGGTTGTTCTATACTTTTATATTCTTCATAAATATCATATTCAATTCTAAATGGGATTTAAATTGTATATTTTAGCTTAAATTAACTTATAAATCCTCTAACATGAGAAAAATTCCTCCTATGTGTATGTTATATATTTCATTAGTTTTCAATCCCATTTACAAAACTAATATAGGATAATAAAAAAAGAAATTAATGGTTTTTGGTTAAATTATAGTATATTAGGGAACAAAGGCAGTCTCCAAGGAGGAGTGAAAATTTCAAAGTTCCACAATTTATAAAGAAAGAGGTTTTAAATTGAATTTATTTGGTAAAAAAAGAAAAAATACAAGAAAACAAAGTTGATTTACTTAAAATGGTGAATTAAGTGGTTGGTATTGATGTTGGATCATTAATTTCTATGTTATCATAATATTAATATGATTAACACATCCTTTGAGACTTGATCAATTAAATTATACATAATCATTTCTTCTCTCAATAAGGAATGGTAATAAATATGATTTTTAATAAACAGAGATCATTTCCAAGAGATCTTCTTTCATATGACTCTAAAAGAAAAAAATGGGATTTAACTAAATTAGCCAAGAAAAGATCAATCAAGTGAAGAGTATTATGTGAAATATAGAGTGATCTACCACCTTCCACAGTTATAATAGTGGCACATGTACTAGAGATTGTTCGATGCCTCAGAAAAACATCCAACACATTCCATTATATATGATCAAGATAATATAGAGGAAAATAAAATGTTATTTCCACAAATAATAAATAGTGTTAAATATTAATTGAACATAATTTCATTCAATTAAATAAAAAAACACTAAAACTAAAATCAAATAACAGTTAAGTGATTTTCTATTTATATTCAAACTAATACATAAAAAATCTTTCTCCTCCCTAGTAACCCAATCACCAAAATTGTTTTTGTCCTCCATGCATAGGGTTACAACTAAAAAGGAAAATACTTCAATATGTAAATGAAAATGTAAAATTTAAATGGTCTTATGTAGTAGTCTTATTAATATAATATCCTTTGCAAACTCATATATTCCCATTTTATAGATAAATCTCCATCCACACACTAACATTCTCCAACAGTGCTTGGGGAATCTTCACGCATGAAATGATTTCATCTTATATTCTTCCAGGTGTTCTTAATAAATTCCATGCATAGAAATATTTCCTTTATCATTTATTTTTTAGGATCTATAATTATTAAAATAATATTTTCCCACACTTTTTATAAATCCATCTAGACAAGATATAGAAATGGTTAAAATAATATTGACAGTTCCATCAATTTGTAACTGATCATCTTATATGGTGATTTTTCAATTATTCTTTTCTTCTCTCATTATGGAATAATAGATATATCCATGGTTCATAGATTCTTAAAATATCAGTGGAACATAATTTCATCAATGATTATTAATTTTTTGACTTAACCACTTACTCCATAAAGATTCTCCTTTTCTAATTCAATCTCTGATATTTAGGTGTAACTGTAGGCGTCATTGTGCAAAATTTTATATTTATCTGAAATTTAAAAGGAAAAATGTTCGCATTAGCAACTCAATTCAAATTTCACCAAGCATAACATTTTATGTGACTTCCACTAAATAGATAAACATGCATGTGTAAAATGATGTACATCTTACATGATACATTAGATGATGTATTTTGAAAAATTAATGGTTAAATTCATATATAAAATGTTCACATCATACCTAAAATTTTTGAGTTAAAAGAAGATAAAAAAACCTATATAATATGATTGATGATCTGGTTTAAAAATATAACATTTTAGTTTATATATAAGTTTATTTTTAATACATAAAATAGATGATATTTGTGAATGATTTATAATTTTAATGCATGTGTAATACGTTTCTGGCTGATCTTTAAGAAGATAGAATTAGATATATTTTCAATTATTTTTCACCAAAATATTAAGTATTATCTAAAATTATACATTTTTACACTCTATCAAATATCATATTAATAAAATTAAACTAAATTAAAACTATTTAAAACTGTTGAAAATAAAAGAACATAGATTTTCTAATATTTAAATATGTGAATAAACAAACAAATGATTGAAACATTTAATCAATAAATCCTAAAATGTTCCTAAAATATTTAAATTTAACAATTCAAATTAAGGATAACAATTGTAATGATTAATTCATTGAAATTATAAGTAAAAATGATGAAAAATGAGCTTTATCAATTCCCTTATACTTAAGACTTTGACACACTGAAAATTAAATATCAAAAATATAACTGAAGTGAAATTCAAAATACATTCCAATGAGATCCAGAAATTCAAAACCAAGACAACAAAACATATCATGCCTCCTCAGTAAACTTGATTCCAAATTAATTAATAGGTAAATCCAAACCATTACCACTTTTTCTATTCTCTTTTTTTCACAAATACCTAACTCACTAGAATTATTTTAATTATCACATAAATATGAATTTACGAAAATATTTTCCTAGAAAAACCCATTAAAGGGTTACCATAGGCTTGATAAATTCTGAAATCCACAGCTAATAAGTCAAGGACCTATGTTAATCATAATGGATTTCCATGTCTATTTTTTGGTTGAGGGTTGACTGGTTTTAAATGATTAAAAATGTCTATGCCAAAAAAAGAGAATTTGTATTTTTTTAATCAAAATGAATGATTCTATTTTCATACTCTATAATTTCATTCTATTCACTCCATTATATATGATCTATCTCCCAGAACATCATAATTTTCTTGCAGGATTCACATATTAAGTAGTCAAATAGTGACAAAAATGTTTTCTCATCTATTTACCTACAGAAGTTTTGTTCTAGTATTTTTTTTATACTATGTAAATTTTTTTTAATTTTAAAGGAAAAGTGGGTATTTCCTAGACTATATTATTAATTATAAATCTCTTTCTACCATACTGTAACGCCCCGACCCCAGCTACCCAGAGCCGGTGCATTACTTCGTAACATTGGCATGATCACAAAAGATCAAGTCTCGAAAGACCGATTAGTTTAGTAGCCTTGGAAACACTAGATACATTCATAAGTCTTTCATTACATCAAAATTAAACAAACTACAAAAAAACATGGTCTTCATAGTCCACACTCATATCTTCACTGATTATTCTTGCAAGTCAGTCATAAAATACTTCTTCACAACCTGGAAAATTTTTAAACATTGAAAGGGGTGAGCTCAAATGCTCAGTAAGGATAACAATAATGCGGAAGCTTTCATAAATAAACATTAACATTTAAGGCAATGTATAACTAAAACAAAAGCCTCTTAAACATGAACTTCAACATAATATGGCAAAAGTAAAATGAGATAATGCCATTTACTTCTTCACATGGATATTCTACTGGTCGAATAATCACATGTAATATCAATAACCACTTTCATAATGAGGGAATGTATAATGCCAGACATTCTGAAACACTTTGTCAAGGCCTCGGCCAAGACGTCTAAAATGATTAAGGCCTCGGCCAAAACCATAAATCAAATTGGGAAAGGGCCTCGGCCAATTCCACGTCTAGTTGTCTCATGAGACCTGCCGATGCATCGAGGAGCTATAGCGGGCTCCACCCGTCACTTATTAAGTCCAATACATTCCTCATACGAATAGGTTTAAACATATCATAAACCATAACATAATCGTATCACATAAAACATGCATAAAGGAAACATAACATTTCCACATTTCAATCACAAGATATCAATACAACACATTGATATAATAAAAACGCTTTCAAAACCATTTTCAATACCAAAATAAAAGAAAGTTAAAACATGATATTTATTTTTCATTAAAAAAAAGTGATGGCTTGTAGAGGAAGCCGAAACTCAAATAGTGGTCACGGCGGTGGAGAAGTCGTTGTCGCCGCATAAGTACGGAAAGAAAAACATTCCCTTTTGTCGTTTAGCAAAACACTTCGTATAAAAAAGATTCCTTTTGAATAAACGTAAAAGTCAAAGGGGTTTATACACCGTATAAAAGAAAGTTGTGTATAAAACCAAATATGTCTCAGTGGATGGTGATTGAGACGAAGTCCTTAAAAAGATCATTTTTAGAATAAAATAGATATATTATGTGTATTCACTATAGGTACACATAAAGAAAGTAAAAATACAAAATAATACATAATAATATCATGACATAATCGGAAAGTAGGAGATTAACCCAAAGAATGGAAGTTGGGTTAAGAAGTTCCCTTACCTTGTGTCCGACTTGATTCGACTGTTCTTTAACCTCCTGAATAATAAACTAGAGTTAATATATACCCTATTAAGAACCATTTTTAATTTCATTATCCTTTTTATAACACTTATTACAATGTTATGAACATTATGTAATTATTTAAGTTAATAACGGTCGTTTTGTCGATCTTTGGTACTTGAGTCAACAATAAGCTTCTTATAATTACAAGTTGTTTATGTGGTGAAATATCCATTATATCCAGAATTATATTCATGATTTAGATGTCATATATATCTTATATATCCAGTATATACATTCATTTATAATATTACGTAACATTTAGAGGTAAGAAATGAAATGCACCGTTCATGGAGACGGTAAGCCGTACGTACGCATGAACGCTACTTTCATTTCAATTTCATATTTAATGGAACTAAATCATAATGATATAAATGTATAATATAATTCCAGTATAATATAGTGTATAATACCATTTACTCCATCCTTTATACATCCCACATATGGCATTAACGATTCAAATCACTTTGAGGGGGCGGTAGTCCGCACTTCCTAAAATGAAATTATCACGTTTTACCCATAATGGAAATCATAAAGTAAGCCATAAATGAGAAATACAGAAGCATAAGTAAAACATAAACACATTATATATCATATATAAATATAGTGACATCTTAATGGCCACCTTTGAAGGTGTTATATGAGTGTTGAACAATCATCGTTTCGTGAGGCAGAAATTCGCCATCCACAGAAACCGTATGTTCTTTAACCATTAGATGTAGGTGTGTGTAAGTGTAGCTCGAATCCTTCTTATAACAACATCCTAGTATATTGAGGATACTGGTTTTGTGACAAAATAAATGAATAAAAAGAGTTTAGGGGGTTGGAGAAGAAAAATAAAACAAAACAACATTAGAAAAGACATTACCTCAAAATCGGGTAACTCTTTTTGATTTGAGCCAAAGGCTTCCTTGGGAAGAGTTCTGCCCAAAGTGAGGATTCTAGGAGTAAGAGGGGGAAGTTGGGAGAGTATTTGGGCAGAGGTTGGCCGAGCCAAATGGCTTGAAAGTGTAAATGAAGTGGGAGAGGTGGGGGCCTTTTATAAGTGGAGAGGAGGGGCACTTTTGGAAAGATTGAAATGTTACATTATTTCAAAATGCTTTTCGGATTCTAAAGGTCCCACATTTATATAATTCGAGGCTAAGGTGATAAGGTTTCGAAATCGCTTCATCCAATAGGCTTTGGACAAGTTTAAGCCTTGGATTTTGCATTATCTTCTCATTTTAATTAAATCGTTAAATAATGAGGTCATCGCCACATCATAATGATGTCATAAATAATTTAATTTATTTAATGTCTAAAAATTATAAAACAACTACTATGATGTAGGAAATCTTTTTAGCTTTCTAATGAATATTTATAGTCAAAATTTGGACTTGTGTAACCCTACTTAAAAATTGTTTTAGTAAAACACTTTATGTTAGTGTCATTTTCACTTTAACATTAAATAAAAAGTAATTTATGTTATTTCCCAACAAAAGTGGATCCATGGGGTCCCCAAGTTAGGCCATGGCTTTTCTTGGTCGGCCATGACTCAACCAATGAGGTTGGGACATGTGTCTAGGTCATTTCATATTATTAAAGTATTATTTATACCTTAAACTACACTAATTACCACTAATCGCGATTAAGAACTTAAAAGTTACTATTCACCAAAAATTATTTTGATCTCATTGAACCACATTTTACTTCTTAATGACAACCATGTATGTCGGATTTTTGAAAATCAAATCACAGAAGTGGTAATATTTCATTTAAACGAAAAATCAGTTATTTAACTACCACTTAGTGGTTTCACTATTCATCAAAAATTGAAGTTTTTCAGAATAAGGCCAAAATTTCACCCTAAGCTATAATTGATATTACGAATTCAAAAATGATGTCTATTTTACAAAATTCCAAACATATTAGTTGCATTAATTAATTTTATAATTAATTCCCGCTGTCACAACAAATAGCGTGTTTTTAAGAAACAATTTATATCAAAAGATTGGCAATTGTTTATGTCCAATTTCAATGTTAAATTAATTCTAATGACCGCCATTGGATAAAATGGTAAAAATATATTCTAATTATACTCTAAACCACTCAATATTATACTTTATCACTATGAATTATTTTGATTAAAAAGGTTGTTTTAAGTATTTTTCACTATTCATAAAAATTTTGAAGTTCTCAGAAAATTACAAAAAATTCAACATAGGCTAATTTCAATATTAGGAATACAAAAATGAAGTCCATTTTGAAATATAAAATTTCTATAATTTTAAAAAGTGGTTATTACTATTCATAACGGCTACTTTTATTTGTCGCGATGTTTTAGAACTCGAAGTTGCGTACAATGCAAGCTATTGTATTATTGAATGAGAAGCGTATCGTGGAAGCTCGGGGTGTTACATTCTCCCCTCCTTCAATAAATTGCGTCCTCGCAATTTGTTATTTTTCTTTAAAAATAAAAGGTTGAAAATAGAAAATACCTTTGAGGAAAACCCACATCGGAAATAAGGTTAATAAAATTTAGCCTTAATAAGAGGGAAAGGGAAATGAACAAGTCACCACCCAATTATGATCTCGATTAGGAGAACATTGGTGGCAATTAGAGACATATAATTAGAGGAAAAACGTAAATATTTGTAGGGAGTGATTGAGGTCATCAATCACAATCAACTGTCAAATTGAGGGCCTCAAAGCCTTCAATCTATGTTGATTTAAAATATCATCAGTTCAACAAGACATAAGGTATTAGGATAACACATTTTTTGTTTTAATATCCCTTTACTAAAGTTTAAGAATTAATTTATTCATTGAATAAGAGATAGGTATATATATATTTATGCTTGACAATTAGAGTTTCAACCATCAACTCATCTTTCACTCAAAAAGATAATAGAACTCAAAAATATTATACTTATCCTAATTGTATAAGGTTCCAAATGTTAACACATACCATTTAGATTAGTAAAATTATTTTGTAATAACCGGGGACTTCCTGTAGGCTAGTGGTAGGAAATAAAGGCCTGTCGCACTATGATTGTGGGTTCGATTCCTGCAGCTTTGTCCGACGCGACGGGTTATGCCCCACCCTGCAGGTTGTCCTTTTCCTAAAACTATAGTATCATAATATTCCAAAAATAATCTTCATAAATTTTTTAACCTTAAACAATACTATCCATGGTTCAACTTAATCCATTCCAACCTTAATAGTTATCCAAAATACATCTGTCCAACTCACAGTCCAAATTTTATAAGGAAGGTAAACATAATGAAGATCCTTTATCCCACGTAACAACATGTGAGCACCTTCATCATGTATTCTTTTTAAACATACTGAATTACCATGATCCCTTATTCCTTATAGAATACTAGATATACTCCTTCTATCCAAAAATGTATACAAAACATCAATCAGTTTCAAGGAAGTTAAGTATATCCAATATAATTTATCCAAATCAATCACGTCTTATTTCAAAATCACAATCTCAGTATCAAAACCATATTATGGTTTATCTTTCTCTCAACCATATATTTTCCAAAAATTTAACCTACTGTGGAGTCACTTTTCTTGGTTCCACACAATCTCAAGTCCTTGATGAAATAGTACTGCAGTACAATCCTTATATACTCCATAATTATTATAACCAGTACATCATTGATACAACACTCAAATTACAAAATTCTTTAATAACAACATAAGAGCTCTAATCATTACTCCTCATCTGTGGTAGTATCATAACTTGATTATTATCCAATAACATCATTTGGGGCATACTTTGACGATTTGGACATTGGTTTGCGTAGTGTCCCCAATCCTTGCAGAAGAAACATTGTACATTTGAAACCATTTTCTTACCCTTGCAGTCACGCACTTTGTGTCCTTTTTCTCTACACTTATAACAAACTCCCATTCCCTTTAGGCAAGTTCCATGATGTTTCTTCCCACAATTACCACATATTGGAAAATTCTTCTTTCCCCTCATCCCTTTATCCATCATTCTCTCTTCCATCCCTTTCGTCTCTTGCTTCGCTTCAAAGCCATAGGACTCAGAGAATTCTTTACTTATCCTATTAACACATGATACTATTTCTTCATATGTTGAGAACACATGGGAGACTATTTCCCTTCGAAATGTTGGCTTAATACCATGAAAGATACTATCCTTCTTACTCTTTGGATCATACGTACTGCTGGAGTTCACATTCCTTCTACTGGGCGCCATTTCTATACAACGGCATAAACTAGGTTAGTTTATGAATCAAAATACATAATTCCATACTTGTAAAACACTTTACATAAATTGAACTATTTATGGATATAATCCATAATCATAAAAAGAAATGTTTTCTTTGAGTAAGTATGTACTCATAACCCTTCATAGTGGTTTGTAAGTAAAATGAGAATTATCCTAAGCATATCCCCCGGGAGTGTCGTAACCAAGAGTGCAGCAAGGCCCGTTGTCGTGCACCAGTTCCCGTTCGAGTCTAGCTCGAAGCGGTGTTTTCGGATTTTACCCCTAGGTACATCTGTGCCAGAGCCGCCTCTACCTGCTCGTATCCAGACAGGGATGTATTGCTCGGAAAACTCACAAAATCTCTATATTACCAAAATTCTAGGAAGGTTTTCTATTCTAATCCTCAAAGTCTATCTTCGGGCTATGTGCTCTAATCAGAGTTTATCTAAATCTAGCTTCCAAGGTTAGTACTAAACTGCCTCTGATACCAACTGTAACGCCCCGACCCCAGCTACCCAGAGCCGGTGCATTACTTCGTAACATTGGCATGATCACAAAAGATCAAGTCTCGAAAGACCGATTAGTTTAGTAGCCTTGGAAACACTAGATACATTCATAAGTCTTTCATTACATCAAAATTAAACAAACTACAAAAAAACATGGTCTTCATAGTCCACACTCATATCTTCACTGATTATTCTTGCAAGTCAGTCATAAAATACTTCTTCACAACCTGGAAAATTTTTAAACATTGAAAGGGGTGAGCTCAAATGCTCAGTAAGGATAACAATAATGCGGAAGCTTTCATAAATAAACATTAACATTTAAGGCAATGTATAACTAAAACAAAAGCCTCTTAAACATGAACTTCAACATAATATGGCAAAAGTAAAATGAGATAATGCCATTTACTTCTTCACATGGATATTCTACTGGTCGAATAATCACATGTAATATCAATAACCACTTTCATAATGAGGGAATGTATAATGCCAGACATTCTGAAACACTTTGTCAAGGCCTCGGCCAAGACGTCTAAAATGATTAAGGCCTCGGCCAAAACCATAAATCAAATTGGGAAAGGGCCTCGGCCAATTCCACGTCTAGTTGTCTCATGAGACCTGCCGATGCATCGAGGAGCTATAGCGGGCTCCACCCGTCACTTATTAAGTCCAATACATTCCTCATACGAATAGGTTTAAACATATAATAAACCATAACATAATCGTATCACATAAAACATGCATAAAGGAAACATAACATTTCCACATTTCAATCACAAGATATCAATACAACACATTGATATAATAAAAACGCTTTCAAAACCATTTTCAATACCAAAATAAAAGAAAGTTAAAACATGATATTTATTTTTCATTAAAAAAAAGTGATGGCTTGTAGAGGAAGCCGAAACTCAAATAGTGGTCACGGCGGTGGAGAAGTCGTTGTCGCCGCATAAGTACGGAAAGAAAAACATTCCCTTTTGTCGTTTAGCAAAACACTTCGTATAAAAAAGATTCCTTTTGAATAAACGTAAAAGTCAAAGGGGTTTATACACCGTATAAAAGAAAGTTGTGTATAAAACCAAATATGTCTCAGTGGATGGTGATTGAGACGAAGTCCTTAAAAAGATCATTTTTAGAATAAAATAGATCTATTATGTGTATTCACTATAGGTACACATAAAGAAAGTAAAAATACAAAATAATACATAATAATATCATGACATAATCGGAAAGTAGGAGATTAACCCAAAGAATGGAAGTTGGGTTAAGAAGTTCCCTTACCTTGTGTCCGACTTGATTCGACTGTTCTTTAACCTCCTGAATAATAAACTAGAGTTAATATATACCCTATTAAGAACCATTTTTAATTTCATTATCCTTTTTATAACACTTATTACAATGTTATGAACATTATGTAATTATTTAAGTTAATAACGGTCGTTTTGTCGATCTTTGGTACTTGAGTCAACAATAAGCTTCTTATAATTACAAGTTGTTTATGTGGTGAAATATCCATTATATCCAGAATTATATTCATGATTTAGATGTCATATATATCTTATATATCCAGTATATACATTCATTTATAATATTACGTAACATTTAGAGGTAAGAAATGAAATGCACCGTTCATGGAGACGGTAAGCCGTACGTACGCATGAACGCTACTTTCATTTCAATTTCATATTTAATGGAACTAAATCATAATGATATAAATGTATAATATAATTCCAGTATAATATAGTGTATAATACCATTTACTCCATCCTTTATACATCCCACATATGGCATTAACGATTCAAATCACTTTGAGGGGGCGGTAGTCCGCACTTCCTAAAATGAAATTATCACGTTTTACCCATAATGGAAATCATAAAGTAAGCCATAAATGAGAAATACAGAAGCATAAGTAAAACATAAACACATTATATATCATATATAAATATAGTGACATCTTAATGGCCACCTTTGAAGGTGTTATATGAGTGTTGAACAATCATCGTTTCGTGAGGCAGAAATTCGCCATCCACAGAAACCGTATGTTCTTTAACCATTAGATGTAGGTGTGTGTAAGTGTAGCTAGAATCCTTCTTATAACAACATCCTAGTATATTGAGGATACTGGTGTTGTCACAAAATAAATGAATAAAAAGAGTTTAGGGGGTTGGAGAAGAAAAATAAAACAAAACAACATTAGAAAAGACATTACCTCAAAATCGGGTAACTCTTTTTGATTTGAGCCAAAGGCTTCCTTGGGAAGAGTTCTGCCCAAAGTGAGGATTCTAGGAGTAAGAGGGGGAAGTTGGGAGAGTATTTGGGCAGAGGTTGGCCGAGCCAAATGGCTTGAAAGTGTAAATGAAGTGGGAGAGGTGGGGGTCTTTTATAAGTGGAGAGGAGGGGCACTTTTGGAAAGATTGAAATGTTACATTATTTCAAAATGCTTTTCGGATTATAAAGGTCCCACATTTATATAATTCGAGGCTAAGGTGATAAGGTTTCGAAATATCTTCATCCAATAGGCTTTGGACAAGTTTAAGCCTTGGATTTTGCATTATCTTCTCATTTTAATTAAATCGTTAAATAATGAGGTCATCGCCACATCATAATGATGTCATAAATAATTTAATTTATTTAATGTCTAAAAATTATAAAACAAATACTATGATGTAGGAAATCTTTTTATCTTTCTAATGAATATTTATAGTCAAAATTTGTACTTGTGTAACCCTACTTAAAAATTGTTTTAGTAAAACACTTTATGTTAGTGTCATTTTCACTTTAACATTAAATAAAAAGTAATTTATGTTATTTCCCAACAAAAGTGGATCCATGGGGTCCCCAAGTTAGGCCATGGCTTGTCTTGGTCGGCCATGACTCAACCAATGAGGTTGGGACATGTGTCTAGGTCATTTCATATTATTAAAGTATTATTTATACCTTAAACTACACTAATTACCACTAATCGCGATTAAGAACTTAAAAGTTACTATTCACCAAAAATTATTTTGATCTCATTGAACCACATTTTACTTCTTAATGACAACCATGTATGTCGGATTTTTGAAAATCAAATCACAGAAGTGGTAATATTTCATTTAAACGAAAAATCAGTTATTTAACTACCACTTAGTGGTTTCACTATTCATCAAAAATTGAAGTTTTTCAGAATAAGGCCAAAATTTCACCCTAAGCTATAATTGATATTACGAATTCAAAAATGATGTCTATTTTACAAAATTCCAAACATATTAGTTGCATTAATTAATTTTATAATTAATTCCCGCTGTCACAACAAATAGCGTGTTTTTAAGAAACAATTTATATCAAAAGATTGGCAATTGTTTATGTCCAATTTCAATGTTAAATTAATTCTAATGACCGCCATTGGATAAAATGGTAAAAATATATTCTAATTATACTCTAAACCACTCAATATTATACTTTATCACTATGAATTATTTTGATTAAAAAGGTTGTTTTAAGTATTTTTCACTATTCATAAAAATTTTGAAGTTCTCAGAAAATTACAAAAAATTCAACATAGGCTAATTTCAATATTAGGAATACAAAAATGAAGTCCATTTTGAAATATAAAATTTCTATAATTTTAAAAAGTGGTTATTACTATTCATAACGGCTACTTTGATTTGTCGCGATGTTTTAGAACTCGAAGTTGCGTACAATGCAAGCTATTGTATTATTGAATGAGAAGCGTATCGTGGAAGCTCGGGGTGTTACACATACTATTCTTTATCTTTTCCATATTCTGAAATAAATTATCTCATAGAAGATCCTCTACATGAATTTATCTTCATAATTATTATTATAAATAGTTTCAATCCTATATTCTTAAAAAAATTATTATACTTATATTTTCTTCCCAAAATAGCCTCAAATGATGAAGCAACTCACAAGATAACATCCTCAACCATGAATGATTTTTATATAAGATATTTCACTTGATTATGTAGTAAGTTAGATAGGGATTAAAAATTTTAATGTTGTTTACTATCTAAGTTTTTCATGATAATTAAGGTCTTATAATTGTAATATTTAATCGGTAGTCCAAAATAGATTTAATTATTAAAACATTTTATTTATAATCAAAATATGTCCTCAATTATTTTGAACATGGGTACCTTAATGCAATAGGGTTTTGAAAAAAACACAACATGTTCTAGTTGATGAAGCATGGTTTGGTTCTCTCAATAAATGAGGTTAATGTTAATAAGATGTTTAAAATTGTATCAAAAAACACACATGTATGTTATTTTAACATGCCATGGTGATTAATGGAATGAGATTCAAAATTTTGTGGTAATTAGATAAGTTTTCTAAAACTTTGAATTTGAAACAATGTTTATTTTAACATTAATTATATTTTAGTTCATTGGTCAAATTAGTTTATAATAGTAGAATGGGTTCCTAAAATTAAAAATTCAAGTAGTATGAGCTCAAAATATTTCAGAAATTGTTTTAATTTTTTTAAACACTCAAGGATAAATAGAATACACAAATAACAAAAATAGTATTTTTCTCTTAAAATTCTAAAAAAACTATGGGTTCACCTCTAATATAATTGAATAATGAAATTTAATTAGTTAATTATAACATATATTTAATATTGAATATATTTGAAATAGTTAAAGTTATAAACATCTTAAGTAATAGTAAAAGTTGTTTATTTTAATTTTAAAACAGTTTGAGAAGTGTTATCTCCTCCAACAGTTCTTATAGTAGAGTTCCAATGTATTTTGTTTTGTCTATGACTATTAATAGTGAATTGGTTCTTATATTATTCTTTCATAGTCTACACAACATCAAATGTGTAGGTATAGTGGCAGAAAATAGTCCTTTTCACCTAGAACAATTTTTACCGACAATTATTTTTACTCATGAGTTATAAAACAACACATGTTCTCCTTGCTGATATTCTTGTTGTTAAATCATCTTATCATGTGGAAATTTTATTTTATCCATGTTAATTATATTGTTTATAATGTATTTTATTATGATTTATTCTTTATCTTTAATCTAATGCTTCCTTAATTTTCTTGCTCTTTCAAAATACAAATTTGTCTTCTTTACTTCCCAATAACACTAATGTTACAGCTTCATGAGAAAATGACGAAGTTTACCACAAAAAAATAGATATGGTATCTTTATAATGTGGGTTTATAAGATGTTTTATAGACCCATAAGGTGTCTTCCTACCTTTATCTCCAATATTATATTTTCATCATGAAATTTTTCTATATAATTCCTTTAATGTCCCTTTTGAACAATTCATCTTTTCCATTAGTTTGAAGATGATAAGGTGTTTAGTCTTCATGTATAACTTACTAATTTATCCATAATATGTTCAAGATTAAATGAAAAAATGGGTTCCTTGGTCATTAATTATTCCACTTTAACTTCTAAAATCTAAAGAATATATTAGTTTTAACAAAGGCACACAAAATGGTAGAATTGTCAGTTTTTATAGATTTGGATTCCACCCATTTTAAAACATAATATACCACTAAAATGATGTATGAATTTCAAAATGTAAAGATAAAGGGTCCCAAAAAATCTATTCCTCATGCCTAAGTGATTTCAAAATAATTCATTTTATTTGAGGAATTTCCTTTCTCTTTGAAATTTTCATAGTGAATTGACATTGATCAATATTTTTTACCAAACACATGGGCATTTTTTCAAACAATGTGGGATATTGAATTATATAATATAAAAGTTTCATAATTTCCTTGAGGTCTATAGTGTCCTCTATGGAATAATGTATGAAAAAAATATAATAGATAATGTACCTCACTCTCAAATCGACATATCCTAATAATTTTATCATTACAATTTTTCTAAAGGTATATATAATCCCAAACATAAAACATGGATTCATATTTAAGTCTAAAAATTGTTGGGGATTAAAATATTATGGAACATGATATATTGAAAAAATAATTATGATAACAGTATACCATGGTACTACTCCATCAATAAAATAAAATTTTCACCTTGGATAAGTTCATTAAATTGATATTTTTTTTAGAATTTATACCTTGGCTGTTTTGGGAAGCCTACTGAAGTGATCTTCCACATTATTTTCAAATATTATTTTTAGATTAATCTCTATATAAAATTTTTATAGTATTATAATCCATCTTATTGACATTTATTTTTTTTATTCATCTTCTTCAGGCACATAAGTGAATCATAATAAAATAAAATAAAACCACAAAAATAATAAAATATGAATTGAATTTATATAAATAAAAAACAATATATAAAAAATAATTTCAATTAATAGTGTATTTTTTGGTTTTTATATGGTATTATTGATGAATAGGAAATTAAATGATGTTTCCCTTTAATTTTTTAAGAAAAACAACACTCCAATAGCATGTTTGAAACACTAAAAAGTAGCTCAAATGGGTACTCCAAATGAGGTGGTTCCATAACTAAAGTTATGGTTAGTTTACTCTTTAGACCATCAAAATAATTCCTATAGTTATCATCAAATTGAATTCAAAATAATTCACAAGTAATATAGATAGTGGTATAGATATATTACTAAAATATTTGATGATTCTTCAATAAAAACATGCTTGTACTATAAAGGAATTAACTTGTTTTACATAGTTTACATAAGGTAAAGCCTTGATATCTTCAATTTTAGCCTTCTCAACCTTGATACTCTATTTTAAAATCACATGTCCATGTACAATTCCAATATCTACCATGAAATGAAACATTTGAAAATTCAAAACTTGATCCTTTTCAATATGAGTTTTTAAAATTAAATTTTCTAAAAAACTGTCAAAATAATTTCCAAGGAAATAAATCCTCAAGAAAAACATTTATCCAGTCCCCACTCAAATAAAAAAAGATAACCATATATATTTAAAATATTTTATTCCATTGTGAAATTTAAATGGAATCATTCGATAAGAAAAACTTCCATAGGGACTAGTAAATTCTATTTTCTCTTTGTCTCAATATGCAATGGGTACCAAAAATACCTTAAAACCCCACTAGAAAATAGTAATGGGGTTTTTATAATATTCTCTCTAACATTTAGTCAACAAACATAATGGGAAACTGATATTTTCTAGGGACATGATTAATTTTTCTATAATCAATATAGACTCTCATACTATTTTGAATTATCATATAAATTAACTCATTTTGATCTTTTTTCACAGTGGTCGGTCTAGTATTTCTAGGAACTATGTGTATGGGACTAACCTATTGTGTAATATCATAGAATTTATTTCTATTAATAGTAAAACAACTCATGTTTCATAGTGATTTTTTATTATGTTTTACAATAGAATTAGTTTGAAAGGCTATTACATTTCATATTAAAATTAGACATTATGAAATTATATTAACCTTAATGGTTTGGAATATTAAATATAGATAAACACAAAAGAATAGTGCACATGAAAAAGGTAAACACCATAGGATTGAATTCTCCTATAAAGACCACTCCAAAAAAACTATCAAAAGAAAGAGAATAATTAGAAATTAAATAGACAATATCAAGGGAAATATAGAACCATTATGAGAAGTAATGGACAATGAATTATACAAATGGTAGATTATTTATAGGGTTTAATTAGTAATGTGATAGTTAGGATCTATAGATTACATGATTGATGCATTGTGACTATTATATAACTATTGTAATAGTAAAAAATTCATAATAGAATAGTAAAAATCATTTTAAAAGTAAATTCAAAAGTATTATATATAATAATTAATATTTTAAAAAATGTTATTATTTTACCATATACACTTTATGAAATAAATATATATGATATAATAAAATTAAAAATTCTTTAAAGTGAATAAATAATATGTTTCTCTTTTAAAAATGTGTTTTATAATATATATATGTTTTTATTTAAATTATTTACTTCTCATATATAATATTTTAGTATTAAAAAATAAATTTTATATTTTTAATCAATATGTAAAATTAGTTTTGGGTGATTTTCTTTTAATTTTCTAAAATATGTTCTTTTCGGTGAACTTTAAAAAAAATGTTTTGTGTTTTTTGTATGTTTTAGGTATTCATAATTATATGAAAATTATGTAATAATATATATTATTATTTTCATGGACCAAATTTTGTTTAAATAATAATTTTCTTATTTTATAAGTATTAAAATCATATTTAGAAATCTATAAATAAATTCCAAAGTCTAAAAAGAAATTTTTGAATTTTAAAGAAAATTTAATTAATAAAGGGTCTTTTTATAGTCAAATTAATATATAGAATTAAAAAAAATTATATTATAATATTTCAAAAACCATTTTATTAATTTCATAAACCATGATAAAAAACCATGGGTGTATCATAGAAAATGTATTTTCCAAAACCCATAATTTTTAAGGATATATTTGAAAAATAACAAAGAATTCTCCTAATTTTTCAATAAATACCAACTTATCTACCCCATTTCATTCACTCCTAATATTATTTGTACTAAAATACCTCTATTGGTATCACATTAAGTTATTTTGAGAATCCCCCAAACTTTTAATGAATCACTCATCTAATTTTAGAATGTGGCACTTAATGTAAGGCATTTTCTTTGTTTTTTATTTTTTCATTCAAGTATTTCCTTTATAGTAGGCCTTTTTATTTTAAACTTATTATGTTTTAATGGTTTTATAATCCTTCAATTACTATCTAAATGATATTATATTTATGTGATACTTCCATTCTCTATAAATAATCCCATTCCGTAATCTATTTTGTATACCCATTATACTTCCAAAATAATTCTTTGATTTTTCCATTACATATTTTTATATTGTGAATACAAAACCCTCTTTTCATTAAATGGTATTAATATAAATATAATTGTACTTAATTTATTGGGTATTTCCATGTATGAACCCACATTTCATACTCCTAGGTTAAAAAGAAAGAAAATTCCATGTCTTTAAACCCTTGTGAACTCAATGATTTTATAGGGAACCTTTTCTTTATTCTCCATGGGTTATAAGTAAAAAGCTTTATCTTGATATATGATCAATGTGGAACAAATAAATTTATTAATATGAATGGTGAACCATAATAATTGTCCAATGCATTGATTAATTCATTAATATCTAGAGATTACATGTTTATGATACCTTAGTAACACCCCTCAGTAATGTTTCAGGGTACTTTAGTGTATAACATTGGAAATATGTTTAATGAAACATTGGTGATAAACCATGGTGATATTATTATTAATGAAACATTTTTATATTACAACCACATTTCAATTTTACGAATCATTTAATTATGATTATGTTCTTATGTTATACCTCATGATTTATCCTTGAGGATCACTTACTTTCCTTTTCATTTGTTTATCCCATTATTGGGATTTATTCTCTATCCTTTACTTTTTAGGTTTTCCCTCAGGAAATCTTATGCAATGAGGTGAACTATGATGGAATTATAAAGTATAATTTAAATAGAATTATTAATGTTTATGTTTTTTAAGTGATAAATTTACATCATGTATTATTAACTATTTTTCAAGACACTAAACCCAATGACATCCAATAGCATTTATTGATAAAATATTTTGTTAAGGAATTATATTAAAAATTATGTATAAAAATGTGGATTGTTATAGTTTTTATGAATGTAAGGTTTATCTATTTATGTAATTAAGGACTATAAAATATCGGTGAAAACCCTATAGATAATTCTAAATAAAAGAATTACATCATAAAATTTTGTTAAAGTTTAGAATGTGTGGTTTTGAAGAAATCAAATCCATATATTGATAAAATAAAGAAGATATAAGCTATGTATTAGATTAAACTTGGTTTAATAACCCTAAAAATACTAATTGTTTATTCACATGATCTTTACTCAGTTCACAATACGATGTCCGAACTACACACATGGTTTGACACTCATAAGGGACATCCTTTGGTTAATAACATTCTCTTTTCGAACCATTAATAAGTCTATATAGATAAATAATTTATTTATTTTAAAATTTAGAAATTATTGAAGTATAATATCCTATAAATGTTTTATTAGAAAATTTTAAGATTAAATTACCATTTAGAATTATTATCATAAGAATTATAATAGTAGTAATTTTCTCTTTTAATATTAATTTTTTAATAAAATGGAAGGTAATAAAAGGGAAATTATAAATAACAGATGCAATTGAAAAATAAATTACTAACTTCCCAATATTATTGAAGGCAATGATGAAAATTTCATGATGATATTGTGTAAATTATCTTAGGTTATGACTAATAACATAAAAAATATAGAGTTTTTGACAGTATAGATGAATAAATAACTAACAATTTTAATCCTTAATAAATCAATTACTAGATGACTTTAGTGGATCCTATGGTCCATTAATTATATAATAATGGATCAAAAATAATATATATATATATATATATATATATATATATATATTATATACTACATTTTTGGGTAAGTGAATGTTACTTTTGAAGTATACGACTTAGAGGGAGAAACTGATCAGTGGTTAATACTGGTCAAAAACACAAATCAAAAGAATTAATTTAAATATGTGGAGTGGTAATAGTTCAAGAAATTATTTTTCAATAAGTATTTTCCTTATACCCTATGAGTAAAAATAGAAGGGGAATTTCTAGACCTTAATAAAAAATAGATTGGATCAATGGGAATTTATGAAATTAACTTTATAAGGATTGTATTATATACTTCAATATTCTTCATTGATTCTAAAATAAAGATCATTTTATTCATTAGTGGATTAATTCCTCATCTATATAAATATTTAGAAATATGAGACATCATGAGTTATAAAGAGATAATTTAGTTTACTCCCAAGGTGGAAATTTGGTTTAATGACAAGTAGAGGTATTATAGACTATATGATAAAAATTAAATGGTAGATCCAAATTTTGGGATGAATTTTAACCATTAATGATATGGGAAGAAACTAAAATTACTCATGTACACGAATTATGGGGAAAAAATAATTAATTTCCTATAAATAAGTGAAAAGTGTAACAAGTGTGGAAAGTCTAACAATATATCTCAAGAAAATCATGGAGATGTAAAGACTAAAAATATTAAGGCAAATGAAAATGAAAATTTGGTTTAAAAATATCAAGTAGTATAACTATTCAAGTGTGGGGAGCATTGACTCTTTTCTAACCAATGTAGACATCAAAAGATAATATAGGGAAACTGTCATTAAACCTTGTAGAGGCTAATGGAAAAATACCATTCTTTTTAAATCACAAAAACTTATGTCATAACTCTGAGTAACATAATTGAAGGCACAATCAAATATATAATATACACCGATTGACTGTGGTTCTATACATTCCTTTATTTTATTCATGTTTTCAAAGAGTATAAAACTAAACACTGAACTAATAGAAGTGTAGGTATCATTTAGAACTCTTGGAGGCTATATTAATGCATTAATGGTATATAGAGATTCCCTTATTTATTATTATAAGTATAATCTTATCACAAACCAGGTGCTCATTCTAATGGTGAAATTTGATATAATACTATGTGTGGATTGAATCCTAAAGAATAATGAAAAGTGAAAATATATAATAATAAAAATTCATTTGTCTTGAATGATAAAACTAAAATCATTTTCTTGTGATAGCTATATCATCCTACGTTTTGTTAATAATCACCTCTTATAGCCTTATTTATGAAAATGATTACTAATGAAGGAGAATAAAGTAAGAGTGAAAAGATAGGTAATATTCCCACTGTTCATGAATGAATTGAATAATTTACCAAATAATTATTTGGAACTCTCTTGGAATGATAGGTAAAATGATCAATAGATCTCATACTTGGATCCAAACCAATATAGAAGACCACATATAGAATGATATTTTTGGAGTTAGAATAATTAAATAAAAAACTACAAGATCTTTTGTAGAAAGGTTTTATTTGACCATGTGGGTCACCTCAGCGGTCACCTATGTTCATTGTGAAAAAGAAATATAGATAAATGTTTCTGTGTATTGATTATAGATAACATAATGGGATCACAGTGAATAAAAAGTACCATCTTCTAAGAAAAGATGATTTATTCGACCAAATTCATAGGGTTTAATTCCTCTATGAGGTTAACCCTTGATCTGGGTATCATCAATTGAGGGTGAAGATAGAGGATATACCACTGATGTATTTTTGTATAAGATATGAACATTATGAGCTTGTTTTTATGCTCTATACCTTGACTAATTCTCTTGTTATATTCAAGGGATTAATGACTAGAATCTTTAGGGACTACCTTGATAAATTTTTGGTGTCATTTATTGATTATATTTTGATATATTCCAACAAACAAATTAGGAACAAGCTGATTATATATGGGTAATATTATGAACTCCAATGAAATAGAGGATTCTTGATAAATTTAACACGAGAGTTATTGTTACAATAAGTATCATCATTGGACACATTATAATGAGTGAAATCATTTCATTTGATCCATTTAATAAAATGTTCATAGAGGAGTGTATTTTTTCTACAATAGTTATTGAGAGTTGTAGTTTCCTTAATTTAGTAGGATAATATAGATGGTTATTTAAAAAATCATATATTTCTAATCCACTAACCATGATAACATGAAGGGGAGTTAAATTCATCCAGATATAATAGTGTGAATAATGATTCTAGGAACTGAAGAATATGTTGGTCAGTTCCCTTGTGTTAATTTTACCCTATAATAGAGAATAATTTATCATCTATATTGACACATCATTAAAATTATATGGATGTGTACTCATGAAAAATAACAAGGTGATTTTCTCTAGATATTAATAGTTAAAGCCTCATAAGATGAATTATCCTATACAGGATTTAGATTTAGCTTCATTTTTTTCATTAAATATATGAATATATTATCATTATTTGGATTAATGTGATATATACACAAACTACCAAAATATTAAGTTCATATTCACATAAAAGGAGTTGATCAATAGAAAAATGAGATGGTTGGAGCTTCTTATAAATAGCGACTATTCTATTCATTATCACCTTAGAAATGAAAAAAAGTCATTAATTCATTATGTAGGAAATACCCTTTTCTTATTTTAATAATAAGTATTGAAAAATATTAATTCATCAAGGACAATGTAAAGATAGACATTGAAATCATAAGGTAAGGAACATTATCAATCCTATCCAAAATGATTTCTTAACCATCATTACTAGAAAAAAAAAGAAACTAAAATTAGAAGATCCTAGGTTAAAAAATAAGATAAAACTATAAAAAATGGTAATTTTAATGAGTTATATATTGATAAATATGGATTACTAAGGTTTTGTAAAATGATATGTATCCCACCTATTCGAATCTTAAAGAAAGAACTGAAGGATAATGATCACAACTCTACCTTACCTATACATCCTAAAAGAACAAAAATGTATAGATATTTGAGTGATCATAGTTGGTTTCATAATATAAAGAGAGAGATTACTCATTATACTCTAATATATTTAGTATGTCATTAAATGAAGCCAGAGTGACAACATCGAAAAGAAGTACAGCAATAACTGCTCGTAGTTATATGTTCATGGGATAACATCACTATGCAATTTTTTACCGTCCATCCAAGGGAAATAAATCCATATGGGTAATCATTTAACTATTAATAAATTATACTTATTATATACCAATATGAGAATATTTCCCCCTTGAGTACCTTTATCTTATGTATATCCAATATGTTTTAAGATATTATAGTGCACCATTGTCAACTGTTTCAAATCACAATCTGATATCTACTATTAAGTTCTAGAGGATCCTTCAAAAGGCGATGAAAAAGAAGTAAAACTAAGAATAACCTATAATACTCAAGCTTATGGTAAGTCTAAGAGGAAAATTAAAATATTATAATCCATGTTAAGAGCTAATTATTTTGATTTTCAAGGGAGTTGGGATCAATATCTTCCACTTATTAAATTCACATGTAATAATATATTCCACTTGATTATTGAAATGGATACTTATGAACCACTCTACGAAAAAAGATGTATAACTTCAACATGTTGGGATGATTTTGGAGAAGAAAAACTCCTAGGATGAGACATCATGAAAGATACTATGGATAAGATACAAGTGATCTAGAAATATATCAAGGATTATTAGTTTAGACAAAAAATATTTGTTAACAATCAAAGTAAGAAATCATAATTGCAATTTGGGTATCATTTATTCCTAAAACTATCACCATAGAATGGATTAATTAGATTAGAAAAAAATGTGAAATTGAGTCTAATGTGCCTTAGACTATTTGAGATTCTAGAAAGTGTTTGAGCACTTACTTATCGGTTAGAACTACCTCAAAATAATTCCAATATCCTTTATTTCTTTCATGTCCCTATTAATAAATTATATATTATACACAACATATATTCTCATTATAAATATTTTCAAATTTGAACTTATCCTTCTATATACGGAAGATCAATTCCAAGTTCTAGATAAAAGGGAACAAGTCTTGAGGAACAGAATAACACAACTAGTAAAAGTATTTATAAGAAATAATAAGATTGAAGAATCAACCAATGTTCCTGAAGAAATGATCCAAGAAAAATATCCCCATTTATTTAGAGACAAGACAAAAATTTTGAGATAACTATTTTTGAAGGCTGGGAGAATGCAACAACTTCGAACATCTTTTTATTATTAGTATAACTCATGTATCACAATGACTATTTTATCATGTTATATAATAGAAGCATATGAGATTATTTCATTTCATAGGAACATAAAACATGATGAAAAGATATTCATCATAAATTCTTGGAATAATTTAGGATGAAAAACATAAAAGGATAGTGGACAGATTAAATTAAACTCTATAGTATCAATTTCTCCCTTAAAGATCGGTCCTTACATAAAAACTATCTTAAGAAAGAGAAGTGTTTGGAAAAAATAGAAATTATAAATGGATGTTTCAGGCCCATATAAGTAAATTATTTAATGATAAAGTATTTATATATTGGATTATATATAGGGTATAATGGGAAAAGAGATCATTGAGATTTGACACTTATGTGGTTGTTACCAAACTGCTGAAATGTGACCATTATATGACTATCAAAATAGTAAAAAAGTAAAAAATATAATTGTAAAATATAAATCTAGTTGGAAATTCAAAAGTATTATTTAGAATAATTATATATTACAAAACTATTATTATATTCCCATATACTATTTATGAAATCAATATATATGATATTATGAAATTTAGAATTATTTAAAGTCATTAAATAACGTTTTTCCCATAAAAAATAGTATATTATAGAAAATATGTAATTTTTTATTTAAGATAATTATTATTAATAAATGTGAATTTATTTTTATAATATAATAAATATATTTTAAATAATCACATCAAAATTGTGTTACTATGAAATTTTTACAATTTTCTAAAATACTTTATTTTTTAGTTAATAAGGAAAATATAATTTTCTGTCTTCGATATATTTTGTGACTTCATAACTATTTAATAATGATGTAATAAAATATATTATTTTTCCATAACCTAATTATTCCTAAATAATTATTTTTTTATTTTTTTATTATTAAAATATTTTTAAAAAGTTATAACAAAATTCTAAATTCTAGAAATATCTTTTTGATTTTAATGAATTTTTATTAAATAAATGATCTATTTTATAGTCAAATTAATATATATAACAAGAATTCAATTAAATTTTTTAATTATTTCATAAGAAATGTTCTTAATTTCAAAATCCTTTCTCCCAAACCATGAGTGGCTGAGGGAATGTGTATTTTCTAAAACCTAAAATTTCAAAGGTTATATTTGAATAATAATAAACAACTCTTCTAATGTTGCTTCAAATACCCACCTATAAACCCCATTTCATTCACTCATAATATCATTTTCAAAGACCATCCACTAATATAGTATCATTATGTCCTTTTTAGAAACCTCTAATCTCTCAATGAATTTTCCCTCTAAGATTAGGAAGTAATACTTAATGTAAGAGGTTGTCTTCCTCTTTCCTTTTCTTCATTCAACTAATTCCTTTATAGTAAGACTTTTTATTTTAAACTTATTATTTTTAAATTTTTTTAATATTTTTTTAATTTCTATCAAAATGATGTTATATTAATGAGATATTTCAATTCTCTCTAAAAAAATCCATTCTATAATCCATTTTTCATAATTGTTATGTTGCTGAAATTATTCTTTGATTTCTTCCCATTCCATAAATTAATGCAGTGAATACCTAAACTAATTTTCATTCAATGGTATTCATAAATAAATAATTAAATTTAAGTAATTAAGTATTTATATGTATTAAACCCAAATTCACTACCCATGGTTTAAAAATGATTAAAATATCTTTTCTTTAAACCCTTATGAATTCAACAACTATATATGAAACCTATTATTTTGTCTATACATTTTATAAATAAAATGATTCCTTATGATATATTATCTATGTGGCACACATAAATTTAATAATATGAATGGTCCACCCTTTACTGAATTGATGAATTTCATAAACAATTAATATCTAGAGATAAAATGTGTATGATTCCATGGATGTAACACCCCAAGATTTTAAAAGAATAACATTATGTTTGATATCATATATGACATGCAACACTAAACTTAAACAAGCATGACACATTAATATTTAATTTTTACCATTTCAACTTACCCATTTAATTAACAGTTATGAATAGGAATAAGCATATTATGAAATATATAAAAAGGAATTACTAAATACCAATATATTGATTAATTTTTAGGAAATAAACATTTAATTTTTTAGTAAAGTTGTGTTATGCTTGAAACATATGTTTCTTTAAAAATGATTTTTTCTATTTTTTTGAACAAATATTTTGTTTAATTTTTACGGAATTAAGTAAAAATAATTGAAAAAATAAACTTCATTTTTTGAAGTAATTGTTTAAAAATTATTTTAAAGTATCTATTTCAGATTTTTCTGAAAATATTGATTTTCTGATGAATAGTGAAAATAACGTTTTTTATTGAAAATTTTATTTTTTTTCAAGAATTTAAAAGAATAAATTTTTCTTAAAAATTATTACAAAGTAATATTATATCACTTATTTTAGGAGTAATATAATTAAGTTCATTGGAATTAATTGTGTGGTTTAATTTGTATGAAAACATTTTTTGAACATAAAAATGCATTTTTCAAAAAAATATATTTTCCATATTTACCTTAAATTAATTTATACCACTTATAGGAATTGAATTTTATTAAATTGATTCCACATTTTTAATAAATATGGTACCATTTGGTAAATATGTCCCTTTTATTTTTTATGATTATGAATAATAACCATGGTTAAACTTATCACCTCAATAAAGGGTAAATTTGGTAACATAGGTTAAAACTAAGTATTAAGGTCACTATTTTTCTTTATAATTTTTATTTTATGAAGATAATTAAATAATTATCATCCTAAGATCTAAATTTAGTTCATTAAGTGACACTTTTATATTAAAATTTCCTATATCTAATTTAAAGAAAACAAAAAATATGAATTTTCAGTCTCTTATATTTAAATATCTCTTCTGTATTTGCATAGGGCTAAAAGAAATACATGGATAAATATTAATGGTTAATTTAAGAATAATGTTATTATTTTCATTATGGTATTTTTTTAATAATTTTTAGTGCTTATATAATTAACTTAAATGCTTCTGCAACGTTGACATAGTATGTCTTCAATTAATAGAAAAGTAAAATAAATGATTTTAAAAATATTAAATATAATATAAGTTGAGATCAATATAGTGTTCCCTGAATTTTATAGACTAAAATAAAATATAAAATATGTATTAAGGGATTACAGTTTAATTTAGTGTTTTTCATGATTTATTTCATTTAAAATTAAATGAAAGTGACAAGAATGACATTAATGATATTTTATGTAAATAATATTTTATTAAATTACCTAAATATAATAAAATATTGAGAAAAAAATTTAGGATAATATATGGTCTAAATATTCATCCATTTTCCATTTATTGTTCAATTATTATCATATAAGTAAAATTATAACCATTTAAGAGCAAAAAAAGTGTTACCGTGGTTAAGGTGAAAATTTGTTAACTATGAGGATAAACAAAAATATATTATTTATAATACAAATTAAAATATTAAATTTTTATTTATTAATGATATTTAAACCATATAAAACCTAGTTTGAATATATGGTCATTTTTTAGAATTTATCATGATAATGAATTTATTATATTTTATTCTTATAGGAAATTCCAAGAGTTCCCATCTCCTCACTAGTGGTACAGGCTCCTACTTGGCATCCAAAAGACCCAGGATCAAATCCAGGCAGGGACTAATTTCCAGTACTATAGTAGTACTGTAGAAGGGCACTATAGTAGTACTATAGCAGTGGTGGAACTATAGCAACAGAGACACTATAACAGTGGAGGCACCGTAGCATGGACTGTAGCAGTGGCGGTACTGTAGCAGGTACTGTAGCTGCTCGGGAAATGTAGCAGTACTATTCACTGAGGGGCTCTTTGGGCAAACAAAAATGGGATTTCAAGCCTAGTATTCAAGCCACTTGGCCTTAGGCCTTTGGGCTATGTAATGGGTCTCCCTCTACCCAGTCTAAAGAGGTCTTTTCTTTAAATAATAAAATGAGGCTTTAGCCCGAACCTTTAAAAAAACATATAAAATGACACCAATTCACTCAATTATTTACACCCCTTTGAGAAAAATATTTCTAAAAAAACATATCCCTTTATCATATAAATATAATTATTCAATTTATAGAGGTTATATTATTTACAAAAGTCCAAGAATATTTTCAAAAATAAAGTATCCAAAGGAGGTCTCTCAAAGAAGAGGTAATCATTTTACCCAACCTATTTCAATTTATTTCTTATTATAACTCCTATAAATCTATGACATTTATCATAAAATAATTAATTTAGTATCATAAATATAAATAATTTTTATTATTAATATTAAACTTCCATTGTACACACTCTTTTACATTAAATGGGATGTGAAAGTATGCTTATAAATATGTATGGATTACCATCTCAATGTAGCGATACAAGTAATTTTTCATCACAATTTTTTATGGATAGGTACTGTTATGGTTTCAGTTTTTATATCTGATAATTATGAAATTATTATTCTTTTTTAATTATAATACCATATCCACCTTTTTACATGTCCATCTGTTGGAATACTATAATGTCACTCGTGCATACGTGTGGACTACCACCTCCAAAAAGTGATATGATTTGTTTTTTATTTCTACTATAAATATATGGTAATAAGTACATATTTAATAAATATATAATATAATAATTATCCAATAAATTTTAATTATTATTTACTTTTATTTTGTTACATCCATCGAAATGTGAAAACACTATTAATGCCTACGTACATCCTGTCGTCTCCATGAATGGTGTAACTCATTTTTTTTACTATATATTTTATATATGACTATAAAAAATATAAAATTAATATATATTATATTTATATCATTATTAACATTTTTTGATTATATATCCATGATAAAATTTAAATTAAAAAAACTAACAAACAAAAGCATACATGAAAAATGAAGTAGTTATCACATAGAATAGTGATTTTAACAAATAATTGTTAATAAACAAAAATTAAAAAGTTATAATTAAAAAATATATTTTATTATATATATTATTATAGTTATATAATAAATTTATAATAAATATATATTAATTATATAGCATATTCAGACAAATGTGATGGAATTTAGGCGCGAGGTAAGAGATTTCGTCACAATTTCCCATCATTAAGGTATATTTTAATGTTATACACATAATTCAATTTATGTTGTGAATAAAATACCATTTTACATGTTATATCATGAATCCTATACACTTAAAGATATTTTATGTTTTATTTAATGTTATTTTATCTTAGGGGATTTGACTCAAAATTTACCAAGTGGTAAGGGGTTTATTAACTCAATATTCATTCATTGGGTTATACTTTTACTTCATTAACTATATTATGACTATGTGTGAAATGACCTATGATTGTATTTTATGTTATTTTGAATTATTTTTTGTGTGATTACATTTATTACATACAGTCTCTTAATTGATTAATTCTCATTTCAATGATATGATCTTTGTAAGGATTTCTCATCTCACTTTTGTTTATATTAGACATATGTCATATTCCCCACTTGATTCTTTCATTTGGTGTACATAATGACCATTTTATATGATATATCATGATAAAATTTATATTCATGATATTTAATTATTCATTTTATGTTATTTTATTCATGGATATTATGATTCAAAATTTACCAAAATGGTAAGGATTTATTTCACAATCCCATCATTATTTATGATTGTTCATGTTTAAGTATCCACTAGGGAAATTATATGATATTTATATATTAAAAAATATATATTTAATTCCAAATTATTTATTTTTTAAAATTATAATTTTTTATTTTATTATCTTCTTTTAATTTCTCAATAGATCAAAATACTAGTTTTAAGGAAAAACGACTTTGTTTTCTATCCAGTTAGGAATCTTTTTCATCCATGTCCTTACATTCATTATAATGAATAAAAAATTAATATTATACAATTATTTATTAAAAATATTTTTACGCATGTTTTAATTTTTAAAAAATGTTCCAAATGGAATCTTCTTGTCATTTTCCATGTGAAGTAGTTTTTCATTTTTTACCAAAAATATAAATGTAATCATTGTTTCATTGTACATAGAATTAATGGTATTTTCCACCATCATGAATAATAAATGATTTGAAGATTCATTTTAATATTTATATGATTCTTTTTTAATATTATTTTCACTAATATTTTAGGAAATTTATATTTTTAAAATTTAATTTCAAAGTGGAAATGGTATTTTCCCAAATACTTTTTTGATGATCTTTTTATAGTGTTTCTATTCATCAATGAAATCATCACTTTATTTTAATTATGATCCACTAAGGATATGATTTAATTATACCATCATTATTATTTATATATATTGTTTATGAATATTTTGGGTGGGGAAAGTATTGACATTCTGTATGCTAGTTCTTCTTATAAATAACTTTTTTGGATTGTTAAGGAATGTTTATTAAGTTGTATTTTATATTCATATGAGGATATAATTAGACTTAGAATGTGATGTTCAAGGCCTTTTATATCCCCTTGATGAATCATTATGTCTCATTAGAAAAAATTTATTAAATATTTGGATGATTACTTACCCATTTTCTCAGTTGTTTGGGCAAAATACCTGATAGTATTTTTAGATGTCTTGGCACATGGCCTAAATAGACAGTTTCAGATTTTTTACATTATTCATTATATCATTTTGAAATCCATTATTATTTTCCATTTAAATATTTGAATAGTTATTATATACATGCAAAATATTTAAGCTCCTCTGATTATTTATAGGGAATTATTTAATTATCATTCATGTCTAATTTAGCTTCTGTTGTATGCATTCAATTACAGAGCATTGGAGCTCACCCATTTCATATAGTTACTTTCCCTAGGATTCCATGAAGTGTTTTTTGATTGATATAAAATGGAATTTTTAATTGAATAATGGTTTTATCAAATAAAATACTAAGTTTTATTTTATGTTTTCAACTGTAATGTAGGATTCATGTGTGTATCTAGTTTACCAAGACTGCTTAAATATTCAGTCCTTCGGGATACAATTCCTTATATACAGTGCTAATTTAATAAAGTAAATACCAACTATGGTATACTATTTTCGAGGACTTTATAGTCATTATCAGAGTAATTTTAGTAGAAACCTTAAAAACTATATTTATGAAAACATATATTATGGAAGATAACCCTATAATTAACTTTGAGTATGAGTCTATATATAGGATAACAAATTAATTTTTTGGTAAAGTAAAGATTTTTTGGTTTTCCAATCAATACATCCCTTTTTGGATTCTAAAAGTGGAGGTGGTTTTAGAACATATGAATCTAGGGATAGTAACTCAGAAAATAGTTCTTTAAGTTTATTTGAGCCATCATTATGGTGCACAGTGAGTGTGACCTTACTATAAACCTGGTTTGACACTTGTGGGGGGGGGATATTTTTAGGTTAATTACCATTTTATTTATGAACCACAATGAAGGATTTGAATAAATTATAACCATTCATAGATTACGTTAAAACTATGGTTTCATAGAGTGAAAATAATGTTTCATGATTTAGACATCCTATGAATGATATTTCATGATTACCTACTATGATTATAGTTTCCCATGCTATAATTCTTGGTTTTAATTAATGGAAAAAACTATAAGGAATTATGATAATGTGTAATGTGATTAAACATGTGGTGATTATGAGTAAAAAAATGGGTTATGAGTATAGTGAAAGATATTGTGATTATTACTAGTCAATTATCATAAAATATAATTAATAAAATTAACCATAAACAAATCTTATACTCACCAAAAAATAGAATGATTGAATTTGTCGAGATCTTGGATAGTGGGGAGCATGGGGGAAAGAAGGATCAATTTCCTTCATGTGAGAAAAGTGGAAAGAGACACCCTATGCAATATACCAAAAGAAGTGGAAGATGAAATCTATGTGGAAATTAGGTTTATAAAAATATATATTATCAAGGAGTTCAATTTCAATGTATGGGGAACATGGCAATTATCTGATTCAATTCCATAATCCAAGGGTTAACTCCTAGACCATGGAAGATACTATGACATACAAATATTTGAAGTGGAAGAATTAGAGTTTTTATTTATTGTGATTTGATAATTATTTTATTGAAGTGTTGTATTAATTATATTTTGGTTATAAGAAACTCAAAACTTCTATGGATTGTTTTGTTGTAGTTTTTCTTTCAGAATTTTAAAAAATATGTTGAATTGTACTGATGATCGAGAAGAGTGATTTATGGTAAGGTAGTATTTTATAGAAAAAACATGATTGAAGGGAAATATAACTTTTAATATGTTCCTTTTGATGAGATAATAATGAATATTTGAGATAAATATAAGATTAATATTGATAAATTAATAGGATAATATTGGTGACCTTGGAACTAATTAGTGATTTGATAGTACCTTTGCAGAAGTTTATGAAATTTTTTGATTTATGGAAAATATTTGATAGTCTAATATTTTTTAAGGAATATGGTGAGGGTTAATTTTTAGAAACATGTATGTTTTCATTAAGGTTTTATAGAGATTCAAGTTATTACCATGTTTTAGGAGAATATATGATAAGGTGTTCACATGTTTGGTGTGTGAGTTTATGAGCTACTTTATGCTATTTAGGGATAAATATTTTATCAAATATTTTCAATATTTGAGTATTGAAGTTGGTAAAACATATTTCCAAGGATTATTACGGTTAGTTATCAATAATATGGATTAAGTAAAACTTTTGGTGTTATTGTTGATCTTTTTGAGATTAATGTATTATATAGGATAACTTGAGCTAAAAATTTTAGTTTTGTTAAATATTTAGATAGATATAAAAAAATTCATGATTCTTTAAGCCATTGAAAGTTAATTTTAGTGCTTCAAAATGAAAAAAATCATCTTGAATATTCATTTGTTAGAGTAAGATATGAATTCAAAATCATTCGAAGCACATCCAAAGGATGAACTTGTGATTATAAAATAAAGAGATATCATATAATTATATTATAAGGTAATTTATATCATTATAGTAATATAATACAACAATTATAGAAAATTGATCTTCAAATATAAATTTTAATATTTTACCTTCAGTTCCAATGAATCATTTATCTTGTCACCTATAAAATATTTCTAGTTTTATGGTAGTTAACATTAACCTAACCAAATTATCTACCACTCTTTATTCTTACTTGGGCTATAGGTTTCCCATCCATGAACATATTTTTAATTCCCACTAATGTTATACTATTTGGAAACATAGTTTTGTGTTATTATGTATTACCTTCACATCTTTATTTCCCAATTTTCAAGAGGAAGTTTTATTAAACCTTTTTACGATGTGGGATTTCAACAAAGGAACATTCAAATATCAAACCCTTGATTTCTGAGCACAATTTTAAATTTTAAGCCCAAAATTTACTAAAGGGTGGGGATAATATAACTAATCGTAATTTTAAAATAATAACATTATGCTCAATATCATATAATATATGCAACATTGACCTTAAAGAACAATGAAAAGTTATTATTTAATTATGACCTTTAAAACCATATAGTTTAATTAGAAGTTATGGATATAAATAACCACATTATAAAATATATATAATGGAAAAACTCAATGAAAATTTACTAATTAATTTTAATGAAATATTTAATGAATTTTTAGTAAAATTATATTATGCTTCAAAAATGTGTTTCTTTATAAAAAGTTTTGATTTATATTTGTAAAAAAATATTATATATAATTTTTTCCAAATTTAGAAAATTTATTTTAAAAAATAAACTTATTTTTTAAATCATCAATAAAAATTATCTTAATGTAATGTTTTGAGAATTTTCTGACAAGATTGATTTGTCAATAAATATTGAAAAATCCATATTTTTATTGAAAAATCTATTTTTGTTTCAAGGATTCAAAATTTTACATTTTTTTAAATGATTTAAAAATAAAATTCCCTCTATTTTTATTTATTAATCCAATTAAGTCCATTGGAATAAATTTTATCAGTGAATTTGGCATAAAAATATTTTTTTTCATAAAAAGTATTTTTTATAAAAATTGTTTTTTCATTTTAATAGTAAATAAATTTCTACCACATATAAGAAGTGAAATTAATATAATAGATTTTATATTTGGAATCATTTGATTAAAATTTGGAAAATATGGCCCTTTTATATTTAGTCATTATCAATAGTAACTGTGGTAAAATTTATCTCCTCAGTAAAGGGTAAATCGGGTTAACCTAGGTTGAAAATGTTTGTTAAGACACCATTTACCATGTTAATTATTATTGGTTGATGGAAATTCATCATATATCACCTGAGGCTCAAAATTTAATTTCTTAAGGGAAATGTTTTTCTAAAATTGACCTATATAATTTTAAAGCAAAGAAAAATATAAAATATCACTCTCTTATGTTTAAATATATCATATATGTTCACATGGGGATAAAAGAACAATGTGAATGATTAATAATAGTAATTTTGAGAATTATGAAATAATTTTCATGATGGTAATATATTTATAATTTTTAGTGAATATATAATTACCTTAAACTCATATACAATATTGATAAATTTTTTCTTCAATTAATAGAAAACTAAAATAAATTATTTTTATAATATTAAAATCAATATAATTTGAGTGATTTATAGTGTTCCATTAATTTTAAATATTAATATAACATATTATTGATTTATTAATGTATTATATTCAAATTCCATATTTTAAATGATGTATTTAATATAAAATTAAATGAATATTGTCTGAAATGACAATAATGATATTCTAGGAAAATTATATTTTATTAAATTATTTAGAAATCACAAAACAAAATGAAATAGGATAGTGGGGATATGATATTTTATACAATCCCTTCTCCATTTATGTGCCAATGGTAACCTTATATGTAAAATTATAACCCTTTATGTGTGAAGTAGGTGCCACCATGGTTAAGGTTAAAATAGGTTAACTAAGGGATTAATTGAAAAGATAAAGTTTAAAATACCATTTACAACTTTATAAATTTTTTTGGTTGATGATATTTAAATAATATTATACCGTAAATTTTAATCTCTATTCATTTAGATGCATTTTTATTGAAAATTAATTTATTGTATTTTAATATTTTAAGAAATACCTAGAGTTCCCCTCCCCTCAATTATAAGAGGACGCCCTATCCCTCTATTATTTACTCCACCTTGAGTAACCTATATCAACCAAAAAATATTTATTTATCTTAAAAAATACTTATAAAAATTCTATAAGTTCTTTTAATCCCAAAATATGAACCCTAGGTTCAATAACAAATGATCTGAATGAGGTCTTCTGAAGATGAGGTAATAATCTTATCCAACCTCTTTCAATTTATTTATTTTTATAAATCCTTTGAATATAGGGTATTTATTATAAATAATAAATTGGGCATCCTAAATATACTAAAATATTATTATGATTATGAAACCACCATTATCCACCCTATTTCACGTCAAATATGAAGTGAAAGTATTTCTCTTGCGTACACACGACTTAACATCTCCACATAGCAATACAATTTATTTTTTAACACAAAATTTTATAAACAGTTTTTATTATGTGATTAATTTTTATATATAATAATTATGAAATAATTTTTATTTTGGATTTATAATATCATATCTAACTTCTTACATTCCAATCTATTGTAAAATGATAACGTCGTTCGTACGTATGTGTGGACTACCATCTCCACAAAGCGATGTGATTCATTTTTATTTTTCATTTAAATGTATGAAAATAAGGATATATTTAATTAATTCATATGATATATATGAAATAATATTGATCATATAAGGTTCAATTATAATTCTCTTTACTTTCATTCCATCCGTTGAAAAGTGAAGATAATGTTCATGAATAGGCCCAGCCTACCATCTCCATGGATGGTGTAATTCATTTTTCTATCAATATATTGTATGGGTGACTCTAAATAATTTTTTAATTAATATATATTATATTTATTTAACAATTAAATTTCTTTTAATGAAGGGACAATGATAAAGTGCAAGGACTAAAACTATTGGATGAAAACATGCATGAAAGAAAAGAAAATTTCACCAAAATAATATTCATTTTAATAAAAGAATTTTTAATAAGCAGGTGATGAAAGGTAATAAGTTAATAATATATGGTATGATATATGTGGGTATGTTTCTATAATATATTAATAATAAATCTATAATAATTATATAGGTGGTACTAACACATACAAATGAAGCCATGCCTAATGTAAGGGATTTCATCTTAAGTTTCCATCAATGAGGCATAATTTAATATTATATAACAAATTTATTTTATAGGTCATATACATTAAATTGTTTTATTTTATATCATGAATCTTTAATACTTCATTTAATTTTATGTTTCTATTCACATTATTTTATCTAATGGTATTTGACTCAAAAGTTACCATGTTGTAAGAGATTTCTGTACTCAATTTCCATTCATCAGGTTATACTTATACTTAATTGACTATAATATGATTGTGTGTGTAGTGAAATAAGATTGTATTATGTTTTATTTAAATTTTTTCAGTATATTTAATTTTATTTAGATAGAATCACTTATTTTATTAATTCTCATTTCAATGATACAATCTTTATATGGATTTCTCAATATACTTTTGTTTCTCTGTGACGTATATCCTATTCACCATTTGATTATTTCTTATGGTGTATATAATTCCCAATTTTGATGATATATCAGGATTCCCATTATACTTTTTTATTTAAATATTCATTTTAAATTATTTCTTTCATGAGGGTTATGATTCAAAAATTTCTAAAGCAGTAGAGGTTTATTTCATAATCTCATCATTATTTGTGATTTCTTGTTTTAAGTATCCATTGGGTAAATTATATGATATTTTCTTCTTAAACCCAATATATTTTCTTCTCCTTTGGTTATTTCTTAAAATTATTTGTTTTTCTTTCATTTTCCACTTTTAATTACTCAAGAGAAGGGAATAAGTTTTTTTAACAAAAAGAAACTTTATTTTCTATTCAGTCAGGCATATTTTTATTCCATGTCGATATTTTAATTAAGATGTTTTTAAAATATTTTTTTTTCTATTTTATAATTATTTATTAAATAAATTTTTACCCATTTTTTAATATTTTAAAAATGGTTAAAATGGAATCTTCTTGTGATTTTTTGAATGAGGTATTTTTTGTCTTTTTAATGAAAATCTGAAAGGAATATTTTTTAATGTACTCAACATTAAATACTTTCCCTCCATCATTAATGATCAATGATTTATAACATACTTTATAATATTACGTGATTATTTTCCAATAAAATATTTTTATTAATATTTTTTATTTTTTTAGTTTTTAAAAATTAATTTCAATGTAAAAAAGTGTATTTTACTCAAGAATATTTTATTAATCCTTTATGGTATTTTTATTCGTCATTGAAAAAAAAATCATTTATTTTATTTATTATATACTAGGGATATGTTATAATTATATCATACTTATTATGTTTATGGATGGTTTATGATCATTTTGACCGGGAAAAGTATTTAAATTTTGTATTCTAGTTCTTAATATACAGACATTTTTGGATTATTATGGAATGTTTATTATATTGTATTATTTTTTCATATGAGGAATACATTGGGTTTAGTAAGTTATGGGAAAGACCCATTATAGTACCTCGATGCATTGGTAGGTATTATGAGACAAAATAGATAGGGTATTTGGAAAAATCCATAACAATTTTTGTATATGTTTTGGTATGAGGCCTTTACGGTATATTTAGATGTCTTGGAACAAGACTTTGAAAATAAGTTTTAGATATCATACATTATGAATTCCATTATTATGAAATCATTTATTGATGACTATGTGATTATTTAAATAGTTATGTTATCCAAATATATGTTTCAATCTAATTTTATTATTTATATGGAATAATTTAAATATAATTTTTTCTTCCATACCATCTATGCCATGTTTAGCTTCTCCTATATGCATTCCCTTACTTAGCATCTAATATCAAACATTCCTTATGTTTTCTTCCACTAGGATTCCAAGAAGTGATTTATGATTGATATAAAGGTACATTATAAATTGAATAATGGTGTTCTAAAAGAAAATATTACATTTTAATTTATGTTTTCTAATGTAATGTTGGATTTTTTTATGTATCTATTTTACAAAGACAACTAAATTATTCGGTCCTTTGGGATGTGATTACTTATATCTAGAATCAATGTAATAGATTAAACATTAGATTTTGGATACCAGGTTCGTGGTATGTATATTGGAAGAATTCCTTATTAATGTTTCATGATAACTTACTAAATAACCATAGTAATATATATTACGAAACCTTGATGATATGCTTACAAATGTCTCATTTTTATGTTGCCTCCATATTTTTTGGTTATGAATCATTTACATATTTTAAATATCTTATATTATGGACCATTATTTATCCATTATGATCACTTATTTTCCATTTCATATATTTATCCCCTTAATAGAATTTATTCTCACCCCTTTCCTTTTAATTTATGTCTCTAGGAAATCATATGATGTGAGGTGACCAAGGATAAAATTATAAATGACTTTTTCAATAATATTGTTGTTGTTATCTATGTGTTTCATTTATTATGTGCCTAATTTCCAAGATTCCAAACCTCATAAGATCTTGTGAAAATTATCAATGTTATATTTTGTAAAGGAATCATGTTAAGAAACTAGATAAAAAAATGTGGGTCATCATATATTGTGAATTAAAAATTAGTTAAATGATTTCATATTATAATAACACCTCAATTTATTTCTTAAAAACATCCATAATTGCTGGGTTAAGTCTCCATTTAGACTACATAATAGGTTTGGAATCATTTTCCCCCAAATTGTATTCATGTATATTTTTGGATTAATTCTAGGTATATATGCTAAATTATGACCAAAATATCTCATATTTTCTATCAAGACACACATAAAACTTTTTTATTTATTGGAATATGAGTCGCTAGAACTAATTACATGAGGCATTTTTCCCTCTCATAGAAGCACATACATAAATTATAGAGGTATATGGGTCTTGTACTAATGATTAAATTATAATTTCTTTACCTAACTAAATATTTTTACATATTATTCAAAATAAAAAATTAAAAAACCTTCCTCATTGAATAAATAATCAAAACCATCAAATATTTTAATAGATTACACCTTTTTAATTGGTTGGAAAGAAATTCATGTTTCCCCCAATTGTTTTTAATAAATTTTATTATATCAATTTGTAACCCAAAGTCAATATTTCCTATATAAAACTAGAACTATGACATATATTAGAGTGTAATAGTTCAAAAAAGAGAGTTCTATTATAATGGGAACTTCATGGAATAAAAAATATTAAAGTGGAAATCGTTCACATCAAACTATAATGTAGAGTAATTCATATATATTTATGATTTTATTGGATTTTTCCAAGCAGTATATCCACATGATGATGGTTAAATGATCAGGGGTCCAATATTTATTCATGGGTTACACTTAGAAATCAATAAGGATGATCGAATTATATAGTCAAATCAAAACATTTTCAAGTACACTAACTAGTAATACCACAGATCTATTTTCCTATCGAATAACCCCTATTGTTGTTTTGAGTTCTTATATCAAAAAATTAGAGAAAATAGAATTTAAAATAAAATTAATAGAATCTAGAAGATCACATAGTCTATTATTAAATGTCATGGATCTAATTATGACAGTAGTAGATAATATTCTTGGATTTTGACATTTTTCAATAATTACGGTGTGATCAAGGATGAAACATTTCTTTCTATATTTACTCAATCATTCATATTAAGTATCCTTTTTAGTGTAATTTTACTTTAGGAATATATCATATTTGGAAAAAAAATTAGATATTCATGAAGATTTGTTTTTTATTTCAACTACTTTAAATTTTCCTAATTTTTTTATTTATTCCTCATGAATCTTTTTTGATTTCACCATTTATAAAAGAAATAAAAATTAATGTATTTTCTTTTCACAAATGTTATTTTGATAGGGTGGTTTATATTACATTTTTTCTTATGTAATGTCATGTAATTGTTTTGTAATTGTTTTAATTAAATGGAATTATTTCAATACCACACGCTTTGACAGCACGTGATTCCGAGGCCTGGTGAGTCCGGAATGGATTTTTGAACTTTTTTAAGTTATGTTCAGTAAACAAGCGGGCGGGATTTTATAACTATTGAACCAGTGTTTGGATCGAAAATATGAGGGAACCGTTGAACTCAGAATGCTAGGATTCTCTTAAAAAGGACTAAACAATGACCGATAAGGGTTGAATGGAAAAAATAATTTTTGGTAATTTTCAGAAAAATAATAAAATATATTTTAAAAAAAGTAATTTTATTTTTCCTTTGCACTATTGAGTGGAAGATGACGGCGTTGTGGTGTAGTGACGGGGTGAAGACAAGGCGCAATTAAGGAATCCCCTTAATGGATCATTGTACTAGAATAACAACGCAACATCGTAACATAACAGAAACGCTACAACGTGTTTCTTTTTATTAAACGAATGCATTGGAGAATGGATAATTAAATAATGGGAAATATCTAACAAAACTCTGGTGATATTTCTCTCTAATGAAGAATAAAGAACGTCAGCGGAACATCATCGAATTCGATGTACCTTTAAGGATGAAGCTGGAAAGCGTTGAACGACATCGACCCCTTGAACCCTCACAAATGAAATAATATGGCAGAGAACTTTAAATCAAGGTAGGGATTTGAACCATTTAAATTTTCCATGTTTTTATTCCCTACAAAAAACATGGCTTAACCCACAAATAAGTTAATCTATAGACTGTGTGTTCTTGTGGGAGGGTGACTTCTTTTGGGATTTCTGTATTCGGGATTATTTTATCACTTGTGTTTGTATAATTAAGATCCCCGAACCTCCCCATGTTATTGTTAACTTCTAACACTGAGAGCGTGGGATAACACGAAAAAGGCCTGAGCCCCTTCATATGTGTATTCTTCATATATGATTTCTAGAAATGGTGGAAAATCAATTTTGAGTCTATCACAGTGAAAGTAGAAGCCTAACGATTCTATACATTCACCTCATTTCTTGAAAGAACCAATTCATTCAATATTTAACCCAAACATAAATTTTTTTGTAAAAACATGGGGCTTAAGGTACTTTTGTTTTAAATTATTGGGAAAATTATATGGAATTAAATCCTATCTCTTAAGTGAATCATTTTTATTTTGTGCATTCCTTTAAATTTTATCTTTGTGATCCCTAAGTATCCATGTACATTTTGTTAGGTTAGACACATTGCAATCCAATTTTTACTTTCTAATCCATATAGGAAGTCAAAATGCATGATCTAGTTAAACTTATGTGTAGGGAGTAAGACGAATTGTGTTTTTCTAAATCTGTTGGTACTAATTTGGGTTGAAAATGAAATCCTAAAGAGATTCTTTTGTTTCTGAATAAAATTACTAAAAGTTGTACCTTTCTAGATCATTCAAGGAAAATGGATTTATGTCTTTCTAGATCATCCAAAGAAAGAAAGTTATGATTATCTTGATCCTTCAATAAAATATATGAGAAATGTCAATTCTTTTGTTAAAATATTGCTGGAATGGAATGTGCATGAGACTTTCAATGAATCTTAGAGATGATTTCTATAGAGGAATGTGAGGAGGAGACCATACTTGAGTGAAAATTATAATCATGCATTTTTTCATTAAAAATATAAAATCCCTCCTTATTCAACCTTATAAATTGGGACATATAAAACCAAACACCCGAAAGACACATAATGGCCCTGAAAATTCCATATTGTAAACAAATATTCTCAACTAACATTGGGTGGAGATGTAGAAATTTATCAATCTAATAGTGATTCTTTCATGATATTTTATAAGAAACTCCTTGTTGAAAATATATGTTTTCATCCTGAGAGAAAATTAATGCGAGGTAAGTGTGTTGTGTGAATGGGAGGAGAAAAATGTGGAAATTTAATGAATGAGTTGAATGGAGAACTTTTAATATTTGTTTTTGATGATGCAAGATATATTTTGTTTCTTGATGTTAAATTGGTTGATCTCATGTGTATGTGTTTTGAATTTACCATTATTTGATTTTGGTGCTCACTTTTCTAGGTGTCCATGTAATTAGTGTGGGTGAATTGATATAGCTGATATTTCCATTATTTTGCGTGTATATTAAAATTATATAATCCCCACCAATTTATCATTTTATAAGAAATTGCGTCATTTTTTATAAATTTGATTAGTTTTGATCTTAAATGACAACATTTATTGATTATGGAAATTTTTATAGTTTTCAACCACCTATGTATTTCAAGAATAACTTCTTTCATATTGATCCAAATTGATTAATTTTTTTGGATTCATATTTTCATGGGATAAAAATTTATCAACTGAACCCAATAAAGATTTCAATTTATTGAGGCTCAAATAAATCAGTTAGTGTGGTAAATAGTTTTGGTCTATAGAATTGACCCCAACTCATTAAATTATTCATATATAGGGATACATGTGTCATAATTCATTGATTCCTACTGTAGATGAAAGATTATTAGAAATGACACATCTATCATAAAAATCATGTTCAATTTTGTTCATTAATATAGTATTTGAGTGTGTGTAACATGGGGAAGTTGAAGAGTATATACATACATAAAAAGAGGACATTAGTAAATCACATGTAAATTTTATTAAACATGTCTAAATGACTTCAAATTTTGAGGGTAGACAGATAATTCATTTCCTAAAAAATTTATACAGTACCTATTTTCAATATTAGAAATAGAAGGAGGTGAAAATAAATATCCAAATTTAAATGGTTAGAAACTATAAACTATATTTTCACCCCTCCGACTCTATATATTTTAATCTCCATATTTTTAAAGGGGGTTATTGGCTTGAGAGGAAAAGAGGAAAGCTATGACAGAGATATTTTTGAAGATGTTTTCATTCATGTTTAAATAAATAAGATGAGGGATTATTAAGGTATGTGAGGCTAATCACAAAATAGTTGTGGATGAAGACAAACAATAGACACTCTCTTCCAAGTTGTGATCATCTTGTGTAATATATTTTGAATTTCTCTTGAACAAGTGTTTTTGGATAAAAGATGTTTTTTTCTTTCTAGAATACATTTTAAACTAATTTTTTTATGTTTTTTCAATATATGAAGTAAAATAATTGATTTCATTATTTAAAATTCTTCATTAAGGTCTTGTTATTGAGCATAGTTATCAGGATTATGTTTGATATTTTTTAGGAATTCAAGTGATTGATTCACTTCTATAAGAAGTAAAACAATCATATTGAAGTCTTTATATGATAACCTTTCAAACAAGGGTGTTCATCTAGAGGTATTTGGGTGGGTATTGATAAGTTCAATAGGGAAATCAGTTGTTAAACAAGGAAGAGTGGTTTGTTTGGAAGGTCTAATCTTGTCTATAACTACTACTTAAATTATGGTTTCAAATTCCTTTTAATTCTTTGTCAATTTTATTTTTTGATATTGAATTTTCTTTCAATTTAATTTCTTTTTATTTTATATATTATAAATTTTTATCAAATACTGAAAATTATTTTTCTCACAAAAACAAGAAAATCAAAAGTTATTTTTTTTAACAAAAATTACAACCTCCTCGAGAGACAACCTATGGACTAATATATTGAATTTATCTAGTGGATAAATTTCCAGATTGGGGTTTTTATGACAAACCCCCACATCAACTACCACAACACTTGGACCAAGGTCACGATATTACCCTGAAAAATTTCCTAAATGTGATCCATGATATGAATCAAATTCTCTTTAAAGGACACATCAACCTCAAGCTCAAAATCATCAAAATTTACCACATGATATAGTTCAGAGTGATACTATTGAAGTAGTGACACATGGAATATTTCATGAATATCCCTTTAACGCTATAGAATATCCAACGAGTATGCTACCCAATGAATCCTCTCAATAATCTCAAATGGCTAGATATACCTAGCTTCCCACTTACCATATTTCTAAATCGAGTTGTGACCCAATATCGATGAAAGTATAAGGAATAAATTTTCAGAAACTATAAACTCATGGAGTTGATAGTGTCTATCATCATATATATTCTGTCTATATTGGGCTATAGACACATGCTTTTGGATCAACTAGACATGCTTCAATGTCTCCTTTACAAGAATCAGTCCCAACATCTCTGATTCTCTCACTTCCATCCAACATATAGTTGATATTAATTGACTACCATAGATATCCTCATATTATTCCATCTAAATTTTCACTTGATAACTATTGTTATAGGAAAACTCAAAAATTAATAGGCACTTTTACCATGTTCCGCTAAAATTAAGGATCCATTCTTTTTGCACATCTTCTAACACCTGGATATTTCATTTCAATCTTGCATCCATCTATGGGTGTGAAGATGTACTTAAAAATAGTTGTGTAACAACAAAATTATAGAATTATTTTTAAAAGAACAACATAAAATGAGGGTCCCTATCTGAATCGATAGTCTAGGGCACCCAAGAAAAATACACTTTCTCTCACATATAGAAGTGACCCAACTGATCGATAGTGAACAACTCCTAAATTTTCAAGAAATGGAAAACCTTTTTCTTCTGGTCCAAAATTTCCCATATATCATCACTCTATTGAGGAGTCCTCAGTAAACCCACCACAAAATCCATGGTAACATCTTCCCACTACATTTCTAGAATGGGAAATTAATGTAAAAAGACAAATAATCCATTAATGCTCAGCCTTCACCTATTGAATCATGTAGCATCACATAAAAAAACAAAATCTATTTATTCATTCCTAGCCACTAACATTATCTATGAAGATCATTATACATTTTGGTCAAACATTGTTGAACCACCCACTTTGAGAAAATAAACCCATGAATCATCTCCTCCCACATACAAGTAGGTATAATAGCATGACCATAAACATGGATAATATCATATTTAAAGATGGTCTAGTTAAGGGGTATATCCTCACTATTAATGTTTTCCATAAATTCAAAAAACATTGGATTCTTATATTTCCTACTCTTGATCCAGATCAAAAGAGAGGGATCAAAAAACAAATACATGAGGTTCATCTATTCCTTCTCCACCCAAATACCTATATGCATCGCAACAAACAAGGCCATCACCTTCTACTTGGAACTAGACTCATGAAACACCTAATCCTGTGTCTTTTTGCTCAAATAATCAGCAAAATAGTTACATTTTATTAATGTATAAGATGGGTTTAAGAAGAAATATTTGATATGCTTAACCCACCACTACTACTAGATATTTAAATCCCACTGATAAAATATATTTTTGAGGATCTTATGGTCAGTATAAATAGTAAAAATCTCAACTAAGAGATAATTCCTCCAACATTTTAAAGCATAAATCACTATTTCTAACTTGATATCATGCATAGAATAGTTCCCTTAAAGTGTCCTTAACTATCATAATTTCTATTCTTTGACTTAATCTCCCTGCATTAACACTCCCCCAAGACTGATCCTAGATGCATCCCAAAATAGAGTATACTTCTTAACTGACATAAGGAGGATAAAAAATAGTGCTTTGTTAAAACACCTATTTAGCTCCTGGAATGTATTATCAAATGACTCAAAATAATCAAACATTAAAACCTTCTTGGTTAGTCCTGAGAGTGATACTGTAATGTGAGAAAATTATTTTATGAATCTTTTTTAATAACCCACTAAACCCAAAAACTTCATATATAAAAACCATTCTTCTATTATTCCTAAGAAGTAACCACTTAGAACTTCTCAAGTTCCACTGACACACATTACTCTGAGATGATGTTTCCCAAGAAATATAAAATCTTAATCCATAAATGAAACATAGATAGCTCGACATATAGACTATGATCTATATATGTAATCAGGATGATGTCATGATGTTAGGAATGATTTCCCCAAGTCATAGAGAACACTAAGTTGTTATCAATAAAAAGAAACATACAATGATCTTAGTATAGGTGAATCATTTAGTTCATTAAGGATATAAATAGAGTAGGAAGAGTCTTCAATTAAAATAGAACTACAATAAAATCAAAAAAAATATACCTACTTATGATAGTGGTTCTTGGTATATAAAAAGGTCTCACCCATAACTGATGATACCTCAGTCTCAAATAAATCTTTGAGAATACACAATCACCCCATAGATAGTCAAAAAATTATTAATAAACAGGAGAGGATATAGGTTCTTAATAATCGTTCTATTCAACTTCTAGTAATTGACACACAAATGAACTTTTCTATTATCATTCTTGGGAAACAAAATTGGAGATCCTCATGGAAACATACTCAGATGAATGAATACAATATACTCTAACTTTTACAACTAAGAATTATACTCCTAAAGTTCTACCGGTGCCATTCCTATAGAGGAACAAAAAATGGATTTACTTTTTTCATCAGATCATTCATGAACATGACCTCCCTATAAGGTGGAAGCCATAAGAGCTCCTCAAGAAACACTTACTAAAACTAATGCACTATATAAGGGAACACATCATACTCCACCCCCTCATAATATAGACTAAGGTGCACAACGTAAGTTTTAATCTCTCCTAACTACTAATGGACTAACCCTGTTCGACTTTCCTTGATGTAATATTCTTCAAATTGAACATGAGTGTCACCCTTAAGAGATGTGAACTTTACCCTTCAATGTTAACAGTCAATGTGAGCTTGATAAAAAACTAACCAGTATATTCCTAGTATAAATTCAAAACCATAAATCTAAATAAAAAACAAGTCCCAAAGGAGATGATAAAGACCAATATCATGGGAACACTTAATACATTGATGGATACACTATGATCTCATCCATAGCAGCATGTCAATCAACATAACCCCAAAAATAAATAGCACCACTAAACCGAATATATTTAAAAACTATGTAGATATAAAACAATGTGAAGCTCCAATATCAAATAAAGGACTAGCAATCACATATTCTACATGAATCGTAACATGGAATATTGATGGAAAATAATCTCCATTAATGGTTATAGGATGTAATGTATGTAGATAAATAGTTCTTATACCTTGGGCCTCTGTCTAAGTCCCATATGCTGCCCTAATATTCTAAAACATGCATTCTATCCATGATGTACTTTTTTCTATACCCCAATAGATATATCTAGTAGAACTCCATTTTCTAGACTGATATGAGGCGGAAGATCTTTTGTAAGTGCCCTATATTGGCCTAAGTCCTCTATTATTACCCATCTTCAAACGGTTCCTTATGAACCTTTATATATGACCCATTCTTCTGTAATTTTGGAACTCCACTAGTGGTCGGGGACACTGACCATTCATGGGACCTATTCTACTGCACTGATAGAAAAAACTATCAGTCACTTCCTTGAGATATTAATCCTCTCCTCTGACTAATCCAGCCACCACCACCCTAGATAAATCCCTCATGATGAAGATTTCTACTATTGGAGGAAATTCCACTAGGTTTCCAATCAAAAACCATCTATCTGCTGATAGAGGCATCTTTCAGGTTCCCCTAATAAATGAGTCCCCAATTCACTATATCAATGAACTTCTTTAAATGCAATATATTTACCTATGACATGATCTCACATCTAATCCCATCTTGAAAACAATTTTTTATATCTTCCTCATCTACAATCAGTATAGGAATAAAATGTTGAAAATTGGTAAAGTGACTAGTATAATCCATCACTCACATACCTCCTTGGGTAAACTGCATAAACTTTTCATCTCTCTCATTTCCCATATAATACAGATAAAAGTGTTCCAAAAACCTCTCCAAGAATTATTATCATGACATACCCTCTATATGCTCATCATGATCCTTAATATCCCACCATCACTTTTCTGCTCCTCACAACATATAAGACGTTAACTTGACCCTCTTCTCTAGAGGAGTCTCTAGTTGATCTAAATTAATCCAGATAGACTTGATCTAGAACTCAACTACCTCAGGTAGACTCTCTCTGGTGAACATCAGCGAATGTTAAAACTATAATTCCATAGTCAAATCAAACATACTTGGTGTTTCTTTACTTGGGTCTCTCTCTATAAATTGTATAAAGAGAGAAAAATTCCCACAGAACTGCTCTTATACTCTATCACTCGGAACCAACAGTGGTTCTGGGTCCATCACCAAATATGTATTCTTCGATATTTCCTCAAATATCCCTATTGGTAAATTTCATCATAGATTCATACCTCTATAGTGTTAAATAGACAAATCTGGACACATAACATATATTTACATAATTACCCAAATTAAGGGTCATAACTAGCCATAAAAATTCACTCCTCATACACTATCCAAATGGTCAAAACCCATATCACTATCACTTCCCTCAATAATACCTATATGAGGAACCATAGATAACCTACGTTAAACCAAACATCTAAATTTATAACTTTACATTAGACACCATTTTAACGTCATAATATTTTTGAAACAATTTCAACTTCAAAATTAAACATCATTTTTACCATTTCAATTAACATCCTTCAATTTAAAATAATTACACCTTATTTACTATGCACTACTTATTTAAAGCCACAATGGAATATAAAATCATTTTATTTCTCATAACCTAACCATAACATTATTTTTTGTACATTCCTGATATGATTCATGTCAAACAAATCCATGAGTTCCTAGAATGTTTCATGTATACACAGTCTCATTCTATGTCATCCCATGAGTAAAATCATAGAAAATAGAAACACTACACAATAAGTATGCCTCCCAAGGTGAAGTAACATCCAACTATAACAAATGAGCATCATGAATAATAATCCCACCCTGGGAACTCAGGTTTTACCCATACATGGTTTAGTACTTCCATGAATGAGCTCATTTCCAAGGCCTGGCACATCTTATTATCATGTATTCCTTTCCAAAATAGTATAGAAAAAAGCCTCACTATGATTCCACAATGTAATGTATTGACCCATGTTTTACTAAACCAATACCCCAAACTGGCTCACTACATGACCTTGGGAATGCCTCCTTATACGTTAGAGGCTTACGACTATCAGTGAGGGTCTGATAAGTTTCAGGGGGAGACCATACCATCTTTTCCATACTAAAACAAGAAAAAAATAAAAAAAAACAGGCAAAATAATAATGATCAGTAACCAAAAATAATAATGAATCTCATATTAAGTTTCCAAGACTTGATAAGTTCCCACAAAACAATATAGTAAGTATTAAATTTCATAGTAGATTCATGTTGAAAAGGAAAATACAAAATAAATACACACTAAAAATGACCAAATTGGGTCATAATATAAAATCTAGTCCCCCAACCATGCTCTATCTGAAATCCCTACTCAGCCACCTATCAAATGTCCTTCTCCCTTATCCTAACCTGGAACCATTAAATCTTCACAGGTACTAACGAAAACCCATGAAGGGTGTGATTAAAACTCAATATACCACCACCAATAGAGTATAAAACAATATTCAGTCTAATAATAGTGTGTTCATAAGTAAAAATGAATAATAATAAAGGTAGTAAATGAAACTGTTTTCATAATATAGATAGTTATCAATTATCCACCCTTGCTCTCATTTTCCTAGTGGCACCTGAGTAAATCTAACCTAATTTATTCAATGCAAGTAGTATAGATAAAACAATATAAGGGTTTAAAATATTAAGTTATAATATAATTCATCAACTAATTCAATTTAATACAATGTATCTTTGACCATTAATCCAGGATACCTTATCCTATACAAACTATAGGATCTTTTTGCATAAATCTAGTATCCAAACCACACAATACATTGATGTGGCCTAGAGAATATGTTTTTTCCAACCCAAAGATGATGATCCATAGTCTAACATATAAATTGTAACATTATTCATGTATTTACAAGAATCATACTTAGTAACCTTTTTATCAACAATAACAGAAAGTGTGCACATTTTTTATTTATCAACATTTCCATGGTTCATTCCATTGGACACCTTTAACTCAATTCTATAACTAGTCCATTTCCCCATTCATTCATAACAACAACCATTAGACATTAAATTATCCCATTTAAAAATATGGACATTACCCCATATCAATTTATCACTTTTAGTCTTAATCATCGCATAACTCATTTAACATTTCCTTTTAAGCCAATAACCCCTTATAATATAGTAACATGCTAAACATAAGTAAAACTAGTATAATCTTATAAACCCTATAGTTTGTCTTTTAGAAAATAATTTTATCATTTTCAAAGGATTGTAACACCCCATGGGTGGCTATAGGCTCAGTCTCAAAATCATCAAAAAAGCTTGATGGGATCCATTATGGGTCTCACACATTAATCTGGGGCCCAAATTACTTTTTTAGTTAGGACACAAATGCACGACACATCAGTGTAATGTAACAACCACATACATAATAACCCATAAAAATATTGGAGAAATATTATAGAACACCTACTTTATTCTCATAGACACACACTCTTACAAACTCATTTATTCATTCAGTATAGAAAAATTGAAATTATAAGGTGAATAACCCCTTGGAATTAGGTCTCATGATATTCAAAATAAGAGAAACAACCAAAAAATATTCATCTATAGAGTGAAAGAAAAAGGAGTTTGTGACTTAATCATGGATTAGAAGTACACTAAAATAAACCTCAAACACCCTTGAATCAAAGGAGAACAATCCTTTTAGGAGTTGGTATTATTTGGTTCACACCCCTTGTTGCTGGAGAAGAAATTTTGGAGAAATTTGGGGAAAATAATATAAATTTAAAGAGGGAAATGGTTAATTTCAAATATTTAATGAGGTGCATGGTTTGGATGCACAATTTTCTAACACGTACACCAAAATTTCATTCTACTTACATGAGGAAACTGATCTTCATAGTTTTTTGGGTCCCCACACAATTTGAAAAAACATGTGCATGCCATGAAAATAGATATATTTAGCTTTGAATGATTTATGTGCCACCACTTTCACATTTTATAAAGTTTCCTCCCCCTTTCTCCATAATACACAGTTATGGAGAATAGTTAGTTATAACTGTGCACAAACTATGTAGCATGCACTGTATGGATTTTATATCCTTTTTTCATGTTTCGAACCCCTAGGGAAACCCCAATAAAATCCCTAATCATAAGAGGCATTCTTGCAGCAATTTATAAGTATTTATACTAAAATTCATATAAAAAATTACCTTGTTAAAGGATCGATATCTTATTGGGGTTATGAAAATTATGGATACGATATTTTAAAAACACCTCCCTATAAAAGAGGACAAGTTTCTGAAACAACTATCATGAGTTTTTATAAAAAGAAATTAATTAACTAAGGTTAAACTACAGTAAATTCGAGATTAAAAGAGATCTCCAAGGAGGGGTAGAAGTTTTAATGATTCATAAATAGCAAAAAATGTGGTTTTGATTACATTTGGATTGAGAAAAAAGGAAAAAATGAAATAAAACCAAGTTTATTTACTTTAATTGAAGAATTAGGTGACTGTTTTATAAGTTGGATCACCAATTTCTATGTTATCCCATTATTAGACTTCTCGAAAATTCTGTTCAAATTTGATTAATGAAATAATTCTATATTTCTTCATCTTTAATTGAATATTGGTAGTAAATTTTATTTTCAATCAATAGTGATCACTTCCAAGAGATCCTTAGTCATGTGAGTGAGAAAGATGAAAATGGGGTCCAACTAAACTACATAAGAAACATTCACTCGAGTGAATCTTATCTTAATCAATATAGAAGGATTTACAACCTTCCAAAATTATTCCAATGATTTCTTAATATTTCACCAAAAAATACTAATCATTCGATCTTTTATGATCAATATAATGTGGTGGGAAAAAATATGTTTTTTCATTAAGAAGAAAATAGTTTAAAACATTAATTAAATAAAAATTAAATTAAATAAAACAACCCTAAAAATAAAAACAAATAATAAAAAATGGATTCTATATTGATATTCATACTCAAGAATACAAATGGTACTTCTGTAATGACCTGAACCCAAGAAGAAACCCAAATGGTGCTAAACGGGTTAGGTGTTACTACCTTAGGCGCACCTCCCTGAATGCCAAAGGCTGCCAACTAGCAGCGAGGGTCTTATAGGTATAGTGGGGAGGCTATACCCTCTTGGAGGATAATAATGGTATTGGTCCAAGTATAATAATAATGATGCAGAAGAACAAATTACTCAACATACTCCAACCAGGCCCTCATAGTGGAAACACATTCAATATTGATAAACAGTGGAAGAAATAAATATAAAAACAACATCGGAAAGTAAACACAGTAGCATGTTGAACACCACTTGTAACTAGCACTGAACAACAAACATGCATCCAAAGTAGGTCATACATAACTGAATATAAAAAGGTGTCAATGGATAACCAACTATAGCTACAACAAGTAAGCATGATGATATAGAAAAGAAAACAAAAAAGATTAACTCCAGCTAGGTAAGACCTTAAGGTCCATACCATCTTCAGGCAATAACTAACGTAGCCTAGCTCCTGAAGTTGGACTCTTACCTATACATAAATCCATAATTTCTTCACACGTCCTGAAGGTCCCATGAAGGTTGTGAGACAAATCACAGTAGGAGACCACCCAAAAGTGTGTACCTAATATAAGTGTTTATGTAGGCATGCATTTATAAGAAAAGAAGTAAACAGAACAATGCACAAATAAACACTAAATCCACTGGTGCTCAGCATCCCCCAGGGAGTGTCACCTACTTCGGCCAATGTCGGAATCTCTGTTATATAACCTGAAACCATGTGCCCCCTGACAACACGTGTCTCAAGAACCGACATCCCAAAGGCATGCCCAAGAAGTAACCCAGAGGAACATCGATGCCTACCCACAAATAAAATAACCGGAGCGACAATGATGTATTCCCTCAAATAAATATCCAGAGGGTTAGCGATGAATTCCCTCAAATAAATAGTCAGAGGGTTAGCGATGACTGCCCTCAAATAAAGTAATCGGAGGGACAATGATGTCTACCCTCAAATAAAGTATCTGGAGGAACAACGATATCTTCCATCAAATAATGGTGAGCCTCTGCCCTCAACCTGATAGCCTCAATGCTATACCCTGAAGGCTCCTCACCTCCCACGTGTATTTCTATGGTAAGCACCCCCAACCCAAGTACCTAACCCACATATACGGGGGACTCTACCCACACGAGTGGTCAAAACCACCTCATCAAGGAGTATCTCTGTGTGCACACTACTCAAAGTTTCGAGTGAGCGGTAATCACCAAAATAGTACCTAAGCCACCAAACATCTGACACCTTGTGTCCTTGCGACCATGCTTGTCAAGTCTGATGTCTTTTCCATCCATGTAACCCAGGCCAAGCCCAACCTAACAGTTGTACTACCTCAAGCTGACATCCATGATGCCCAATCCCGTGGTCAAAACTACCCAAAGTAACCCGGTCCAAGCCCACCCTAATAGTTGTACTACCTCAAGACGACACCCATGATGCCCAATATCATTGTCAAAACCACCCAAGGTAACCTAGGCCAAGCCTAACTGGTGATCGACATCACTCAAGAATGTCTGGGCCATGCCCAACACCACCCGAAGGTTCCAACATATGCAATTCAACATGTACATATAAAACACATTTAAACAGAACACATAATAGGAAAAACCATCCAAACATATGAATTTCACTGAGCAAGTGTTGTCCCATACCAGAACTGAAGTTTCTAAGGTCTCCAACAATTCATATCAAGTCTTAAATAACTAAACCTAACAGTTTAAACCAAAACAATTCAAGTATTACCATTTTGGAAACCCCAGCCAAAATGCCCCATGTGAGCAATGACCTCTCACCAAGCCCTGCTCATTAAAGATAGGAAAAAGTGTATAACCAAAGGTATCCCATAGGTCTAATAAGCAATTTTAATAACCATTAGCAGATAAATTAGGGCCTCAATCAAAATACCCAAAAACGCGTTGAAGGTCACACTACACAAATGACCATGAAAACACAAAAACAGGTATGCACGACCTACCTCACACTATTACGATGTTACTCCCCAAATTATAGCCTCCAATTAGGTCTAAAATGTGGTATATCTACAAAAGAATCAAAATTGATCAAACCCCAAAAACTCGTTATAGAACAGAAATCAAGAAAAATGGATCAAGGGGAATCAAGGCCTTACCAAGTGGGTTCTTACGCATCAAACGATGTTCGAAACGGGGTTCAGACAAATATCTGGGAAGGATTTGAAGGTTCGTCCAGCTCTCCCCACACGAGCCACAAGAGGGAGGAAGAAAAGAGAGAAGAATGGGAAATCCCAAGTGGCTCAGATCTTAAAACCCCTAACTTTAAATGGCTGCACGGTTACCCGACACGGTTTGGAAAATCGTGGACCAACAGTGCGGTTTCCACTGTCTCACCCAGGGACTTCGTATGGCTTGCCCACACAGTTTTAAAATCTGTGCACCACCCCTATGGAGCCCATTGTAAAGGGTGCATAGTTTCCTGGGTTGGTCGCACAGTTTTTTCAAACTGTGCTCCAACCGTGCGCCCTTTTACGACCTCCACAACGTTAAAAAAATTTCCTAGATTTTCTCAGTTTTCTTAGAACAAGCCAAAATTCAAACAGGGTCAGGATTTTGACCTGTTCCAAAAACTCAGGTTCTTACAATCTCCCAACTTAACATAGCTCTTCCCCGAGCTATCAAACAAAACCTAGAGATGGAACCGAACATACCTCCCCGATCGAAGCAACCTGGACTTCCCCAGTCACAAGGTTCTGTCTAAATTCCTCAACGGGGTCCCCACCTTCGGAATCACCTAACTCGATCTCAACTAGACAAACTCAGAACAAGCAAAGGTTCGCTAACCTGTTTACAGACTCAAGGTCCTCTCGTGATGCATCGTCACCCCTACGCCTCATTGGAACCCCGTGTCACTTCCGACATCGAACGTATCGCGCTCCGCATTGGTGTCCGCCTCCATGAGGTCCGGTATCCCCTGGATGCTCAAAACGAACCTGGTACCTAGCACCTCATGTAACCCACATCCTCGATTCCCCAAAGCCCAAGGCACTTCATGTAACCCGCAGCCTCGATACCCCGATGCCTAAGGCATCTCAAGTGACATGCATCCTTGATGCCCCAATGATCATGACACCTCAAGTAACCCGCATCCTTGATAGCCCTAATGATACGCATCTCATACATATATATATAAATATATCATGCACCTGATATGGTTCCAATCCCACTGACTAGAATCTAGTCAGTCCACATAGATCTTGTGCATCATGTGCACTAAAAACGGACATTCCTCTACAGGCCATGCCAAAAAGGAAACATGGAAATCACAGCCACACCCGTGGAGTACATCTAACCATCGTCGGCTCACCAGCCTGCTTGGCCTCTGGCAGCTCCACAGCATGCACCTGGCCTGAAGTACGACTGCCTAATGTCTGACCTCCCTACGGTACTTCTCCAGCCACTGGCCACTAACACCTTAGCTAGATCTCGTTGTCTCTGTCATGTCTGCCACGTGCAGTTGAACCTCAGCTACCCTCTCCTAGTACCAAAACTGAAACAACTCCGGATGCCACTATCTGTCCTAGTCCCTGTCTGCCGGCTATCTAATAAGGCTTCCTCAAAAACCTCTCAAGGTTCCCGACCTGTCCACATGCCTGGAACTCCTTTGGAGGCCCATCGCACTGAGACCGAACATGCCCCTAATGTCCACACTGGAAGAAAACCACTACAGAACTTCTACGATGTGGTCTAGCTGAGTTCTTGGCCAGAATGCCCTGCGGGAACTCAACATGTCCTTGCATCCTACTATCTGAACCATCGCCTGAAGCTGTCACCTGGCCAACCTGGGGCCTATCCCTCTGGTTTCCCTCTGCTATGAGCGCCTGATTCACCACATCCTAAAAGAAACCCAGCCTAAAAATATTCACCTGGATCCAAATGGCGTGTCGTAAGCCATCCTAGAAGTGGCTCACCCTATCCGCATCATCGCTTACCATACCAGGTGAAAAGAAAGACAATTCTGTGAAGGTAGCTACATAGTCCATGACAGACATTTCTCGCTGCTGAAGACTCAAGAACTCCCGAGATCTCTTTTCCCTCAGTGTCTATGGATAGAAGTTCTCAAAGAACCTGTCCTCGAAGTCCTTCCATGCCAGTCCCTCATTCCTACGAGCCTAAACTTTTACATCCCACCAACGCTTCGCCGTTCTTCTCAGCATGTACGTCTCCAGCTTGACCCTCCACCCTGGAGGCATCTCGAGATGCTCGAAGATCATCTATAGGATCTTGATCCAGTTCTCAGCTACCTATGGACCACCCTCATCCTAAAAAAGTGGTGGGTGCTACGACTGGAACTCTCATGTCAAATATGCCATAGATGGCTCTGTACTCTGCGCGCCTCTGTCGATCCCCTGCAAGAAACATACCATGCTAGCTGCCAAACGCGGCTGTTGTCCTGCCTGCACCAGATCCTGAACCTGATCCTATCCCTGAGCTTGTACCTGTGGCTCCTGCTCTGCCTGCACCGGATCCTGAACCTGATCCTACACCTGTGGCACTGTATCACCTCCCGTCTAACGCTCCATCTCAATCGCCCAAAAAGGAACCTGCTAAATACTATAAATAGTCTGATATCCCATATATATATATATATATATATATAATAATATATATTCAATGTAGATAAGGAAAGCAGTAAAAGGCAGTGCATAACTACTACCCTTACTCTCCCCCACCATAACCCATGCCCCACAACATCTCAGCCTCATGGCCTCCTTACCTGCCCCTATCAGGGCCAAGTATCAAAAATAATTCAGGCCATGCCCGTCCTGACAACTAACATTGCCTCAAACTAACGACTGAGTCGAACAATCCTGGTGATCAAGATCACCTCAACCGATAATACATGCCTGCTCTCATAAGAGCCAGACCCAAATATCTTGTCACATGTAATTCTAAAAATATAAAAAGCATGACATAACACATTGCAACAACAAGAAATTTTATCATGAATCTCACCTATTCACATTTCAAAGCATATAAAGCATGGCAATTTATTTTTATTCACATGGTATTATCACTTAAAAAAGCATACGTGCAATTATGAAATTGAAATACCCTAAAAATATGTCTATCAAAACCAATCAAACAAGACTTACCATATCGGGCCAAGTTCCAACTCTCTCTTACCACACCGGTTCAAGGGTTAAATTTCACAATCAATAACCCCACACACCAAGTGAGCCACCGAGGAGGAAATCATATAAACTATAATTTGAGAAAAATCCAATAGCAATTTCCTACCCATGGAAACCTAGTCCATCCCTCGTACCTGGGGCTGCAGGCACCCAATCACAAGCTAGAAACATAGTTCCAATAACAACCTATCTCCATTCTACTATATCCCAAATAGTAAACTAGCAGAAATAAAAGATAAGTCTCAATCTCATTAGTATCCAGTAAAATGCTACTACTAAATCCCTATCAAAAACTCCTCTGATACCACTTTGTAAAGACCCGGACCTGAGCAGCCACCCAAACGGTGCTAAATGGGGCATGTGTTACTAACTTAGGCACACCTCCCCAAATGCCAAAGGCTTTCGACTAGCAGTGAGGGTCTTATAGGTACTGTGGGGAGGATATACCCTCTTGAAGGATAATAATGGTATTGGTCCATGTATAATAATAATGATGTAACGGAACATATGACTCAACAGACTCGAACTAGATCCACCGAGCGAAAACACATTCAATATCGATAAACAGTGGAAGCAATAAATATAACAACAACAGTAGAAATTAAACACAAAAACATGCTGAACACCACTTGTAACTAGCACTGAACAACAAACATTCATCCAAAGCAGGTCATGCATAACTGAATATAAAAAGGCACCAATGGCTAACCAAATATAGATATAAAAAGTAAGCATGCTGATACAGAAAATAAAAAAACAGAGTAAATCCAGCTAGGTAAGAACTCAAGGGCCATACCATCTCCAGGCAACAACTAACACAGCCAGCTTATGAAGTTGGCCTCTTACCTGCACATAAATCCATAAAGTCTGGATGCGTCCTGAAGGGCCCGTACTGGGTGTGAGACAAATCTCAGTAGGATACCACCCAATGGTGCGTACCTAATATAAGTGTTTACATAGGAATGCATTTACAATAAAATCAGTAAACAGAACAATGAAAAAATTAACACTAAATCCACTGATGCTTATCAGCCACCATGGAGTGTCACCTTCTTAGGCCAACATCGGAATCTCTTTCATATTACCCAGCACCATGTGCCCCATGACACCACGTGTCTCAAGAACTGCTGTCCCGAAGGCACGCCCAAGAAGTAACCCATAGGAACAACGATGCCTATCCTCAAATAAAATAACCGTAGGGACAACGATTTATTCCCGCAAATAAATAGCTGGAGGGTCAGCGATGACTGCCCTCAAATAAATAGCCAGAGGGTCAGCGATGACTACCATCAAATCAAGTAACTAGAGGGACAATGATTTCTTCCCTCAAATAAAGTATCCAGAAGAACATAGATATCTTCTCTCAAATAACGGAGAATCTCTTCCCCAAACCCGATAGCCTCAATGCTATCCCCTGAAGGCTCCTCACCTCCCACATGGCTTTATACAGCAAGCACCCCCAACCAAAGCACCTAAAAAGCATCTAAGTGGGCCTCTACCCATACGAGTGGTCAAAACCACCTCATCATGGAGCATCTATGTGTGCACACTACTCAAAGTTTTGGGTGAGTGGTAATCACCAAAATAGTACCAAATCCACCACACATCTGACACCTCGTGTCCCTGTGACCATGCTTCTCAAGTCTAATGGCCTCACCATCCATGTAACCCGGGCCAAGCCTAACCTGATAGTCGTACTGCCTCAATCCGACGTCCATGACGCCCAATGCTGTGGTCAAAACCACCCAAAGTAACTCGGGTCAAGCCCAAACTGACAGTTTTACTGCCTCAAGATGAGGTCCATGATGCTCAATCCCATGGTCAAAACCACCCAAGGTAACCTGGACCAAGCCCAACCTATGATCAGCATAACTCAAGAATATTCGGGTCATGCCCAACACCACCTGAAGGTTCTAACATATGCAATTAAACATGTACATATAAAACACATTTAAATAGAACACATAACTGGGAAAACCATCCAAACAGATGAATTTCACTAAGAAAGTGTTGTCCCATACAAGCACTGAAGTTTCTAAGGTCTCCAACAATTCATATCAAGGATTAAATAACTAAACCTAATATTTTAAACCAAACCAATTCAAGTATTATCATTTTGGAAACCCCGGCCAAAATGCCCGATGTGAGAAACGACCACTCACCCGACCCTGCTCAATCAAGAAAGGAAAAAGGGCATACCCAAAGGTATCCCATAGGTCTAATAAGAAATTTAAAAAAGAATTAGCAGATAAATTAGGGTCTCTCTCAAAATACCCAAAAACGCACCAAGGGCCGCTCTACCCAAATGTCCACAAAAACACAAAAAGAGGTATGCACCACCTACCTCGTACTAGTACGATGTTAGTCCTCTGATGATAGCCTCCAATTAGGTCTAAAACGCGGTAGATATACAAAAGAATCAAAACCTCTCAAACCCCAAAAAATCATTCTAGAACAGAAATCAAGAAAAACGGATCAAGGGGAATCAAGTCATTATAGAGGGGGTTATAACGCATCAAAAGATGTTTGAAACAGGGTTATGACAAAGATCCAGGAAGTATTTGAAGGTCCGGTCAGCTCTCCCCACGCGAGCCACAAGAGGGAGGAAGAAAATAGAGAAGAATGGGAAATACCGAGTGGACCGGATCTTAAAAACCCTAACTTTAAGTGGCCTCACGGTTACCCCGCATGGTTTGGAAAACTGTGAGACAACCGTGTGGTTGCCACTATCTCACCCAGGGACTTCTCACGGCTTCCCCACACGGTTTGGCAAACCATGCGCCAGCTATGCAGAGCCCACTATCAAGGGTTCATGGTTTCCTGGGCTAGCCGCATGGTTTGTTCAAACCATGCACCAACCGTGCACCCCTATATGACCTCCACAACTTTAAAAGTTTTTCCTAGACTTTCCCAGTTGTTTCTCAGAACAAGGAAAAAATTAAAACAGGGTCGGGATTTTGACCGGTTCCAAGAACCTGGGTTCTTACAACTTCTAACTTCTACCGTAATCAATAAAAGGGTTTGAGTCCTCTGTGATTAGGGTTACAGTAAAAAAATAAAATACAACACAAGAAAATAAAAATAAAATACAATAGTGGAGTCATCCACCACTCTCCATAATGGATTTTCCTTTAAAAACTCACACGTCTCCCTTTTAAGTATTACCCAATATTTATACCATCATTCTAAAATAGTTATTGAGGAATCTTAATGCGTGAAACATTTTCCTCTTCTATTCATCTTGGTGGAATTAATAAATTCCATGTGAAAAAAACAATTCCTTAATCTTAGATTTCTAAGGATCATTAATTATTCATGTGATGTTTTTCCATCCCTTTTTTAAAAATCATATGGGCATGATATAAAAATATATAAAATAATATAATGAGTTCATTCTATTTGAAAATGGTTAGATCATGTTGTGACTCTTCAATTATTATTTTTCATCATTCTTTATGGCATGATAGATGTCTCTAGGGTGTAAGGATTCTAAAAATGATATATTCAGTTTAATTATTCGAAGTATCTTCATGTAATGGACTAATACTTTGAGTTATAAAGATTATACTTCTCTAATTATATTTATTCCCTTGCGTATTACTATAGGCTTCATAATAGAAAAATTAATTTTTCTGTAAAATTTCAATAGATAAAATTTCATGAGAGAAACTAGATTTAAATTTAAAAATGTGTAACATCTTATTTAACTTCATATGAGTAAACCAACTCCCATGCATAGGTTGATGAAAATATTATGTGATATATAAGAAGTTGTAATTTGTAAAATCAGAGGGTAAATTCATATGTATAATGTTTAATTTATACATAACATACTTTAATTTGGAATATTTTGGGTTTAGATGGTACATAAGAAGATGAAAATCTTACAAGATATGTAAAATGTTCCAATTTAACCAAATCATAATTCTATTCATGCATAAAATGATTTTCAATATATAAGAAGTTAATATTATCTAATAATTCATAATTTTATTGTATGAATAATATGTTTTTGATTGATATGTAAGAAGATAGAATTGGAAATATTTTCAATTCTTTTTTCCAATATATTATTTATCATAAAGACATATCCATTTTTACACACTACTTAACATCATATGCAATTATTAACTTCTATTTAAAAATAAAAAAATTAATTTTTTATTTTCTATTATTTAAAAATATGAATAAAAACCAATAATTGGGCCATTTTCACAACTAGGACCTTAGAAATAATTGTTTTTAAGGAAACTTATTTGATGAATCTGAAGATTTATTAGAAGAGATACATAACTTGATTTACATATAAGGATTGTGTGAAAAGAGAAATTCAGTAATGGAAAAACATAAAGAAAATAAAAGAAATGTGATACATATGTTTTGTAACCCTAAATCAATTGGAGGAATGTTTGTGAGTGGGTAGGGAGATTTTTCTCAAATCTAAAATAGTTTACTCAATTAGGGAATGGCGTGGGTGCATAGATTAGGCCTACATACTACAACATAAATACCTATATTCCTTTCACTAATAGTCAATTATTTGTGATAACATGTCCTCATTATTATATATAAGTGGTTTTTGTTAGTAGTGATAAAAATATTTAGGATAAGATTGGTGGTGATCATTAATATTTAACTATGAAATGATAGGAAGTGATATCTAGGAATATATAGTTCTTGCAGGGTCATTAGAGATGCTATTAAATTTAAATATTTTCTTTAGAGTTAAAATAAATGTGAATAGATTTATTGTAAAAATGATGAAGAGGTAGATGAAAATGAGTTTAATAAAAGAAAAACAAATAAAAACAATTACATAATTATTCTAGTTGTGTTTGGAATGAAATTATAGTGTATAGGGACACAGTTGATATCTTATAATCTAAAAGTGTATCATATTTTTTACATGGCTAAAAGTAACTTGTGATATTTTAATTTGTTTTTGTTTTCTCATTATTGTATATTGGTTTTCACTACCCTATCAGTTTTATTCTAATAAAATCCCAAAACAAATCCTGTGTTACAATATTTTACTTCATTTCCTCCAAATTTTAAAAAAAATTGTTTAAAACTTTATTTAAAAGCGATGAAATGGATGAAAATAATTAAAAAACTCCCTATATGTTATGTCAAATACTTAAAAAATCTAAACCAAAGTAGAATTATTTTTTTGGTCCAATATTTAATTGCATTAACCATTCCACCATGCATATATAACCATTCATACCCTATAAAAAACCAATAAACAACATATAATCCATAAAAAGTATCATTTTTGAATATTTTCTAAATTTTAGTTTTCTTTTAAGAGTTTAACAAACCTAATGCAAGTGATTTTTATGGTAATATAATGTTTTTCAATACACCATGATATCATTATAATAAAAAACATTAATTTTTTCAATAAATGATTAAAGGACACAGTTTATTAAGTTTATGAATATACATGTAACATTAGTTAAACCAAATGGGATAACTAACCACTCATAAAAAACTGAATATATTTTAAAGGTGGTCTTCTGATAATATCTATTTTTATTAAAATTTGGTTGTACCCACTTTTAAGATGAATTTTTTAAAACATAACATCCCAATGTAACTCATAGATCATCTCAACAAGTGGAGTTATGTGATAGTGGTACTTAATTTCTAATTTTTTACTGGCATGATAATCCACATACATTCACCGTAATCCATATTCCTTGGGTACTATGGTCACCATAATTCTTCGTGGACTTTTTATTTCCCATAAAAATCCTTTACTCATGATATTTTATTAACATGGTATTGGGTATTTATAGTATCATTCAAATTATATGTAACACCCTAAGATTTTTTAATGTTTTTTTTTGAATTAATTTAATATTTTTGATATTTTTCATTTCGCACAATAGTGAATATAACTTGTGTTATATGAAAGAACTATGTTTGGATTGTGTTTCATGCAAAAAAAGTTGATATTTCACTACATGGAACAATAAAATTAGCTTAAAGTAAATGTAAAACTATGTTTGGCTTGTTTTACACAAAATTTTTAGTTCCTTTGATATCTTATGTTAGAAGCAATACCTAGTTTTAACAAACTAAAATTCACTATTAATATTGTTATAAAAATATTATTATAGTTTCCACCTAGCCATTGGAATGGATGTTATGCTTAATATTAACTAAAGTGTGAAAATATTATTTATATATGTAAATAAAATTAGTCCTTTGGTTATCAATTAGTTAAAAATTAAAGTGAAAACTATTTGAAGATAAAGAAATTCATTTTCTAAGAAAACTATTTTTCCTTGTACAAACACTATTTTATCTCAATTAATTATACAAACCACTTTTGAGGAATGTTTATAATAAAATTTATATATTATATATTAAATAAATTTTTTTACACTCATCCTATAGATTTCATAGGCATAATATAAGAATAAATTTAATTTTATGAATAAAAAGATGATTTTTCAAAAATTTAATTTTACCTCCTTTTAATGGAGAATATATTTTAAATATAATTTTTGACACTTTTATATTTATTGTGTGAAAAAATAATGTTCATTTTAGAAATTTTTATATCAAAATTTACTTTGGGAAAAAAATTTGGTATTTGTTTGTGAAGTTTCATTTTTGGATGAATAGGGAAAAACACTGTAATTTCATTCAAAACCACATTTAATATAATTTATTTATATAGTTAAATTATATTTTAATTTGGTTTTAAGGTATAATTAGATCAAGAATAAATAAATTACTTCAATTTTTTATTTTACCTAGTTTTAAATTGAAACTGGATATAAAAACATTTCAAACATTTTGACCTTTTTTGCTTTAAAAACTTGTTGTCTCATCCCATATGTGGGATTAATTTTAAAATAATTTATTCCACTTATGTTATTATAATTTATAAAAATGGATTTAATATTTTAAATAGTAAAATTTATAATTTCTAAAAGGGTGAAATTATTTTTTGATGAAAAATATTAGTGAAAGTAATTAAAATTAGTTATAATGATTACGGTAAAAACGAGATTATTTAGTGGTTAAAATTTAATTTAAGGGGCCAAATAACAAAGATAAATGTAAAATATCTATTTTATAGTCTTATTTATACCAATTACCCTCTTTTATTGAAAATTTACAGTTATTGGAGACACATTATATAAGGGAGACCTCTCAATAATGTTTTCCTTTTTATATTTACAATAATGTCACTCCTACTCCACTATAAAAGGGAACTCACCCCCTCACTTATTCATACTTATAATGACCATTGTCTCAGACAAAAAAATCCCCAAATATACTCCAAAATCTACTCACTTAATCTTATATTTCTCACTTTAGGTAGAAATCCAACCAAGGAATCACTTTGGTGCTAACCAAAAGGGGTTACTCAAAAAAGTGGTAACATCCTTCCACAAGATATTTTGTTTTATTTTTATTATCCACCACCTAAAATATTATTTTTTTTAAATTATTATATAATAATATGAGTATCCTAAATATATTTATATTTTTTTACAGTATGGTTTTAAATACACTCTCACACACTTCCATCAAATAGGATACACAATCATAGTTCTTGTGTACGACGAAGAACCGCCTCGCAAACCGATGTCATTCATTCTTCCATTTCCACATTTAAAGGTAGGGAATAATGATGGAAATTTTATTTTTTAGATGATATATATGATTTTTATGATTTTTTTAATATTCTGGAAGTAAAATATAACACATACCTTCATTCTTTCCAATTTATGGAAATACGATAACTTCATTTGTGGATGTGCGGACTACCACCTCCTTAAAGTGATGTGATTCATTCAAACATTACATGGAATTAATTAAGTGAAAGTTTATTATGTATATTAAATAATAGAAATAATGTAAATATAATATAAAAATCTATATATATTATTTACTTTTCATTCTTTAAGAATATAACAAGAAAATGGAAACAATGTTCATGCATACATATGGCATACCGTCTACATGGACGATGTATTTCAATTTTTATTTATATCTTTTATATATTATTATAAATACATATATAATGAATATATATTATATTTACACAATTATTTACATTTTTTAAAATAATTAAATCATGATCTAGGTAAGAGGACCCTGGATAACAAGTAAAATCATGTATGAAAAACAAAGCTGTTATTACCTGAAACATAAACTAAACACGGAATTGTTAATAAACGTGTAATATAATGTCATAATAAAATCATATATGGTATGATATATAATAATATGGTCCTGTGGTGGATTTATAAAAACTTATATTTATTAAATATTAGGATTTGATGTGTATGAAGAACGTCAACACTTATGGTAAGGGTTTTCTCATCTCACTTTTATTCCCATGTGATTTATACCTTATTAACCACTCATTTATTTTTGTGTGGTGTATATACTTCCCATTAATTTATTATATGATTATTATACTTAAATTTATGGGTATTTACATATCTATTTTATGATATTTCTTTCAAGGGGTTTACAGTTTAAAATTATCAATTTGGTAAAAGAAATTTTTGCCTCAATTTTTCTTCTTCGAGATACATTCCATGTTATGCAGCAATATTTTTATATGGGGTGTATATAGTTCCCTTTTACATGTTTCAATAGAAATATAATTATTTTCATGGTATTTTAAGCTTCATTTAATGTTATTATTTCAGGGTTATTATAATTCAATGACACCAGAGTGGTAACAGTATATTGTTACACTCATAGTTTATCAGGATTGATTATGATATTTCTTTCATTGATAATATATTAAGATCCATATATAAAGAAATATCTTGAATTTTATTCTCATATTTTTATTCATGATATATTAATCTAATGGTACAATTTTTACACTATTTTTTAATTAATCTAATTATGGAAACATTTTTAAGAAAATATGAGTTTATTTCTTTTTTCGGTCAGAAATCTGTGTTCTTCCAACACCATGTTTTCTAAAAATGATTTTAGAAATTTTATATTATTCTATTATTTTGTTTAAAATACATTTATAACTATGTTTTTTCTTTTTAAAAAAATGTTTTTTTAAAATCTTTTTATTTTCCAATCGACGCACTTTTTAAAAAAATTTACATTGCGAAAGGAATGTTTAGAATGTATGGATTTATCAGTAGTCATGACTATCCTTCTGTTTAATATTCCTCTACAATTTTACAAGATATATTTTTAAGAGAAAAATTCCCTAATATTCTATAAAATCAATTTTTAAAGTGGTATTCAAAGAAAAAGGTTTTCAAAAAGGTTTTATATTCAAGAAGTGTTTTAAACGATTTTTCCAAGTTTTCATTAAATGTTTTTAGTGCTGTTTTGAAAGAAAACGGTTTTAAAATAGGTTTTATTTTTAAAACTAGTTTAAAATGTTTTTAATGAAAAAAAAAATCAGTATGTTTTCAAGATTATTTTATAACTTTTTAAGGAAAATATTTTCAAGATGTTTTCAAGCTTCTTTTATAAGTTTTAATGGAAAAAAAATCTCAAAATGTTTTAATGGTTATTTTATATGTTCTAAAGGTAAAAAGTTTTCAAAATGTTTTTATGCTTCCTTTAATTTTTTTTAAAATAAAATTCTTTTTAAGATGTTTTAAAGCTTCTTTTATAAGTTTTTATGGAAAAAGTGTTTCAAAATGTTTGTAATATTCCTTTATAAGTTTTTAAGGTTATTTTCAAAGAAAATGGTTTCCAAAATGTTTTATATTTTAAAAATTATCTTTTTCAAATAGTAAAAGATATTTTCCTCAAGAAATTATTTTAAAATATTTCTCAAAACTTATTTTCCATATAAGATGACATCTAGTGATGATACTCACACTTTACTAGGGATATGATTCAAGGGTATCATTCATATTCTTTCTATGAATGGTTTATGTTTTGATTGAAGGTTGTTTATGAAACCCATTTCTATTTCACGAGTTATATATTTAAGAAACCCATTTCACTTTCATGGGTTATATTTTTCGAAAACTTATTTCTATTTAATGGGTTATATACTTATTTCTATTTTATGGGTGAATTTTCCAACTTTGAGAATCATAGAAAACATTTACCTTTGAGAGATGAAATATTTATGTATTTTTTTAGTTAGTTAATACTAAAAAATACCCAATAAACAATTAATGTGTAATCCCATTAGTTTATATGAAATCATTTTTCAAGTAAATTTAATTTATCTGATAGCTTGCATTACACAAAACACTTAGTTTTAACAAACCACAATATAATATTAATATTAATATTTTAAAATGATTTTTATAACCTATCCATTAAACTTAGTGGTATGAATATGAATAATTACATTTTAAAAATTATTTATAATGGTTTTAGATAAAGAGATCATATTTATAAAAAAGTAATTTATTTTAAGTAAAGTCTTTATGTGTTTTGAAAATACTGTTTTCTCAAAAAATGTTTTTATTTCTTTTTGTGAAAAAATAATACAAGTAATATTTTTAAAATTTTAGAAATTTTATTTGAAAAAAATAACTAATTTTTCAAAATCTTCATGTAAAAAATATTTTTGAGTGAATTGTTGAGAATTTTGTATGAAAAATAATTTTCTAATGAATAGTAAAAATACCGACTTTTATTAACAATTTCCTTTCATTTAAAGAATTTACAAGAAATTTTATATTTTAAGATGGTATTAAAAGTAAAATTAAGTAAATTATATATTTATCAATCCAATTTAGTCAATTTAAATCGATTTCATATTGAATCCCCCAGGGGTTCAGTAGAGTGGTACCTACAAGTTGTACCCCTCAATCTAGGCGGGAACTAGCTCAGGCTTGAGTCTCGCAAGTCTCAGACACTATTAATATTATGAATATGGATATTCAAATCTATTCGATTAGCTGGGGAACATTTATCTCCCTATTTTGGCGGGCCCACCATATGGGTAAAGAGGGGGACTTAATTGACAACCATATTTTTCACATTGGTCTTGGACCAGTTGGTGAGGACTCATAAAGTGCATCCATGATACCCAGGTTCAATTCTAGGTGGAGGCATATTTATAGGTTACTATATAATTATTGTAGTAGGTATTGTTTGGTACAATAGAAGCCAGAACTATTCACCTTCGGGCCACTGGTGTGGGCATGGAGTCGTTAAGACCTTTGGCCCACCCAAAACTTCGGGTTAGTAAGTCTTTCAGGCCACCTTAAGGCCTTAGATCCATATCAAGGTTTTCATTCCACCTCAATTCCTTTGTGACACCTAATATGCAATTTCAAACTAAACAAATTCTATAAGGAACAAGCTCCATAGGAGGATTCAGAGCAGGTGCATTCACCAGAGCATATCTATCGAATTTGGAAGAATGAGAGGGTATGCACTTGCCATAGGTATCATGCCTATTCATTATTGTAAAATACAAATAGAAAAATATCCATGCAATGGTGGAGAGATGATCAGGATTCCGACACTAAGGAGGGGGAGTTTCAAGTGGTTATAGTTTAGGATTTATTCCTTTAAGACCTTCAGGTCCAGTAATATCATGAATCCTATGGGAAATGTAATGTTAGTATTCCCATTCAACCCTTAAAAGAGGTATTATTAAAAATTAATAAAAAATGAAGGCATTAATTCCATTTAAGAAGTATTTCATATTGAATTTTGACATTAAAACTTTCAATACTTATGAAAATTTTCTCTTTGGAAAACTGTTTTTTCAACACATTTGCTGTTTTAATTTTAAATAAATGTTTTCCAATTATATGAATGTAATTTGAAAAAAAAAGATATTAAATATTTTTAATTATCATAATCAACATTATATAATAATTTCAAATTAATATTTTCTCAAAAATAATATTAAAATAGTAAAAATTATTTATCATGGTTAATTTTAAAACAGGTCTACCAATGGGTTAAACTAAAAAATAAAGGGTAAATTAAATATAAACTTGTAAAATTACAATTTAATTAAAATATTTAAATATTATATCATCTATTTTTTTAATGAGAAATGTTTTATCCTTTTTACATGTTTAAATCATGGGTACACCTTTTTATTTTCAAAAAACCTATGTATATCCTTTCCCCCACATGTAAATTAACACCCCATCTCCTATCATATTCACACTTCCAAAACAATTTGGTATGTAAAATCCCTTCCCAAATCCATTTTTAATTCCATCCCCACCTCCTAGAGTACTTATTTTTATTATTAAAACCTCCTTTGATGGATAATGGTGTAAACCTGGAAGGGTTCTCCAGAGTAATGGTATAGTCCTTAACCATGCGTTTTCATTTTATTAACTCATATAACTCCATCAAATATTATTCAAAAATTATGATATAATAACATTATTATATTCCATATTGATATATTTTATTATATTAATTTAATTACCTACATCAATATCCTCTTTCATCAATTTGGAAACAAAATCATTGATCGTGTGTATGGAATACTACCGCCTTGCGAAATGATGTAATTTTTTTCCATAAACGCCTCTCATGGATGGAGATAATTATGGATTAAATGTTTATAAATTATATTAACGAAATTATTATACTTATAGGTTTATAATATATAATCTACATTTTTACCTTCTAATCCATTAAGAAATAATAGCATTGCTCATGCTTATTTGTGGACTAGCGTCTCCACAAAGTGGTGTGAAACGTTTTTCATTTTATTTTGACTTGGATAGTAATAAGGATATATTAGATGAATATATATAATATCTATTATATAAAAACTATTCTTTAAATTTGAATTAATATTTACCTTTTTTCCATTCCATCATTTGAGAAAATGGAAATAACTTTCATTAGTGCTTACAGCCTATCATCTCCTTGAACAGTGTAATCCATTTTATATATATATATGATTAAGGGGTAAATAAATATATAATTAATATATTTGATATTTATATCATTATTATAATTATTTATATGATTAAACCATGATAAAATTAAAATAACCAAAACTACTAATCCAATACATACATGAAAAATGAAGTAGTTATTACCGAAATGTGATTTTAACCAGAAATTGTTAATAATCATTTAAAAAAGGTTTATAAGTAAATAATATATGGTATGATATATATAATTATTATTCTATAATATATTTTTAATGAACTTATATTTATAATATGGAATGTTTTAATGTGTATGAATGAATTCAAGACTTAAGGTAATGGATTTTTCATCTCACATTGAAAACTGTGGGACCCATGCCATATTCACCACTAGTTTCTTTTGTTAGTGTATATACAACCCATGAATATTTTTTATAATTATTCTTATGATAATTATTCAATAAAAATATCCATATATGTTTTTTTCTTTCATGGGGCTTACAATTAAAAATTTACCCAAGTGGTAAAATATTTATGTTACAGTCTCATTGTTTATCGGGATTGTTTATGATTTTTCTTCCAATAATGAGATATTATGATATACCTCTCAAGAAACTATTTAATTTTAATATCCTTTAGTTATTTATTTAAATTACATGTTTTAATTTCATTTTCATATCTTTATATACTCAAGATTCCAGAATAATTTTTTTAAGGAAAACTGAATTTATTTCTCTCTTCCTTGGAAAACCCTTTATCTTCCATGTAAATGTTTTATAAAAATATTTTAAAGAATATTTTCACTATTTTTCAATTATTATTGAAATTAATTTTTACCAATTTTTTTATTTTTTTTCAAAATGGTTGTAAAATAATCTTATTATCATTTTATGAATAAGGCTCTCCTAACTTTTTACCAAAAATGTGAACGGAATATTTAATTTAACATGTAAGGAATGAACATTCTTTTCAGACCTCATGGTCTCTCAATGATTTAAATATTCCTTTACAAGTTTACATGTTTATTTTTAATGAAATTTTTTTCATTAATACTTATGTAATTTTTTTAGTTTAAATAAGTGTTTTCAAAGTGGAATGGTTATTTGCCTCAAAAACATTTGCTGTGATATTTCAAAATCATTTTCCATCTACGATGAAATATTTTGATGCTACTTAATTTTTATTCAGGATATGATCCAATTATACCATTGTTATTATTTATCAAGATTATTTATGATATTTATAAAGATATATTTATAAAACCCATTCCTTTTCAATGGTTTATGCTATAATGAATTGATGAGAGGATTATGAAACCCATTTCCTTTCTATGGGTTATGAAATGATGACTTCTTCATGAAACTCATTTTTTTATATGGGTTATAATATGACGAATGTTTTCAGATCATGTGGCACATGAATGTATGGATCATGTGATGGGTGGAACTTATATCTTCCTTCAATTCATTAGGTAATGAATAATGTTCTATGAGATCAAAGAGTACATGATAGGTTATCCAAGCCTGGAAAAAAGGGTACACAAGAGGTTATCCCAAGCCCAAAAAATAAGTTACATGGGAGTTTATACTAATACATAAGTAGTTACATGGGAGGTTAACCCAAGTCTACCATCTTATGAATGTCTTAGTGGGTATCTTTGATATATGGTTTTCTATTCTTATATGTATTTCACAAATCTATGTATTATACTAATGTTATGATATCATGGATCGTGTTATTTGATTACTCAATGATTCATATCTTATGAAAAATCAAGATTATTTCATGAATAATATTTATGATCAATGATATGCCTGGTATTTTTTCATTAAATGTTATTCTCATGTTCTTATACTATTATGCTCATGTTATATTGATATATCCCTTGTATACCCTTATTGAGCATCTATGGTCATCCTTTCTTATGTTTCCTTTACCTAGGTTATGAATAAAGGTCTTAAGTATGGTATGTCAATGAAGTGTACTATATGGGAAGATCTTGATGGGATATGTTTAATATCTTTCATGAAATAAGAATATTGTGTATCTAGTCTCTAAAGACACTAAACATTCACAGTCCTTGGTAATGTATTTATGAAATGTATAGAATACTAATCTATTAAAATGTAATATTTATGTATGAAAAGATTTGTTCACTATATAATGCCTCTAATATATTAATTAATGATCCATAATAGTCAATTATAAATCATGGGTGGTGCAGTTCCACTTTAGGGGTCGAGATATCTGGAACTATATGCCACTACTCGATGATCTTTCATAAAAAACACATCCTTGGACTGATGAAGGTACGCCACAATATATAACACCCCAATAAAAGTTATACTTAAAAGATTAAATATTACTACCCATTTCAACAAGGTGGACCATTATTTGTTGGAGACTATTTAATTAAAACTCCGTAATTATGCATGCTTGGAATTATGTAGTGACGGGATGAGTGAACTCTTGGGAATTTTCCTAGGGTGTGTGTGAGTGGGGAAGAAGCGCACTAAAATAACTTATGTTAGAGTATAAGGAAAATAATTATTCTGATAAGTGACCCTGGTGGGTAATAACATGTGGTGTATTGGGAAGATAACCAAGGAATTATAGAATACCCTTGGAGTTTGATGAGCAGGTTCATGGCATGAAGAGGCTGGTTTATGACACAATATAACTCAAATTACTTTTCCTGGTTGAGGTAATATAATAATAGGAATGGTGGTAAAATTACTCTTTATCTCTTGAAAATATTCTTCACACTACTTAAAGCATATGAATCTTGCTTATTTCATGTGTTGAGAAATCATTGGATCCACAATCCTTGAGAAATTCTAAATGAAGTGGTGATGAAAACCTATAAAACCATGAAACCTCTTTATTTAAAATACATTACAGGCAATATTTCAAGATATTCTCAATTATACTTTTATAGGGTCTATAGAGATACTCTCATAAAAAATAACTTGGTTAATGAATTTTATTTCCTAGGCCTGTAAGGAACATTTTGATAGATTATCATAAAACTGAATTTTTCATAATATCTTTAAGAAAATGTAGAGATGTCACACACTCATGTTTGAGGATTTAGAATAAAATTGGATATTAAACGAAGACCATGAATAATGATTCTCGAAAAGGATGAAATATCATGTTCATTAATTACATGAATACTAGTAGATCATTAATCTTCATAGAAGAAATCACTAGGTATTCAGAATTTGGATTCTTTCTATAAAAAATAGTATTTGGAACGCCATACAGACTAACTTAAAGACGATGATATCTTGAACATAGATCTATTTTGGAAAAACACCTCCCCCTTTATCTGTTCAAATGGATTTTTGATTTTGGGAAAGATTTGATAGTTCTTGATTATTACATGTTTGATATTATGATATTCTACACAAATCCATATCCACCATAAAATTTCTTATAAAAAATATCATGATATCCCCACAGATAATTGATTGGTCTAAGGAATACCTTTGACTCTAATTCCTATATCTAAATTTTTAGTTCCCTAAATTATTTCAGATCTATTCGATATTGAGGGTTTAAAATAGGTTTGGTCCTATAAATAACATTATTGGTGAACTCCATCTCTTATTTTGGATACAAACCTAAGAAATATTTTGGGAACACATCAGGGTAAAGATTCACTATTAGAGGTAAATCCAATTTCCCATTATATCCCACTTCTTCGAGTATAAGACTATCCAATTTAGTAATTATCAACCCCACTTTCTTCTTTATCAGGCCTTTCATGATTGTCTTGAGACTCCCATTTACCATATATTATATATAAGGGAATAAGTGGATATGAAAATGGTATTCTTTTACAATTTCAATAAATGTATGTTCTGAATTAGTTTAACTATTCTATTTTTAGAATGAAATATAATGGGTAGATTTTATGAACCATTAGATCCCAAATATGTCTATAAAAATTCTCCACTAATGATGAAGATGTAAAAATCTTTTTCTAACCTATTCTCTTCCCGAGAGGTATATCAATCCTAATATAAGTAGGTGATACCTCTACTTTCAACTAAGAATAGAAATCAATATCTCATAAATAAATCAATTCAAAGGACCTATATTAAATAAATCACATGACAATGTAGATGATACAAAAATAATACCACTAACTGTTGAAGGTTGAACATCATTCTTGGTATTATATTAATTTTAATTTTATATCCATCTAGAAGACATATGTTGGCCCTCTGATTCTAGTCTATACATAGAATATTGCATAGCCACAAACCCTTTCTTGACTACCCTGATGGTTGTTAGATTTTTTTTCTAGAGAAAAATTCTATATAAATTATGATTACCTATATTAATAGTTTTTAATATTAATAAACCCCTTATTACATCAGGATTTTTTTTTGTGTATCATAGTATGTGATAGTGTCCTAAGAGTAGTTGTCACACTAAAAGGTCATAACAGTTCCCCACTATGATGAGAACCCATAAGTGTTGTGACACAATTATTAAATATATTTTATATAGATAGATGATATTATTTGATGGACACAAATGATATAGGCTATTAGGGGTGGAGACTAATAGGTCATTGAGGCACCTTCTCATAGTATACGCCCTTGGTAATATCCAACGTACAATATTATAAGAATGAGACCCACCAGTAGAAAATCCACATCTATATGTGTCATTGGATTTTTATATCTGTAGATGTGTGTATTGATCCATAGACTCTAATATTATAATTAATAAATATTATGAGTCGTGTACTTTGATTTATTGATGAAAACAGTAATGATATATGTTCACAGTGAGGTATGATGCATTGGGTGTGTCATGAGTAATATTGAATTAATGAATAATGTGAGAAATTATTTGTCCATTTTATTCTTTAAAATAATTTCATATCGCAATCCATTATATATAAATGATATATCCAAAATAAATACATGGTCATGGTGTTCTATGGGAAAGTTTGATTTTCGAAATGTCAAAGAAATAGACAACGAGCACATAGGTTGATGACACTGACATGGAACCCGTTTGATTAGAGATATATTAATAAAGGTATTATCTTACACATTAAGTGTATTAATGAAATATTATATTGTTTTGGCGTTAACTTTTTTCTCTATGGGTTCCTTGACATGTTGTTATATGTTAACATTGAACTTTAGGCTACTTCGCCTAATTATATTAGGGAGGCCTAGAGGGTCACAAACTAAGTGTATCTAGAATCTAAGTTAAATACTGTATTATTATTTATTATTTAATAAGTTAAATAAATATTATTCCCACATGTGGTTTAATAATTATTCATTTTTTCATGATCACGTATATTCCTTCACTAGTTATTCAAGAGAATATAACATGATAAGAATAGTTAATAAATATTTATTTCATATTTAGTGACTATAATATTTATTTATTTATTAGTAAATAACAAAGTTATATTTATTTATTAAATAAATAGTTATTATTCAAGGCCTAATAAATATAGTGAAAGAATGGAAGATCGAGTTTTTAGGTCTGTTGATAAATAATATATACATTGAATCTTATTTGATTAAATATAATTTAATTTAATTTTCAAGTTAAGATAATGTCAAGGAAATAATAATATTATTATTATTTTAGATATGGTGGTCTATGAGGGATTAAATAAATAATAAAGGTAAATTGTGTACATATATATTTCTAAACCATATCGATATTTAAACCCAATTATATTATTTTTCTATTTGATCTAATTAATTTGTGTTATTCACAACAACAACCAAAGAGAATCCTCTCAATACCTAGAGAGATCCCTCTCCAAGTACTCTCCCATGAACATAGAGTGATATTCCTCCGCCTACCACTCTCAAGTATAGAGAGATCAAGGATAATGCAACGAATGATTCAAGTGTTAGGATCTGCGGTTCTAGAACCTAGAGATTCCTATGATGAAGTTCAGATATTTTTAGAACATGTGTGGGTCACCGCTAGATGGAATTTTCAGTTAATTTCTACAATGAAATGATGGTATAATGTAGATCTATTTTTAGATCCATAAATGTAGAAATAATTCACGAAATTTAATTCCTTAATTGATTAAATTAATTAAAAATAATATGTTATGACCTATTCTTGGTTCTGAAATTTTATCCCTTGTATGTTTTTATTTATTCCATTCCATTGATTATGACCTTCATCATCGTGTAAATCTCATAATGATCATCGATTATGAAAAAAATATGTTGTGCATGACCCATCTCACACTTCTACGGTGCCTATTACCTACAAGTGGTATCTGACTGGTCACATATTTATTAATAATTATTTAATGATTTTTGACTGATTTATACATTTTTCATTTAGTTTTGAATTCAATTTTAATCATCACTTAGATCCAAATTGAGATATTTTCTTCCTTCGCTTTCATTTATCATAGATCAAATCAAATCAATTAATTTTATGAATGAAATAAAATTGAAGATATCATTCAATGGTGAAAGGATTATATCTAGATAACACAAGATTATACACAGTGTAACTGAAGTTACATACTGTGTACTAGTGTTCAATACAATAGGAATTAATTAAGAATTAATTAAAAACATGTGCATTGAATACACATGGTGCATTTAATTTCTTACACTATGTGTTGACCGGGTCATCCTAGCACATGGTCATCTATAGTGCATTCCATGTAGCCCATGTACATAATGTGTTGTCCTTTAAGTCACAGATGGGAAACAAATTTCCATACACAGACTACCCAATTGGTGACTATATAAATCAAATACCACACACCGTGTATATCTTTCTACAAAACATGTTATCCAATTTTCTGAGGAATGATTTCAATGATGAGTCCCTAGGTTTGTGCCTCGGATAGATGGTGAGATATGTACATGCTATATAGATTTCCTGTACACATCATGTACTTATAAAAAATTACACAGAATTAAAATTAATTTATTATACTATATGAACCTTATTGACATGTTCTTGTGTGTGTTCATTAAGTTGATAAGACATTCCATGTGATGAGTATAAATATATAAATATATATAAAATTTTAATTAATGTTTGTGTAATATTCAGATCTACATATCATGTAGGATTCATATTATAGTTACTACTCTACATGCATTCAAGCATATCATGTTATAGAAAAATCTTGTAATCTGTGTAATCATTAAGCTGATATTACATTTCATAAGAGTATGTAATATGTTATATATTCCATATGTCACAAGAATAAACAGTATATGAGTATAATAAATGTTGGGTAGATTCATATGGTTATTCATTGTGTTTCCTCCAAGTTAAATTTATATAAACAGATCATTTTAGATTAATTTATTTAATTTGATTAAAATTGCGATGGATGAGAATCTCAAGGAAATTCAAATGATAAAATAGATAATATAATTGATTAATTAAATAAGATGATTAATTGATTCAGGTGTGATTTATCTTAAATAAGAAAAATTAAGAATTGAATGATAGTTTTAATAAATACAAAATTAATTGAATGCATGTGGATCATCATGAGTATAGACAATAACTTTTTATGTGATTGGATTGATTTAAGTTATTATTGAATTAAATTGTTGGCATATGTGCCTTCTCTCCTCTTATTATGTACGGTCCTTCACGCACATGGTTTTTTATTTAAACCCTTATCCACTTTCTTGTGTTTGAGTGTAAGCATATGTAATGGATTGAGATCCCAATATAGTGGAGGTAGTTCAAGTTTGGATATAAGGAGAAACTAATCCAAGAGAGATACATAGGTGGAAAGTTTGGAATATATAACATGAACCTTAAATGGTTCAAGGTTTTTTTACCCTAGGCCAACAATTAGTTTATCAACCTCTAGATAAACTAACCATTAGTAAAAGATCATGATCATACCACTTTAATAATTGATTTATGTCAAGTTGAATGGTTATTTAATTATGGATATTTTGTTTTTATAACATGAATTAATGAATTAATAAGCATTAAAGATAGAAATAAAATAAATTTCCTTTTGTGTAAATATTATCTAATACATGTTTAATAAATTAAGTAAATCCAATTAATATTGAAAATCATATGATAATGATAATAACTGGATATTTATAAATAAAAGTAAAAATCCCTCAATTATATATTAAGTCAGTATAAACTTCCACTACTCTAGTTAATATCAAACCATAGTTCATAGTTCCCGTCCAACCAAATAAGGGGTGATTTCAATTATCAAAAAAATTATAACATGAATTTTTAGATTGACTTATCTTAGTTCACATCAAGGGTTGAATACCAAAGTAGGGAATAGTGTAACTGAGAAGAAATAGTTAAGGAAATAAAATTTTGGAATTTGAGTATTGGTGATTTTTTGATGCTCTTTTCCATCACAGAGTCTAAATGAATGAAAAGGGAAATACCTTGAACCCAAAGTGATTCATCCTTTGAAGAAACATCAAAAATTGAAAAAGACATGAACAAAGATTCATTTTCACTTTGGTCGCACAAGTTCTATCAAGGTCACACTAGTATACGTGCGCTCCACCTAGTGGTTGCGCAGGTGACTTGCGCGCCTCTTTGTGTTTTGCCCAGGGTCTTCACTAGCCTATAAATACCCCTGGTGGGCCCCCATTTGAAAAAAAGGAAAAATTCCAGAAACTCAGATTTGAGCTCCCGGTGCCCTAGTCTCTTCTCAAAGATTCCGAACACTTCTAAGGTAATTTCTTACCTAGAACGGAAGATATAAATAGGTGGAGTAAGGCCTAAGTGTTGAAACTCAACAACACTTGCGCGCCTAAGTGGCCAGCCCTTAAAGGAAATGGCCACACTTGTGCGCCGCCTTACCCCTTCAACAGAATTTGCGCACTAATCTTCTGGAAGCCCCTAGGAATAATAATAAGGGCTTGAGCCAAGTCTCGCCCAAGTATTAACTTAAGGTTTGACCATCGCGCAAGTACCCATGTGTCGCGCAGGTACACCTATGCGACCAGGACATGCGCGCCCACACAGGACTTGCACACCCCTCTCTTTTTGGGTGCACTTCCTGCCCATTTCACCTCTCTTATGCCTATCCACCTCTCCTATTCAAGATTCAACCTTCAAAACCCTCTTGAAATCCATTTATGGAGTAGTTCCTTTGTTGGTTTCCTTTTCTGAATGGAATTCTGTGGAACATCTCTCAAAACCTAGTGATTTACACATCTTTATGTCACTGAGGTTAGAGATTTCATTCATTCAACCTCATCCTTTAAGATGAGAGAATCCTTATCCTGGGCCTCTTTTTCAGGAGTAAGTCCCAGTCCAAGTTCTCATTAATTGGGGAATCCTCTTTAAGAGTAATCCCCAAGTTCCCAAATCTGGGCATCCTCCTCAGGAGTAAGCCCCAACTATAATTCCCTTAAAATTGGGTTTCTTTTTCAGGAGTAATCCCCAGTCTCAAAGTCTACAAATATGGGCATCCTCCTTAAGAGTAAGCCCCAAGTCCCTTAATTCTAAAATTCCCTTAACCTGGGCCGCTTCTTTAGGAATAATCCCCAGTCTTCAAATCCCTTTAACCTGGGCCTCCTCCTTAGGAGTAAGTCTCAGTCACAAGTCCCCTAACCTGGGCATCCTCCTTATGAGTAAGCCTCAGTCTTAATTTCCCAAATCTGGGCCTCCTTCTCAGGAATAAGCCCCAGTTATAATTTCACTTAACCAGTCTTAATTTACTTTTTGATCTGGGCTTTCTTTTTAGGAATAAAACCCAATCATAAGTCCCTCGTATTTTATGCATCTTCCTCAGGAGTAAGCCCCAAGTTAGAGTATCCAAATATCTATAAAAGCACATATACCTTTATAGACCTTGTTCCCGGACTTCCTCTCTGAAATAAGTCCTGATCTCTATCTGTTTGGGCAGTCAAACATACATAAGTCCCACATCATTTCTTATGATTTCATCTTTCGTGGAAAAAATTTCTTATTTTACAATACCTCTTGTTTATCACACCGAGAATGACTCACATGAGCTTAGAGTGTAGAAGTAATTATGAAATCTTTCTTTGAGCCATCAATCATGCATAAACATCATACTCCTTTACTCGAATTACGTGGGTTCTGATTCCATTTCTAAATAAAGGATACGTAGGTAGCCCATCTGCGGGTATGATCCCAACTATAAAATAATCCGTGTCCTTCTGAATGAAAATAAACTTCAAGTGCCTCACTGAATGGCTTTAAAACCAGTATGGTCATCATAATGACCAAGAGACTTTGATATAATGTATTAAAGGATATCGTTGACTAAGAATCTCTAACAAATACAGATGATTCTCTATCGATGAGGAACCTCAAATACATATAAAAAGATTCTCTAAATTTCCTACATATCAATCACTGATTGTTAGATCTAAATGGAAGCTCATTTTATACTTGGTAATTTAATAAGGATTCATGAACATAACTTAAATCTATAAATAAATTCCTAGAGTAGAAAATAATTCCCCTCAAAAAGGTGTGATGATTCCGACCTCCCATCATCTTGACCAATGCAAATTCTTAAGCCTTGTCAGTTCACAACTAATGAGCACCTACCTTTGGAAAGTATGTCCAAATGGATATAGAATCATTGGATGTTTCTGGTTCTACGAATAAACCCATTAGAAACCGCTTGGAATGTTTGAAACTTAAATCAACAAGGTCATCCCCATTTCTAGAGGAAACAGAAAATTGGTGAACCCGACGTGAATCCTTAACCATATTGAAATGATGTTTTACCTATTTGTTAGGCCCCTATTTAAAACTCAATGAGAGGGACAACAAAACCATCAATAACATATGTTCTCATCCAAAAGATGTAGTGGCCTTACTTATCTTGATTACGTCTGTTATATCAAATAGGGACTCTTTTCCAAGATCTTATGCATTACAGAAATGGCTTCTCTTAAATTCACACCTGTGAATACTTCTGCTGTAAATGCCTCTTCTGCTACTCCTGCTGGATCGTCGTCCGCTCTAAGGAAGACATCACCTACTCAGCATATTCAAATATGGGTATCAAATGAGTTGGTTAACGAATACCGTCTAAATGGTACTATTCCGACTCTGGAGGTTGCTCGACAAGCCCTCCAAGTCAGTAATTCACCCTGGTCTTCCGGACAACGACGACCATTGATCAAGAAGCAGGTGGTGCCAACCACCATCTCCAACCGTTTCGGGTCATTATCCCCAGAATGCAGTCACCATTCCCTCCCATATTCTGGGGAGGTGAATGAGTAGGTCCCTCAGGGCCTTAATTTAAGGAGACATGAGTCCTTCCCGAGGGCTCCCATCAACAATCACCGCCAGACTCAAGCAGCAGTGCTCCCTCAACATGATGAGGGTATCGTCTCCAGGCATTCGGATCAGGTTCCTCGAACCTAATCAGGCAAGATGAACCACCAGAGGTGAAATCTGGTCAACAGTGAGCAGGTTCTCATCTCTTCTCTCTCCAGAGAAGTCCACCAACCTAACTTGGTGGCAAGAAACAAGCGGGAACACACACCCGTCCATTTTAATTCCACTGTCCAGAAGACTCATCTGGCAGCAACACCTCAATCCCACCAGGCAATTCTGGCAAAGTACTATAGACAGGAACATACACCTGTTTATAAATCATCAACTAGTCAGCAGGCTCGTCTGACTACATACGATGGAGCCTGCCAACCCAATGTGTTGATAACTGATAAACAGACACATACACCTACTTACACTCATCAATCCTTCTAGCAGCCTCGTATGTCAGTATTGAAGGAAGATTTTCAACCACATTCGACAGAGTGCAATCAGCAGGCACATACACCTGCTTGTATTGATCAAGCCTACCAACAGTCTCGTTTGGTAGCACTTGGAGAAGTTAGTCGGAAAGCTCCGGCGACAAACAGGAGGCAGAATCAACTCTCTGACCCCACACATGAGTACTATCAGAATTCACTGACAGGAAAAGGAGGACATGAGCAGGAACACACACCTACTACAAGCACGAAATGGACGTATATCCCTGTTCTGGAAGCTGAAGTCACCAAGCATATTTGTCCAATGGTGAAAGAGGAGAAGAAAATCCCTGCTCATATTATGGATGCCTGCCAAGATATTATAACAACTTCAGTAGAATCTCAGGGAAAGACACATAAATCTATCCCTACCAGTGGAGTGACACATCAATGGTTCACTCTGGAATAGACACACACCTCTGTTCCAGTCCAAGAGGGTTGTGGGGTGTACTCCCCCATATCATACGAACAACCAAGTTAGGCGCATACACCTGATTTGAGTGGAGATAATCAGCCTAACCTGATCATTTCTCCTGATAAGGCACGTACACCTATCCATAATGACCACTTTCTTCAACAAGTGGTTTCTAAAGCGAGTAAGAAGGCATATAAAAATAAGATTCTCCCAGCACAGTCAAGAAATCAAGATCCAATCTTTAACAAGGCCTTGCTCGATGCTGGAGTTCTTGAAGCCCTCAGACAATTATCTGTTGGAATTCAAGATTCTACTCCCTCATTTTACAATAGTGGGAACTTTAATTCCGAATGTCTTCAATAGACACTTCCTCATGGAGGCTTCCTTCCTGACAATTCGGTCGATCTTGAAGTTTCATCTTCAGATGAGATCACAAGAACCCTCTGTGTGGTCAGAAGACCAAGGAGAAAAATGTTTCATATTTTTTTGTAACCCACCATGGTGGTCCTCCCCGTGATGATGAATTTAGCTGCGAAATTCCTCTCCATAGTTATAATGCACATTGCCTGGAAAATGCTCCAATGGAAAATGTAGTGATGAGAAATCCCTCTTATCTTGAGGCACTTGAAAATGTGAAGCCAGTCATGTCTGATGCTTTACCACGAGCAAGTTAAATAATTTTTCAATCAGAAGATTGCCCGGGGTGTAGGTCATTCTCCAAACCACCCCTGGGTTGTTCATCTTCTAGTTTGATCAGTGAATTCTCAACCAATCTTGTTGAATCCGATGAAGCAACAAGGAAGCACCAGCTTTGGTCTAATCAGGTAGAATAATATTCATTGAATGATAAAGAGGAAATACTGAATATGAGAAAACAGCTGGTGAAAGGTGAAGTGCCAGTCATGTTTTGACCTCTGGCTGATTCTCAGTATGACATTCCAGAGATGTTGATGGAAGATGGAATTCCTGATATTCATCTCAACATATGGAAAAATCTTTGTCAGTTGAAAAAGAAAATATTATCTTATGATGAATATGAAAATCATGTCAAGATAATAGAAGGGTTAAAACGACAAATTTATTTGGCATCTCTCTCAGTTTCTCGATATCCGAAGGCTGAAAATCAACAGAGATCCCTTCATCCTTCATGCCTTGGCGCACTAAGAAGATTGTTCCAATTAATTTCCAATGCCCCATCTGGTATTCATATCAGGGGATGGGGTGTTCATGGAGCACAACATTTCACTGTGCTCTCCAGTCAGTAAATCCCATCGAAAATGGTCTCATGAAATGTTATTGCCCATGGCCGGACACAGTCAATTGTCTTTGTTTGTAATCAAAGGCTCGCTCAAGAACAAGCCTCAACTAGTTCTTCTCAAAATCAAGCATTCAGAGAAAACGTTATTGAATTACTCTTGCATCAAGAAAACAAGAATATTGAACATGCCTCTTGTTTGGATCAAGCACATCATCAAGTGACAGAATTGTCAGAAATCATCCAACTGTCTTTTGAGCCGAGTGATAAAAGTGGATGCAGTTTGATGCATCTAGCCAATTTCCAGACTAAAGTCCACAAGATCAAGAGATATTTCAAGAAAGTCTCAAATATAGCATGTCAAGAACCACCCCATCTTTCCAGACTGGGGACTCTTTTAACCCAACCCTCAGAATCCACAAATAGGATTCGAGAAGTTGAGCAGAAACAGCAGGCACAGCCCCTATCCACTGGACTGGGGACTTTTTCAAATCATCAATCTCTTCCCCAGAGAAATTTAGTCTTCTCTCGATTAGGTAAGAATCCCCAAGAGGAAAAAAGATCCAAATTATCAGGATATTCCCTCTAAATTATGGTTCATCAAGATGTTCCTGAGGGATCAAATCAACAAAATTCAATGTCTCATCAAGGACATAGAAGAAGAAATTATCGTAGAAATGCTGATAGAATGGATGCAATGCGTTATGCATCAACTAATGTTATCAATGTCATTGTCGCTGATCCACCAGATGAGGCTCACTCAGAGGGATTAGATGAAGAGATTCCTACTCCAGAAGTTGTACGCACAGACACAAATGAAGAAGGTGTGTGTACACAAAATCAAAGGCTTACCCAGAATCTGGGTGTTCCTTCAAATAACCCACTTCCCCCTCTCTGAAAGGGATCCAAAAAGGGGAAAGGAAATAATCAGGTTGCATACCCTTCCTATAAAGAAGGTAAATCTCTATCACTAGAGAAAATATTTTCACAATAGGAGAAAGAAATGAAGGAATTGAGGAGGATGAATTCAGAACTACTTCAGGGTAGTCTTCCTCCTAAGCGTTCTGGAGTCAGTCAGCTAAGGGAATTTGTTGTGGTTATTGATATGGATCAAGAATATCCTCCTTTATTATTACACCCTCACAGGTCTAATCCTATGGATCAGGTTCAACAAAAACTGGTGGTGTTATCATCGGTTGTAGTACCAGCCACCACATTTGTCTAAGCTCCAGTCAGTGCACCTGTTCAGGTCCAAGCTCAACTGGATATTTCTCAAAAGTTAATAACTACTATTGAGTCATTAACAGCTCAGTTGGAAGCTATGGAGGGAAATAGTACTCAAATTCAACCAGAAATGAGAGTTTACCCTGAATGGGTTGATGCAATTCCTCCCCCATCAAATTTTGCAAGTACCACATTCCCAATCTTTAATGGTTCGGGAGACCTAGAGAAACACTTAACACATTTTGTTTCTCATTGTAATCCTATTATGGGAACCCCTCATCAATAGGAAGTAGTTAATCTTCGGTGTTTTGTACAGTCATTACAAGGGCATGCCTTAGTCTGGTACACAAGCTTGCAATCCCAGTCAATTACTGGGTGGGAGGATCTCCTTCAATGATTCCTTCTTTAATTCAGCTCAATTTTTCCAAATACAACATTTTTTTATCTTACTAAATGTAAGAAAATGGAGAATTAAAGGGTTTCAGATGTCATTTCTCACTAGAAGGTATTAACATATTCCCTAAGCATAGAACTCCCTCAAGAGGAATTGTTGTCAATCTGTGTGGAAAATTTGCATGATGAATTGCGTATGCCGTTGATTCCTGTTAAATACACAGGAGGGTTTCGAGACCTTACTTAAATCGCTCAACAGATTGAAGATTATTTTATGAAGACTAAGGACAAAACTCGTGTAATTTCATCAACTCTAAGAAGGAGAATGGGTAGAGCAGAGACTGCTACAGTTATGCTTAAACAAGCACTTTTACCTGCTTCTATTTCAAAACCTTCATCTTCCTGAAGGTCTCCACCTCCTGAGCGTCAACAACAGAGGTCATTTCATCAAGATGATCAAAGAGATCAAAGACGAAAACAATTTGAGGATTTTAAAATTAAAGTTCACTCTTTCTGAAATGAAAACGTTCTTGGCTACTTCATTTCGGATCTGGAAAATAATTTGGTTCAATTTCCAAGGCCCAAGAGGCTGAATAAGGAAGGAGATGAAGACCGTCCCAACTATTTCCCATTTCATCCGATGTTAAGGCATCCCATTCAGGAGTGTTTTGTCTTCAAGGACCTCCTGAAAAAAAAATTGACTTGGGGAAAGTTAAATTGAAAGGTTTTTCAGCTCAGGTAGCATGTGTTACTGCTACAAATCCATAGGAAGAAGGCGAGTGGAAAGAAGTAGAAAGAAAAAATGTGTAGAAATATGATGATTGGATGGTCAGAAAAACAATCAACCGAGTTCATTCCATTTTGCGAATGCAATTGAAGAAACCAATTGTTTCTTCTACTATGAATGCCACAAAAAACCCTCTTCATCAGAGGAAAAATCCTCAAAGAAATGGCATAATTAAAAGAAATAAGAACAATCAGAAGAATATGAGATCGTGTCAAGGCCCAAGTTGTCTTTGACTCTGGCAGATTTTATGCCATCTACTTCGAAGCCACGGGCACCACCCCACCAAACAGAACATCCTAAATTGGCTAGTCAGGCAGAGTCTTCATCGGATAAAGAGTTAATCTTCAGTTCTATTAATATGATTCACTTAACAGATCCTTATGCCAATCACAGTTTCGATTTTGATGAGTCTGAGTTCCCTGTATCAAACAGAGGAATAAGAGGGAGTTCCAGAGGTTTGGGATATAGAGGAAGATGTGGATATCCCAGAATCCACTATTCCAATTCTACCCCTGCCAGAACTGTGTATGCAGCAGAAACTCATGGCAGAGCCCTTCAACAGGCTCAACAAGAACAAGAAAATTCTTCCACCAATAGCATATTCAGTCCTGGCACAGTTATTCTGTAAGATCGGTTCGAGGTTCCACCTTCTTCCTCTCAGTAGGTAAATAGACCTAATCGGTATAATATTCCAAATCTAGAAGTATTACCAACTCCTACCCCGATACAAGATGCATCAAAATCCAAAGCAACAACTTCTAAGGCACCTGCTAAACCACATGTTCCTGTTGGGAAACACAGACCTTTGGATCAAAAATATGATGTATTGAAACACCTGGCCCAAGTACCAAACAAGTTATCAATTCTGGATATGTTGAATTTATCAAAGGATTTTCGGGAGGCACTCATCGAGGCTTCGTCAAGTCCTCAGGAGTTTGAAACTGAAATTGTTGCAGCTGAAGTCTACCATGTAGAGAATAACACTACAGAATTACATGCAGTGATATCTTTCGTAGATGAAGATGAAGATGATGTCGTGCATGGACATATCAGACCATTGCATTTATCTGGAAAGGTAAATGGTGTAGATGTCCGAAGAGCTTTCATTGATAATGGTTCAGGAGTCAACCTCATCCCCATTCGTACACTTCGTCTATTGGGACTCGCAGAATTTGATTTATCTCCTTCTACTTTGATGTTGCAAGGGTATGATAAAAATGAACAAGAACCACTGGGCGAGATTACACTCATAACTTAGTTTGGAGACCTTGTATCCAATTCATATTGCATGGTTATTGATCACAATACAGCCTTCAACATCTTGGTTGGAAGACCTTGGCTACATCAATATGCAGTTATCCCTTCATCATACCATCAATGTCTCAAATATTGTTTCGATGGTCAAATTGGGTCATTGTATAGTGATAAATCCCCATTCAAGATATGTGAATCTCAATACATTGAGGTGGAATTCTATCACATGAAGGGTAATGAGAAATCCACAATAAGGGAGATTACCAAAGTTAATACTCCATTTGGTTTGGAAAAGATTCCAGTAAATCCATTTACACATGTGAGTACAGATTATGTGTTGCCTATCCATTAAATTGACAGGATAGAACCAAATCAAAATACTCTTATGGAAACCTCCATAATGTCAATTATGGCAATCAAGCCAGACAGTATGGGAGAAATTGGTGATTCACTAATCAATGATGAAAGCTCAAATGGGTATGTCTTCGTTTCATCTGTTGAAATACAAGAAGTCTATACTTCACCAACCAGGCCAGAAGAAGTTATACCAATGTCAGAGGTAAACGATGATGTCGATTCTCAATCCATCATCTCCTCTTTAATACCCAAGAAGAACCCTTCGTCATCAATCAGGTCAGAAATGGAAGCTTCTTCTTCAAGATGTTCAAATTTTAACATCTCTTCTGATCATGAAAATTCTACTTCATCATCTACTATGCAAGTAAAAATAGAAGAAATAACACATGTTGAAGAAGAAGAGGAAGATCTTAGGGATGCTTCTCTAACTTTTGAAGTGGGCATCTCTACCACTGTGGATGAACTCAAAGAAATAAATCTAGGTACAAAAGAAGATCCACCTCTACTTTAATTAGTGCGACCATGACTCTTGAAGATCAAGAGATGTATATTTCATTTTTAAATCAAAATCAAGATATATTTTCTTGGAACTATACAGAGATTCCAAGCCTTGATCTTGATGTTACTACTCATTTTTTGGGTTTGCCAGAAGAACATCGAGGATTCAAGCCAGCCGCAAGAAGAACACACCCAACCTATGCTTCCAAAATTAAAGCTGATGTGGATAATATTATCAAAGCTAACTTAATCAGAGAAGTTCAATATCCCAAATGGTTGGCTAATATTGACCCTGTAAAGAAGAAGAATGGAAAAATTAGAGTTTTCATTGATTTCAGAGTTCTTAATCGGCATTGTCCTAAGCATGATTTTCCTATTCTGATTACAGAACTCTTAATTGATGCAACAGCTGGCTATAAATCACTTTCCTTCATGGATGGATATTCTGGGCATAAAAAAATCCAAATGGCTCTAGAAGATGAAGAATTTATATCCTTCAGAGCCACTTAGGGTGTGTTTTTCTATCGGGTAATTCCCTTTTTCCAGAAGAATGCACGTGCAACATATCAGCGTGCCATGCATCGTATCTTCAAACCCTTTTTAGGAAGTTTTTTGAATGTTATGTGGATGATTTGGTGGTTAAATCCAGGAAACATTCTAATCACTTGGCTGATTTGGAATTCATATTCCAAAAACATCGGCAACAAAATTTGAAGATGAATCCATTAAAATGTACTTTTGGGGTAACCTCAGGAAAGTTTCTCGGCTTTGTTGTATGTCATCAAGGTATCAAATTCGATCTTGAGAAGACAAAGTCAATCCTTAGTATGTCACCTCCTCGAAATTTGAAAGAATTGAGAGGAATTTAAGGACACATAGCCTATATTTGGCATTTCATCGCCAATTTGGCAGGAAAAAGTTTACCCTTCACCAAATTGATGAAGAAGGGAGTGACTTACCAGTGGACTGAAGAATGTCAAGAAGTATTTGATGTTATCAAAAAGTATCTCTTGAGTCTATCGGTATTAATGCCACATGTTGAAGGAAGACCACTTATCCTCTATGAGACAGCTTTAGAGCGATCATTGGGTGCCTTTCTTACTCAGAAGAATGATGCTTAGAATGAAAATAGCCTTTACTATCTCAGTCAGACTATGATTGAAGAAGAAACCCGATATTCAAATATTGAGTAGCGCTGCCTAGCATTAATTTTTGCAGTTCATATGTTGAGACACTACCTGCAACATCATGAGGTCCAATTGGTATCTCGCCATAACCCGTTCAAATTCATCCTTAGTCATCCAATGCTTACATGACGTCTAGAAAGGTGGGAAGTTATTTTGCAGCAATTTGAAATTCAATATGTGTCTCAAAAGGAAATAAAGGGCCAAGCTCTGGCTGATTTCATTACTGAATATCCTTCAGTAGAAGATACATCTTAAGATATTGAACTTCCTGATGTGGAAGTCTTTTTTATTCAAGATAGTCTTCAAACATGGGAAATGTACTTTGATGGTGCTTCCAGAAGTCCAACAGGAAGGGAAATGGAAAATCCTAAATTCAACAAAATTGGGCTAGGAATTGTACTCATTTCCCCAGAAAAGGAAGTGCTACCATATTCCATCTCATTGTTGGGAGGCAGGACAAATAATGAATCGGAATACCAAGCTCTTATCGCAGGATTGGAGTTGGCACTTCAAGCACAGGTGAATCACATAAAGGTGAAAGGTGATTCAGACATGGTAATCAAACAATTAAATGGGGATTATGCAATCAGAAAAGAAGAATTAATCCCTTTGTATGATTACATCAGAGAGTTAATGGCGGAATTTCCTACAGAACCGATATTTTCTTATATCCCGCAATCAGAAAATGTCCAAGCTGATGCACTGGCTAATATAGCCACACCTCTGGCAGATCCAAATTGGGATAAGACAACCATTAGTATTTCCCACCATCGTACAATTTCACCATATGTTCAAACTAGAATAGAGTAAATCGATTAAATTAGTCCAATATCTGAACCATATGGTTATGCAACAGGATGGATGACACCTATCAGGGAATACCTTCAAAATGAAACACTTCCACCTGATAGAGCCAGGAAAGAACAAGTCCGGACACATGTGGTCAATTTTACTCTTTATGATATCCCAGATCACCCAAAGAAAATTCTCTACAAGCGTGGTTTTGATGGAGTTCTCTTTAGATGCATTTATGGTGAAGAGATAATGGTTGTCATGAAAGAAGTGCATGCAAAAGTATGTAGTGCCTACCAGTCTGTACATAGACCATCTGATCAAATTCGAAGGCTTGGATACTTTTGGCCTTCAATGATACAAGATTGTGTTGATTTCACAAAGAAGTATCATTCATGCCAAGTGCATGCCAACTTCATTCATCAGCCCCCCAGAGTTGCTTCATACAACTAAATACTCGTTGCCATTTTCCACATGGGGAATAGATGTAGTGGAACCTTATCCTTCATCTACAACCAAGTAGTTTAAGTATATTCTTACTGCTACTGACTTCTTTTATAAATTGGTAGTGGAAATACCCCTCAAAGAAGTCAGTTATGAAATCATTGTTAGCCTTATCAAGTCTAACATCATTACCAGATTTGGTGTCCCTCATACCATATTGATGGACAATGGCACCAACTTCTATTCATCTGAGGTGAAAAAGTTGTATCAAGAATACAACATCAAATCCAATCATTCATCACGGTATCATGCAGCGGCCAATGGCCAGATAGAAGCCTTCAACAAGACTCTTTCAAATATACTGCAAAGGATGGTGGATAAAGATAAGAAATCATGGCATGATAAACTCTTTCATGCTTTATGGGCTTATCAGACCACCACTCGCACTGAAACGCGGTCAACTCCATATTCATTGGTATATGGAACATGAAGCAGTCTTACCCATTGAGGTTTAACTACCCTCGCTTAGAGTATCCATTTGTGATAAGTCATCTACAGATGGAAAATATCAAAAGCGATTGGATGAATTGGAACGATTAGATGAGAAAATATTGTGCACCCTGCATCACTTGGAAGTCTATCAGAATCGAATAGCATGAGCTTTCAACAAAAAAGTTCATCTTCATTCATTCATTCAGGGATAATTGGTATTGGTTCTCAAAACTCCAATGATACCAGGAAAGAAACCTCCCATGCTTGAACCAAAATGGGAAGGACCTTACTCATTACATAAGGTTTACTCCAATGGATCTTATTCTTTAATCTCAATGGATGGAGAAGTCATCACTACTCCAACCAATGCCAGATTTCTAAAGAAGTATTTTGTATAAACACAAAATACACCATTACGGTCCATGCATACGACCTTAAACTATTTTCATCCCTTATGTCTAGAAAGACATTAAACTGCACAATCTACAGTCCATGCATACGACCTTAAACTATTTTCATCCCTTATGTCCAGCAAGACGTTAAACTGCACCATCGATGGTCCATGCATAAAAACTTAAACTATTTTCATCCCTTATGTCCAAAAAGACGTTAAACTACACCATCGATGGTCCATGCATACGACCTTAAACTATTTGCATCCCATATGTCCAGCAAGACGTTAAACTGCACCATCGACAGTCCATGCATATGACCTTAAAATATTTTCATTTCTCTCATCCAACATGAAGTTAAACTGTGTTTCCTTGTTGCAAGACTTTAAACTGCATAGAACCCCTTTCATCCAACATGAAGTTAAATTGTATTTTCCCCATCGTCCTAAATACATGACGCTAAACTGTACAGAAATCCATTAATACATCCTGCATGACGTTAAATTGCATTTTTTCCATGCTACATGACATTAAACTGTGCAGCACCAATACTCGTCACTGCAAGACTTTAAACTGCATAGTCCCTTCATATGTCTTACATGACATTTAAACCGTGCATCATTAGAGTTGTTACTACCTCTTGTTTCTCAAACCGAGTATGACTCATGTGAGATTAGAGTAAACTTCAACCATAACACCCTATCTGGGCCGCTAACTATGCGTAAGTCCCAACACCATTTTTTAGGTCATTGTCCCCAAGAACAACTTGATCACTAATTCATTTTTTAAATGGAACTACGCAGACTTTGATCCTTTTCTTCTAGGCTGGGTACGTAGGCAACCTCCCAAGGTTCCAGCACAAAACCAGTCTCTTCACATCGGTTCACCTTCTTCTCATACGATGTTGATTCCTTAAACCACCCCCAGAATCAATCTCTTCACATTGGTTCACCTTTATCCTTGATATATGACGTTAAAATATACAACACTTTTGTCTTGTACGACAATAAACTAAAACATTCTTTGACACCCTCACCTGAGAGGGAATCATTCTTTACATTGATCTCCAATCATGTTATATTCCAAATACTACATGCATACATAGCAATGCCCAAACCTTTTATCTTAGGTCAAAACCATCATTGCACTAAAGTCCCCTTTTTCACCCTTCACTTGTACGAACTAAATCTGTACAAAGAATATTTCTAGAACTACATAGGCTTGATTCCCATCCTTATGGGATACATAGGAATGTTCGAGTGTCCCTCGAATCCAGCCCCAAGTCTTTGGGCCTAACCCCAAATTCCACTTTCAGTCCCCTAGCTGAAAAGTCCGTGTGAAAACACACACTTTGTATTCATTATTATGGTCCGAGATCTATGACACTAAACTAAGATCTCTCATACTCTCATCCCACATGATGTTAAAACTGTATTTCAAGAACAACGTATGGCTTGATTCCCATCATTATGGGATACGTAGTGAAGTCCAACATTTCAATTCAGGGCCTAGCCACAACATGATTATGGTTATCATTAATCTATATATCTCTACATACATTGAAAAAGACCCATTTTTATTTTTCATAATCCTAACCTTAAATATTTTTAGATCTCCATAACCCTTTTCTTGACTTCTGGTCACAAAATGTCCAATTTCTGAGAGTTCTTTTTCCTAACTATGCAGCATGTGACCTTAGGCAGCCTTGCATAAACAGTCTACATAACAGACTTGCCAGCCAAAAGATGCTATTATTTGACTATGCAGCCAATTCCCTTAGGCAGCCCTGCATAATTAAACCCCCTAGTGGGTTTTTTAAATTATTGTAACTTCATTCATGGGAAGAAAACCTTTTTTTTCCTTATTGGTCTTAATGACATTATGTAGGGATCCGCAAAAATAGCCATCCCTAACATATTTTTCTCATGTTCTTTTTTCATGATCTGAAAGTATTCAAGTTTATGGTTTATATTTCTCTTCCTTACGCTTGGGTCAGACCTTCATAGGAGTGAAATTCACCCGATTCTTAGACAATATTGATTGGAAATATCTTCTCAATATTCAAGTACCTCTTTCCATACAGAAAACTCTATGCTTTGGAAAAATTTGAATCTCCATAAACATTCATTGGATTTTTAGCAGTATAAAAGTAAATTTCTGAGAGTTCTTTTTCCTGACTATGCACCGCGTGCCCTTAGGCGGCCTTGCATAAGTAGTCTACATAAAAGACCTGACAGCCAAAAGATGCTATTATTTGACTATGCAGCCAATGCCCTTAGGAGGCCCTACATAATTCAAACCCCTAACGGGTTTGTTAAATAGTTGTAACTTCATTCTTGGAAACTACTTCTTCTAATGCCTTTTATCCCTTTTTCATTTCATCCCTCAGATTCAAAATTTCTTAAGTCATAGTTTACATATTTTCCCTCATACCTGAGTGTGGTAATATGTTTTTAGATAAATTTTCAAGGAATTGAGTCGATTTTAATTCAATCGGTCAAAGCTATTTCGACCTTAAACATTAGCATTTTTATGTCCGACGTGGATGACTTTAAATTGCCCGCAAAAGACAAGGGAACTCGGATCAAAAGTCAAGTCCTAGCTCACTAAACATACATTTTCATATTATTTAGGTAATATAGAGAAACTAAAAGATTCAAATTTTGTAGGGTTATTTATAATAATCCTAGAAAAAGTCAAACTATGCTTACTAGGCCCATTGGATTAGGTAAAATTTAAAGTAGGAAGCAAAAGAATGCAGGAAAAAATGATTGAAGGTGAAAGTGTTTTTCATTGATGCACTAGAGTTATAAGGACATCCACAGACCGGAGTCTCTTCTCTTTTTCAAGAATTACAAAAGACTTTCAACATAACTCTTCATTTGATTTACGACATCCCGAGCATCATCAATGGCCTCCTGGAATTCATTCATTCAACTGGATATAATAAGAGATGCAGTGATGCCAGCTCTTCTTGGAATAATTGTAAAAAGATTTTCTTGAGTGTTGTTTGAGAAAATTTTCTGCTGATCAAACAGTAACTCTGTTTCTGTCCAAGAGACATGGAAGATGGATACATGGATTTGAGAATGGAGCATTGGAAGTAAAAAATCCATTTTGAGAGAGTAATCTTTTTTTAGATATGGTTATAATACCATGATAGTCTTCTCTCCACCAACCAGCAGCAGAAAACATTTCATCCCATGGGTTTTCCATTTTCATATCGGCAAGGAAATGGCATGGAAGAAAAATTTGAAAGTTCACACTATTTTTGTTGCTCTTAATGCACAGGATAACTAAAATAGAGGAGTAGCAGTGCAGCTAAATCTTGGGCAGATAATTCTTTGCATTTGGAATGTTGACTCCTTGTAGATGACCATGGCCATACAGAGGCAGGTAGATGCTCTATGGGAAATTAATATGATATTTCTTCAAGTACTTAGCTAAATCTAGGAGAGAGTTGTCGCAAATATCATAGTAATCATGGGAAAAAATGTTCATCATGTCATCAATTCTCTTGATATCCAATTCATCAGTAGTTCCGATTCTTCTAGGATCCATTTAATCTGCACAAAGGTTGAATAATTAACTCTTAAGTAAGTTGATTTTTCATAAATTTTGTGAAAAAAAAGTAAAAAAATGGATAAGGCATTATAGCGCTCAAGTCCCAAAATTGGCGCGCAAGTCTCAGTATATCGCGCAAATTTAGGCATGTAGGTATCACCGTGCAAGTCCAAATACCTCTATAGCAGCGTGACAGCAATGAAACAGTGTAAAACAGAGAAACTTGCATGGTAAAGGCAACTTTCATGGTGATAGCTGAAAACTTTGAAATATGGGTGCTTTGTGCGAGAATGGCCGCATATATATAGGCCAGGCCTCAACCCTGCATGCGTAAAGATAGTGTGCGCAACCCTACGTGCCGACGCCTACATGACTCACACCTGTTCGATGCCATCTGTGTTCTCAACACTTGCGTGCAGCATATTCCTTGGTTTTCTTCTTTTTCTCACAGTCACATTCTTACTTCCTTCGGATCCAACTCTAAGGGGGGACTTTTGTTTTTTTTAAGGCTTTGGCCGAAGCCTCAATTTATTATTTAAATCAAATACCTCTTTATACTGGGTAGAGGGAGACCCATTACATAGCTCGAAGGCCCAAGGCCATGTGGCATGAGTACAAGGCTTGAAAGCCCATTTTTTCCCAAAGGACCCCTCGGTGAACAATACTGCTACAGTACCCACGCTGCTAAAGTACCTACTACAGTACAACAGCCATTACAGTACCTGCTACAGTCCCTCTGCCGCTACAGTGCCGCTACTGCTACAGTTCTGTCGCTGCTACAGCACTGCTACAGTACCCCCAGAAATTCTCCCCCTACCCGGATTTGACCCTGGGTCTTTTGGATGCCAAGAAGGAGCATGTACCACTATGGTACAGGCTCGTTGGAAAAAAGGATGCTACACGAGTACTTATCAGGAGGTCACCCATCCTAGTACAACTCTCACCCAAGCACACTTAACTTCAATGTTCTAATGGGATCTGGTGCATTAGTGAAGGTGTGATCACACCCTGAGGGGGGACTTTTGTTGATGCTCCTTTCCGTCACTGAGTCTAAACGAATGAAAAGGGAAATGCCCGGAACCCAAAGTGATTCATCCTTTGAAAAAAAACATCAAAAATTGAAAAAGTCATGAACAAAGATTCATTTGAACTTAGGCCGCGCAAGTTCCATCAAGGTCATGAAAGTATACTTGTGCGCCACCTAGTGGTCGCACAGGTGACTTGCGTGCCCTCTTTGAGTTTCACCCGGGGTCTTCACCAGCCTATAAATACCCCTGGTGGGCCCCCTATTTGAAAAAAAGGAAAAATTCCAGAAACTCAGATTTGAGATCCTAGAGCCCTAGACTCTTATCAAAGCTTCCAAACACTTATAAGGTAATTTCTTACCTAGAAAATAAGATATAAATAGTGGGAGTAAGGCCTAAATGTTGAAACTCAACAACACTTGTGCGCCTAAGTGGATAGCCCTTAAGGGAAATGGCCACACTTTTGCGCTACCTTACCCCTTCAATAGAGCTTGCACGCCAATCTTCTGGAAGCCCCTAGGAATAATACTGAGGGATTGATCCAAGACTCACCCAATTATTACCTTAAGGTTTGACCATCGCGCAAGTACCCATGTGTCGCGCAGGTACACCTGCGCGACCAGGACTTGCGCGCCCACGTAGGACTTGCGCACCCCTCTCTTTTTGGGTTCCCTTCCTACCCATTTCACCTCTCTAATGCCTATCCACCACTCCTATTCAATATTCAGCCTTTAAAACCATCTTCAAATCCATTTATGGCATGGTTCCTTTGTTGGCTTCATTATCTGAAAGGAATTCTCTAGAACATCTCTCAAAACCTAGTGATTTACACATCTTTATGTCACTAAGGTTAGAGATTTCATTCATTCAACCTCATCCTTAAAGATGAGAGAATCCTTAACCTGGGGATCCTTTTCAGTAGTAAGTCTCAGTCCAAGTTCTCATTAATTTGGGAATCCTTCTTAGGAGTAAGCCCCAAGTTCCCAAATCTAGGCATCCTCCTTAGGAGTAAGCCCCAACTATAATTCCCTTAAAATTGGGATTCCTTTTCAGGAGTAATCCCCAATCTCAAAGTCTACAAATATGGGCATCCTCCGTAAAAGTAAGGCCCAAGTCCCTTAATTCTAAAATTCACTTAACCTGGGCCACTTCCTTAGGAATAATCCCTAGTCTTCAAATCCCTTTAACCTGGGCCTCCTCTTTAGGAGTAATTCCCAGTCACAAGTCCCATAACCTAGGCATCCTCTTTCGGAGTAAGTCTCAGTCTTAATTTCCTAAATTTGGGCATCCTCCTTAAGAGTAAGCCCCAAGTTTCCAAATATGGGCCTCCTTCTCAGGAATAAGCCCCAGTCATAATTTCTCTTAACCAGTCTTAATTTATTTTTTGATTTCGGCTTCCTTTTTAGGAATAAAACCCAATCATAAATCCATCCTAATTTAGGCATCTTCCTTTGAAGTAAGCCCTAAGTTAGAGTATCCAAATCTCCATAAAAGCACATATACCTTTATGGACCTTGTTCCCGGACTTCCTCTCTAAAATAAGTCCCGATCTTTATCTATTGGGGCAGTCATACATACATAAGTCCCACGTCATTTATTATGATTTCATCTTTCATGGCACAATTTTCTGGTTTTACCAATACCTCTTGTTTGTCACACCGAGCATGACTCACGTGAGCTTAGTGTGTAGAATTAATTATGAAATCTTTATTTGATCTATAAATCATGCATAAACATCATAATCCCTTACTCGAACTATGTGGGTTCTGATTCCTTTTCTAAATAAAGGATACCTAGGTAGCCCATCTGTGGGTACGATCCTAACTCTGAAATAATCCATGTCCTTCTGAATGATAATAAACTTCAAGTACCCCACTGAGTGGCTTTAAAACTAATATGGTCATCATAATGACCAAGATACTTTGATATAATGTATTAAAGGATACCATTTACTAAGAATCTCTAACAAATACATATGATTATCTATCATTGAAGAACCTCTAATACATATAAAAAGATTCTCTAAATTTCCTACATATCAATCATTGATTGTCAGATCTAAAGGAAATCTCATTTTATACTTGGTAATTTAATAAGGATTCACGAACATAACTTAAATCTATAAAGAGAGTCCTGAAGTATACAATAATTCCTCTCAAAAAGGTGTGATGAGTCCGAACTCTCATACTCTCGACCAATGCAAATTCTTAAGCCTTATCATTTCACAACTAATGAGCACCTAACTTTAGAAAGTAGGTCCAAATGGATATATAATCATTGGATGTTTCCAGTTCTATGAATAAACTCATTAGAAACCACTTGGAATGTTTGAACCTTAAATCAACGAGGTCATCCCCATTTCTAGAGGAAACATGATTCTATTCATCATATTAAGGAACTATGGGTTAATGTAATTGACATTTAGAATGTCTACCTAAAACCATTCAAGTTCCTTGACCAACCAAAGTTGGATAAATGAGAAGGGTAATATGGATCCATTCCAATAAAATTTCCAAGAAACAAGATATTTAGGTTCTAATGGTGAGGAATGTTAGGTTTTGATAAAATAGTGGGAGATTAATAAATATGATATTTATCAACATGCCTAAATTTTATTAGATAATGTACTAAATCTCTACTCATCTTACATGCATAAACATCAGTTAAAATGACATCAAACATATCACTATGATACATACTTGAGAAGGATAACCTTCTCCTAGGTAAACGTGTACAAGAGTGTTAAAGTAAATTACACGTTATCTTTCTCCAAGAAAGGAAATAGTATGCATTGGAAGAATTAATTCCTATAGTTCCTGGAAATGAGGATAGTGACGAAGAGTTGTCTCTCTAAGAGAAAAATTTGGATGATTCTATAGATGTTCAGAGTTTCATGTTATCATCTATGACCAAAGATATTTTGAATCAACACGAGTACATGGATGAATATAACATGATGTCTCACCTTTGGGATCTATATTAAGAAAATGCGAGACAAGAGAGATACAAGATCTCCAATTCTATGTTTACAACTAATCTTGGAGATTCTACACTAGTTGAGCCTCATTTAGTCAATATTATTAAAAATATTGAATGCTTAGACATATTAGCGATTAAATTATCAAATTATTTTCCCACAAATATCATACATTCATCACTGATCGAGATCTTCTCTAGTTTTATTATTAATTACAATATGATAAATATTGAGAAGAGTCTTTCAAGACTTCTTACTTTGATTCTCCAAGTGGACAAGGACATGGGGTATGAAAAACTCATGGTCCTAGTGGTGAAAAATAAGAGTAAGAACAATGATAAGGGGCCCAATACTCAAAAAATTATAAATATCTTGAGAACCACCCTTCTAAGAAGAGTAATATAAAAAGGTAGGGTAAGAAAAAGGAGGCATTATGTTTTTCATGTGGCAAGAAAGGCCATTGGAAGGAGAACTGCACCCAAAATAAAGCGAAAACTAAAGGTGTGTTTTTCATCAAGTGTAATCTTTCAATATCTATACATTGGGTACTATATATATCTTCTAGTTATCACATATATATCAAAATATAAGAACCAAGTAAATATGAAATATTTCTAGAGGAGAGGTAGATCTTCAAGCTTCCAATGGTGTGAGGCTAGCTGCTCTAGCCATTGGTGACTAACACCTTTCATTACCAATGGGAAAGAGTTTGGTTTTATATGATTTTTATTATGTACCAATAGTTACCATGAACATAATTTTTGTAACATCACTCCAATCCATTTTTTTATTATTTTAAACTCCACTTTTTGGTTAAGTGGGAACCAACAAATTTCATACTTCCATTCATTCAAGCACAAAACATTAGATTAAAACTTCAAATTTCAATTATAAAAATTCAAAAATCAAAATAAATCACTACCTCGGGCCATGGCCTACTCTGTTTCATGAACCCTGAAAGAAAACAAACCCCTTATCACACCACGTAGCCAGCAAGGAATGACTGCCAGGGTCCAATTTCATCATCAAAAAATCAATATCGTCATAAAAAACACACAAAATGAGCACCACAAACTCAAACCCATAATGTATGAACATTGTTAAGGGATAAAGCACCACCACCCCCATATATAACCAAAACCAATCACTACAAACCATCAAAATCACAAAATGAATCCACTCCGCAATCCATCATGATGAACAAACCCTCTGAGAGCCCAGGGAGAGAGATAGAGCCATCACAAAGAAACTTCTTTTGAACTGCCATCGACTTCTTGAACCTCAAATCCCAAAATTCCTTAAGAACCACAATACTAAACCTAATGGGAGAATATTGGTGGAAACTAGGATCCAAAGAAAATAATGGAAGAAAAAAGGCCTTAATAGTGAGATGCAACCACTTCCACGACCAATGAACCTGACCATCAGAGCCACCACCAAATGAAGAACACTAGAAAATATCATCATCACAGAAAAAACCAAACAAAACAATACAAAACCAAGAAGAGACAAGGAATCATCATCGACACCACCATTTGTCGAGCTAAACAAAACATTGGACCCCAAACCTACCATCAAAAAAGAGGAATCACAGGTAATGGTTCCTATAAAAAGGAGGAATGAGCATGGTCAAATAACGTTGAAGAGGGAACCCTAGAAATCGCTAAGAGATAAGAGAGGACACTATTAGGAGAGTAAGGGGATATCGATGACATAGGTGATCAAACCACACCATTAAAAATCATTTTAAAATAGAAAGTATTCCAAATATGATGTTAGATCTAAAATACCCATGCATAAGATCTATCCCTGAGTTCACTATAAGATGAAGTAAAGAAGACACCGCTCTAATGAGGCAACACTGAGGGGGTAGAGGTCGGAAGGAGAGACCACAACTAGATATGAGATCCTCGATGATTCAAGCAGGGGATCATAGGGATGAATATGAAGAGGAGTAATCTGAAAAGGAGAAATATGAAGCGATCCAGAAATGCTGCTACATCACCAGGGAAGAAAACCCTATAAGGATAAGAACCTCACTTGGGAGAGAGAAATAGGAGAGAATGGATCCATCCTAATTTATATAACATTTCGGGATTCAGATGGTTTTATTTTCATGTTTGGAAATAAAAGATTTTTATTTTATAAATAAAACATATGTTATGGTACGAAACATTTAAATAATGGTATTTATGTATTAAATTATGAAAACTATGTATTTTCAATTGATAACAAATCATGTTCACATGAATCATATAAAACCCTTCTTTGTAATCACCTTCTTGATCATGTAAACATGAAGGATTTGACAAAGCCTTTTTAAGAAGGTTATTTAGAATCTTCTGAGATAAAACCACTTAAAAGATTCCATGATTTTTTACAAGGAAAAATGAAAAAACCTTCATTTAGTGGATAGGGTGAAATGAAAAGAAATCTTCTAGGATTGGTGCATGCTGATATGTGTGGACCATTTCCAGTAGAATATAATGGTGGGTAATCTTATTTAATAAATTTAATAATGACTTTAATAGATATGGTTATGTCTAAATGATGATGTATAAATTTTATTCCTTTGAGAAATTCATCGAATTCAATAATGAATTATATGATCAAGTTGAAATGAATATAAATAATCTTCAATTAGATTAAGATGGTGAATATCTTAAACAAGAGTTTATCTAATTACATTGGGAGTTTGATATTTTATCTCAAATCAATCCACCTTATACACCACAGTGGAATTTTGTTAGTGAATGGATGAACTGTACATTATTAGACATGGTATGTTTAATGATGCGTCATGCAGATCTTCCATTATCCTTTTGGGGATATGAATTAAAAACTGTGTTATAGACACTAAATTGAGTACCAAATAAATTGTAAAACATAATACCCTTCAATTTATAGATTGTAAAGAAAATTTTTTTAATGCATACATTTTTATGGGGTTATGGGGAATTTGATAAGGCCTTCTCAGGAAACAAACTAGCATTCTGGGGAACAAAGTGTATCTTTATAGGGTATCCTAAGGAAACAAAAGGGTACTACTTATAAAACCCCTACGACAATAAAGTGAATGTCTCTATACAAGTATTATTTATTGATATGGATCACACCCTCAAAAAGGTATTGTGATAAATATTTATTTCAATGAAGTTGTTGATCAGGATACACAAGAGTTGGTAGAGGAAAAAATTCCACAGGTCCATAAGGAAGAAGTAGTTTCTGAAACACAAGTATCACATAGGAGAACATGGGAGGTAAGAGAACCGGAGAGATATGGTTTTCTATTCACTGAGGATAGTGAATCATTATTGGTTGAAAATGATAAAAATCTATCCTAAAAAGAGGAATTAGATAGCCCAAAAGCTGAAAGATAGAAAGAATCCATAGATTATGGAATGGATTCCATGTATCAAAACCATGTTTGGATTCTAGTCGATGTGCAAGTTGATGTAAATCTTATAGGGTGAAAATGGGTATTCAAGAGAAAAAAAGGACATGTAAAGTAAAGTAAATACCTATAAAGCCATGCTAGTATCTAAAAGGTTTAAATAACATTACATAATTGACTATGATATAACATTTTCACTAGTTTCTTTGTTTAAATCCATCATAATTCCACTTACTATATAAATTTACTATGACTATAAAATTTTACATATGGATTTCAAAACTACATTCATTAATGGTAACCTTATGGAAGATGTCTATATGAAACAACCAGAAGGGTTTGGGACTCAAGGTAATTCCAAAATAATTTGATATTTATAGGTTTCAATTTGTGTATTGAAGTAAGAATATAGGTCATTGAACATTTGATTTGATGAATCTATAAAATAGATTGGTTTCATTTAGAATGAATGTGATCCATGTGTTTATAAGAGGTTTAGTGATAATTAAATCATTATTCTATCAGTATATGTTGATGAAATATTACTTATTGGAAATCACATACTATTATTACAGTCTGTTAAAGACTGATTAAACAAGTGTTTCTCTATGAAGGAATTAGATGAAGTATCCTATATTTTAGGGATCAAGATCATTTGTGATTGATCCAAGAGGCTTCTTGGACTAAGTCAAAGTACATACATTGACCCAATATTAAAGAGATTTAGTCTGTAAAAATATAAGAGGTGATTGTTTCCAATGTCACATGGTTTATATCTATAAAAGAAAATATGTCCTCAGACATAGTAGGAGAAAGACAAAATGAGTAACATCCCATATGCTTCAACTATAGGTATTAGGAACGCAGCGGAAGCCCCAGAAGTGGGATTTTAAAAAAATAACCAATTTTCAACATAAACTTATCAATGTTAGTGAATAACTACCTGGTTTAAGTCGAGGATCTATCAGGAATATTTTTAAGAAAAAAATTAAAGTTGTAAAATACCTGGTCTAGATTTGAAGATGTACATGACATCTGCTCCTCATTAGTGATCGCTGCTCAAAGAATCTAAATCTAAATTCCTCTAGATCCTCCACACACACTTCATGAAATTTTGGGAGTACCGCTCATCTAAATATAGGTTCTAGTACAGACATCCGATGAATCCTTCAATGCTCTGAGGATCACCACATCACCCTGCATGTGATGCCTGAGAGAGAGCTTGATCTGAGCTCCTTAGATCTAGAGCCTCTCTCTTCAGGACGTGGGAGAGAGAAGAGGAGAGAGAGAGAGGATATGAATAGTACCTGGAAAACTCCTCTCCTCCTATATTTATAGAGTGTTAAGAAAATATTTAGTACTTTCACCCAGCCTCTGAAATAAATAACATGCTATAAATGACTTTTTATGACTAAAAAAGTGAGTCAAAAATATTATTATCACTTTATTATAATAAATTAAATATATTATGTGATAATAAATGAATCATTAACTTTACTCCTCATTACCAAAAATATTAATTGAACCTTGAATAATTTAATATTCGTTCAAATAAATTATTTCTTGTATTTACTTAAAAACATGTAAATATATTTAATAAATAAATTTGTTTCTCATTATTTGTAACATGAATAATATGATTTTATTTATTTCATTGGTGATCATATCTCCTTGTACAAATCCTGAATCCCAATGGTGGGGCCCACCATGTCCAAAACACCTATTCAACTAAATAGGGTAGATTCTCAAATACACTATTGTGTGTGACCCTATAGGCCCTTATCTGGATAGCAATGAATGGTATTTACAAACCAAGAGAGGGATCTGGCAACCCCCCCCCCCCCTAAAGAGATATGGATAGTCACAACAGTGATAACCAACCAACATACACGTAATGTGTAACATAATCTTTAAATATCTCATAAATTAGGACACACACCAGTGTTATCTCCCTTTTCTTACTTTATTATTTTTGATCCAACTAGACATATTCACCCTAGACTACCATGTACATGGTCTTTTGAAGGTACTACCATCCTGATCAACATGGCTCGAGATATATTACTTCCATAACCCAGAAGTGACAAATTCTTTCTTGACCATTCAACCAATGTCATGCCACCAATGACACACCCAACACAAACTACCTTGCCATGATTTTAAAATCATGGTTTTCATCTTTCAAGAAAGTGTGAAATCAAATGGAAAACATTGGTAATGATCTCAATTTAGGATACCATTACACATGGTAGTATATAAGAACATACAATGACACCCAAAACATTTGGTGTTCCTATTCGTGGGTTTTTCCTCATCATCGCACTACTAGAGATCACAAAGTGAGAACTTAATGAGGATAAGTCTCAATGATTATGAACCCCAGCACCTGATATTTATACATCAATTGTGACCAACCAGTAAGATTTATCTAGACTATATAACCTTTGTTTAAGATTAATATCATAGAATCTCGAGGATCTCATTATATCATGGGATCTTATATAACCTTTTGATACAATAATTAATCTATGTAAATTACCATTAAATACTAGATGCAGAAATATCTACACTATAATGGTAAGTTATCATAATGTATATCTAATTGTATAGACAATATGGTAATCAAAATCACTGAATAGTTGGGTCTAGGGTACCCACTATTTCAACACTCCCACTTGCACAAGAGACAACTTTCTAACCAAACTTGTTAGCTACTCACATGATAAAGATCATGTTTTTACTGAGTAATGGCTTTAGCTATTGGGCCTGCCACGAATCCACCACATGAAAATTATTCTATTGAAACCTCACCTCCTCGAGTAAAATTTCTCAAGAGATGGTATCCCCGAGTATATCAATTTTTTCCACTATCAAAACGTGACATCTTATATAGTAATAATATCATTATTTACATTATGATAATGATTTACTTACTAGGTGAGTTCCAAGAATTGGAACAAATTGTTGCATTTAACTGCTTCTTAGTTGTCTCAGAAGCTAGAACGTACTTAGTATTTGTAGGTGTGGCTACCACTAGCTTATATGATCTTGTCTTGATCATTACCTTATCCTAACTATGATACTAGATCACATGGATCTAAGGAAGACTAGTTTGTGTCCCCTTAAAACTAGTATCCTTTCTTCTCCACTTTCAAATTACTTATCTTTTGCACTTACCAAAGTACAATCAGATAGTTCTAACTACAGCACTTGCAGTGCTCCTAGATATAATTGATTTCTACCTGCTGTAAAGCATATCCTAGAAATATTTTTTTTTACATATCATGGCATACGTGACAAACCCATTTCATAAGTGTATGTATTTCAACTCACCGTGTTTATCTCCTCCCATGTCGAGGACATGTGAACCTGGCGAGATAATGTCATGTGACACAGAAAACAATTAATCTCTTGAATTGTTCCAACTTGTATTTTTCAATACTATGTTTCTATATGTACGGTTGACTAGGTCCAAGAAACCTTTGGTTCAACCACATTAGATCATTTTCCATAGAACATAGGGTGCTACTTTAAGTCAATCAATAGAGAATGAATTTCATCCTAGTCTTAACCATCTTGAAAACCAAAAGTCATTTTCCATATGTTATCGAACATATTTTTCTTAGAAAACCTTGGTGATCCTACTAACCTCTGGTAGAAACATGGAAAATATTTATTTCAAATGAATATTATATGATCCTATTTCTTAATTCAATCCTAAAATAGGTTTTAGTAACTTGCAACCTTTATTAGAATTTTGTGTCATGGCCATCCCTTTTTGGTTGTGTCGTATAGACACCTTCCATGATTGATGGTTATGACATCCAATGACTAATAATATGATCATTGAAATTAGACATGAAAAGTAAAATTATAATGGATTTAGGCATAATGACTTAGTGAAACCAATTTAGCCTTATTGGTACTACTTGTGTACCATCCATGTATCAACTCATTTGAATACCCACCATTGTATTCAATTTATAATCCCCATTGTAATTTGGTACAAGGAATCCATTATTGAATTTTAATTGATCTCGTCAATCTTAGATAGTTTTCATATATTATTTACTTGTAGGGATTATTATTCTAAAATAATATTAGACCAGCGCTCACGGTGAATAAAAACCATCACTATGGTTTTATTCTTCTTACATAGTATGTGTCTCTAGAACATTCTATGTTCCACATAAACTTGTGGAACTTGTTCCTATGCCAACTATTTATGCATCATGGGTATTGACTAAAACCAAGCCAATCCGGCTCCCACTATCTCTAAAGAGATTTTCACCCTTATATAGAAACACAACCTACAACTTGAATATAACATTTCTATCTTAAGAATTTATGTAATATCCTAAGAAATTGTTAGGATGATTACAAAAGATTCACAATATTTTTATACTTGATATAAGTTTGTATAAAACTTTACAAAATCATTGCATCTAAACATATTTTTTATGACACAATGAATTTTCATAATACTATAACTCATAAGATATCCATTTTTTATTTTAGTTGGCATGTGATTATGGGATATATCCATTATTTGTGAAGCATGTTATAAAATATAATGAATGTTTCTGAAAGTTGCAACATTAGTATACCTTGAATCGCAATTATAATGTATGAAATGTGCATTTAGGAATTGATCCATGCTAAATTTTGTTGATAAATGTTGACATATAAGACATCATCATCAATCCTCCTCATTAACACCAATTTCATAATGTAGATAAGGTAATGTGTGTTTAGGAATTACTCCACACTAAATTATCATGATTGATGATTTCATAGTCAAGATATTCTTTGACATGCCGACTTGAAGCAACTCGTATCTTCTGACCATGAAATTAGTTCTGTTTATAATTCATTAGTTACTTAAAAGAATCGTATGAAGTAAATATATACCTCTAGCTTATTCTTGGAATAGTTATTTCTCTATTTTTAAACTAATTCATAAATCTTTGTGGCATACCATTATTTCTAAAAGTTTATTTTTCCTAACTAAAGACGTCGATAACACCAAAGGTATTAAGATGTGATTAGACTAAATACCATACTAGGTATATTATTAACGTCTACTATTAGTGTTGCTTGACTAAGCCACAAGTGGGTATAAGTCTTACATTTTTATATTCATCACTTATTGCCTATGATTCATGTATGACTAAACTATTTGTTGAGCATGATACACCACAAAAAACATTCATTAACGAACATAGAATAATGTATCCTTATGTCCATAAGGACACATGAGATGAATTTTTGTGGTTATAATCAATAATAGTTCTACATGAATCTTCCACTTGGCAATAAAGAAGTCATGTACTTCTCACCATTGTCCTAGGTATCACCCTTTCATAGCCACTTAGACAATACACATAAATATTAGTAATGTTTATTTACTCACTTGGTTATTGTATTTCAATACACATATGTGAAATCTATATTTTATTTAATACCCAAGTAATAAAATTGAAACATTACAATTTACATTGTTTAATAAACCTGAAAAAGAATCGGGTACTTTCTTCTTTAATTTAGTTTATTGCATTTAAACTTCTATAGTATTATTTCATAATATTCAATGCCAATAACATCTGGTTAATATGTAATTGATTAAAAGAAATTACAAATGTGATTTTTGAGAAACTTTCCATTGGCCTTTTAATCCTGTATTCCAATTTTTTTCCATAAGAATTAATGGTTTAACTATCTTTTATATTCTTATTAACTTGAAAAACATTACCTAAAAGGAGATAAAGAATTTGATAAATACTTATTAGTTTTGTATCTTAAAATGAAACTTGATAAAATGGGTGAAAATGATATTTGAATAGGATTCATTGAAAGATCATAAGCTGCCTTTCAATTTACTCAGATCTAGTGTAACCATTTCCTATTCATATAATTGCTTCACATTCTCCTCACAGTCTTCTTAGAGATGAGACTACATATTATATCATTCATGTATTAATATAGGGACTACAACTAACATCAGACATTGATGAAATCATAATGACATAACCATCATATGCTATATACATTAGTCTCCCAAAATAAATTTCATCCCCGCTTCCTGGGGTAGTTTAATAGGTATAGGGACACTAGCACCCCAAGTTTCTAATTTTATTGTGTGAAAGTGCCTGAATATTCTTGGATACTTGTTCCGGTGTTGATATTTACTTTTTACATTATATATTTTAGTTTTTAAACTTGTGGTATAAATTACCATTTTTTTATGAAAGTAAATTTTAGTAGATGAGTAATTTTATCGCGATTACCAGTTTGGATATTTTTATTAATTAATTAAATCATTAAAATTTCTCCCACTATTTTTATCAATTTCTAGGAACCATGTATGCTAGAATTGGAATAATTTGTTGCATGAGTATTCTAGTGTAAGGATACCTAAATGACTCATCATAGTATACAAGATTTTTCTACGCCACTACTTGGAGGGTTTAAAGTACGATTTTGTCTGATCAACTACTTGAACTCACGGTTCCATGGTCTATTGAGTGAAGTCCTAACTTCTTAAATCGTTACATGATTTATTCAACACTTTCTTCTAAAATTACAAAAATATATATTTGGCTATTTCATTGCTACCATTTTAGTTAATTCAACCCACCACTCTCATAAGAACACCCCAGTAGTAAGAGGAACCCTTAGCTTTAGCATGACTAAAACCCCAAATAGGTAATTCTGTCCAAATTTGAATGATGGAAGGTGGTTCTAAATTAATATTTCATTGAGGGTTTTATTTTTTTTAATGTGATGAGATAAATCATTTTATATTTTCATAATCATGTATTGTGTGATCACACTCACAAATAACTATGCATGAAATTGAAACATCCATCACGTCACATGTTCATTTTAACTGGGCATGCTCATTTATTATTACTCTACGTTTTCGTGTGTTAACTACACATACACAAAAATAATAATCCATGAAAAAAATAAAATGATGACTTGGTCAGGAGAAGGGAATAATGGTTGATATGTTGAGTGAATAACGGACAAACCTAAACCCTAGGGGATATTCCTTGGGTCACGTCGCTTGTGACTAAAAATGTAGCACCTGCCCATCCAATGCATCCACCTCCTATCTGGTGTGTCACCATCACTTGAAGAAAAAAGTGTCACTTATTGTCTCGTCAATATACAAAAATAATCACAAGCTAGAGAGAGGAAATGGGGAGTAAAATTACAACTCTGAAGAGGACATGAAGGTCTATATACATATAATGACACTTGAGATGACAGGAAGATCAACTTTTATTTAACTACTTTTTACAAATCCATGTAATAATCATATAATTAAAAAAACACACCAAAAATGAATTAGTCAGTCTCAGGCCCATGGCTAGTCAAATACACATTAACTTTTGTATTTATAAAAATAAATGCATAAATAAATTAAACTTGAGTTAAAATAAACTCAAGGGAATTATAATTGAATTAAAAATTCACTCATATTTTTAATCCAATATTTACGTCGTTCGGTCTTGATTAATTAATTTAATTTTAAAACAAAAAATTAAATTAATTAATTAACTTAATTTAAACACCAAATTAAATTAATTTACGTCGCATTAAGATTTTAATCCAAAAATTAATATTATGTTAATTTAATTTTCAATCAAAATTAAATTAATTTTTTTAATTAATTATTGATTAATAAATTAATCAGGACCTAAAAACCTTGAGCAGGGCTTGTGCGGGTCGGTCCAAACCCATGCATGCCCATTTTAGGATATGTCAACCCCGTTCAATGGCGATATGGGAAAGATCGGCCCGACCAAGACCATTCTGGGCTGGGCCGACCTGTCTAAGCCTCTTTCGGAGAAAATTGGAGTAGGAATGGGTAACTTTTCACTAGGAGGCTGAGGAGGCGGTCATAGGTGTTACCATGGGGTTAGCTAGATATGGGGTTTTCTACTTGTGAAAGTAGGTTACTATCAGTTTCCATTCAACCCCCAATGAAGAGAGCCAGCTCCGGATTGTGGAGGTCGGACAATGGTGGTCTCTTGCTGGTTTGAAATAGAAGCACCATGATCAAGAGGAGGATAGAAGTTGAGCCGATAGAGGAACGGTCAATATCATGGTGGTCAGGGGAAGATCTCGTATTTGGGGTGAGCTGAATGACCCACAGCGTTGGAGGTTGGTTCTTGCAATGGTCTGCGACCATTGCCTCAAAGAGTGCCTTCTGGTGCACTGCGAGCCGGTAGGGTGGAAGTGGGCTACACTACATGAGGGGAACTAGAAGACTAGAGATTTGGCAGCCATATAGGAGCTGACGGTTAGGAAGAGGAGCATCTGGTTGGACAGGGAGGGAGGATGGCTGCGTTTCAATGTTTCCATCTCTTGAGTTGTTAACTGGAGGAGACCGGCGACGCCTAATGCGCCGGTTTTCCAGGGGTGACATCCCCCACTGTGAGGAGCGAGGTGGCCCTAAGGTGCCCTGGATGGACAGTGGGGTGTCGATCGCCTACCCAACAATTGAGTTTTTTTATTCTTCTAAGATTCACCACCCCATTAGGTCAAGACCTCTATTTTTTTATCCTTTTTTTCTTTTGAAAAACATCCAAATTGGGTGTGGAATTCTACATCCACCCATCAAACATTCAAAATTTATATTTGGATATACAATAGCCTCTTGGAAAAATAATAATATTATTATAATAATATTATAATTATTATTATTATATTTTATTAAAATAATTGTTTTCAAAATTAACCATTCTGGTGACCGGTATCACACCAGAAATCTGAATCACCATAAATAAAATTAAAACCAAATATGTTCAAGAAAAATAACATATATATAAATATAAATGTTCTTTATTTTACTACCCATAAAATGAATTGAATTTGATTTCAAAAAATTTGAAGGTTGTAGACTGGCCATCCAATGCCTAATTTTGATTCCATTTATGGTGTTGGAATCGTAATGATTCCCTATTCATAGATTAATGAAAATTTAATTTTTAAATTGGCATAAAAACATAACACATACCTTTAATACCACTTGTAGGTACCATGCATGCATCGGAATCCCTAAAAGTGGGATTTTAAAAAAATTCACCAACGTTCGACATAAACTTGTCGACATCAGGGAATAGCTACCCAGTTTAAGTTGAGGATCTCACATGAAGAGTTTTAAGTACAAAATTAGAACTATAAAATACCTAGTTCAGATATGAATCCTATTATGATGTATTCTCATCGTTGGTGATTGTTTGTTGAAGAATCAAAATCCTAATTCCTTTAGATCATCCAAATGAGCTTCAAGAAATTGCAGGAGCGCTGATCATCAAAATCCAGGTGCTAGTTCGGAGATCTGACAACTCTTTTGATGCTCTGATGGTCACCACATCACCCTTCTTATGATGCCTTAGAGAGACCTCGATCTGAGCTCCTTGGATCTAGAGCCTCTTCCTATAGGATTTGGAAGAGAGAAGAGGAGAGAGAGAGAGAGGCTGTGAATAGTACCAAACAAACTCATCTCCTCCTCTATTTATAGAGTGTTAATAAAATATCTGGTAATGCCACCCGGCCTCCAAAATAAATGATGCACCATAAACGACTTGTTATGACTACTAAACTGAGTCATAAATATTATTATCAATTTCTTTTAATATAATAAATATATTACATAATAATAAATGAGTGATTAAATCGACTCATCGTTCCCACAAATATTAATTGAATGTTGAATATTTTCATATTCGTTCAAATAACATTTTTCATATATTTATTTAAACAACTTGTAAATACATTTAATAAATAAATTCAATTCTCGTTATTCTAAACATGAATAATATGAATTTATTTTATTGCATTAATGATCGTATCTCCTTAGACAAATCCCATAGCCTAGTGGTGGGGTCCACTATGTCCAAAACTCATATTCAACAGAATAGGGAATATTCTCGAATATGTTGTTATGTGTGACCCTCTAGGACCTTATCTTGATAACAATGAATATTATTCACAATCCAAGAGAGGGATCTAGAAACCCATCATGTCCCCTAAAAAGATAAGTATTGTCACAATAGTGACAACCAACCTATGAACAGGTACTATGTTATATAATCTCTTTGACTTTAAAAATCTCAGAAATTATGATGTACACATGTATCATCTCCCTTTTCTTTCTTTATTGTTTATTGATCCAAATGGATGGATTTAACCTCGACTGCGATAGCTATGTTCTTATGAAGGTACTACCATACTGATCAATATGTCCCAAGATATATTACTTCCATAACTCAAAAGTGACAAATTCTTTCTTGTCCATTCAACAAATGTCATGCCACCAACGACACGCCAAAAAAAAACTACCTCTCCGTGATTTCAATATCATTGTTTTCATCTTGAATCGAAGCACATAACCAAATGGTATACATTGGTAATGATCTCAAGTCCGGAGACCATTACACATGATCGTAGATGTGAACATCCAATGACACCCAAAATTTGTGGTGTTCTTATTGGGAGGACTATCCTAATGATCTTACTAATAGATATCACCAAGTAAAAACTTCAAGAGAAGAATTCTAAATGATTATAATCCCCCAGAACCTGATATTCATACATCTACTGTGTCCAGTTGGTAAGATGTATCTAGAATATAGGAACTTTTTTAATATTAATTTCATAGTATCTTGAGGTTATCATTATAGTATGGGATCTTCTATAACCTTTTTATACAATAATTAATCTATAGAAATTACCATTAAATAGTGGATTCAAAAAATGTCTACACTATAATGGTAAGTGGTCATCTTGTATATCTAAAATTATACATGATATAGTAATCAAAATCACTGCATAGTTGGGTCTAGGGCACCTACTATATCAACACTAATGATGGGATCAATCATGTATGTGGTGTTTTATAAACATTAAGCATGGTAGGAAAATATCAAGAAGATCCATGAGAACATAATTGGTCTACTATTAAGTCTATACTCAGGTATTTTAGAAGAAATTAAGATATATTCCTAGTGTATAGAGGATTTGAGGAGCTGGTCATTAGGGGTTAAACCGATGCTAGTTTTTAAGTAGATCATAGTGATTTGAAGTTATAGTCAGGATATGTTTTATGTTTCAATGGAGGATTTGTGAGCTGGAAGAGTTCAAAACATCTAGATTTCACTAAATCTATACTGGAGTATTAGTATATAGCATCTTCTAATGTAGTCATGGAATCCATTTGGATACGAAATTTTTTCCTGGATCTTGATGTGGTACCTAGAATTAAAGACCCTATCACATTGTATTGTGATAATACAACAATGATGGATCTTAAAAAGATTCAAGGTCGTTCTAATGGAAAAAGAATATAATCTGAAAGTATCACCTATTGAGGGTTTTTTAAAAGGGGAGAAGTAATAGTAAGTAGTGTACCCATATAAGAGAACATGGTTAACCCATTGACTAAATGACTATCTCAGTAGAAGAATTGGTATCATGTGACAGCCAGTGGACTAAAGGTTGTTAGTAGTTGTCTCTAGTGAAAGTGGGAGTTTGTTGGAGCTGGTTCCATGGAACCAACTTTTGTGTACTTTATAATTACCTTTATTCATATTTTTTTAATATTATTAAACACCTTATCATACAATGATTGTTCTTCTTTGCAACATAGTATGTGATAATGTCCTAGGAGTAGATGTCTCACTAAAAGGTCATAGTAGTTCCCTGCTAAAACGAGAATCCATAAGTGATATGACACTATAATTAAATATAGGTTCCATAGCTAGAGGATATCATTTTAGGGACACAAATGATATATTCTATCAGGGGTAGAGACTCATAGTACTTTTAGGAAACTTCTCATGGTGTACGCCCTTAGTAATATCGAATATAGGATAGTATGAGAACGATACCTGCTAGTAGGAAGTCCATATTTATATGTGTCATTGGATGTTCTAATCTGTAGACATGTGTATTGACCCTTATAATTTAAGATTATTATTAATGATTATTTTGATTCATGTAATTTTATGTACCTATGAAAACTATGACGACATAAGTTCGATGCAAGGCAGGATATGTTGGGTGCATCATGAGTAATATTGAATTAATGAATAATTTTGGAAAGGATTTGTCACTTATTTTCTTTAATAGAAGTTGATATCTTAGGAACTTTGATGGAAATGATATATTTAAAATAAATTCATCTCCATGGTGTTCTATAGGAAAGTTTTATTTCTGGAAAGTCAAAGAAAGAGACATCAAGAACATAGGTCGATGACACCATCATATAACCTTCTTGATTAGAGATATCATGATAAATGGATTCTATTACATAGTAAGTTTCTATATAAGGTATTATTTTTTATCGGAATTAAATTATTTATTTATGGGTGCCTTTTTTTGTCGCTAAATGCCAATTTTGGACTTTAGACTGCTTCACCTAATGCCACTAGGAAAGAGGCCTAGAGGATCATACACTAATATTATCCAGAATATCGGTTAAATAATATATAATTATTTATTATTTAATATATTGAATAAATATTATTATCACATGTGGTTTAATAATTATTCACATTTTCTTGATAGCATAAATTTGGTCCCTAGTTATTCGAGAGAATATAATGTGAGAATAAAATTAATAAATATTAATTTTTTATTTAGTAAATATAATATTAATTTATTTATTGGTACATAATGAATTAAAATTTATTTATTTAATAAATAGTCATTATTAAAGTCTTAACAAATATTTTAAAGGAATTTTGGATCGAGTTCTTAGGTTTGGTAAGAAATAATATATATATTGAATATTATTTGATTAAATAAAATTTAATTTAATTCACAAGTTAAGCGTATGTCAAGGAAATAATAATAATAATAATAATATTATAGACATGGGGTTACATAATGGATTAAATAAATATGAAAGGGAACTTATAAAAATATTTATTTTTAAACCCTAGTAGCATTTAAACCAAATTATATTATTTTTACAGGAGATCCATTTCATTTGTGTTGTGCACAATAACAGCCAGAGAGAATCCCCTCAATCCCTAGAGATCTCCGTCTATAAGAATTACCCCAAGAATGGAGATTGATATTCCTCCACCTCCCACTCTCGAGTCTAGATAGATCAATGAGAATTACTTAGATGAAATTTGCACGACGATCAAAAGTGAATGATGTAGGCATTAGGATATGATATGCTAGAACCTATAGATTCCTACAATGATATTCGCATATTTGTGGAACATATGTGGATCATAGATAGAGGGAATACACTCTTTATTCCTATAATGCAATGACAACACAATATAGATATGTTGTTAGATACATCAATTTGAAAAATAATTTATGCAATGTAATTCTTTAATTGATTAAATTAATTATGAATAATATCTGATGATCCAGTGCTTGGTTCTGTAATTTTATCCCTTGTATGTTTTTCATTGAATATTTTCTTTTTATTATGGCATTCATCATCGTGTAGATCATAGATTAATCATCAATCATGATAAAAATCAAAGTTGGGAATGACCCATCGTATGCTTCCAGTGTGCCCATAACATACAATATCCCCCTCAACCAGACCTACCTGATGGTGGAAAAATACTCTATGTATACTAAATAGATGATTGAGCCTATGATTATTGATTCAGCTATTCTTATTACCCAATTCTTTAAAATCCACTATGATGATATAAAATATAAAGATTACTATAATTTCCATCATATTGACACTAATTCACATTAAAGGTGTAGTTTTCCATGATGTACCCTTTACACCCACACTGGTGGAACAGTACTAGAGACCTTCTCAAACTGGGTGATAAAGGTGCATCACTACTCTATCTACCCTAATTAAATGGACCACTACTTGCCTCCTCTAATTATTTTTTTCCACTATAAGAGGAATCCTATGAATCACATCCTAGAAGAAAGCCTCTAGCTCCTTAGGCACCATTAGATATTGTCTCGGAAGGAAGAGCCTTCTTATCAAATTCAATGAATCTAAAAATGTTAAAAATCCTTAAATAGGTTTGTGATGGATATTTTAATACCATTTCTAAGAGTATCACCATATTATTTTCATCAATACTTTTGTATGTAGTAAAGAGAATGATATATGTGAACATGGTCATATACTCCATAGATAACTTTGAACCTTGTTGAAGATTCATGAACTTATTTTTCTTAACCTAAAATATAGTGTTGGGATAAAATTGTTCAAGGAACAACTGCGGAAAATTATTATAAGTGAGTTCTTAATCTTTCTTCACTTTTAGAATTATATCCTGCCAATGTTGGGACACCCTTTTTAGCGCAAAGGTGGATAGAATAATTCAGTGTTTCTATGGTATCTATATGATGTTGAATATATGGAGGATATGAATTATCTACTCATCATATTCTTATTGATAAGTCTAAAATTAAAAGTATAAGGGATAGTGGAAGCAAATATTTCCTAAGATATGTGGTAATTGGACAACCACATGAAGAAATTATGTAATCCCCTCAAGGACCTAAGGATCTAAAATTTTTAATGACTTGAGATATTACTGATTATTTCCCTTTAATAAGTATGTTGTTTATTATCTTATGTTACATTTAACAATGTACTAAACCAAAAAAATGAAATATTAATAAAATAAAATTATTCAAGATGATTGTTACAACTATTAAACCAGCATGAATAGATAGCAGTAAAAACATTTTGAATTAATATATTTATACTAAATTTAGAATTTTAATTTGACCAAATTAACTTCATTATTGGATTTAGTATATCAACATTATTTTAATATGAATTTTTTTATTTTTTCTAAAAAATTGATTTATATGTGAATTGTAAAAATGTTAATTTTTCTAAGAAATGACACTTTTATAACACAATAATGTATTCATAGTTTGAGAAACCTTTTTTATAATATACATATATAATCATTTAATAATACAATATTTAATTTATAAATCACATGATTGAAATTTTTGGTACTCAAGTGATATTCAACACTAAAAACTGTTTTTATGCACACTAACGTTAAGATTAACTTCCCTAAACATAAAAAGTTAATTTGATAAACGGATTATTATATTTTATATAATAATTTTTATATTATTTATTCTTTATAATTTCATTTTTTGGTATAAAATTTACATTATTATTATTAATTTTAATTACCATGATCATGGTGAAACAATAATTTTAAAATTGTTATTTAATTAATGTAATGAAATTCTAGTTGAACCAATTAAAATATAATATTTTAAATAAAAAATAATATATTATGTATATATACATAAATAAAAATATTAACACTCATTAAATTGTTAAAAATTAATAAAAAAATATTAATAATTTATACCGGTCAAAATGTTGTTTTTCTACTAAAACGATTTTTTTACACATTACTTGTCTTGTTTTGAAAGTTAATTGTATAATTTTTTAAAATTTAATTAGATTAAATAGAGGTTAAATTTATTTCCATATACCACAAATTTTTTTATTTGGGTTATTTTATATTTTTAATAAAGCATAAAATCACTTAGTTAAAAACCAGCTACCAAGTTTAAAAGTAAAAAGTAAAATGTTAAAACATACTTTTTAAAAACCTAAAACGTGTTGTAAACAAGTTTTTAATTACTAGGTTGATTATATATTTACCTAATCACACTAAAACCCCATTATCATTAAATTTTGGAGTCTTTTACCTATGAATCATGTAATGTTATCATGGAAGTGTAAGGGGTAATCCCAAATGTTCCATTTTCTTCATTTATAAAAGGAAATCACTTCCACCCTCCATGGTTACAATTAAAATAAAGACTTTAATTTAAAATATACCCATAATAACTATCCTATAATACCTTTTCTCATCCTTAATACCCTTCTCTCTAGAAGTTATATTTAGGCCTTCACTTCTACAGAAATTTCTACAAGAAGATCAAGTCTCCAACATAACTATTACAATCTTCATATATTTTTCTCCAAAATCTTTCTCTAATAAATATCACATATTAATAAAAATATAATGAAATAATTATCATTATTATATTGATATGTTATTATATTAATGGAGTAGCTATAATTTATTCCTCTCCATCAACTAAGAAAACAATATTGTCGTTAGTGTGTTGCCCAAATTACCGGCTCTACAAAGTAACATCCTTTGTTTTTCCTCACCACCATTCATGGAAATTAAAAAGGATTTAATATATGAATTAATATTTTATTTTGAATATTATTATGATTATGAAATTTAAAATTGTCATACACTTTATTTCTCACCACTTTTTGGAGAAATGGAAACACTAATCGTACATACGTGTGAAATATCGCCTCCACAAGAAATCAGTTTCATTTTTCATCACCACCCATCATGGTTAGTTTTAGAAATATATTTAATAAATAAATATTATTTCCATACAAATCTTAAGATTTTATATATTATGAAAATATTTTTCAATTCTTTTTATCTTGGTTAACATATTAAAAATAATTATGAAAATTTTTCCCAAAAACCTCAAATAACCATCATAGGAAAGGAAAACATATTATAAATAAATAACAGATCATAATTAAAGGACAATGGAGTAATAAATATAGTTAGACAAGGTTCTTAGTTAAATATTTAATAAACATAATTTCAGTGTTTAGGATGTTAATATTGTCTGTAAAATTATTATATAGATCGAGGTAAGGGATCTTTTGTACCTCCTTCGCAACTTATCAATTACAAGTTATCATTATTTTTCTCCACCAAAATATTATTATCATTTACCTATTTTATTTTTGTATATATTTATCTTTTATAAATACCTAGTTTTATATCCCTTTCATTTTTGGGGTTACACATGTTTTTAGTTCCCTTTAAAATTCTCACTTTTATGTAAACATGGTTTAAGGGAACTTTCATGTTTTTGTCTCATGTCATGCATCACCCACATAAAATGTTTTCAAACTATGAATAGATTATAAAAAACATAATTATTTTATAGAGAACCATCTTGGTTCAATTATTTTTTTATGGGAAATAATAAATTCTTTACATCCTTAAAATAACCTTTATCCATTTCACTAAAGCATCACCTAGGTGGTTCATTTTTATTATTTATTCTATATATATTTCTAATGAATTTTATAAAATGGATACCCATGTTCATGAAATATATACATTTTTTAGTTATAAAAGTTAAAAATTTATTTAATTCCTTCTTCTATAGGTAATACTTGTGATTTATCTACTGGTTATGTCCTAAATTATGATTTTGAAACCCATTTCTTTCACATGTTTTGATTATACATGTGATTTATGTATGGTTTATTTTCCTCATGTGTAATGAATATATATTATTTTAGTTTATTTTATTAGTAGACCCATAATTATATATCGCTATAATTCTTTAGTAAAATGCTTATATCTCATTATATGTTATGTATGTGATTATCAAGTGGACCTAAATCCACTACGGGATTCTATCCATATTATAATGATGGTATTGGGAATTAATCTTGACTTATGTTTATGATATAACGTTTTATGTTGTTTTAACATGTTTATGATTCCATTATCTTGTGATATATTTTCCTTATACCATGTTTTTATACTTACGATCATCATCTTTATGGTATCATGTTATGCCTCTTAACTCTCATGTTATAATTTATTTCAATTACCTTACAAGTATTTATATATTTCTCTTTTCCTTATGTATTTTACCTAGGATACCCTATATAGTTTTAGATTATCTTTGGGAGTGGGTAAAACTATATGTAGTATTAAATAAAGTAGATATATTTTTATGTATAATATTCTAAAGACACTAGACCTCTTGATTCTTTGCATGTGATGTTGTAAAAGTATGTTATGAATCATGAAATAAAGTTGGTTTAAGGATGTCATTAATATATTTTGTATCATAGCTAGTTTTGTTTATTTTTAGAGATTATGATAATAAAACCTTAGTGAAAACACTAAGGGTGATTCTAAAGTATAATCCTAAGTATAAGGGAATATCCTAAAAAATATTAAAGTTGAGATTACGTGGTTTTCCTAGCAATACATTCCTAAATGGATACTAAAAGTGGATGTGGTTTTTAGTGTAGATGAATCAAGTGGTAATAACCTTAAAATTAGTTTTTTGATTATATCTAGGCCAGTATTCTTGTGCATGGTGAATAAGACCTTACCACGCACCTAGTTTGACACTCTCAAAGGATATTCTTTAGTTAATTCAAAATCTATTTTAAACCATTATGAAGGATTTGAATTTTTTTATCTAACTTAACTAGGTTAGATAACTTTAATAGTAGATGACCATTGATTATGTAGTTTGAAACTTAGTGATTGATAAGTTAGGTTTTTACATCATTTATGAGTTAATCCTTCAATGTTTATGTTTTAGTTTTTATACATGTACTAATAAATTAATTCCCAACCATAATTGTCCTTTATTTAAGAAAATGGATAGAAGTATGAGGAATCATGTTAAATATATGTCAAATAGAAAATGTAGTTACTTCCCTAATTAAATCTCCAACATGATGGGAGAAGGAACTGAGAACCTCATTGAATTACTGGAACAACTGAATCAAGTTATCATTAATAACTTGAATTTCATGGAAAATACTTTGAGAAATAAAGTTATAGTTGTGTATTTTATGCATCAGATACCTCTAACATTTATTGTATCTTATGCCCCCGTAATCATTTCATAATGGATTAGATCAATTGAGAAGATATTCTATGTCCTTCAATGATTTAATAAAGAGAAGGTCATACTAGTTGTCTAATGCCATTAGATAGAAGTTGATTAGTGGTGGAAATTAATTATGAACACAAAACCAATGGAAGACATATAATCTATGGATTCTGATGATCTTAAGAGATTTTTTATCAATAAAAATTTACCTCACACTCTCTGTATTAAAATGGATAGGGTTTACCTTATACTCAAGTAAAAGGAAGGATAATATATCAAATATTATGAGAAGAACTTCACAAGGCTTTCACGATATGTATCTTGTTTTATCATTAACTATAAATGTAATATCAACCTATTTTTAGTGGGACAAGTACAAGTCTAGAAATATATTTGGATATTCAGAACTTTGAATTTTATGAAGAAGTTTTATAATGTGTCCTCGAAGTTTATATTGAAATGGGTGATTCTCAGTGTCTCATAGGACTATAGATAAGAAGTGGAGAATGGATTTTAACTCTTGGGGATCACTAGATAGATATCATAGTGGTAAGAAAATACAACACCCCACATGTCAAAATTATGGAAAGAAGCATCCTAGAAATTGTTATAATGAGACCGGAAAATATTTCTAGTATATACAGGAGGGATATTAAGACAACACGTGTATAAGTGAGATGATGAATCCCACTAATTTGATCAATGAAAAAATTTCAGGTCAATCCTCAACCTGTTGTTCAATGTTTCATCTATAATTAATATGGAAACAATGAAAACTGATACATTAAGCTAAGGTTTTTTGAAGATAACCAATGACAACGACCCCCAAGTCCAAGAGATCATGGGAGGGCTTATGCTATTACTACTAAAGATGTGTATCAAGGTAATGTTGTGGTGATAGGTACACTAGTTATCTATTCATGAATAGATATCACAATATTTGATTCTGCTTCTACACACTCTTTCACATCATACAAGTTTAGTATAACTATTCAACCACTAGAGTAAAATACCGAGGTTAAGTTACCATTAAAAACTATTAATGGAACTATTATTTTATAACTGATACATAAATCTTACCTATTTAAAATTTGGGTAATAAATATCCTTACAGACATTTTCATAACCCCTTTAGGGTTATTTGACGTTATTCTAGGAATGGAATGGTTTCCTCTATATAGAGATTACATCAGCATCTAGGAGTAGGAAATAACTTTCTATATCATTAATTACTCTTTGATTATATTAATGTGTAAGTAGGACAATGAATCTCATTAAGAATGTACATAAAAATCCTATATATTATTTCCTTATGAGCAAGAATATCTAACTCAAATGAATGAATCGTATTAGGGGAACTATCTTGAGGATATTCCCATTATAAGGGATTATACTGATGTATTCCCAAAATAATTACATGCAATTATGCCTGACCGAGAGGCTGAGTTATCAGTTGAACGTATACTTGGATCTATTTAAATATTTAAGACTCCATATACAATAAACCCTATTGAACTAGATGAACTGAAAAAAAATTACAAGAGCATCTAAAAATGTTTTTTTAATGGCTGATTGATTCACCAAGGGGTGCACTGATTATCCTTTTCAAGAATTACGATGGGTTTATGTGTCTTTGTATTGATTATAATGAACTCAAAAAGACCAAGATAAAGAACATATATCTTCTACCACATATTGAAAACTTTCTTGATTGGTTTCATAGAGCTCAGTTCTTCTCTAATGTGGACCTTCAGTCAGGATATCATCTGTTAATGTAGAAGAAAGATAATATTTTGAATACCACTTTTCATACAAGGTACAATAACTATGAGTTCATTGTAATTTCTTTTATACTAATTAATGATTCAGTAATATTTATGGACATAATGAATAATGTATTTAGATATTACATCAATATATTTGTCTCAATATTTATAGATTATATTATTATAATCTCCACAATCAAGGAGGAACATGGGGGGAATTTTAATACTATGTTTAAGACTTTGAGGAAGGATAAGATATATTAAAAGTATAGTAAATGTGAATTTAGAAAATATTAAGTATCATTATTAGGGAATGTTATCTCATTTAAGGGGAAATAAATTTACACTTAAAAGAATAAGGTGATTAAGGATTGTTCTAGACTATCATATATGATAGAGAAATATAGTTTCATTAGATTAGATGTGTAATATTAGTTATTTGTGAGAAACTTCATAATAATGAAAAGGTTGATATTTAAAATTAATCCTAAGGTACTCTCCTTTATTGGATAACTAGTTCCATGGGGCGGTAGGTGTTTATTTAAAGAGGAAATCCCATGTCCCCATTCTGGCAGCTGGGTATTTGTGTATCGGGTTGGCAGGGAACAAGGCAAGGCATAAAGGAATTCAGTTCTCGGGTCAGGAATTGGTGGCATAGACTAAGATCCTTCTGGTTGATATGGTCCGATCCTACAGAATTTGGTACAAGGATCCTTCTCTCATACCCTTTCATGTGGGTGTTGTTGATAGATGTATGAGGAATACTGGTAGTTGGGTAAGACGGTTCCCACATTACCACGGCCTAAATCTCAATATTGATGGATCCTGCTACTCGAATGACATGAAAGGTGGTGGTGTGTTCAGGGACTCAGGGGGAAGTGTTGTTCTAGATTTCAATTCCCACATTGGAAGAGGGAATTCTCTTATAGTTGAGGCTTTAGTATTGCTGACTGGTCTTAAAATTTACCATCTTAGGAGTATCGAGCGGGCTTCAGTTGAAACCGACTATATCATTATTCATGAATCCAGGCATGAAAAATGCAATACTCCTTGGTCTATATCTTATATTATAAGAATCTATATATCTATTTTCAGTGACAAAAGTTATATCCTTAAAATATGGAGGGAGGGAAATATGGTTTCGGGTCATCTTGCCTCCTTGTCCTTGCAGGGTCTCAGTATCCTCTCTCCATCAGACTTGCATTCACTCTCTAATGAAGGGAAGAATCTCATTAGAGGGGATGTCCTTGGGCTTCACCACTTGAGGCCCATGTAGCCTCCTATCTTCTTCCTTTTTTTCATTCCAGATATTTTGTTCTCTTTAATAATAAAATAAAATAATGATGAATGAAGCTTCAAAAATGATCTAAAAAAAAGGCTAACCACAAAACTTGCACTAATTATACCCATAAGTGGGGATGGACTTGTTATCTATAATGATGCATAAAAAAGGGCTTGGGTTGTGTACTCATGCAAAATGATAATGTGTTAGTGTATACATAATATATTTAAAGGTGCATAAAAATGATTTGAAGTAAGATTTTGAGTAAGTCACAGAGATCTTCATGTTGAAATTTTATAGGTAATATATCTACAGAGAGAATTTTTAAACACATATGGGTTATAAGAGCCTAATATATATATATATATATATATATATATATATATATTCACATAGAAGGATTTGAACATGCACTAATGAACATGATTTGAGATAATCAAGTATTATGATTTCTCAGTCCACTACCATTTAGTGATGATGAACAAAGTGGGATATAATCTAAGAAGAAATTATCCCACACACTTATCTAAGATTAGTATTAATAAATATCTGGTCATATTTGACATGAAAAGGATAGAAAATGTAATCATAAAGAAAGTAAAAACATCTGACCTTTCTTAAATGATTGATCAACCATTGCAGCATAAGAAGAGTAAGAAACCTCAAAGAGGTGATAATTGGATATAGAAGAATGTGGATATCTTGAGGAAGATAAAAAACTCTGAGTTCAAGGTTAATTATGTAGGATTATGAGATTTGGGAAACAAAATTATGTTTCATCAGATCTGGAGATAAAGAAAGATATTCTGAATGATGCTCATAGGTCAACATTCTCTATTCACACAGGAAAAATAAATATGTATAGTGATCTACGAGAACAATTTTGGTGGGAAAATATGAAGAAAAATATTATAGAATATACATCATAGTTCCTTGTGTGTCTGTAAGTGAATAATGGGAGGTGAAATTCTAAATGTATTATGCAACCATTTCCCATAACTACATGAAAATGGGAAAATATCACAATGGACTTTGTCAAGTGTCTTTTAAATACATTGAAAAGAAAAAATGCTATATGAGTTGTGTTGAATTGTCTTACAAAGAGTTCTCAATTCATTTTAATTTTAGAGGACTTAAAACTCAATCAATTAACAAATATATACATTATATAAGTGGTTAGTATACCTTTAATACCACTATTTATTATATATGATCGAGATATGAGGTTCACCTCAATGTTCTGGAGATCCTTCAACATTATATGAACACGGAGTTGAATTTCAATATATATTACCATCCCCAAACTGATGGACAATCTAAACATACTATTTAGAAAGTTGAGTATATGTTGAGATATTTATCTATGGAATTGAATAGAGACTAGGACCAATATATTCCTCTAGTCAATTTCTCTTATAAAAATAGTTTCTAAGCAAGAATCTAAATATCCCCATATAAATCCCTCTATGGGAAGTGATGCAGAACACCTATGTAATAGAATGAACATGTGAATGAAAATTTATAGAACGTGATATATTTGAAGAAATTGTAGTAAAGGTCAATATCATTCAAAAAAACACATAAAATTAGCATATATTCTATAGAATAGTTATGCTGCTAAGCATCAATGAAACCTCTAATTTGATGTTGGTGATAACGTTTTTCATTATTTATCTCATTGGAAGAGAGTTGTGAGATTTGGGAAGAATGGAAAGATATTTCCAATAAATATTCACCCCTTTAAAATTCTTGATTCCATCAGAGCTAAGACGTATCTACCAGTGATCCAATCAAACCATTCCAAACTACATAAAGTGTTCCATGTATCCCTCTTGTGGAAGTACATACCATATCTATCACATGTACAACATTAAGAGGTGGTATCGTTAGAGGAAAATTTTTCTTACAAGGGGTATTTATTGAATCTCTTGGACTTTATATAAAACTTTCTATGGAACTTGAAAACACACCATGTCATAGTGCTTTGGAGAAATAATATTTATGAAGAGGCAATATGGGAACCTAAATAGACAATGAAACAAAATTCCCCTCATTTTCTCATATTATTATATAAAATAAAATACCATGGGTAAAATTCCATAAGGTTGGATAATTATAATTACCTGATATATTAATGATAATTTCCCTTTAATATGATTAACCAAAAACAATTTAAATTTAATAAAATATAATTATTCAATATAACAATTATAGCTATTAAACTAGAGGGAATAGATAGTTGTAAATTCACTTTGAATTACTATATTAATATTAAATTTAGAATTTAAAGTTTACTAAATTAAATTCATTTTAAGATTTAGTATATCAATATTAGCTTAATTTTAATTTTTGGTTTATTTTCTAAAATAATTGATTTTCTGTGAATTAATAAAAATACTGATCCTACTAAAAGCAATCAATTTTATAATAGAAAATGTCTTAATGTTTTAAGAAAACATTTTTATATAAAATGCACAGATATGTATAATATAAATTTAAAAATACAATGTTAATTTTATAGACCAAATGTTTAACATTTTTGGAACTCAAGTAATATTCCCCACTAAAAACTATTTTTATGCACTCTAACATTGAAATCCATTTTCCTACACATAGAAAGTTAATTTGATTAAAATATTATTATATTTTAAATGATAATTTTATATTATTTAATATTACCAATTTAATTTTTACTTATAAATGTTATATTAATAGGTTTAATGTTAATTACCACGATAATAGTGAAAAAGAAACATTTTAAAATTATTATTTTATTTATATCATGAAATTTATATCAAAACAATTAAAATAAAATCAAGAAAATAATAAATATTATATTATTTATAAATTAATAGATAAATATATTAACAATAAATAAATTTTTAATCAATACTAAATAATATTAAGAATCCATAATGGTCAAAAATGTCATTTTTCTACTAAAACAGTTTCCCTACGCATTAATTGTTTTAATTTTAAAGTTAATTTTATAAAATTTATATATTTAATTAGATTAAATATATTTTAAATTTATTTATATATCACCTAGATTTTATTAAATTGGTTATGTTATATTTTTATTAACAAATAAATTCCATTACCTAAAAACTAGTTACCAACTTTAAAAGTAAAAGAGTAAAATGTAAAAAACGTGATGTTAAAAACCCAATAACATGTTTAAAATTTGTGTTGAAATAATTTTTCGATGATTTAATAACCCAAGAACACACCACACTCTATTATCAATAAACTTGGGAGTCTTTGAACTGGGAATAGTGCACTGTTATCATAGAAGTGTAATGGTTACTCCAAAAAGATCTTTTTTCATCACGTATAAAAGGGGATCACTTACACCCATACATGGTTAAACATTAGATTCGAATTAACCTTATAAATCAGCTAAAAATACCTCTACTATAAGACCATTTCTCATCCTTAATTCCCTTATATCTAGAATTTATCTTTAGGCCTTCACTTATAATGAAATCTCTAAGATAAAATGATGTCTCAAATATAATTATTTCCTTCTTCATAACTTTTTATCCATAATATTTCTCTTCCTATTCCATCAAATATATAACAATATAATAAAATAATTATAAATATTATACTGTTATTTTTTATATTAATGTAATATCCATTATTTATTCCTCTACATCCATTAATAAAAACAAAAGTGTTGTTACCGCGTTGCATGGATTATCGCCTCCATAATGATATGTCTTCAATTTTTCATCACCACTATTCATCATAGATAAAAAGGATATATAGGATGAATAAATATTATATATAATATAAATATTATTTTTTAATATAAAAATTATCACAAACTTTATTTCTCTCTCATTTATTGAGAAATAAAAACATTAATCATGCGTACGTTCAAACTATCACCTCCATGAGCAATGAGTTTCATTGGTCATCACCACACATGATGGTTTATTTTCAAAATATATTCAATATATAAAAATTATTTACATATAAATATTAATAATATATATATTATAAAACCTTTTTAAAATTATTTCTACCTTGGTAAACATTCTTACGTAGTAATGAAAAATTTACCAAAAACCTTAAATAACCAATGTATGAAAGGAAATTATATTCTGAATTAATAAAATATTATAATAAAAGGGTCATTACATATGAAATATCTTATTATAAGTTTATTATTTAAATATTTAATAAACTTAATTTGGTTATTCAAGATTCTAACTATTTTCACAGAATTAATCTGGAACTAGAGGTAAGGGGTCTTCTATACCTCCTTCATAACGTTTTTATTACAAGTTTTTTTACCCTTTTTTGAAATATTATTTTTATGTACCTATTATTATTTTTTATAAATTTCCCTTATATATATACATTGTCAAATATTTCTTTAATATTTGGGTTTATACATGCTTTTAGTTCCCTTTGAAATTCACACTATTAAGTAAACTTGATTTAAGGGAACTTTCTTATTCTTATCTCATGCAAGAATCACCCTCATAAAATGTTTTTAAACCATGAATAGATTATAAAACCAATATTATTTAATGTAAAACCATAATGGTTCAGTTTTTTTATATAAAACAGTATTTTCTTCCCTCTTTTATAACATCCTTTAGTTATTTCATGAAATCTTCACACAGGTGGTTCATTTTTATTATTTATTCTCTAGTTAATTCCCATGAATTTTCTATAATATAACTCCATATTTAAAACCTATGTACCTTTTGAATTTATGAAAATTAAAAATTATTTAATTTCTTCTTATTTATCAAATCCTTTTGATTTATCCTTCATTTATTTCACAAATCAGGATTATGAAACCCATTTCTTTGTAATGGGTTTGATCATGTATATGAATTATGTATGGTATATTTTTCTCAAATATAACACATATTCAAGATTTTAATTTATGTGATAGGTGGTCCTAGAATTATATATCCCTATAATTCATTAATTTAAGATATATATCTCATGAGATGTTATGTAAATTATTAGTGAGTGAACCTAAATTATTTATGGGACTTTATCCAGTTTATGATGATAATATTGGGAGTGATTGTTTAATTATGTTACGATATGATGTTTTATATTATAGAAAAATGTTTATGATTCCATGATATTATGATATCATTTAATTATTTAACTTTTATATGATTATGATCATTCAATTTATGATATTATATTATGTCTCTTGACTCTCATGTTATGTTCTTTTTCCATTCCCATGCAGGGCTTTCTAGCTCACCCATTTCCTTATGTATTTTCCTCTTGATATCCTATAAAGTTTTAAAATATCTTTTAAATTTATGATAATTATGTGCATTATTAAATAAATATTATGTTTTTATGTATAATATTAGGTATTTGTATGTCTATTATTCTATAGACCCGTGACTTTTAGAATCTTCGCATGTAATGTAGGAAAAGTATGTCATGAATTGTGAAATAAAGTATGTTTAAGGATTTGGTTTCTATAGGTTTATTTATCAAATAATGATTTCCCCTATTCATTTATATTATATGGTGGTCATATAGGTAGTATAATCTATAATAAAGTGTATAAAAACATTAATTTCATCCTCTTGGTTGACCACATAAGATTTAAAACTATAAAAAAAAGACTAGGTCCAACCCGATAATTCCTATATCCCTTTCATTCTATAATTATTAAAATAATATCTATTTTAAAACAATTTTCATCATAATTTTATCCAATTAATTAAGATTTTGATACAATTAAAATCAATATAAGGAATAAAAAAAATCTTTTTGTACATAATAATTAAAAATTAATAAACTAGTATCCAAGGTGAATGAATAAAATTTTTAATCTAGAAACCCATTATTGTTCCATATTAACCTAATTACTAAAAATAATTATATAGAAAAAATTTATTTATTTTTTTAATGTTTTGACTAATAAGAACCGAAAATTGGTCTTAACTTTAATATTTATAAATGTAGACAAAAATAAAATATTCTGAGAGATTTTACTAGTGTCTAAATATAGATTCCTAATATAATGCATGTGACACAAGTACCTAAGTCAAACTTTAGGGAAAGGGGAGAAAGGAAAATATAATCTTGGAACACCGCTAGTAACTCATTCTTCAACCAAAGTTATATTGTTCAGGTATATTTATGGGTTACTTCTTGAGTCTTGATGATCCGAAAGCCTACCCACTCTCAAGTTTCATTCCCCAGATCCCTCTAAATATGTTTCTAATACCATTTTATAATGACCACGACCTGATTAACCTAACAATATTAGGTTGGGTTTCCAAAACACTTTAGGCTCACCACTCAATTTCCATATGTTAGCGTAAACAATTAGTTTTGAATATATTTTTTTGAGATGATTTTTACCCATGTAAACTAGATATAAATTAAGGAAGTGATATGTTAGAAATTTGGAATGACCTTTGTGGTCAAAAAACTTATGAACCTAAACTACACTATGTTTATCATAAGTACCTTCTAAATAAACAATACCCAATAATATAGTATAAAAATATCTATATTATAATGAATAAAAATAAAATTAGGCCCAAAACAAGCATAAAATCTGAAAAAGATGAAAAAATCACACTATACATGTATAAAAAACCAAACATGTCCAAAAATATACGGTAGGGGGACTCCCAAGTGGAATCATCCATGATAAGTGATCCAAAAAAACCCTACACATATCCTCCACATTGCCCCAAAAATTCTAAAAGTTTTCATTCAAACTCCAAGATCTGAGTGATATTATCCCCTATGATATGGCGTTTTCCCCTTACCTGGATCGTGTACTATAAGGTATACATGTGTCATATCTAGGAACGTACATGGTGTGTGAATAAAAAATCAATAATTGGTTCCAACCCAACCCTACTCACCTTTCATAAACTCAAGTGTATATTGGTAATAATATATGGTTATAAAAAAACAAAAAATCCCACATGTAATTAGAATATGGAAACAACAAACATTTTGTAACTAAAATAATATTAAGGGGATCATCACTGTGAATTTCCTAATTTTAGTATAGTGAAATATTTATGTCAGGATGAAGGTAGGTGATGTGGAATTTATTTAATGAGCTTTCCCACAATAATGTTTTTTTAATGAATATTTAATGCTGAAATAGTTAATTAAGTGGTTACTTATAGTATTGAGATTTATTTGTTTTTAATTAGTAAATAATTTTTCTTTGTGATAAAAATGTTTAATTTAATTTATTAATTATGTTAGTGTGTTGATTTTTGATTTTTTTACTTTTTTTTATATTCATTTTCAGATTAATTTTAAAATATTAATTTTAAGTTTGTATATTGTAATCTTTGTGATAATTGAATTATTTTAATTCTTTTCTTTGTTTTTGTTACCAATTAAATTATTAGTGTTTTTTACTTTATTTCATTTTATCATTTTAATCTCTTTTTTGTTTTAAATTTTCATTTTCAGTGTCAACATGTTTTTATTAATTTTATTTTATTATTTTATTTTTAAAATCCTCAGTTGTTTATAATTAATTTGGCAGTAGATATACGTAAAAAAAATTAGAATCCCTTTTTTGTAAGATAATTATAATAAGGTCATAGGTAAATTAAAGAGGCTATCTCATTAGAGAATTAATTTTGGTATAAAATAATAATCTGGGTAATAGAATATAAATTAGATTCATGTAATATAAAAAATATATCTTCTGTATAAGTTAATTGAGATGCCTGAGTAAGATAAATTTCAAAGGGGAATCAACATAAGATAAAATAATATAGGATAAATTAACCTGAATGGATTTCCAATGATGAATAAGATTCAATTTTATAAAAAAATGAAGGATGGTGAAAGGATTTGAAATAAATGGGGGAGATAGAGTCTACACAAAAATAAGATCCTTCAAAGTTTTGTGCATGGAAGATGAACCAAGTTGAAACCACCCAAGATGAAGCTATTGAAAAAAGGACAATACAGAAATGGCATATTGATTACTAAAGCTCCATCTTCGATGATGTTGAATCTAAATTTGTATTTGGTTAATTTTAGAGGTAAATTGAACTTGTAAATGTGATTAGTTAAATTGATAAGGAAAGACACAGTCAAAGATGAGGTCTTTGATGAAGAGGATTTAATCGATTCTCCGAGATGAATCCAAATCCATCCCAACACTAGTGATGTTTTATAAAGGTATCAAGATCAATGGATCCAATTGATGAAGATTTGGTAATTTTCATGCCACTGTAACTAGGTCCATAAGTGAATAATATGATGTTGAATTAGATATTTATAAGGCTAAATAATTTGAGGATGGTTATGATATTTTTTTTGAAGAATTGTAATAGGGTAAAACATCAATTGATTACTCCATGATTCATTTGGAAAACTGCTAAAGATATTTCATGTGTTGAATATAAACGAAACAAGTGTCGAACTTGTGAAAACGGTTGAATAGTTTCAGTCACTGGTTTTTTTTCCCTTTAAATATTGAAAAAGAAGAAGATATTATGTCCTCTATTATTTCTAATAATATTGGTTGTTTTTATGAAGTTTGATACATTAAATGGAATTCAATAAATACCACAATGGAAAATGAACTAGGATGTTCCATTTACCCACTAAAAATGTGAGTTAAGTGAATTTTTTGTGATATCCAACCTAAGAATCTGATTGAGTTAGTCTAGCTCAGGTGGGGGATTATGACACTGGATAATCAAATCCATACCATAGATGAAGATGGTTCGATCCTCACTTGTTTCTATTTTTGATGATTTCTCGCTAGTTCTCTAGTGTTTATTCCATATTGTGGATGATGAATAGAGGGTTATTAACCTTCCCAACCACTATGGCTATGAAGCTAAGATTTCATGTACATTTTATGTTTAGTGAAATGACACTATTAAGTTATAACATGTCAAGGAAAAGCAAAATATTCCATGTATGAATTTTTTTAGGTTTAATTAGGAAGAATATATAGTGGGTCTACTCATTTTTAGAAATTATACTAGAGTATAGAGAAATTGGGAAGGTTTTTATTGACACATAGTCATCATAAAGTTTGGAATGCATCCAAAAACATCTCCTTGGAGCCAAAACCATTGTATATAGTGACATTTTCATAGGAAGTTAGCTTACATCACATAGAGATGATGAAACTTGAAATGTGGAGTTATCTTCTTATATATCACCTTTGATGATATTTATTATACTACACTTTTGAATAGTGTGTTGTGATTTTTATTAGGGGGTTCTTCTACATTATTTTCTAGACTCTCTCTCTCTCTCTTAATTTTATATTTTCTCTATCTTCTATAACTCTATATTTTGTAAATAATATTTTTGGTGATGTTTTCCTCTCTATTAGTGTTATCTATAGTCTAAAAAAATAATGGAAAAACTTATGGATCTAGTTTCTTGAGGTGATTCTTGATGCTTCTTGGAGATAAAAAACATCTGATCATTATGTTCTTCACTCTTGGTGAATTGTGAACATGAATAGAAGAGATGTGATGAAACACTCATTCAGAAGGATAGTATTCTAGTTTAATCATATATATCTATTTTTATCTTATTTTCAATGTCACTTAACATAGTTTCTTAAGAGTGTTCATGTTTTTTAATGTTGTTTTGGTAATTACCTTTTTATGGAAGACATTCTGTGAGAATGTGATTTGAACTTTTTATTTATTTCATAACTATGAGATAAATTATCTATATGAAGATATTTTTTGCGTGATTGATCACTTTTTTAGGTGAGAGTATTTTTTCTCAGTAAATGGAGCACATAATGCATGATTTTGATTGTTTTCAATAGAAACTTTTTTTATGAGTGATAGGAAGTAGGGAGTTCATCATTTTGGAACCAGATTTCTTTCTCGCTAAATTTAGTTACATTATCTCATTTATATTTCACTTCTTCACTCATATTTCTTTTCATGTTTTCATTATCACTATTTCCATTCATTAAACATGTTTAATATGTTTCTTTTATTATTTTCAAAATAAACAAAAAAATAAACCATTTTTTAGGAAATTTTATGATAAACACATGGATTCCTTATGACTGACCCAAAACTTATCCATTTTTCTATGTCTTGGGATACTATAAATGTATCATTGATTTTTTAGATGATAGTATATAAAAAATTGGTACCATTTCTAGTGAATCATTTTCATATTAGTTATTTTTTTTATTTTTTTATAATTATTTTTTTAACAATAATAGACTCATAATGTTTTGAAAATTTTCAATTTTAGAACACTCTCAAGTGCAAGATATTACACACGAATCATAAGGATTCTAAAAATGAATACATGGAAATATTTTCAAGGTACCTAATATGTAATATGTGTTACAATTTTTAAATTTAATACATTAATTTGAAGATTCCAATTTATCTCAAAACGATCATGAGATTAAGGCACCACTCCTGAAACTAATTAAAGAATAATCTATGAAACAAATGAGTAAAAATTTGAAAAAAATGAGGGGAAGGAGGGATCTGGATTTTCCAATATTTGATCCTGAAATGCCTCTAAATTTCAAACATGAGTTTCAACATCCACATTTTAAGAACTATTTTGAGGGATTGAAGAAAAAGGGTTGAGCAGAATTTTAAGAATCTAGATATATTTTTGATGATCAAATTCATTTTTCTACTCAATGGGATGATTTTAATCACACTCATTTTTCTAATGATTTTTTCACATTTTATAGGATGAACCAGTTGAATATAACCTATTATTTTCTTTTCATAATCTAAAAACCAAGGATTTTGGTTTCAATGAGAGGCTGGAGGAGGATGACTGCCTCATTCCTAAAATAGAAATAGTATTATGAGCACCGCATATTAATAAACAAGAGAAAGAGGACCAAATTTAGGGATTTGTTTCTTTATGGATTATTACTTCCTTTTATTTTATTTTTTGAATGTAATGTAGCTGATTTTGATGATTTTTTTCCAAGTGTAGGTTCTATAAAGCAATTTAACTTCATGATTTCCTTAAAGAACATGAGAAGTCTATTAATGCACCTGATGAGTAACTTTCATAACTCCCAAATCCAATTATAAAACAATATTTTATATTGATCAAAAATGAAGAATAAATTTTTTATTTTTTAAATAGTTAAAAAGTGGATGTTGATATGTATGTGGTTTTAATCAATGAAAAATTTAGAGAAGACTAAATAAAAAAATAACATCCCTGAATTAAATATTTACAGTATATGCACATCACTCCTCAAGTTGAAGAAGAGGGTAAATACCCATAAATTGTGTTCCCATATCCATAACTCATTAATTGATATAAATTAAAGTAGGGTAAATAAAAGAAGCTTACAATTTGGTATTCTACATGTTTTATGATGTGAGTACTAAATCTGTAAAGAATATTTTTTGGTGGTTCTTAAGAAAAACATCAACACCCCCCCCCCATAAAAATATGTATGAACTCAGGGTTTTATAGTTGTGGGTGGAAAAAATAAATCACCCATTAAGGGGTTAATCTTAATATTTTCTTAATTTAATTTTTTTATTTAATTAAACTTTTTTGTTTCTATTATAGGAAAATAATAAGGCAGAACACTTCTCACAGAAACCCATGTTGAGTAATGCAACACTCGAGCCTCAATTATAGTAAGTGAACATAATATTTTAAAAAATCTATTATATAATGGAACCTTTAATATTTCATGGTGAAAAAATTATAATTTGATAGGATGGATATCTTTTTTAAACTGGGTCAAAATAATCCCTGAATGAATTTTTGAAATTTTCATTTAGGAAAAATATTTTATAAATAATATAAAATTTATTATTTAACTATTTATCATTTTATTTACAATAATTTGATATAATATTTATAATTGACAATTTATTAACAATCAATTTGATAGAAATAAGGATAAGATCATTTGGAGTAAAAAGATATTTTTTTAGAAAATTATTTTTAAATGGAATAATGTCTTTCTATTATAATTAATTAAAATTATATTTAATGATTAATGATTTAAATGGAATTTATAGATTATATATTAAAATATATGAATTTAAATCTACATAATGATGATTATTATTCATGTAGTTAATGTTTGATCATTATATGCTTGAAAAATATTTTTTAAAAACATTTTTCAATAGGTTTTGTGGGTTTTCTCTAAAATTAAGTTATGAAAATTTTGTGAATTTAATTTGATAAATTACATTATATATTTTCAATCATAATAATTAATATTACATAATAATTTCAAATGTGTTTTTGTTCATAATGAATAGTAAAAATATAAAAAAACCAACTATTACGGTTAAGGTAAAAACAAGTTTACCATGGGTTAATTTAAAAAGACAGGGGTTAGAAGGACATAAAAAATTTGTGAAGCCCCTTTTTTTTATTTCTCCCTTATGCTCTTACCCTTTGAATATGAGCCATTTTAGGGCCACATGTTCAAGAAAGTGACATGCAATTATTGAAAACTTATAAAAAACATTATGCGCATCACTCACATCAATTATTAAAGGGAACCACCTACCCTTACTTATCACTACACAAAAATCATAGTTTAGCAATGGTTTATTAGAGAAAATTGATTAAAATTCCTCTATTTTTTTGAAAATTTAGTGGTGGTTTTTCAATAACTTCCACTAAATATTTTCCATTTACTGAAAAAGAAACATTCTCCCCGATCCCCCCTCCCCCACTTCCAAGAACCCCTACCCCGATCCCTCAACACCATTGTATTTCCCCCCTCATAAACACTATGGTTTCCCCCGATCCCACCTAATCCCTCCCTTTTGCTCTGATTTCTCCCAAGACTACTGATCTTGAGCCCTTGTCTGCATTCCAGTTTCCCCAGATCCCCCTGAACCTGCACCCTTTCCATTTTTGACGCTCCAGATTCTCATGAGCCCCCTCTCCCTCATCCTCACTATATTTTCGGTTTCCCATGAGAACCCAAGCCCTCACCCTCTCCCTCTCCACTTTCGACCTCTTCTCCCACAGGCCATCCCTACTAGGAGGTCATTAGGTAAGGCCTAGACTGGGGACACCCATAAATTATAGGGAATGGTATTTTAGTATCATTCACTTCATTTTATCTCTATCTTAATCTATACTATTCCTATCCATATTCCATATAGGGTTATTCTTCCTCCTTGGTTCTACTAGTTGAGATTGATTGTTGATGACCTCATCTGGAAAGTTAAGTCCCTATTTACTATTAATATTTTCATTCTTCCTCATTCTACGATGGTCGCAGGTGTAAGCATATCCCATCATAATCTATGTATGATATAATCTTTTAATAACATATATTCCTTCCAAGATAGCATCTAGAGAGGTTTTACTTAGGTGAATATAAGGTGATCACAAGGTTTTTCTTTCTGGATTTATTCTCCTCAAATTCCAATAGTGTTTCCCTAATTCTAATCCCTTAATTAGTGGTTAATATTAGATTTTGGGGGAAATATCTCTTCTTTATGAGGTCTAAAATAGATAGTATATAATTAAATTGGTAGGTGTCCCCCTTCTTCCTCTCATATCTAGTGATACTTAACTTGTAAATGGTATACATTTGGGTGAACCATATTGAGACTAAGAGTTTAAAACTAGTAAATGTTTTCCCTGAACCCTTCATGGTTAAATGATTTGTTTTTGTGACTCTTTCATGGGTTTTACATTTTTATCATTCTATTTTAATTAAATTAAAATTATTTATTTCTATGATATACTTCCACAGCATGATTACTACTTTATTATGAATAATTAAGTATAAAACAATATATATTTATCATTTTTTCTACTGTTAATCATTTAATAAAGTGATATCATAGCTTAATTAAATGACATAATTGATAAGTTTATCATGAAACACTCTATTTGACTTATTATTCATTTTAATCATGTTGAATACATATATTTTTTTTATTAAACCACAACCTCTAATACCTTTATTCGTTATACCATGTCTTATAAAATGTTATTCATGCAATTAGTATGTATTTTTAATAGCCTCCACCATACCTCATAATTTTTTTGGTTTCCTAAAAGTATGAATTGGTTGTTTCATAATCAATATCTTATGATTAATTTGTAATTCTACTAGTATGAATTATACATTTCTTATGATATCTCTTATCCATTTTTTATTTTTCTACTAGTATGTTACTTTGTCTCATTTTCCATCTCTTATATCATTTTTTCATACTAATAGTTTGAATTAGTTTCTTTATATTCCATATCTTCTAAATTTTTTAGTTTATTATTAATTTGAATAAGTTGATCCCTATTTCACCTATTTTACTTTTCTCTATTTAATATTAGTACAACCTTGATTTTGGTTATTTAATTCCATATGCATTTTTTATATTGAAATTAATATTCCTTAGTGGTAATTTATATCATTCCTTGGGAATTTTTTATATTTATCATATTATTCCATTATTTATAGTTATTATATATCTTATACTTAGAATAAATCTAATAACATGAATCAATTACCATTTTTCTACTTAAATGGTTTTAAATGGTTTAATGTATTGGCATAGAACTAGGTCACATGCCAAGTGGCTGTTAAAATTACCCAAGGCTTTTCTAATGGTAATTAATTATTTAACGGGGTGCTCAACATTGGTTTTGTCATTAAAATTGATTTTTGTGTTCTTTTAGAGGAATGTTTTAGGAATTGAAATTAGTTTACCTTTAGTAATTTTTAAATGGTTTTTAGACCATAGTTATCATAGTGGATTGAAATGTTTTTAAAAGGTAAAAGGTTGGTCTAGAAAAATGGGTTCCTAACACCAGTTGACTTCCTTTAAAGAGGGATGTATTGCCTTCAATATTTATTTTATAAAAATAATTAGATTTATAAATTGGTTTTCAATGTGATTTTTGGTAAATGATTTTCAAATATCATTTTAAATGTTGTTTCCTTAATTATTGTATGATTTTTCTCTTACGTATATTTTATATAATATTATCCGTGATTAATTTTCTTTTTTTACTTTGACTTTTTCAGAATTAATATGTATCTTGTTATAACTACTTTGGTTGTGTTTTTTTCACTTCCATTTATCTCAATTTTTACTTAGTAATACATATGTATTTTAATTTTTTTTAATAAAGTGTTGTAATATTGGGATATTTATAGATAAAATTTGGACCACATTATCAAGGAACACACCTCGGTTTGCTAAGTGTGTAGAGGAGTTTTTAGATTTTGAAATTTCTAATTTATCCATTGATAGGAAAATAATATTTAAATTTCCTAAATGTAAATTTAGAAGACTTTTTAAGAGACATGAAGTTTATGAACACTTTATATTGAAGCAATTCCATGGTCAATATTTTTTTGGATTTGGCATGGAGAATGAAACATTACAGAATGTTTAATAACTAATTTCAATCAACCGAATGTGATCCCAACATCGTTGACAATGGAAAATGAAATAAAAAACCATATAAACCATGATTTTGGAATTTCTAGACAACAATAACAACATCAAATAATATCAAAACAACTAGTAGAGGGTGATATAAATACTAACTTGACAAGTGATGTTTTGGGACTATAATACAACTATATCAAGATTGTAACATATCATTGGATCCTCCTCTTGATTTTTTAGAGACTAATGTAAGAGAGAAATTCACTAAGTAAAAAATTGTGTTTCGTGATTTATTTAATGATGGAAATCAAGAGTTGTATGGTGGATTTTTGAAATATTTAAAACTTTCTTTTCTAATGAAGTTTTACCATATCAAATGCATATGCTAAATTAAAAATAAGGTGATCTCCATGATATTGGATTTTTTTTTGGATTCATTTGATGAATATAATATCCCTAAGTCTTTTTATGATATAAAAAAGTCTGTTAACAAGATTGGTCTAAATTTTATAAAAATACATGCTTGTCCCAATAATTGTATGCTTTATTGGTGGAGAGAATTCAAGAAAAAATGATTAAAAAATGTTATTCTTCTATATGGTAGTCAATTCATGATGATGGAATTATGAATCAACATATTACAATGAATAAGAATAAAAATAATACACCTATATATTTTTTTCATTACATCCCTTTAAATCCTTGATTTCATAAATTAGTCATGTTATCAAAAACTACTAAACACGTGAAGTGGAATTCTATAGATAATAATAATGATGGGTTCATGTGATATCCAATAGATTCAAAATTGTGGAATTCATTTGATTCATTACATCCATATTTCTCATATGATCCTAGAAATGTGTCATTGGAATTGACTACCAATGGATTCAACCCATTCGGGGATTTGAGCACTAGTTATAAAATTTTGATGGTTGTTTTTATCCCTTAAAATCTACATATGTGGATGTGTATATAATAAATGTATTTTATCACTTCAATAATTATTACTAGATTTTTTTTGTAAATGATATTGATGTATAATTTCAGCCTCTAATTGATGGATTACATGAGTTATGGAGGAACAGTGTTGAGACATATAGTGTAGCATCTAGTACAATGCTGAAAATGAATTATGCTTTAATTTTGACCATTAGTGACTTCCCCAGACTTGGGAACATATCTAGTTAGAACTCTTACATGGGTTTGGGTTGTCCTATATTTAAATTTGATTTTGAGCATGAATGACTACCTTATAGTAAAAAATGGTTCTTCTTATGTCATTTAAGATCTCTCTATACATATGATAGATTCCATTTGAACAAGTTAAAATTCAATGGTTCTATTGATCGTAGACCAACTCAAAAGTTGTTGATAGGTTATAAAATATTGGAACAACATGGAAATGATAAAAAATAATGTCGGATGGTGCATCATCTGAATGATGGTGGGAAATGAGTTTGAAGTGCATAATCAAGTGAAATTGGGATGCAAAAAGGGAATAAAAATGTATATTCTTCAAACTTCCATATTGGGAGTTTAATTTTTTGTAGCATAATCTTGATATTATGCATATTGAGAAGAATGTTTGTGATAATTTGATCTTCATGATTCCGAATGAAAATGGAAAAATTGAAGGACCATCTCAATGATTGGAAGGACTTATAAAAAATGAACATAAAGTATATCTCTGGCTAGATTATAATGGAATTTATTTTATAGCAATTCTTTCCATAAAAATATGCATAAATATACATTCATTAAAATATTAAAACAATTGAAGTTATTTGATGGGTTTTCAAGTAACATCTCAAGATGTGCCAACTTGAAGCATCATAGGTTACATGGATTGAAAATTCATGATTCACATATTTTTTTATAGAAGTTACTACCATTGGTATTACATATATTATTACCTTAAAAAGTTACTGTATTTTTACTTTAATTTTGAACATTCTTAAGATAGCTATGTTAGAAAACTCTACAACAAAATGATATTGAAAACCTTTTAAAGAGATTTGTATTAACACCTTGTGCAATGGAGATGATCTATCCTCTGTTGTTTTTTACTATCATGATGCATTTAACTATGAATTTGGTCAAGAAAATTAATTAAGAGGACCCATACATTATTGATAGATGTATCAAATTAAGATTTACTTTATTTATATATTTTTTATCATAATTATAAAATTCTTGGCACATTATTAAATAAATTATTATGTTTTATTTATTTTATTTTTCATATATCCTGGTCATTTGAAATCATACATAGAAGAAATCTAAAGCTAAAGGGTATATTTATAAAGGATATTTAGTAGAGGAGTATTTTACCATTTGATCTAGATACTTGGATGATATTGAGACAAGCTTCAATTTAGTTTCATGTGTTAATGATACATCGACTCAAACTCAATTACATGGTAAATAAAAAATATTTCCTACTATTGGTTGATTAGTTAGGAGGATATCAAATGTTACACTGAAAAAAATTAAATTATTATAGGCACATAGATATGTGATACTGAATAGTGAAATTGAATATACATTTATTGAAGAGATCGGGATACATTAAAAGAGATGAATGAGAAGCCGAACATGAAATGAGAAATTTATAACAAAATTAATTAATAAAGAGATTGTGTAATGGTTTCCAAATCATGTAAGTTCCTAAATATTTCAATCAATATGGATTTTAGGTTGATACATATTTTATAAATATAATAACGAGTTTTAATTTTTGTAGATCATGAATACTGATACTCGGGTTGAGTTATTAGAATATTTTATGTTTATGGATCAAGGCCTCCAAAACAGGATAGAACATTTGATGCTTACAATTTTAATGGATTTAAATTTCATATAGTCGATCAGGAAGAGGTTTTGAAAACACAAAATAGTGGTATATTTATAGTAAGTGAATTGGGATACTATGGAAAGTATATTGATATTATAAAATTAAACTAATAGGGGAAATTTTGAGTTTTTTATTCAAATGAAAGTTGGTTGATATTACCAGGGGTATTAAAATTTATTTCTTGCAATTTACTTCTTTGAACTTCTCTCGCTTGATGGGTGTCGGTGACCATGAATTACAAGATCTATATATCTTATTATTGCAATTGAAAATGGAATATTATGTCGAATATGGCATGGATGAAGTATGGAGGGTAGTTATTCACATGAAATAAATAGACTTTCATGATATGGGTGATGAAGTGAAATATTTGACATCGAAAATTGAATCCCATTAATAACAAGAAAATGTATTTATTTTATCCTAATGATATTGAAAATATTATTTGTGAAATAGGGGATGAAGAAGATGAAGTAATGATAGAGTCGGAAAATGAAATCATTGAAGGACAAAATGATTGTATACACAGTTGTACATTAATTTATCAAACACTTATGTTATATGTGTTTTGATTCATTATAAAAATTATGTATTTTTTTAAAATTGTGCGTCTTTTATCATTTCTATTTTTTATGAATGAATTATTTTAAATATATGTTCTAAAGTTAATTTTATTTTATTAAATGGTAGGAGTGGAAAGGAATAAGTGTTTCACCAATCCCATTTGACTCCCAATTTACATTACCTCAACCAAACCAACCAATGATGATCCATTATTCTCCCTTAATATAGCATTTGATACACCCTCTATCTGAACCCTATATCACTTTTCACACCCTTATCAATTCTTTTATCATCTGGCACACAATCCTTCTCTATCCCATCAGAATCTAGGATAGTACCTCCCCATCTAGCTGGTTTATTAGTGAGGAAACATGTTGAAACTCCTATTTATTTATGAGGATAATGGAGCGTTATAGTTATAGTAAAAATTTTAATTTGAATAAATTTGATGCCCTTTTTTTATAATATTAACTGTTTTTCATAAAAGATTCAAACAATGCTACTATGGAGAAAAATATAAACAATCCAGGTGTTTAAAATCTAAACATATTGAAGATATTTGTCTCATTTTACTATTCTGGGGTCCCCAAGGATGATGCTGCAGAATTATTTGGATAGTTTCTAGGCCAGTTGGAGGTGGATCTGATTACCCTTCTGATTACCTATGTTTATTGGAATATTATTCCTCAATAATGTAAAAATAAATTCTTTGATTCCCAAATAAAGGAAATTTTAATAAATTATGGTGTAATTTAATTTCATTATGTTATTAAATTATAATATTTTAAAAATCAATCTGTTTGTACAAATGTTATTCCACTTTATTCTTGTTGATCTCATCGCACGAAAGTGGATGTTGAAAAATTTGGGTAATAAATAGAATGATTTTAAATAAATATTATGGAATGAATTCAAAGATACATCATTGACCACTTAGAAACAATATGATTAGGTACCTAAAGGGGAACCTAGAGAGAAGTATAAGGTGTTTGTTGATAGCCATCATCATGAGAAGCACATGGTATTGAAATATATATAATTATAATAATATTATTTTAAAAATATACATTTATATGACAAGAATAATAAATTACATAAATTAAAATTAAATTACATGTTATTTATTTTAGGATGATAGAAGGAAAAATCATCCAGTCAAGCTAAAAAAATCATCCCCATCATTTTTGGGACATAGAGTTTTTCTAGAAACATATTGACTCTAGTAATATTTTCATTAGTTTTAATATTTATAAGGTAAATGTATTTGTTTCATATATTAAATTATTGGTTTATATTAGCTCAATGAAATAAAATAATTTAGAGCACTAAGTATCCCAAATAGAACTTTGGTTGGATGTTCATAAAAAATCTGATGGGAATGATCTCGCTAAAGAATTTGGGGTATAAATTACTTTTTCATTACAATAAATTTTTTTATTTTTCAATATATTAATATGTATTACTTAAAATATGAATGATATTTAATTTATAGTTAAAAATAAAATAACTATGTGATACCAATCCTACCCAGTCCTTCTCGGTCTCCCAGGATGATCCAGTTGGTCAATTCATTGGGAAAGAGCATCCTAATCACATGTGCGGCATGGGTTTGGGACAATTACCATGTAAGGTCTTTGGTGGACCATTGAGGATTGTAGTAGCATCTACTCATGGTTGTAGTTACTTCCTACCTTGATATGATTAGAGTGAGTTTGTTGTAATGAAAATCAAAATTTAGGAATAGGGGGATCATATTAAGATGTAAGATACAAAGTTCATTACTCTGCCAAAAGCATTGAATAAATTATATCAAAAGATAAATTAATCCATACCTAATGATATTGCATTGACGGATGGTAGTGAGCTAGTAAATCAGAAAACTTCATAATCATTTAGTACATAAACTTTTATTGGTTTTAAGTTTAAATTTAAATATACAAAACTGTTTTATTTTCAATAAAATTCTCATGAAGGTTCTGGTATCTATGAGTGGAGACATAGATGGAGATGGTGTCAATCAAATTTCAATAGGTAGTAATTAGGGTTCAATTTGGATTCAGTAAGGATGTGTAACTAAAATTATGACATACTAACACTAATATGGTGATTCAGAAACCATGTTGTGGTTTCTGGTAGTGATATATGTATTTCCATTACATTGCATGAAAATATATATGCTTGGATCATTTTATGTGTTTTATTATGAAGTTTACCTTTTAATAATCAATATTAGGATCATCATGTTTTATTTTTTTTATTCCTCCTTTAAATTCAACCTCTTATTTTTCTTTTCAAAATCTATAGTCTCTTTCAACCATTTATGAACTTTATTCAGTTACGACTTCCACTTGGTAATTTACCAAGTACTACCTATATAACTAAAAATGTTGTTCATATATCATCTAGACATACCACTACTATTTTTCTTATATGTTCAATATATATATATATTTAACTTTAATATCCTCTTAGATAGTGGACCTTAATCCAATTTATTCATATAGATACAAAATTTACCAGACTATACACTCAAAAAAATATTCTATAATGGTAATGTTACCTTAAAAATTAGTTAATGAAATAATATACCATAATAATACATCATAATTAGTATCTTAAATATATTCAAGCTATAAGATCAAACATTTACATCATATTTTACCTGATTTTTTAAATGATTATTCTTCATATAGTATTATTAATATCATCAACTTATTCTATCATATTCACTATTATTTAGTATATATATACCATGAGAGAACATTCAACTCTATTCATATCAACATGCTTGGGAACTCCAAAAAACTTCACATATGTACTCCACAATACATGTTGATTTCATCTGTATTACCTTTATCTTTATGAATGAAAAAAATAAGCTAGTGAATTAAATATTTATACTATTAGAATCACCAACCTCAACTATGAATTTTTTTTATCCCACCCATAGAGATTTTGTGAAGGTACATTGGGGGTTTTAGAGTACACTTTATGATGTTATCGATATGTGAATTTTAATGTGATAAATTCTATTTAAAATATATTGGAACTGTTTCACATAACTGTTTAGGTAAATGAATTCATGGCCTTTATTTGTCATTTGCCTCTTTTATGTCACATATCCTATAAAATTACAATCTTTATAGATTAAGGAATGGGTATTTTAATAAAAATTACAATAATTATAATCTATAAAAGGGGACTTATTCTACCTATTCAAATACACACCTGATGTTCAGTTGTTTAGAAGTGCATTATCCATATTCCATCCCGAAAAATGAAATATCATGCTTGTAATCTCTTTATTTTAAGACAAAACTGGTTATTATGCTATTTATATTAAGGATTTATTGTATTGTGGTTTTTTATAAATTTAAATTGATATGTTTTCGTAATATTTTCATTATAATAGAATAGTTTTATTACTATTTTTATTATTTAATATCTCTTTTTTTTGGGGCTGCAGTTTCTAAAGCTATGTTTTTTTCTTGAAAACTGATATATAGTGGTGTTTTAATACACCGATATATATTCAAAATTATTTTTTATTAGTGTTTTAAACCACATCTATAAAATACATAAAAAAAATTTCATTAGTTTTTTTAGATTTAACGGAAGTTTCCTCACCCAAAAAATACTGAGGGGGGAGAGGCAATTTAAACTACTGTTATGCCCTTGACATTTCTTCAGAGGGGAAACCTCTACGAAAAAAATGTTTCCTGAAAAACACTATAAAATATATTGAACTTATAAAATTTGGATTTCGACACCATCTTTAACGATTATTTTTAGAAACCATCGTGAAACCATATGGTGGCGGTTTAAACCATTTCAAAATAAAAAAACTCTACTATCATTCAATTTTTTTATAGTATATTCACACATTTAAATCCATTTAACATGAAAAAAACCTACCAAAATCACTCCCCAACAACTTTATCCAAATTATAGAGGTGTAGGTCTTCCCAAAATACAAACGGTGGGGTCCCTAATAAAATATCTAAAGGAGGTTCTTCTGAGAGAAGGTAATTGTATTAATCAAACACTTTATTTTTTACTTATTCTTTTACCACAATAAAATATGTCTTAAAAGATATAATACAATAAAAAAAGATATACCATATACTAAGATGTTATTATAACATTTATCTATATCCTTCTCTATCAAATGGGAAACAAAACCATTGCTCGTGTGTAAAGTGTACTTCCACCTCGTGAACCGATATAATTTTTTTATCTGACTGACACACATGGATAGTCGTAATGATAGAAATAAAAAATACATATTATAATTATAAAATAATATTGATTCTTTAAAATTATAATATCATTCACTCTTTACCACTTCATCCATTAATTAAATGATATTGTCGCTCATGTGTACATACGACATATCGTCTCCATGATGCGATGCGATTCATTTTCCATGTCCAACTCTCAAGAATAATTATAAAAAATGTATCTAATGAGAAAAATATGATATTTATAACATTAATATAATTATATATATTATTTAACTATATTCTAATTATTATAATTATAACTTCCATGAAGAAACATGCATGATAAAACAAAGCAGTTTACACCCGAAACAATGGTAATAATGGAATATTATTAAAGAATGAGTTATAAGATGTTATAATATGATCACATAAGATATTTTAAATATTAATATGGTTATATTATAAATTTATAACCTTTTTAAAATCATTATATATGATTTTAAATTACATTCAACTAAAGAGAAGCATAAGGTAAGGGATTTCTTTCCAATTTGCACTCTATTGAGACATATTTATTTTATATACCTATTCAATTTTATGTGGTGTATATACTTCCCATTTTTTAATGTAACATGAATAAGTATTTATTAATAATTATTAATATTTCAATTCAAGTTTATTATTTCAAGGGGTTTCAACTTAAAAGTTACCAAAGAGGTAAGAAGTTATTTTACAATCTCAATTTTTGAGATTTCTCTATTTTTCAATGACGGAAAATTATAACCAACCCTTATTAAAATAAATCTATTTTATTATGATATTTATATTTAATGAGTTTTGATATTTTATTTAAATTTTTCCTTTCTATGGTACTTGAATCAAGAAAATAAATATTTAAAATAAAAAATGATTTTATTTCTCTTTTGATCGGATTTATTTTTCTTCCATGTCCATATTTTCCAAAATTATTTTACAAATGCCCTTTTTATGTACCAAATTATTTATTATGGAAGTGTTATGTTATCATTGAATTTTTAAAATTTCATAAAAGGAATGTTTCTAATATTCTTTTGAAATGGTCATTTTTGAATTTCTATACAAAAATCTAAAAGGAATGTTTTTAACTTATACAGAGATAACCGACTTCCCTGGTGCCATAACAATTTTTTGATATTTAGATTCTTCAACGCATTTTAAATGGTTTTACATATAAAATTATTTTATTAATTGTTATTTTAATATTTCAATTACATTCCCTTTATTACTCCAATGTTCATGAATTTATTACAAAACCAATATTCTTGATGAACCGATGATCATCTCTTATCTCTTATTAATTATTTATTTGTTAAATTTCTCTTGTAACATTCAATTTAATATAATAATTGTAAATTAAATTTCTTTTAAATATCAATATTCTGTGTATCATGGATTTAATTCTATACTAAACCATTTACAATATTTACATAGGTTGTTTTATTATGAATTTAATTTGATAATAATGAAAATCTAGATAAATCTATATTATTTAATCAATACAAATATTTATTAATAAGGAATATTTTTTATAATTTTAATTTATCATTAAATATATGAGTAATTCATTTAACAATGTAGGGACTGGTGGGGCGTGATTATAGATAGCTCCTCGATGCATAAACATGTCTCATGAGAAAAATCAATTTTTCAAATTAAATGGGTTTTGGGGCTTGTTTACCCATTGTTTTAAGATGTCTTAGTGTAAGGTCTTGACATTGAAAATATCATGATTTATGATATCATGATGTATAAAATTAGTAATTTTCTTCATTAATAATTAAATTATTATTAACCAAGATATTATTTCATTTATATTATCCACAAATACATTTTGTGCTCAAGTTATCGATTAAATGGAATGTGTTTTCTTTTATTTACCTTGACATATTTATTATTAATTATTTACTTATTATATATTTTTTATGTAATTTTTTTTTAGAATTTAACCTAACCCTTATTTAGTTCTCTTTCCCTTGGATATGAAGACAAATTCTTTGAATGAGTTTAAAGGATTCTGAGAACATGATTTTATTATGTTTTATATATTGTTACTGATGTAAAATGGGTATCAGGTGTGTATTTGGTTCTCCAATAATAAAAAACTAATAAGTCTTTTGGAATTTAAACTCTTTTATCTAAGAAAATGTAATTAAGTAGAAACTATCATAGGGTTATTGTATTTAAGTTTCTTACAGTTGGTATCAGTGAAAGTTTAGTAGAAATATTGGGATTATATTTAGAAAAACATAAATTATGGAACATAACCAAATGATAAAATTTGAGGATATGTTGATTTTTTTTAATAACATTTTATGATTTAGGAAAGGTAGAGATTAAGTTATTTTTCCTAGAAATAAATCCATGTCTGGATACTTCAAGTGGATGTAGTTTTTTTAAATATCCGTATAAGGGTAATAGCCCCAAAAATAATTGGTTTGAGTATATCTCATCCATAATTTTATTGCATGATGAGTGTTACCTTGCTACACACCTCGTTTGACACTGTCAAGGGATAATATTTGGTTAATTCTAATTTTCTTTATAAACCATTATTAAATATTTGAAGACATTTTTATGATCTAAATACATTCCCAAATAAACCAAAATTATGATTTTGAGTTTAATGATGTATTATTTTTTAATTCATGTTACGTGTTCGACCAGATTTAGAATTATACATTATTATTTAAACTTTATAATTTTTTGAATTAATTAATTGTATTGAATTTTATATAAATGGTTCATGGTAGAAATAATGGTATAAAAAACTTGTGGCCAATTTAGAAGTGTTTCTGTTGAGCAAGCCAATATAACCGATGTTGGAGCACACCAGATCATGGATATATTAAAGAAATTGACCCAGGTTATGACTAATACCCTTGGAAATATAGAGAAACGTGATGTTCCATAAAATGATACACATAAATTGGATTATTTATAGTTAAAAATCACCCATCATTGAGTGGAACTACTAATCCAATAGTAGCTAAGAAATAGATTAATTCCCTTAAAAATATATTTCTAAACATGGGATGCGAACAAATGTAAATAGTGATACTAGTAATATATTTTTACAGAGAATATGTTAAAAAATGGTTGTCATTGATCCAAAATAATATAAAGGATTTTTAAATAGAACATATGGAATGAATAGCTTTTAATGTAATATTCTTGGAAAATTATTTCCCTCATGAGCAATAAAATAAATTAAAGTGAATATTCCTTGACTTAAAAGAAACAATATAAGAAATTTTTTAGATTATGAGGATACCTTTACAATACTATCTAGGTATGTTAAGGATTAAATTTTAAATATGGAGTGAAAATTTGTCAATTTTATTGAAGGGGTTAAACTAAGTCTCTAAAAGGAACTATTTTATCAAGATTTTTCATTTTATGATGAAATATTTTTTTGTACCACCAAAACAAAGAATGAATTTTCTAGATCATATATATTAAATGGTAATAAAGTGAATAATAAGTCTTCTGAATAACAATAAAAGGGTACACATTTAATTAGAATAAGAAAATTAAGAATTTTCCATCAAGTGAAAATTATGGAAAGAAACATCATTGAAAATGATTGAAGGCCATGTGGGTGTGTTACAGGTGCAGAGAAAAAGGTCATATGGATCATGAATATATAAGAAAGAAAGGTTCCACTATTATCTAGTGTTTCAGCTATAAATAAATGGGTCATTATTAAAAATATTGTCCCAAGATTCAAGGGAATCTATAATATAGTATTTTAAGGGCATAAAGTCAAGCTTATGTGATCACTACAATTGTGATTAAATTTCCCAATGATATAGTGTTTGGTACTTTAATTTAGTATAATATTTATATAATTCTTTATTTGATTTTTTATACTCACAGTCTTTTATATCTTTCATGTTTATAAATAAAATTATATATTTCCCTTGAACCTTAAGAATGGTGTTGTTAGTAAAAAATACTAGTATAAATCTCACCATGACAAGGTTCTATCAAGAAGTTCCCATTATGACACATAAATGTTCTCTATTTTCAGAATTTATTATTATACCTATGTTTGGATTTGATATAATCCATGTTATGTACTAGATTTCAAAATATGATGTATAAAATTTTTTAAAGAGAATAAATTATAATTTGTGATGAAGATGTTGAATTAATTATCTTTAGAGAAGAGACATCACCACTTGAGTCATGTCTAGATCCACCCCCAGTAGAAATTTTGATTTATATTCTTGGTGAAGAAGTGAAAAATGATCTATGGATGGAAAATGCAATCTTAAAATTGGGTATAAAACTATTATAGAACTATACATTAATTCATTTCTTGAGTAATTATTGGGTCATCCGCTAGCGCGTGAAGTCAATTTTTCAATTGATTTAATTCTTGATACAAGGATTGTATCAAAGAATCCCTATGAAATGGAAACTATATAATTATTGGAGTTGAAGAAACAACTATAGGAGTTCTCTAATAAGGGATTTATTCACCCTAGTGTTTCACCTTGTGGAGACCTTGTTCTTTTTTTAAGAATAACGATATATCCATGAGTTTGGGCATTGATTATAGAGAAATCAATGCTATTGGGATAAATAAAAATTATCCACTCTATTTAATTGATGAATTATTTGATCAACTTTATAGAGCACAATATTTTTCAAAGACTGTCCTTCTCTCTAGGAATCATCAGTTTCTTTTAAAGAAGTAAGATATTCTAAACACACATTTGGAACAAGGTATGGACATTAAAAGTTTATAGTAATTCCTTTTGGATTGAATAATTCACCATATATTTTGACGGATCTAATGAATATATTATTCAAGGAATATCTTGATAAATTTTTTGCGGTATTCATTGATGATATCTTGGTGTGTTCTAAAAGTTATGAGGAACATGGTAATCACTTGCATGTCATTCTTGAGGATATTATAGGAAAATATTTATATGGGAAATTTAGAAAGTGTGAATTATGGATTTAGGAAGTTTCCTTTATTTACCATTTTTTCTCCAAATATGGAATCTCAGTTGATCCTATGAATAAAAAGACAATGAAATAATGTCCTACACCAACTAACATAAATAAGGTATATAGTTTCATTGGTTGGAAAAGTTACTATCAGTGATTTATTAAAAAAATTCCCAATTGGATATATCATTAACCAAACTTACATGTAATGTGGTTAATTTTATATAGGCAACGGAATGTGAATAATGTTTTAAATAATTGAAGAAAAGATTGGGAAATGATCCGATTTGGACCATATCATGACGAAATGATGGATTTTTGAACCATAGTAATGAATCAACGAATGATATTTGTTGTGTCCTCATTCATAATGATAAATTTATTTCTTATGCATCATGGTAGTCAAAGACTCATAAATAGAACTATCCAACTTATGACCTTGATTTGGAAGCTGTAATCTTTTCTTTGAAGATATGGTAACATTATCCTTACGGTGACATATGTGAGATTTACAAAACCCATAAGATCTCAAAATAAATATTTTAATAGAAATATATCAATAGGAGTTTAAATAGAAGTCTTGAGTTACTCAAGGAATATTATTTCCCAATACACTACAACCCATGGAAGGTAAATAAGGAAGAATATTCTTTGAGTAGGAAAGATCAGGGAGTTCTGGCCAAAATGAGGATTGAAAGGAGTCCAATGTTCATGGATCTAGTAAATATGGATATATAAATTATTAAGGAATGGAAGACATCTTCTAGTTTTTGGATTAATGCCCAACCAATTTTATTAGAATGGATAAAAAGTTCCCAAACTGATGATGATAATTTTTCAATGAAAACTAAAGTTGTGAATCATGCAAAATTGACAGACATCATTTTTGAAGATGATATTTTAATATTTGGAAAGATACTATGTGTTATATCTATACCTGGGATAAAAATAGAGTTATTTGATGATATTAATAGCTTAAATTTCCCTATAAACCATGGTAACACCAAGATGTATAGGTATTTGAGGGAATATTTTTGGAAGGATAACATGAATTAGGGAATTACTAATTACATATTAAGATAAATGGATTTTCAATAGGAGAGGGATAAGATAAAAAACCTAGAGGAATAGTGCATCCCATAACTATTACTATGTGGAAATCTAATGACATTACAATGGAATTTTTCATTGTACTACCAAAGGATCCTGCAAATAATGATGCAATATGAGTTATTTTTTATTACTTGACCAAATATACACATTTCCTTGCTATAAGAGAAGATTTATCTCTTGGTCACCTTACAAAAATCTATATTAATTAATTTTTAAGACGTCATGGTGAACCCCTTTAAACTATATTAGATCATGATCCCTAATTTTCATTGATATTTTGGAATAGTCTTCAGAAGGCCCCTGATACTGGTATTTATTTGAGCATCGTCTATCATCCACAAATAGATGGATAGAGTAAAAGGTCAATTCAAACATTAGAAGAATATTGTGATATTTATCAGTTTACTTTCAATGTATGTGGGATCAGTGTTTACATTTGGTATAATTTTCCTATAAATATATTTTCTAGTCAAGTATTCAAATGGAACTGTCTGAGGCATTATATAGAAAGAGACGTCATACTTCAACTTGTTGGGATGAAGTTGGTGAAAGGAAACATGAAGTACCAGAACCTTTTGAGGATACAACTACAAAGTTAAATACTATTAGTAATCATATTAAAGTATTTAAAATCATGAAAAATAATTATTCCATTAACCAAAGGATATATTTTTAATTTCAAGTGGGATATCACATTTTCTTGACAATATATCCATGGAAGGGTGTTATAAGGTTTGGTAAGAAAGGGAAATCAAGCCGCCAGTACATTTGACCTTTTTAAATTCTAGAATGAATTGGAGTTATGAATTATCAAATATAAATTCCACCAATCCTCTCTAAATTACATGATGTGTTTCATATATCATTGTTAAGGAAGTACATTCCAGACCTAACACCTATGCTCACCTCTGAAAAAATAAAATTAAAACCTGAAATATCTTACTATGAAGAGCATATATAAATTATTTACACTAGAGATAATGTTTTGAGGAATATGATAACTTGATTTGTAATGATAGTTTGGATAAATCATCAAATAGGGGAATTAAAATAGTAACTAAAAGATTATATGAAGAAAAACTACTCTCATTTGTGTAGAATGTAATATCCTTGAAAATTTTGAGGTTGGAAGTTTTATATGAGGGAAGAATATAACAACCGAGCTTCAATTATAGTAATTGAACATTATATTTTAATAAAACTAAAATACAATGCACATTTTAATATTTTATTCCACAAAAATTCTAATTCGATATGGTGAATATCGACTTTGAACCTGGTCAGAATAAGCCTCAAATGAATTTTTGAAAATTTATTTTAAAAATAAACTTTTATGAATAATTGAAAATTTAGTATTTAAATATTCATAATTTAATTTATAATGTTTTTTAATATATATAATTATTAATTTATTGACTATAAATTTGATATAAATATGAATAAGATCAATTGTAGGTAAAAAGGGATATTTTTCATAAAACTACTTTTTAAGGAATAATGTGTTTTCATTGTAATTAATTAAAATAATATTTAATGATGAATTATTTAAATTAAATTTAGAGATTATATATCTAAATTGATTAATTTAAATCCATATAATTATTATTACTATTCATATGGTTAATGTAATATCATCTTATGCTTGAAAATTTTATTTCTTGAAAAACAGTTTTTGACACGTTTTTCTAGTTTATTTTTAAATTAAATTCTTCCACTTCTATGAATTGAATTTGATAAAATGGCTTCCATATTTTTAATAATAATAATTAATATTAGTAAATAATTTTAACTTAATTTTTTTTCAAAATGAATAGTTATAATAGTAAAAATTAATTACCACAGTTAAAGTAAAAATTGGTTTACGAGGAGGTAATGTAAAAATATAAGGTTCAAAATGACTTAATAAATTGATGAAGCCCTGTTAGTTTGTTGTATTTAGACCTTATCCTTTTCCCCTAATAATATTATCCTTTTTTGAACTATATTTAAAAAAAGTGACTAGAAATTATTGAAAAACCTTGAAAAGGTACAAGTGTGCCACTGACCTCAATTATAAAAGGTTCTTTATTCCCAAATCATATTCTCACATATCAGAACATTTATCTTGAAAAAAATAAAAAAAAATATCTCCCCAAAATCTTTAAACAAATTATGTAGGTGTTATTCTTCCAAAATTATGAATCCAATGGTTCTTAATAAAATATCTAAAGTAGGTTCTTTTAAGTGAAGATTATTTTCTTCACCAAACTCTATCTTTTTTACTTCTACTTTTACCAAATTTAATTATGTATTAAAAATTAAAATATAAAAACATTATTTAACATATATTTATATTTTATTAAAATATTTATTTATCTCCTTCTCCTTCAAATGGAAAACAAAACTATCACACGCTTGTATGGAGAACTATCACCTCGTGAATTGATATAATTTGTTTTCCATCACAGACTTACATGGTTAGTCATAATGATGGGAATGATGAATAAATGTGATAATTATTACATAATATAGATTATTTAAAATTAAAATATCATCCACATCATTAACATTTTATCCATTAGGTAAATAATATTTTCACTCATTCATAGGTATGACATACCGTCTCCACGAAGTGATGTGATTCATTTCCCACGTCCAAATTTCAAGAATGAGTCTAAAAATGTATGTAATGAATAAATATGATATTTATAAAATTAATATGATTTTTTATATTATGTAACTATATCTTATTCAAAATAACCAGAACTTCTATGATGAAACATGCATGAGACAACAATACTGCTAACACCCAAAATAATGGTAACAATGAAATATTATTAATGAATGAGAAATGAGATTTTATAAGAGGATCAAATATTATATTATAAATATGAATATTTTCTTGGTATAAATTAATAACAAGGATAAAAACACTATATAATATCTTAAATAAAATTATACAAAAGTGAATTATGAAATATGGTATTTTATCTCAATTTACACTCCAATGCGACAAATTTTTTATTATGATAATATTTAATTTTTTGTAGTCTATATAGATACCCTTTGATTTATATAACATTAATACATATTTATTAATTTTTATTCATGTTTCAATTCAATTATATGTATTCAAGTGTATGCAATTAAAAAGTTACCAAAGAGGTAAGAATTTATTTTACAATATAAATTGTTAGGATTGCTATAATTTTTTTAAAGAAAACCTATACCCAACCCTTCCTAAAATAAATTTATTTTCTTATCATATGGATATTTAAATATTTTAAATATTGTCTTCCAAATTTTCCCCTCCTTTGTACTTAAATCAGGAAAATAATATTTTAAAATAAAAATCGATTTTATTTCTCCTTTAATCGGATATATTTTCCTTCCATGACTGTATTTTCCAAAATTGTTTTTAAAAATTCATTTTTATTATGAAAATGATTTATTAAAAAAATTAAGCTATCATTTACTTTTTATTAGGTTTTTAAAGGACTCCTTCAAAAAAATCAGAAAGCGACATTTTTTACTTTTTTACAAATATTCAAAATGAATGTTTTTAAATTATACAGAAATAACAAACTTCCCCACTACCATAACTATTTAAAAATATTTATATTATTCTATATGATTTCAATAGTTTTAAAAATAAAATAATTTTATGAAATATTATTTTAATATTTAATTTCCTTTCATTTAATTCTTCTAAAGGACATGAATTTATTACAAAATATATATTCCTGATGAATTGATGGTCATATCATATATATTATTAGTTTTGGGTTCATTAACTTTATATTGTAACATTAACTTTCTTGTGATCATAGTAAATTAAATTTATATTAAATATCCATATTCATTATATCATGGATCACATTATTTCTTAAATTGTATACCATTATTACATATGAAGTTTTATAATGAAATTTATTTAATTGATAGGGAAAAATATAGATAAATCTATATTCATTGATCAATATTGATATCTATTGATAGGGAATATAGTTTATGAATTGAACTAACCATTTAATATATGATGAATGAATTAGACATGCAATGAAGAGTGGGTTGTGGTTATATATCCCCTAGATTCATTTACATGTCGCATGAGACAAATTAGTTATCCAAATTAAAAATATTTTTAGTGCATTAGTACCCATAGTTTAAAATTGTCTTTGTGTAAGGTCCTAAATATATAGATATCATGATGTCTAATATCATGATGTACAATATTAAATATTTCATTCATTGAGAATTAATTTATTATTATCTATGAAATTATTGAATTTATATTATACATGGATGCATTCTGTACTCATGTTATTGATTAAATGGATTTTATTTTCAGTTAGGTACCTTTATATATTTATTATTCCTTATTTACTCATAATATCTTCCATTGAAAGTAACATTTAATGATAATTTTAGATCACACTTATTTTGTTTCATTTACCAATGATATGAAGATGAATTCTTTGATGAGTTTCAATGATGTTGAGCACTTTAATTTTTTCTATTTTATATTCTATTCCCAATGTAAAATGGGTATCATGTATTTTTTTGGTTCTCCAAGAATAAAAACTAGTAGAACCTTTGATATTACAACCCTTTTATCTATACTAATGTAATAAATTAGACATCAGCTCAAGGTTACTATATTTGGGGTTGTTTTAAGTAACTTATTTCACTCCTATGGAATTAAATTATTTCACTCCTAGTAAATTCCCATGTTATATCTTTCCCCCATATATTTCAAAGAATTTAAATTATTATTATATGTTGAAAAGTACATATGGGGGAATGGTACACAAATTTTCTATTTCTCCTAAATTGGTTAATAATAAATCAGTGTTAAAACATGATATATTATTAATCATTATTGGAAAAAAAATTCAGATGTCCACAAAGAATTAATGTAGGTAAATTTAATTTCATGGTTTGAAAGTATTCATATGAGTGGATTTAAAAATCTTTTGTAAAAAATATATATATATTTTCAATTTCCATGAGAATCTGTTTGTTGGAGATATATGAAATAAAATCCCCTACTAAAAATATTGTTTTATTAATTTTACGTATAAAAATTATGCAATTTAATTCTTGTTATTATCATTATTTAAGATATGGTAATGGTAAATCAGAGTGACTTTTTTTCAAAGAAAAAATGGGGGTGTCATTACTGAACTTCAAGTATCAAAGATTCTTACTAGGTGGTCATAATTCAAATTATATATTTAGATTTTTCTTATTTTCAATATGAATTAAATTTTACTACATTTTTTGTATTGTATTATATTATTGGAAGTTTATATATAAGTTTTTTTTCATGATGAAATATTTTTTTTAAGCTACTAGTTGCTGCTATCTTATCGGCTAACTTTGTATGCTAAAATTTTGATTTTCATGATCATTTGAATAATTTTATAAAAATCATTATTTAACATTAGATGTTTAGATATATATTCTTTCAAAACTTTTAATTTCTAATTAATTGGTTCATGTAGGTAAAAGTGTGTATCTATCGTTCATATTGTGTGGTTGTTTAAACTTTTTTGTAGGAAAATAATTTTTGAACCTTTTTATGACCCTCTACAGGAATATTTCACTACGAAATTAAAAATAAATTTTGAACTTAACTATTTATATGTTTATACCAATTTGAGATTCATCTTTGGGACAATGTTGGGTTTTAAGTGTGTTTATGTATGGGGGTGGGGTATTTAATTATTCTTAGGATTATTTCAATGTAAACTCATCAAAAACCCCGTAAATTTTTTCAAAATTGTATGTTTTTATGCATCACTTTGGAATCTTCAGTGGGAGAGAATTTTTCTCAAATTTGATTTTTTATCACACTTTGATGAGATTAATTTCTATTTCCCTCTATATTTTATTGTGTAAATCATTTTTCGTTCCCTCATTAAAAATGGATTTTGGTAAAAATTTATAGAATATGTTATAAAATCATAATTTATTTTAGAAATTATAAATTTGAATTTAACTCATAAGAAAATCATCCAAATGGATTCTGAAATGAAAATATTAATCCTTGTTGAACCTTTTTTCCTTCATTTTTTATTCTTTTGTTCCTTATTATTCAATTGTTGGATGGGTAATTTATTCCACTAATAAATTTACAATCTACCTCATTAAATGGTTTGTATATTTTTTATGAACCCTTGACATATGTCAGTCTATTCTCCTTGAATTAAAGAGAACTTTTGACTTCCAGTTGGATGAAAAAAAAAATTTTGTTAAATTCACTTTAAATTTTCATTTTCATCACTTTTTTTAAAAATAGTCATAGTTTTTAAGTGGAGTTATTTAATTTTAAATGAAATTAATTTACTTATTAAGAGAATACATGAGGTAAAATCCCATTAAAAGTCAATTCATTTTTCTATTACTATTTTTTGAACATGAGATTTATTTTCTACCACTGAATTTGACTAAAGGATTGCATGAGGACAACAAAAATTCTATGTGTGGGGGAATTTTATATGAAATTTTTTTAACGAGTTTCTTCACATCCCTTTTTCTATTTTTAATGTATATTTAATGATAAAATAGGTATTTATGTTGTTAATTATATAGGTGATATTTATTTGTTATTAATTAGTTAATTATAATATCTTGTGTTAAAACTGTTTAAATTAAAGTGTGAATTATGATAGTGCTTTGGTATTTGTTTTTTATTTTACAATTTTTTAATTTTCAATTTACTTTTAAAATATTATTTTTAATTTTTTATAATTAAATATTTGGGATAATTGATTTTTATTAATTGTTTTCTTTGTTTCTATTAACAATTAAATTATTAATGTTTTATATTTTCTTTTTAATTTATTGTTTTAAAGTTTTTTATATTTTCAATTCTTATTTACAGTGTTAACATATTTTTTTATTTTATTTTTTTACATTATTTTTAAAATCCTCAATTGTTTTATTTAATTTGGCTCCAGATCACTATAAAATAATTTTTGGCATCCCGTTCTCATAATATAATTCTAAAATGGTCATAATATAAATTTTCATATCTCCCATATAAGAGGATTATTTTGGGTGTAAATAAATAACATGTGTCATAGAATCTGAATCGGTTCCATGTAATATAAGAAAATTACCTTCCAAAAAAGTGAGTTGATATGTTTGAATTAAGATAAATTTTAAATTGGAGTTTGTGTAATATAAAATCATGTAGTATAATTTATCATTCATATATTTCCAAATAAGACTAGGAATATTTTTAGAAAACATGATGTTGATGTAATGTTATAAAACCAAATAGGGGGTTCGATTCTACAAAAATAATGATATCCTACAAAACTATGTGCATGGAAGATGAACTAATTTTATGTTAGGATCAATTTCCTCCAACCCTAGTTCTTTTTGTCCCAACACATAATCCCTTCTAGGTTTGTTCCTAAAACCCATAGGTTTTAGGAGGAATTTCTCATCATAGATTATGTGTGATCCACCATCCTTTTTGTAAACCAATGTGGGATTGGTTTTTCACCCCAAAACACTCCCCTCAAATCAAATAACACAAAACTCAGCCTTTCCTTTAATAATAATCCACCAGATCCAACCATATTTCACTGCATTTTTTCTTATCACCAGAACTCACCACCTGACCACTGTTATCAGGAAGACTTTTGATACAAGTCACCATGGATTCACATGATTCAAATGATTCATCATTATCATTATTAAAATGGTTTGGGTAACACCCTACATCACATAGGTTTTTGTAAATGATGGTGACTCATATATAAGATTGGATGGGAAATTTCTCCTAGCACTCATGAGTTTTATGATGGAACCCCATAAGGGCCTACGTGTTTGGCCATAAAGACCCAAGGTAAGAAAAAATGGATCCTTAAAAGTGGTATTAGAGCCATAGAGCAACCCAGGTGTGATACAGGGTGGATTATTCCCCCAAACTAGTTTGAGAATGATAATTATGGCTCAGGTTGAAGCATGTGGATCCATGGTGGTTCCTTATATCGAATGTTTGTATAATAATAGTTGGAAGGTGTTATGTCCAAATGGATTGCGAAACGAAGGTGTAAGTGGAATATTATTCAGAAAAATTGGATTATCATTGAAGGGATGGACCAATTGTACAGTCTTTGGTTTTAGGGGAGGATTTTTTTGTGAAAACCCAATCCCGCATCAGTTTCTGCAAAGGATGGTGACTCACATATAATATTTTATGGGTTATTCCTCTAAACACCCATGTGTTTTTGGATGGAACCCTATAAGGGCCTATGTATTGGTCCTGAAAGACATAGGGTTATAGAAAATAAATCCAAATAACTTTTCATAAAAAAAATAATTTAAGATTTTAAAATGATATGGAGATATAAAATTGGTATAAGAAAGTTTGAAAAAAACATGGTATTAGAGTTTGAAAAAAAGGGGGATGTTTTTTTGAGAGACCCAAATGATATGATTATAAAAATTCTTCACTGATTTACCTTCATAGATGATGAGGGAAAGAAATTTGTAGCCTATTTTAGAGGGATTGAAGGGGGTGTCACCTTTTTAGTTTCTGAACATATAAAAAAGGCGTATAAAGTGAGGTAAAGATGATAGATTGTGATGATGATGAAATAATTGTCGATGATAGTGTTAAAAAATATCTATGATGGATAACTGTGTATTGAAAGTCCTCTTGGTTGTGTAGATCAGGTGACATGTCCTAAGTTTGATTGTTAGTGTTAAAACAAAATGGTTTTTCCATGTGTGTGTCAAAAATGCATTCGGGTGAGAGAAAAATTTCCTTGTGTGTTGATAGAAAAATCCTTTGGATGCATTATAAAATTCATTCAGGTGATGCGTTATAAATTCCTTTGGGTTATAAAATTTCTTCATTTCAATTTTCTACTTTTTGCGACTTATTCTACTACAGTTTTGGACTCCCACCCAATATTTGAAGCCACCTAAGACAAATCCACTAAATGAAGGCCAATATAGAAATGATATATTTTTGGATGAAGATCCATCATAGATGAAGATGAATTTGAATTTGGATATGGTTCTTTTCTGAGGAAATAAAAACATGCAATGGTATTGATTTTAATTGAGAAACCAATCCATTTTCAAAGCTATGTCCATTGATGAAGAGGATTTGGTCAATTATAAAAGATGGGTCCAAGTATATCCTAACACGGGTGATGATGTAAGTGCGTCCCCATATCGATGGCACCAATTTCTGATGACTTGGAAATTTTTAGGCCATTATGACTAGAGCCTGTAACACCCGAGACTTTTATGTTATATAAATCATCAAAGGAATCTTTTTCTACACAACACTTGCTTGGCTTGCTTTACACGCAATCGCGACCTTCCTCGATAGCTTGCGTCGTACGCAATACCGAGTTTCACTAAACAACAATATGCTATTAAAACTAGCCGTTATGAATAGTAATAACCACTTTTTGAAATTTTATAAATTTTATTTTTCAAAATGGACTTCATTTTTGGACTCAGAATATCGAAATTAGCCTAGGGTGAAATTTTGGTATTTTTCTGAAAACTTTCAATTTTTGATGAATAGTGAAACCACTAAGTGGTAGGTTAAAAACTGAATTTTGCATAAAACTTAATTTTACCGCTTCTGTGAATGGAATTTCAAAAATCCGACAGACACGGTTGATGTCAGTAAGTAAAATGTGGTTCAATGAGATAAAAATAATTTTTTGGTGAATAGTAACTTTTTACTATTTTTACCGCGGTTAATAGTAAATAGGGTAACTAAGGGTAAATATGATATTAATATTACCCTAACACATGTAATATTTCTATTGGACAAGTGTAATTCGACCAAAAACAAACTTAGGAATAAAATATGACCATTTAGGCCCACTTGGATTAGATTAGGACATTTATTATTAATTTATTTAAAGAAGGGTTAAAATAGTTAAAATCAAAGTTTAATAAGTAAATAATTTTTAATATGGGGTTATACATAATATAAATTCGATTGTAAATATTCATTAGAAAGATAAAAAGATTTCCTACATGATGGTATTTTATTTGTAATTTTTAGACATCAAATAATTTAATTTATTTATGACACAATGATGATGCAGTAATTATCTTATTAATGAAATATTGACAAAATTGATAATATAAATACCAAAATAAATGTAATTTGAGACTTTTTATGAATTCCACTAATTTTCTAGGTTACTATGATATATTAGTGTTGATTTAATCAACTTGGTTCGAACATATAATTCTGTTATGACTTTCACAAAAATCATATATCAAATACTGTCAAAATTGACACAAAATAGTTTTTAAATCAAATATTATATTATTAATTGTTATTTTATTCCTAAAAATCTAAGGTTCGGCCAAATGACTTAGATAAGGATATATATATTAATAATAAACAATTTGGGGTTCGTTTGGCATGTTATAGTAAGTGTATTAACCATATAGTGAAAGAAAACAAAAAGACACGGTAAAAGTTAAATTAATTAACTTAGAGTTAAATCTAATTGATAAGGTTAAAATAATACCCTAAACTTGTCTAAATCCTATTGGTTGATAGGATTTCGACCCATACCCACTTTAGCTTCGAAATAAGACCCTTTGGAACCATTATAAACCGATTTTGACTTTAATATAAAATAATATTTTGAGATATTCCTAAGGTGCCCCTCTCCTCCCTTATAAAAGGGCACCTCCTCCCCCTCCTCATCACACCAATTTGAGCACTCAAGCTCGGCCAACCCCTGCCATTTTCTCCTCTACACTTCCCTAGAATAATCCTAGAGGTCCTGGTCTTCTCCAAAGACCAATCTTAGTTCCTTAAGTGGAGGATTCAAAGAGGCGTTCCAAAGAAGAGGAGCTTCGGACACGAACAAAGCAAATCGGACCTAAGGTAAGGGAAATATCACAATCTAATTTTTATCCGAGATTGTTTATTCATAAGTATTTACTGGGGTGTATTTTATCATCCACATCCATGTTTACTCAATATGTAATATTATTTCCATCCACCTAAAATTTTTTAAATCCATTTTTACCCTTCGGTGAGTTTTTAGTAATACGTATGAAAGGAATCTTTTGTCGTTTTTCGTACGAGGTACTTTTTGACTTTTCTGACAAAAGTACGAAGAATGTTTTTTTTAACTTATACGGCACGAACGGATTTCTACTGTTTTATAAAGCCTTATTTTCATGAAGCTTCCTCTAAAAGATTTCATGACTATTTTCAATAAAATCTCTTTCTTTTAAAATTGCATGATGTTTTGTGAAAAGAAATTGATTTTTAAGAAGAAAGGATATTTTCCTCAAGAATTCAATTCAAGTGTTTTATCAAAATTATTTTCCATCTAAGATAATAAAGGGTTCTGTTTCTATCCATATTTTTACATTGATTTGACTATGTTGTGATGGAATTATGTTTATGAATTCCTTTATCTTATATGAATTGATTTATGATGTCATGATGTTTCAAGAATCCCATTTTTGTTACATGTGTTATGCGATGATGTATGATTATGTGGCACACATAAGAAAGGATTCATTATAAGATGGGTGGGACCTATATCTCCCTCCAATGCATTGGGTAATGATTTTATATCTCATGAGATAGACATGGCTGGAACGGAAGGTTATTTCAGTTCAGTGATACAGGACTGAAACGAGGAGTGAACTCGGTTCAGAAAGGGACTTTGTCCACTAAGATAGTCTTGGCAATGAGTCATGACTAACAAGAAATGATTTTCCATGATTATGTGTGCATGACACAAAGTTTCAAGTTTTATGTTATGATTATGGGGATCTCATTTTCACTTCTATGATTTATTCCATGTTAAGATATTATGATCTCTTTTGCAGGTTTTGATTTTCATAAAGATATGATATGATTTTTATTTCCTTTATTTGCCCTTGCTGAGTATTTGAGCTCACCCTTTTATGTTTTCTTTTCCCCAGGTCAGGAAGATGGATATTAAGTAGAATATGCTAAAAGGGACCCTAGATATGATGAAATAAATGGGAGACACTGTAGAAGATTTATGAACCAGTTGTTTATGTTTCCCAGTTTCTAAAGACACTATACCTATACGGTCCTTTGTGGTTTTGTCATATGTTGTAATAAGTGTGCTTCAATTTTTAAGTATTAACAATGTATGTAAAGTGTGGGTCGTTATAGTTGGTATCAGAGGGAGGTTATAGTCAACCTTTGGAAACTAGGATGTGAAAGCCTTAGTAAGAACCCTAAGGATAAGTCTAAGCATAGAACACAATCTTAGAAATGGCCATGAATAACCTAGGATAAGACCATAAGCATGAAAAAAAAATTTCTTGAATTATGTGGTTTCCTATTATAATTAGTGTTGCTCACACTATTCTTCTTGGTTTTAGTCAATGGCTGGAACCCGAAGGAACCGTGTTAATGCGGAATGCGATGGGCAATGCAATGATTGTCCCCCTGAGCAACCAAACGATATGGGAGCTGGAATGCAAAATCTTGTAGCCATGTTCACACAACTTTCTCAAGCTATGAATCATGCAGGATTTCCAAACGAACAAAGGAGGGAGCAACATTCTGTTGAATCCTTCATGAGGCAGCGTCCACCTTCTTTCAGCGGGTCTACTGATCCATTAGTTGCTGAACAATGGATTAGTACTACTGAAAAGATATTTTCAGTTCTTCAATGTTCTGAGCATGATAAAGTCATCCTAGCAGTGTATCGTTTGGAAGGAGATGCGGATCAATGGTGGAATCTTGTTAAGAATACGAGGCAAAGGGATGAAATTGAGTCTATGGAATGGGATGAGTTCAAGAACTTATTTTTCAATAAGTACTTCCCTCGTATTCTCCGAACAAAGATGGAGAAAGAGTTCCTTGAACTGAAGCAAAGGGATGATGAATCTGTTGGTACCTATGAAGCAAATTTTACCAGACTTGCAAGGTACGCTTCTGGTATTATTATCCAACCTGAGAGTAAGATCGATCGATTCTTTAGTGGCTTAAAACCAAGTCTTCGAAGGGCGTTAGCCATAAGGGACTTCAATAGCTACGAGGAAGTCGTTCGATGTGCTCTCAAAGTCGAGATGGAGATTGGAGTAACCCATCAGTCACATGGGTTTGATAAGAAGAGGAAGATGGAATTCAAAGAAAAATCTAAAGAGCACACGGAAAAGAAGATGAGCTTTTCCTTATGCTCAAAGTGTGGAAAGAAACATGGAGGGAGTTGTTTTAAAGGGACAAGTAAATGTTTTAAATGTGGAAAAGAAGGTCATCGGGCATTTGAATGCCGTGATAATGGGAAGAAGATGTCTAATGACGCAAACAAAGGAAGGGATACACAGAATGAACCTACTACACTTCAATGTTTCAAGTGCAAGGAGATGGGGCATTATGCCAATAAATGCCCAAATCCAAGGGTTGATGATGATGGTCGACGTCAACAAACTCTTAAGGCTAAAGACAAAGTAAAGTCACATGCAATTTCTATCAGCGATGTGGAGTACGATAACGATGTGGTGAAAGGTACACTTACCATCCACTCTAAAGTAGAAAATGTTTTATTTGATTCTGGATCCACCCACTCTTTTATTTCTGAAAAATTTTCTAAGGGTATCACCGTATTACCTCAACAATTAGATGTTGAGTTAGCTGTGACAACACCTAATGGCACATCAATCGCATCAAAAGTTTATAATTCTTCTCCGATCGAAGTTTGTGGGAAAGTGCTTCCTGCAAATCTTGTGATCCTTCCTTTAGTGGAATTTGATGTGATTCTTGGCATGGATTGGCTTTCTCTACATGGAGCTCATATCAATTGCCAAAGAAGGGAAGTCACATTTCATATTCCAGATCAATCTACGATCGTATACCAATGCAAGGATGAACATAACCTTCCAGTGGAAATTTCTTCCATCTTATGGGTATTGATTCCACTAAATGAAGGTTATTTATCTCAAATGGTTGGTGAGAAACTCATGATTAAGAATATGCCCATTGTACGGGAGTTTGATGATGTCTTTCCGGAGGAATTGTCGGGTCTTCCACCAAATCGTGAAGTTGAGTTTTCAATAGAACTCGTACCGGGTGCTTTGCCTATTTCAAAGACACCTTATAGAATGGCCCCAATTGAGTTGCAGGAATTGAAGAAGCAACTCCAAGAGAATCTTGATAAGGGATTCATACGCCCTAGTGCGTCACCTTGGGGAGCACTTGTTCTATTTGTTAAGAAGAAAGATGGATCAATGAGACTCTGCATTGATTGTCGAGAACTTAACAAGATCACTATCAAGAACAAATATCCTCTCCCACGCATTGATGACTTATTTGACCAACTACGTGGAGCTCAATACTTTTCCAAGATTGATCTTCGTTCAGGGTATCATCAATTAAGGGTCAAAAGGGAGGATATACCAAAGACGGCTTTCCGTACAAGGTATGGACACTATGAATTTATAGTGATTCCATTTGGTCTTACTAATGCCCCTGCTATCTTCATGGATCTAATGAATAGAGTCTTTAGAGACTATCTTGATCAATTTGTGGTAGCCTTTATAGACGATATTCTTGTCTATTCAAAGAGCAAGGAAGAGCATGAAGATCACTTGAGAATTATATTGAAGACCCTGAGAAAGGAGAAGCTTTATGCCAAATTTACCACGTGTGAATTTTGGCTTCAAAAAGTTGCATTTTTGGGTCACATAATCTCAAAAGAGGGGATATCTGTGGATCCAGCAAAAACAGAGGTTATCGAAAGATGATCAAGACCAACAATAGTAACTGAGATCCGAAAATTTCTTGGTTTGGCTGGATATTATCGACGTTTTGTAAAAGATTTTTCACGATTATCTAATCCACTCACCAAGTTGACTCGGAAAGGAGTTAAGTTTGTCTGGACAGAGGAATGTGAAGAGAATTTCAAGGAGTTGAAAAGAAGGTTATCCAGTGCACCTGTGCTCACACTGCCTTGTAGTGGAGAAAGGTTTGTGATCTACAGTGATGCATCCAAGAAGGGATTGGGGTGTGTTCTTATGCAAAATGATATGGTGATAGCTTATGCCTCACGACAGTTGAAAATCCATGAGCAAAATTACCCAACACATGATTTGGAGTTGGATGCGGTAATCTTTGCATTAAAGATTTGGAGGAATTACCTTTATGGTGAAAGGTGTGATATTTATACTGATCATAAAAGTTTAAAGTATATTTTCACGCAAAAGGAGCTGAATATGCGCCAAAGAAGATGGTTGGAGCTGATTAAGGATTATGACTGCTCAATCCATTACCACCCTGGGAAAGCAAACAAGGTGGCAGATGCATTAAGTCGACAAGACCATGCTAGTTTATCCATGATGAGGATCACAAAAGATCCAATATTTATGGATTTACAAAGGATGGATCTTGGAATTATAATGGAAGGGGAAAAATCTTATCTTTCTCAAATGAATGTTCAACCATCTATACATGTGAAGATTAAAGAGGCACAGAAAGAAGATGTTGAGTTACAAAAGAAGGTGAGAAATGTTCCTGAATTCAACCTTGATTGTGATGGGATAATAAAGTTCAGGAATCGGGTTTGCGTTCCTCCCATCCCTGAATTAAAGAAAGAGCTGCTGGATGAGGCTCATAGTTCTTCATTCTCTATTCATCCTGGAAGCACGAAGATGTATAGGGACCTGAAAGAGTACTTCTGGTGGGATGGCATGAAAAGAGATGTTGATGAATATGTCTCTCGATGCTTGGTTTGTCAACAAGTTAAAGCTGAGAGACAGAAGTCTAAGGGGATGTTACAACCATTACCCATACCCGAATGGAAATGGGAAAACATCACTATGGACTTTGTCACAGGACTTCCTAAAACATCCAAAGGCAATAATGCTATTTGGGTCATAGTTGATCGTCTTACAAAGTCTGCACACTTCATTGCTATTAGAGAGGATTTCTCTCTAGATCAGCTTGCCAGGATATATGTAAAGGAAGTGGTAAGATTGCATGGAGTACCACTTTCTATTATATCTGGTCGAGATCCGAGATTTACCTCGAAGTTCTGGTGAAGTCTTCAGCATACTCTGGATACAGAGTTGAGTTTCAGCACTGCTTATCATCCCCAGACAGACGGTCAGTCTGAGAGAATAATTCAAACCCTAGAAGATATGTTGAGAGCTTGCTCTATGGATTTGAAAGGTGGTTGGGATCAACACCTACCTTTGGTGGAATTTTCTTATAATAATAGCTTTCACTCCAGTATTCAGATGGCTCCTTATGAAGCTCTCTATGGAAAGAAATGCAGGACTCCAACTTGCTGGGATGAAGTTGGGGAAAGAAAGCTATTAGGACCTGATCTCGTTGATGAAATGGCAGAAAAGGTTAGATCTATTCAACAACACATAAGAGAAGCTCAGAGTCGACAGAAAAGTTATGCCGACAACCGAAGAAAAGACCTAGATTTTGAAGTGGGCGATAAAGTGTTCTTACGAATATCTCCCTGGAAGAGGGTTATGAGATTTGGAAAGAAGGGGAAGTTGAGCCCTAGATATATCGGTCCTTTTGAAATACTGGATCGTGTTGGGAAGGTAGCTTACCGATTGGCGCTTCCACCGAATCTCTCTCAAGTTCACGATGTGTTCCACGTATCTCTCCTGAGAAAGTACATACCAGATCCTTCACATGTACTCAGCTCAGAAGTTGTACCGCTGGAGCAAGATCTTTCTTATGAAGAACAGCCGATAGAGATTCTGGATCGTAGCGAAAAAGTCCTACGAAACAAGACCACTCGCTTGGTGAAAGTTTTATGGAGGAACCACCAACTTGAAGAAGCTACATGGGAGATTGAGGATATGATGAGGGAGAAGTATCCTCATTTGTTTGTTACAAAGTGACGAATTTCAAGGGCGAAATTCTTTTTAAGGGGGGTAGAATGTAACACCAGAGACTTTTATGTTATATAAATCATCAAAGGAATCTTTTTCTACACAACACTTGCTTGGCTTTCTTTACACGCAATCGCGACCTTCCTCGATAGCTTGCGTCGTACGCAATACCGAGTTTCACTAAACAACAATATGCTATTAAAACTAGCCGTTATGAATAGTAATAACCACTTTTTGAAATTTTATAAATTTTATTTTTCAAAATGGACTTCATTTTTGGACTCAGGATATCGAAATTAGCCTAGGGTGAAATTTTGGTATTTTTCTGAAAACTTTCAATTTTTGATGAATAGTGAAACCACTAAGTGGTAGGTTAAAAACTGAATTTTGCATAAAACTTAATTTTACCGCTTCTGTGAATGGAATTTCAAAAATCCGACAGACACGGTTGATGTCAGTAAGTAAAATGTGGTTCAATGAGATAAAAATAATTTTTTGGTGAATAGTAACTTTTTACTATTTTTACCGCGGTTAATAGTAAATAGGGTAACTAAGGGTAAATATGATATTAATATTACCCTAACACATGTCCTAATTCTATTGGACAAGTGTAATTCAACCAAAAACAAACTTAGGAATAAAATATGACCATTTAGGCCCACTTGGATTAGATTAGGACATTTATTATTAATTTATTTAAAGAAGGGTTAAAATAGTTAAAATCAAAGTTTAATAAGTAAATCATTTTTAATATGGGGTTATACATAAGATAAATTCGATTGTAAATATTCATTAGAAATCTAAAAAGATTTCCTACATGATGGTATTTTATTTGTAATTTTTAGACATCAAATAATTTAATTTATTTATGACACAAAGATGATGCAGTAATTATCTTATTAATGAAATATTGACAAAATTGATAATATAAATACCCAAATAAATGTAATTTGAGACTTTTTATGAATTACACTAATTTTCTAGGTTACTATGATATCTTAGTGTTGATTTAATCAACTTGGTTCGAACATATAATTCTGTTATGACTTTCACAAAAATCATATATCAAATAGTGTCAAAATTGACAAAAAATAGTTTTAAAATCAAATATTATATTATTAATTGTTATTTTATTCCTAAAAATCTAAGGTTCGGCCAAATGACTTAGATAAGGATATATATATTAATAATAAACAATTTGGGGTTCGTTTGGCATGTTATAGTAAGTGTATTAACCATATAGTGAAAGAAAACAAAAAGACACGGTAAAAGTTAAATTAATTAACTTAGAGTTAAATCTAATTGATAAGGTTAAAATAATACCCTAAACCTGTCTAAATCCTATTGGTTGATAGGATTTCGACCCATCCCCACTTTAGATTCGAAATAAGACCCTTTGGAACCATTATAAACCGATTTTGACTTTAATATAAAATAATATTTTGAGATATTCCTAAGGTGCCCCTCTCCTCCCTTATAAAAGGGCACCTCCTCCCCCTCCTCCTCACACCAATTTGAGCACTCAAGCTCGGCCAACCCCTGCCATTTTCTCCTCTCCACTTCCCTAGAATAATCCTAGAGGTCCTGGTCTTCTCCAAATACCAATCTTAGTTCCTTAAGTGGAGGATTCAAAGAGGCATTCCAAAGAAGAGGAGCTTCGGACACGAACAAAGCAAATCGGACCTAAGGTAAGGGAAATTTCACAATCTCATTTTTATCCGAGATTGTTTATTCGTAAGTATTTACTGGGGTGTATTTTATCATCCACATCCATGTTTACTCAATATGTAATATTATTTCCATCCACCTAAAATTGTTTAAATCCATTTTTACCCTTCGGTGAGTTTTTAGTAATACGTATGAAAGGAATCTTTTGTCGTTTTTCGTACGAGGTACTTTTTGACATTTCCGACAAAAGTACGAAGAATGTTTTTTTTAACTTATACGGCACGAACGTATTTCTACTGTTTTATAAAGCCTTATTTTCATGAAGCTTCCTCTAAAAGATTTCATGACTATTTTCAATAAAATATCTTTCTTTTAAAATTGCATGATGTTTTGTGAAAAGAAATTGATTTTGAAGAAGAAAGGATATTTTCCTCAAGAATTCAATTCAAGTGTTTTATCAAAATTATTTTCCATCTAAGATAATAAAGGGTTCTGTTTCTATCCATATTTTTACATTGATTTGACTATGTTGTGATGGAATTATGTTTATGAATTCCTTTATCTTATATGAATTGATTTATGATGTCATGATGTTTCAAGAATCCCATTTTTGTTACATGTGTTATGCGATGATGTATGATTATGTGGCACACATAAGAAAGGATTCATTATAAGATGGGTGGGACCTATATCTCCCTCCAATGCATTGGGTAATGATTTTATATCTCATGAGATAGACATGGCTGGAACGGAAGGTTATTTCGGTTCAGTGATACAGGACTGAAACGAGGAGTGAACTCGGTTCAGAAAGGGACTTTGTCCACTAAGATAGTCTTGGCAATGAGTCATGACTAACAAGAAATGATTTTCCATGATTATGTGTGCATGCCACAAAGTTTCAAGTTTTATGTTATGATTATGGGGATCTCATTTTCACTTCTATGATTTATTCCATGTTAAGATATTATGATCTCTTTTGCAGGTTTTGATTTTTATAAAGATATGATATGATTTTTATTTCCTTTATTTGTCCTTGCTGAGCATTTGAGCTCACCCTTTTATGTTTTCTTTTCCCCAGGTCAGGAAGATGGATATTAAGTAGAATATGCTAAAAGGGACCCTAGATATGATGAAATAAATGGGAGACACTGTAGAAGATTTATGAACCAGTTGTTTATGTTTCCCAGTTTCTAAAGACACTATACCTATACGGTCCTTTGTGGTTTTGTCATATGTTGTAATAAGTGTGCTTCAATTTTGAAGTATTAACAATGTATGTAAAGTGTGGGTCGTTATAGAGCCACAGTTGAATAAGATAACCCCGAACTAGATATATCAAAGGATAATGAATCTGAGGCTTGTTCTTAGCTTATGTTGAAGAATGGTAATTTGGAATGACTTCAATTGATGATGTCTATATTTATTTGGTTAGTCGCTAAAGATATTTTGAGCATCAAGTATGACCAAAATAAGTAATGAAGATGGGAAGTCAACTAAATAGAGATTTAAGATCTTCATCCACTAGTTTTTTGTTGTTTTCAGGTTCACTTTATATATTTAAGAAGAATAAGATATTGAGGCCTCTGTTCTTCCCCATAATTTTTGTCCCATGGGTATGAATGTTGTACCATTTAAAGTGATCAATTAAATTTTTTGTTGGCTACTAAAGAAGGATATACCCCACATAAGATGAAAATATGAGTCATATGAACTTGTCGTGATATCCAACCTAATAAGCTAATTGGGTTGGTTGATATCAGTAAGCTTATTAAGACTCTAGTAAAACAAATATGTTCCACTAATGAAGATGGTTTGAGACACACAAGTTTCTATTTTTTATGATTTCTTTCTAGCTCGCATGTGTTGGTTCCCTATTTATAGTGATGAAAATTGGGTACTTGACCTTCCCTACCACTATGGCTATGAATATGATCTCTCACACATATTTTGTGCATAGTAAAATGCCTCTATGATGTTCTACCAAGTCAATGATAATTTTAATTTATCAAGAATAAGTTGTTTTTTTAGATTGATGCAGGAGGAAGATATATTTGTCTAGCACATGTCAGAACTAATTTTCATAGCTTATATCAGAGTTTGGAGAAATTTGGAAGGATTTAATTTAAATGTGGTCATTCTAATGTTGTTAATACATCCAGATAAATCTTCTTGGAGCCAAAACTGTTTTACATAGTGACATTTTCATAATAAGTTAGCTCATGTCACATGGAGAGGATACATCATGGTGAATGTTGACATGTGAAGTGCTCTATTTTTATATCACCTTTGTAAATATTTTTCTCTCCCTTATTTTAAAATTGTTTTTAATGGTTTTTGTGGGGGTGGATATTATACATTTTATTCAAGACTATCTATCTCTCTCTCTCTCTTTTAACTTTTCTCTCTGTAATGCAACTCCGCTTTTGTGGGAAAAAATATTGTTGTTATTTTTCAATCTCTTAATATGATACCTAACATCTAGAAATGGAGGAATAACTTGAAAATCTATTTTTAAAAGGCCATTCTTGATTCTTATTAAAGATCAACAATATTTTAATCATTGTGTTCTTTACTTTTGGTGAATTATGAGCATGAATAGAGGAGATGTGAAAACAAAATCATTAATATAAATGGTTTTCTACATTATTCATCTCTATACATTGTTCTATTATTCTCAAATTAATTTAATATAGTTCCCTAAAAGAGTTCATGTTTTTTAATGATAAGGTTATGATCACATTTTTTTGGAATGCATTTTCTGAGAACATATTTTGACCTTGTGATTCATTTCTTAATTAGGAGAGAACCTATGTATAGGAATATCTTCTTGGAATAATTATTCACTATTTTAGGAGTGATAGGTTTTTGTGTCAATAAATCAAGTGCACATTGGATAATGTTGAATGTTTTCAATATAAACCTTTAATATTTTTGACAGGTAGTATAGAGTTGATCATTCTTGAACTGGTTTTGTTTTTCACTGGCATTCATTACTTTATCTTGTTTATGTTTCACTTATATGAACCTCTTTTATTTTCCTATTCTAATCATACATATACCCATTCTCATAACTTTTTTATGATGTTTCTTTTACTATTTTCAAATTAAACAAAAATACAAAAAAAAATTGAGGAATCTCTGGGGTAAACACACTACTTCCTTTAAATTGATCCCAAGGTTAACCATTGTTCTATATATTTGGAGATTACAAATGTATATTTTATATTTCATATGATATGATAGAAGTATGAGAATATTTATCCAATTTTTTAAATATAAAATCTGATGGCTCATACATCTGTGATGATTTTATTTGAACATCATTACAAGCTCATTTTCCAATTACAAGTGGTCGTAGAACTTTATTATTAGTGTCTCTTTAGAAGGATCATTATTTGAGAGGAAGGGAGGTTAGAATATTACACCATTTAGGGGGAATTATTTTCAACTTAGGGACACTCTTGTAGATTTAATACATATTATCAAATATTTCTCAAATCCTAACATGGAATTGGTTACCCCTATGCCACTAATACGATATAATCCATGTGGAGATGTTAACCTATATATATATATATATATGAGAGGTTCTATATATTTCACCTATTAATTAGTTATTATAGTGTTTAAATACATAATTGGGAACTCAATAATTTATCATCATATAAATAAGTGACATGTGTTTTCATATTGGGATTAGGGTCGTAAATTTCATGAACCAACCTCAGTCAACACTGAACCGGCCACCCAAGATAGTCTGTTTCATGATCCGAAGGGCATTCCTGATCCCCACTAGCTGGAAACTAGTGTTGGGCATAAAATCATGGAGTTGGGAGTGATTTAGCCCAGAAAATAAAAAGACAGATAAACAGAAATAAACCAGAAAAAATAGATAAACACTAACAGTAGAAAATAAAATAATGATAACCAGCTAGACATACCTCCAAGTGACCCCATGGGTCACCACCAAACATAGAACCACTATCACTCCAAGTGTAATCCAAGACTATAACCTAAAACTAAAAATTTAAGTATGCATGAGCACCGAGATGCTCAATAAGAAATCCAAAACATAAAAACATCATATGCCCCTACCTTTAATAAGAAATCCAATCATTCCAGATTGAAAATAAGATATAATAAAATAATGGTTTCCTTCTTTTCAAGTTAAAGTCACAAGATAACATTTTTAATGAAAATGATTCTATTCCACTATATTTTCAAAATATCATCCAAGCATACATTGTCAAAAAAATGTTTAGATTAAAGGATGTTTTTTTCACAAATGAGACATAAAGTAAAAAACAACTAAAATTAAAATCACATCACAAGAATCATGTTGAAAACAAGCACCATTGGAAATACCAATAGGTAAATAGAATAAGTGGGACCCTAGAAACCTCGTACCTCAGTGAAACATGGCTTAGAAACCACGACCATCAGAAAATGTGGCTTAGAAACCATGACCATAAAAAATCGTAGCTTAGAAACCATGACCCTCAGTCATTCATATGTTTAGTTAGTGTTGTTTCATTAACCCTACTAGACAAAACCAAGACAAACCCCTTCCATATCATCTGGTGTACTACTATTGGTCCACCCACCTAGATACCCAGGTTTCCCATTGTGCTCTGTTTCAAGTGGTGGTGAGTATTTATTAAGCAACCATATATGTAAATAACACTTTATTCATCCAAAACTCATTCAACCTCTCACCACCATTCTCCCTCCTTAAGCACATTCCCCCTCTTTCACATACATCACACAATACATAAGCCTCAAAATTTCAAATATACGAACACATTAAACATAAAAATAATTTTCTAAAACCAAGGGGTCTTCCATAAGAAGGGTTTACAAATTATTCAAACCATTTTCAAGGTGTCAAATGGGATTTTTTGTTTTACAAAGAATCATTTTTCATTTCATAAAACATAATCATCCAATGAGCTCGTACCCAAGTTGTAAGGCTCCTACATGGCATCCAAGAGACCTGGGTTCAAAACCGGGTGGAGGAGAATTTTTGGGGTACTGTATCAGTTACTGTTCGTTATTGTAGCGACTAGAAAAATTCACCCGATTTGGACCTTCGGGCCACTGTTTTAGGCCTATGGGTCTCAAGGGAGTTCGGGTCATCAAAGGCCTTCGGGCCACAGGGCCTTCGGGCCACAAAAAGACCATAGAGTATCCCAGATCACATAGAACAAGCCCTAGAAGAGGATCATAGCAACAAGAGTAGCAACCACTAGATGCGGAGCTAACCGGATTGGAAGAATGAGAGGGTATGGCAACCACCATCGGGACCAGGCACTGTGTAGCTTTGTATGGGGAAATGCTAGTCGATCAGCAATGCAAGGTGGGGAGCTAGGTCATCAATGATGCCGAAGTTGGGGAGGGGCAGTTCAAGTGGGCTGGGCCTATGGGTCATGTATTGGGCATGGTATGCCTCTGGGCCTTCGGGTCAAGTATTGTCAGTCATTCGGGGCTTGTGCCTTGGGCCTACAGGTCATGTACGGGTTCCCCTTCAACCCTTAAAAGGGGAATTATATATAATAAATAAAAAAGAAGGCCTTTGGGCCATTTAGGCATAAAACATAATCACACAAACACTTTCCAAAACTTTTTAAAATCCCAATTAAATAATCAATGTGTTAAATATTTAAAAACAAGATTAATCCCTTTCATATAATGATAAAATTCATTTAAGAAAGTCAAACCATCATATGACCACGAGTTCATACCAAAAATCATCTTTGAAAATATTCATTATGAATTTAAAACCACTTAGGAAAGAACTTTTCAAGAAAATTCAATTAAGTCCAAATGGTCATTGGTAATACATTACATTTTCCAAAACAAAGGCATAATCACAACTAGAAACCACACTCGTATTTCATAGCATGTGTATATATCATATATATAAAACATGTTTTTAAAACAAGAAAGAAATTATGCACTTCAAACTAAAGGAATATGCATAGGGAACCTACCTCAAGGTGGAACCAAGCCATCCACTATAGCTCTTGCCACTTTCAAACTAAATTTTTTTTCTCCCCCACTAAGTATACACACTTTCACTTACATGCAAGGACACCTAGCCCCTATGCACACACATGCATGGAAATGGGCATGCACAAGGGGATCCTTACATATACTCTAATATGCATATACTAGTTTCCACTCACCTACGCAAGCACTTTTATATATATACATAGTCACACCTAGACCCATACACGTATAAACGATTCCATGCATGAATATATATGTAACGAGGGAACCTATATATATATATATATAAATACATACCTATGCATACGCAGGCGAATCAACCTTGACTTGGAATCTTGAAACTGATGAGAAAGGATCAATATACTACACAGGTAAATTATAGCACTCTAAAACACCCAAAGAACACCATAAATCAAGTGAAAACCGAACAAGCGGAATTATAGTCAATACCTCAAAACACGTAGCTTTTGATGATGGAAGCCTGATACTGCTTCACCTTACATGAATATACATTTTCATATATATATATATATACCCTTTGACCCAAGTACATATTCCCCACACCATGAGGTAGTATTCACAAGGAGGATATACATATATACATGCTTACCCATGTATATACATATATATCTTTTCTATCGATGGCCAAAATCCACACTACAATGAACAAAACACGCTACAACAATAAAAAGGAGTCTAGAAATTACCAAGGGCTCCAAAAAAACTAAATTAAGTAGGGAAGCAATAGAAACTGCACCCCAAACATTTTTCACACAATCTATATAATTTAATAAACCAATTAAAATTTTTATAAAACAAATCCAAGGAGAAACACGTTTTTTTATACATAAAGACCCACTTAAAATCCCCTTTTTGAATTAAACGCACATTAACACCATACTAAAATATAATCTGCAGCCCTTGAATGATATAATAAATAAAATTCACAAGTCATAAAACACAACCAAGCATTACCAAAAGAATTTATATCCAAAACACACCCCGTTTCACACAATCATGCCATATAAAAATCAAACATAAGTTAATCTATTGAAAAAACAGCTTATGTACCCAAAACAAAATGCTAAAAACTCAAAAATCATAAAACAACTAAATTAAAATTCAACCACAATGAAGAAATTGAATAATCCTTACCCAAAAATCATGGGGAACCCACTAACCTTGATGAAAGTGGCTAAAACCAGCCTTGACAGAACCCGACAGAACCTAAATAACAAGATTCGATCAAATTAAAAACCCCAAACACATTAGGGTTCAGCCAAAGTATGAACACTCCATGAAATCAAATAAAAAACAAAAATAGGGGAATGGATAAAAAGATAACCGGAGGGATTCTCACAACAAAGTAATAGGAGATTCGGTCGTCGGAGGGGGAGAGCGGTGCACTGGAGCTTCTCCCGGTAAACCGAGTCACGCGAACAAGAGAGTTGGGAGGCCAGGTTTCATGAGCAGGGGAGGGGAACACCACCACATGAGGGAGGTAGGCCTATTGAAGGGTCTCCATACCGGAGGAGAGGTGGTGTACCATAGGTGTCCTCATGTATGTGAAGGGGTCTCGCATGAGCTGGGAGTGAGGGAGAGGAGAGGGTCGCGAGGGTTAAGGGGGAAGGAGGACTAGGGTTTCCAAAAAAAACATAAAACATAATAAAACATAATAATAATAAAAATGATAAAAATGATAATAATAATAATAATAATAACTCAATTATAATAATAATAAACTAAATAATAATATTATCATTATTATTATTAAATCATTTTCCAATTATTTTATTTTGTCTCATTTTGTTTTTAATTTAATAAATTTTTAAACTTTAAGAAACCAAAATACTCAAATTTAAATAAAAATAACTACAACCACAAGATGTCGAGTTAGGGTGTGACAATTCTCCTCACCAAAAATACTTTCTACCCCCATAAATTCGGCCAGCAAAATAAGGAATCAAACTCAAGTTTGAAACTGAAAGAGGCCAACAAAACCATGAACTCGATGTAAATTTTCACTCCATCAGTCAAACCCGACCAAATCTAAGGGAAATTTTAAATAGAATATCCATCATGAAATGATGAGGGTTCTCCCCACCACAAGAAACTGACTAGAACAACCAACATTGAGTCTCTCAGCATGGGCTAACTCTAGAACTGCTAAATTGAACCAAAGTGGAAACCGCCATTTCAGACCAAAACTCCCACACAAACCAACTCTCAAAGAAGACACACCAAGATTTAAGGGTGGGTCTAGCCACCATCTAAGAACCAACCATATTAATTTAAATATCATGGATTGATAATAGAACCAATACAATCTGACCCAAATAACTCTCTGCACAAACCAAACCCCCACCACATGGGGTTCACAACAAAAGACCCCAAACCAAATAATGGACCAAACCTCTATTAATTTTTTCCTAAGGTGAATGTATCTCCAAAACAAGAATTTCCTAAAACAAGAATGGATCACCAAAGGTGTTATCCACACAAGAGGCAATCATCTCGAGACTCACAACTATAAAGAGACAACCTTTAAATCTCACATATGAGGAGACACAACTATTGGAATTACAAGAAAGATGAGATCACCATGCCTTCTTAAAACCAAAGTGGGGTATTCAAAGAACAAAGACCACAATGTGAAAAAATACCTCTATGCCTCTTATAGAAAAAGAGAACCTTCAAAGATGAGGGAGCTGTAAAAGATCAATTTAAACCATCCTTATTTCATCACTGGAGACAAACACAGGGCCAAGGTCCTTCACACACCATGATTTCTGGACTATGTGAAAAGATTTACTCTGAGACCTATGGTTAGAGATCTGGTGTCTTGAATATTCTGTTTCACCGTAGTCATGAGATGACATCCTACGGTTGAGACACTTTCTAATTTTGCTGCTAGTGGAACCTCTCCAAGTGTCCTATACAGCCACACCGACGATGACCCTTTGGAGGATGATGACATGGTGACTTAAATTACCCAAATCGGACACACTAGAAGTAAAAAAAAGAGTGGCCTGACTAATAGAAGATTGAATTGACAAGAAGACTTGTATGAGATAGGTTCCTCCAATTCGCTCTCCCCACCATATGGGGAACCTTCCCAAACACCAAAAAGAATCAGTACTGGAATCCTGGATGAAGAGCCCACATGAGAGTAACATTAATAGATTCCATGACACTGCCACTAGAGAAAAGGGAATCAAACCCTTGAAATTCCTAACGTAAGCCTTTACTGTTCATTGGCCTTGCTAGACACTCATGAGCTCTACCACATTCCTCACCTTCACTTCCTCATCTATAATCCATCGGAAGAGAGTGGTCTTAAGCACCTTCCAAGGAATCCCATCTTGCAATGACATTGGGATCATCTTCTTCCATAATCCCAAAGTTAAACCTTCAAACAAACCTGAACTAGCAGAGACTCTCATAGCTTTGAGAGTTCCCAATAACCTAAAAACAACAATGATTTCACCAAACCCATCGGTTACCTTCAATAGATCATGATCAACATAGATGAAGGACAACAACTGAAAAGAACTCAATTACACCACTCTGCTAATAGTTTGGATAGAACCAAAAACTAGAAGAGACTCACTATAACCCTCTGGGACATTTCTGGGTGGCATACTCAAGAACAAGAGGCACAAAGTCGAATCAAAACTCATAAAAAATCAAATTACACACTACAATCACAAACTAAAACTCAAACTCAAACCACCATTCCAACCACAATTCAGTATTTAAAAACCATGAACCTAATAAAAAGGATAAAAAACATGAAAAAATAACACTAAAAAATTGCTCACTAACTTTTCAAAACATTTAAATTATTATTTTTCAAACCATCTTTCAGCAATAAAAACAACTTAAATATCCACCATTGGTATTCCATGAAGTCTCACACATACATATCCCTGTACTAGCTCAAGCACCCATCCAATCATGTCATCAATTCTTCCACTTTCCACATAGGTACCTCAATGTATGTGGTCACTCATAGGAATACCAAGGGTCAATTCAAAACACATCACATTTTCGAAACAAATCATTCAATGTAAAGCACAAATCCTAAACCAATTTGAAAATGTTCGTTGTCATTAAAGAAATACACTTCCAAATTCCCAAAAATTTTCTAATTCACATTCCAAAAGGTGTTACAAAGATCCCAAAACAACTTCCAAAACACTGCCCACTTTTTCCTTTGAAACCACACATTCCATTAAAAGAAAACAATTTTCATTTCAAAACCAAGTTTCCACTAAAAAACCACATTCCCTTTTGAAACCCCCTTATTCTATAAACCATTTTCATTTTTGAGATCCACTCAAGTTAGTAAAAACTATTCCCAAACATAACTCACATCAAAACTTCAAAAAATAAGGAACTAGTAGCTATGTCAACCCGACAACATGGCTTAGCAGGCCATGCTCCAAGAGAGCATCAACCACAGGAAGCATCTAGAACAGTGCACTCGGGTAGTACATGGGTTGCTACTCCATGAAATCCCACCGTGTAACACTGGATCACTTCCTTTTTCATACCTCATCTACATAGACCAAGCCAAAGAAGTAAATTCAAATCCAAGACTACCCCGGGTAACTCGAGTCTCAGGACGGGAAAGGGTTCATGACGTCCTTCCCACACCTACCTCTCAAGTCCCGACACACCTAATCACAATTCTAACTAACACCCAAAATAATAATGGCCTCCTATGATACCATTTTTTCATGAACTAACCTATGTAAACCCTAAACCGGTCACCCGAGACAGTCTACAGCATGGCCTGATGGGTATTCTCGATTCCCATGGTCTGGAAACTAGTGTCGGGAAAAAAACACAGAGTTAGGAATGATTTATCCCAGAAAATAAAAGACAGATAAATAGAAATAGACCAAACAAAATAGAAAAATACTAATAGTAGAAAATAAAATAATGATAACCATCTAGACATACCTCCAAGTGACCCCTTGGGTCACCACCAAACATAGAACCACACTCACTCCAAGAGCGATCCATGACTATAACCTAAAACTGAAAAGTAAAGTAGGTGTGAGAATCGAGCTGCTCAGTATGAAATCCAAAATATAAAAACTTCTTATTCCCCTTCCTTTAATAAGAAATAAAATCATGCAAGTTTGAAAATAAGATATAATAAAATAATTTTTTTCTTATTTTCAAGTTCAAGTCACAAGTTAACATTTTTAAGGAAAATGATTCTATTCCACTATGTTTTCAAAATAGCTTTTAATCATACGTTGAAAAAAATAGATTAAATGATGGTTTTCACAAATTATACATAAATTATCAAACAACAGAAATGAAAATAACATCACAAGCATCATGTCGCAAATGAGCACCACGGGAAATCCCTTTGGGTAACTAGCACAAGTGGGACCCTAGATACCTCGTACCTCAGTGAAATGTGTCTTAGAAACCATAACCCATAGAAAACTTGGATTAGAAACCATGACCCTAAGAAAACATCTCTTAGAAACCACGACCCTCGGTTATTCATATTTTTAGTTAGTGTTTTTTGCGTCAATCCTACTAGACGGAACCAAGAAAAACCCCTACCATGTCATCAAGAATACTAATCCTAGTCCACCAACCTAGATACCCAGGTTTCCCATTGTGCTCTTTTTTAAGTGGTGAAGATCTTTTTTCAATCAAACATATTTGTACATAACACTTTCTTCATCCAAAACTAATTCAACATCTCACCACTATTCTCCCTCTTTAAGTGTATTACCCCTCTTTTACATCACACAATGCATACGCCTCAACATTTGGCACATAATAACACATTCAACATACAAATCATTTTCTAGAACTAATAGGTCTTCCATAAAAGGGGTTTTCCAATTTTAAAAACCATTTTCAAGGTGTCAAATAGGATTTGTTGTTTTACAAAAAATGGTTTTCATTTCATAAAACATAATCACCCAAACTATTTCCAAAACCTTTAAAAATCCCAATTAAACAATCAATGTGTTACATATTTAAAAACAAGATTAATCCCTTGCTTACAATGATGAAATTAATTAAAGAAACTTAAAGCACTATATGACCATGAGTTCATACCAAAACTCATCTTTGAAAATATTCATTACCAATTTAAAACCACGTTTAAAAAAACTTTTCAAGAAAAAACACTTAAGTCCAAATGGTCATTAGTAATACATTACATTTTCCAAAATAAAGGCATAACCAATACTAGCAACTACACTCGGATTTCATAGAATGTGTATATAGCATGTATATAAAACATGTTTTTAAAACAAGTAAGAAATTATGAAATTCAAACTAAAGTCAAAGGCATAGGGGACATACCTCAAGGTGGAACCAAGTCATCCACTTCAGCTCTTGATGCTTTCTAACTAAAAGATAATGCTCCCATACTAATAATACACACTTTCTCATACATGAAAGGACACCTAGACCCTATGCACACACCCACATGGCCATGGGCATACATAAGGGGATCCTTACATATACGCTTATATGCATATTCCCATCTCTAATCACCTGCATATGTACCTTTATATATATTTACATAGGCACACCTAGCCCCATACACATATAAACACTGCCATGCATGAATATACATGTAACGGAGAAACTTATATATAAAATACATACCTATGCATAAGCATGAAAATTTCCCTTAACTTGAAGACTTTAAAACGATGAGCAAGGATCAACTTACTACACATGTAAATAATATCACTCTAAAACACCCACAGAACACCATAAATCAAGTGTGAAACCAACTAGCAGCATAAAATTCCATACCTCAAAACATGCATCTTTTGACGATGGCAGCCCGAGACCACTTCACCTTACATGCATATACATTTTCATATATATATATATATATATATATATATATACACATATACCCTTTGACCAAAATACATATTCCCCATTCCATGAGGGAATATGCGCAAGCAGGATATACATATATATATGATTACCCATGTGTATACATATATGTATTTTCTACTGACAATAAAAATCCACACCCTGATGAACAAAACACGCTACAACAATAAAAAGGAGTCTAGAAATTACCAAGGGCTCCAAAAAATTAAATTTAGCAGGGTGGAAATAGGAACCTGACCCCAAACATGTTTCTCACCCTATATATGATTTAATAAACCAATTCATATTTTTATAAAACAAGTCTCAGGAGAAACACATCATTTTATATACAAATACCCACTTAAAATCCTCTTTTTGAAATAAACACACACCAACACCATACTAAAATATAATCTTCATCCATTTAATGATCTAATAAAGCAAATGAACAAGTCATAAAACACAACCAAGCCTTACCAAAAGAATTTATATCTATAACACACCCCGGTTCACACAAGCATGACATATAAAAATCAAACACAAGTTAATATATTGAAAAAATAGATTTTGCACCCAAAACAAAATACCGACATCTCAAAAATCATAAAACCCTTAAATTAAAATTGAACCACAATGAAGAAATTGAATAATACTTACCTGAAAATTGTGGCAAACCCACTGCCCTTTATGGAAAAGGCTAAAACCAGCCTTGACAGAACCCGATAGAACCTAAATAACAATATTCGATCAAAAGAAAAACACAAAACACATTAGGGTTCAGCAAAAGTATGTTCATTCCATTAAATATAATGAAAAACAAAAATAAAGGAAGTGGAGGGGATAAGAAGCTCACCAAAGGGATTCAAACACCAAAGCAGGAGGAGATTTGGTCGTCGGAGGGGGAGAGCGGCGCTCAGGAGCTTCTCCTGGTAAATCGGGTCATATAAACAAGAGAGGGGGAGTTCGGGTTGTGCGAGCAAGGAAGGGGGAAGGCCACCACATGAGGGAGGGAGGGACGCTGATGGGTTTCCACACTGGAGGAGAGGTGGTGCGCCATAGTTATCATCAGCCATGGGAAGGAGTCATGTGTGAGCTGGGAGTGAGGGAGAGGAGCGGGTTGAAAGGGATAAGGGGGAAGGAAGAGTAGGGTTTCCAAAAAATATAATAATAATATTAATATTAATATTAATATTAATATTAATAATTACTTAGTTATAATAATAATAAACTAAATAATAATAATATTATCATTATTTTTATTAAATCATTTTCTAATTATTTTATTTTGTTTCATTTTGATTTTAATTAAAGAAAATTTTAAACTTTAAGTATCCAAAATACTCAAATATAAATATAAATAACCACAACCACAATATGTAGGTTTAGGCTATAATAGTAAAGATGGATTCCTATTTATATTTGTGAATGGAATAAAAACCCAAATGGGTTGGTGATACCTAATGGGGCACAACACACCTTTCATATTTATGTGATAAGTACAAATTACATACATTTTAATTTCATTTGTAATGAATGAATAGGTTAAAGGTTCTTATAAATGTCAGGTGTGGGATTGACACATGAAATACCATTTCAGGTTTACCTTGACTATTAAGAACTGAATAATAGAATGTATAATTGGGTCTTACACCTAGGAGGAGGCTCATATTTTCTTCCTTGTGTAAAACCATAAAGGAACCTCATTCTTATCATAAGATATATTAGGGATCATCCTATCTTCATCACTAGATTCATACCTAGGTCATTACTAGAGGCATATATAGATTTTAAACAAAGACATCCCTGGATTATCACTGACGGTATCCATGTCTTGTCATTAGATAAAGTCAATTAACCTCATTCTCATAAAAAAGAGATTTTATGATTTTCACATAGGGATTACTAGGCTCATCACCTAGGGAAGGATTATCATGATTTACTTAAGATCATCACCTGAGAAAGGTTTTATTAACCCCATATTCATCACATGGGTTTTTTACACTCAACACATAAGAGGTAACTAGCTTAGGTTCAGGGTTACTCTTAGTAGGAGGCCAAAATATTGTAAAGCCAAGAAGAGCATATCAACTAAAGGCATACAAGTAAACCAAGATGTGGATCACAACATGAGTTATTTAGGAAGATATTTACATATTATACTCATTGTATTGGATAATAGGTATGTTTGGATATGTGGGGATTTAACCTCGGAGAGGAATCTTAGATATCCTAATTAATATTAATCAAGAACCATGTATTTTGAGGTGTAATGTTTAGGGTAATGTGGTAGACCAAGTCCATATATTTTAATTCCATGTAGTGAGGAGGTTTTCTTGTCATATTAACTTATGTGACTAGGACATGTTCATCATAGAAAGGGATATAATTGATAATTGAGTGGGGTCTATGTATTGATGCTTCCATTTATAGTTTGTTCTATCTATTTTTGACTAAACAGAAAAAATATTTGGTAGGTTTCTAACCTCCTATTGGTGACTAGGTGATTAAAGGAGACTAAAATGGTTATGGATTATACCTAATTATATGACCAAATATAAGGAAAACAAGAAGTGTATCTTGATCTAAGGTATATGTAGAGACCAAGAGGAGTTTCTTAAATTATGTAATTTTTAGGGACCAAGTGAATCATCTAAACTCATGGGATATGTTAAGACAAATAGGATTATTGTATCAAGTAGTGTTTGGTACTATATCAGTCAGAACTATTTATCTGATTTGGAAATTCAGGCCACCAGTTTGGGCCTATGGGTCTCAGGGAATTTAGGACACCAAAGTTCTTTGGGCCATTAGGCCTTTGGGACACTAATGGACTTTAAGAAAAAGGGATTTTGGGACACAAATGTTCTTCATGAAACAAGGCCTTTTGTCCACAAAGACCAAGAAGAATCCTGGGTAGACCACGCAAGGGCATGCCCCGAAGAGGATTCTGAGTAATTAGAAACAACTAGAGCATAGCTAACTGGATTGGAAGAATGAGAGGGTATGAAACTACCATTGGTACCAAGAACCATATAGCTCTGCTCAATTCTAGTCAATAACTAATTCAAGGTGGGGAGTTAGGCACCTTCAATGATTCAAATACTGGGGAGGGGAATTTCTAGTGTAGTATGGTTGGGCCTTCGAGTCATGTATTGGTAATTGTGCCTCTAGGCCTTCGGATCATGTACTTGGCCTTATGCCACTAGGACTACGGGTCTTGTAAGGGTTCACTCTCAACCCATTTAAAAAGTGGATTATCCAAAATAAATAAAAAAGTAAGGCCTTTGGTCCATTGAGGAAAGAGAAGAATCTCAACTCAACTAATATGTAATACGATTGGGTGGCCATGCATGGGTCCTGAGTGAATTAGGTAACTAATCCAGAGGCCTAGGAAAAATATCATATAGTTATGGTGACCTGAGAGAGTAGTTAAATGGTTAAGGTACTAAGATGAGGTGGGTCTACCTAGTATAGACTAGAAAGAATCAGCACCAAAATATGAGAGGGATTTTCAATTTTTTCCTTGTTATAGCATCTTGGATGAATGATTTTCCAAGTAGATGGAACCTATGTGTAAGACCTAATAAAATAATAATTCCCTATTAAGGGAACCCAGATGTGTATTCTACTTAGTGAGGTCTCATAAAAGTGGTTTATCCCTTGTGATGGGATCCTTATTGAGGGTTAGGAATGGATTTTCCCTTGTGAGGGCTCACCAAATATTTTTCACCCTAGTGTGGGGTTAGTTTTTTAGGGATAGGAACGAAACGACTTGAAAAGAGAATGGGAACCCATTTTATCCCCACTATTAAAGGCCTTGGAGTATAGTTCATATATCAACTTTAAAGGTTCCCAAGTTCTCGTGTTTTTCACACTTATGAAGGCCTTTGGTGAAGTATCCACCTAAAGGGGGAACTCTGAGGGTCACTAGGGTATGAGGAGACCTTGTATACACTCTCCAAGATGACGATGGTCCATGGATCCCTAGTGTGGGGGCTCTAGAATGACTTGAGTGAGAAAATATCTAACTTAGATTCATATTTTAGGCATCTATCTGTATGTGTTTAAAATTAGAGGCAAAGGGGTCTATTTATAGGGGTAATATAGAAATATAGTGTATAGGAGCTATACACAGGAGGAGGTACATGCTATTGATCAGGGTGTGTGACCTAAGCATGTATACTTATGGAAAAAACGGATTTGTATGAATGAAATGGGTTAAAGAGCTGGGTTTGTGATCTGAGCATGAGATTATATATCTTCATAAAGAATTAACAATTTTAAATGGACAAAAATTTTGATTCATAAGTTTTTTAGGCTCTAAAACCCATAAAATCAATGACTGTGAAGTTAACTACACTGTTGAACTCTATTTTCCCCCATAACAGGTGTTTTATATGACCAGAAAGTGTCTAAAAGGACTATAAAATGGGTTTTAAGGCATTAAAACACCTTTTATATGCAATTTGTGAAATCCATTACCTAATCCTGAAGGTTTTTCCACACAAAAAACATAATAGGACTAGTAAATTTTTTTTATTAATATCTGTCACTCATGGAATGATCAATAACTCTTCACATGGATATCATGTTTCCTTCTTCTTTAGGTGTGTATCAATTCTTCTACTCAAACTCAATATGCCTTGTCTGAGTGAGGATCGTATCATTGATTTTGTTAAAAGGTGCATGGAACATAGTTTTTGGGGACTACACCCATCCCATCCCATTAATATCACAAATTAGAGTCATGGTATAAGCCCATACTATGGAAATTTGAGTGAGTATATTTTAATTTGGGTCAGGGCCTATCCTTAGATAAAGGGTGATTATACAAATTCAAAGCACTATGATACCATCCCATTACCAATATTCAAATAAAGATTTATTTCCATGATAAATTTCATCATATATATATAGCCCTTTTATAATACTTACAAGACACCAAGTAACATTTGAAAAACATTAAATATCTCAATAAAATAGTACATTTCAGTGTCCTTTTAAGTACCATGTGGGAAATATATTTAACAAGATATAGGTCTTAATTTATTGAAGAAAGGAAGAAGTTAGATATTATATTCGATGTACTAATATAAAATAACTAACATAATTAAAATAAATAAGAGAATTATTCATGGTATGCTTGAAAAAATTGAGTGAAAATTCTATGCAACACCTAAAAAGATCATATACTTTGAGAAATGTCATTTAAGTGTTCATTTTTAATTCTGAAAAAATTATTTAAGTTAAATTATCTTGTACCTATAATAGTACCCAAATATTTCACAATAATTATTAGGTTAAAGTGGGGTATGCCTACCTAAATTATTTTAGAACAAATCTTCAAGATCCTGGGAAGAAGAATAAACCCCCACATAAATAATATGACTAACCTAGATCTATATAAAAATTAGTGGATGATACTTACTTAAAATGTGAGATTAAATTAGAGGAGGAAATTAAGTCATTATCATAATATCTCTTAAGATAAACTTCCACTATAACTAAAAACTATAAAATTATAAGTAAAGTATGAATTAAAATAGCACAAACTATTTGGATGAATATATTTCATCCTTTACAAAACAAAAATAGAATAAGAAAGAAGATTATAGGGATTTGATGGCCTTAACATTCATTATGACAAGAATTATTACCCCAACAGTGGGACTTGAAGTAAGGGAATATGTGAGGAAGATTGATTAGGAAGAGATGTTAGAGAGAGTTTGATAGAGTTATTATGTGATTTAATGAATAAGAAAATATCAAGATGTTGTGAAAAAAATGTCATTTAGGTTTTAATTTTAAACATTAAATTTTTTACACTTAAAAAATCCCAGAACATTTCTATTAAATGTCTGTTGGGATCCCATCGGCCTTATACTGAAGTCATGCTCATAGAAAAACTCCCCCTTTCCCCATTAATTTCTCTTGAAATGGAACCCAATTCATCTCCAACAACTCACACTATTAAAATAAATATTAAATAAAATTGAAAGAATAAAACATAAAGAAGTAACTTAGTTAGTGTATTTACATAATACAATTTTCTTAAATTGAAAAAATTGAGAAAAGGTTATTATATCCATTGTATATAACCCTCTCATCAAACATCCATGGCCTTCCAAGTAAAAAATTCCATGCCAACATTATATAAATGTCTCAAACCACCTTTCTCGCAATTACTTTTTTATTGAATCATAAAGATAAGAAAATATAGGGAACCGACCTATGGGGTTTGGTAGTGATGTAGAATATGGGCATCCTTCTTAATAATTAAAGTACATTTAGTTGGAAAGTACCCTATGTGAAAAAAACATAGTGATACCAGCTGTAGGGTCACATCTTCTCGCTATGTAATCTTCTATGAATTTTCCCTCTTTACAAGCATATCGAATTATAATACTTTGGTTGATGCAACTCTTGCATTTGTTAATCAGATAATTTATCTTACAAGTAAATTCATCTCTATCCCATAGAATCCCCATGATGAAATTGGAGTCGGACTACAAATCAAAAATGAAGATGTTATAAAGCATGTACAAAATAATCATGGTAGCTAATTCTCTAGCATCCACCTCCAACGACGATACCATTCCAAAAAAAAACATTAAACCCCAAGACTACCAAACCATCTCCATTCCTTACAATCTCTTCACCTCACATAGTTATAGATATGAAAGACCCACTTATGTTAAGTTTCATACCTGATCAAGGGGCCTCCCATTTCATCCACCTTCCCTAGAGCTTTTTGCCTCTCACCTCCATATCCACAAAAATTCTTGGATCCATTTTACACATCACCATGGAAGAACCCGCACCCCTGATCAGTTTCCCCAGCTCCACCACCAAGATCAAGACATGGGCTTTCAAGTTCATTTCTGAAACCTATTTTTTATACCTCATTTTATTCCTTGTCTCCCAGATAATGTAGTAGGTTGTGATGAAGAGCATGCTCTAGATCTTTTCCTAAACCCCCTGATGCTCCGTACCCTGAAACCAGACAGTTAAGAATGATGAGAGGTCTTTATTTCCACTAGGGAAGCCCCACTCCCTACCAAAAAAACTATATAATTCTATCCCTAAATCTCTCAAGAGGAAGAGGTGCTCAATAAATTCCAAACGAGGTTAAGCACAACATCTTCACTTCGATACCAGCAAAACTCCCCTCTTTTGAACATTGTCATCTGTGGGTAGCACATTATTTCATTGTTACTCACACCTATCCATTTTAATTAAACCATAATAAACTATAGGTTCTATTTTTCTTAATAATATGTAAACAAAACATCTCTAACAATATGGTACTGGCCACATTAGTATGGGTTCTTCAACTATCGAATATAAAAACTCCTCCAAATGTGTAATTTTATATTCATAAGATCTCATATTGATATTAACACCATTATCTAATAAAATCATCATCCTCTTATTGGATAATTTATATAGAATATTTCAATGTCCCTAAAACCTGAAAAAATTAATATTGCAATATTTAGAGGGGATTTTTTTAAATTTTTACCTTTTGAATCATAAGTTAAATTTTTTTTGGTATCTTCTATTTGTTTTGGAACAATTCTAAATCCCTCAGTTTTGATTCATTCAAATCAATTGTCATTTTAAACTCTTCTAAATTATTTTTCAAAAAATTATCGAAACATACTTGATTTCTTTGATAATGTAGTTATTTTATTTACCTTTAATGTATTATATAGAGACACCTCTATGTCAACATTGGTTTGTAGTTCCACCACATCTCAAATCATTAGATTCAATCCATTGATAAACCATTCCATCATAGCTTCTAGATCCTCTCAAAATTTATATTAAATCATTGATATCACCATTTATTTATAGTACTCCTTGAGAAACATAGAGCCTTATGATATTGACTCATATTTTTCCTAGATTATACTTAGATCAATTTTTCATTTTAGAGTGCCATGACCTCTCTTGGGGAAAATAGTGAATTTAACTCAGAATATAAACTCATAAAATTTTTCTGATGGTTCTTTTGATCCTAGGGTGAATAATTTACCCCTATGATGAGACATCATAGGGTTGTGGTAATTTTAGAGTCTTTATAAAGAAATATTAAGTATTAAATATTATATATAGGTCCCTTGTACATTCATCGAAAAAATGATTTCACCTCAAAACCAAGATATCGATGGGAAATATTAGACCTTCATTGAGTTTGTAGTGGTCAATTTACCCCAGAAAAACTATAATTAAATTTTTTATTGCGGTTCACATGTTCAAGTCATCATAGGTGGAAATCGATTAATGGAATTAATTTAATTAATTAATTTGATTAAATTATTTTAATATGATGAAACCCTATAGGATACCTATTAAAATACATGTTATATATTATATCTATGGTTAGTTGTATTTATTTTTATAAACCTATATTGATATGAGGGGAAATGTAATATACATTGGTGACAACAATATTATATCAGAAGAAAGAACCATATTTGTGGTTATGTCAATGAGTGGATCAAGTGGATACGGCAAAGTATTAAAGATATAATGATTTTATATCTAGGTAGGGATTATTTATTAATATTACCACATATTTTATTATTTTAATTTATTATTTTAAATCCTTTATGATTATTTTTCACTTCTATTTTGATTATTAAGGGTTTTTGACATTTTTTTATTGTGATCGACCTTTATATGTTTCTCTTTTAAACCTTCATCTTATTTTTCATGTTGATTATCTATGAGGAAATCTATCAATTTATTCCACTGTGTTTATACCCTAAAGGACATATAATTTTCTATATTTTTCTATAATTTCCATGGTGCACAATGCATTTAGATTATTGAGTGGTTGGTATTCATATCGATGACTATTCTCCATATACCCTTCATTGTGTAGTGAATGATCACCACTACCTTTCACTTGGGTTAATAATTCAACCATGGGACGATCAGAAGGTCAAGGAAATAATGTTCGATAATGCTAATACTCAATTAAAATTGGGATATGAAGATAAATGAACCTTGTGTAAAGAAACAATGGTTCTTGTGTGATGGTAATGAGCTAAATTCATGATTGCTGGAGGAAAACATTAGATTGAGCACAAAGAAGGACCTTCGGTGGTCTTAAACGATAGTATATGATGCAATGACATGTATAGAGGTTATTTCAAGTAGTCATGAGAAATTGGTTATATTTTAAATTCCATGTAAAGAATATAAATACATGACATGTATTTCAAAATAATACACATCATGTACACACTATCTTTAGTGTTAGAGTTTCAGGTGATTATAAATATCACGTGTCAGGCCATTTATATTTATATGTCATGTAGGGAGACTAAGTACATTCCCAACTTCATAGAATGTAGTTTGGATACACTCTATGTATATCCTAGATGACAAAGATTGGGCAGTAGTACACACCCATGATGACACACGTAGACCAAAATGGGTTACACATTATATACTCCCAGAAAATATTTCGTGTAATTTTTCACATCCTTGGTGTATTTTCATATCTATTTTCTCAAAACATGGAATTGGGCATCTGAGTAGTCCATTATGAGTTATTTTTTGTATAAGATGTGATGGTACACTCATCTTTATTATAAGAGTTGATATGTGTGGTGGTATAAGAATATTAATCTCTTTGGCTCTGTATGAAATATGGTTGGGTTTGGGTATAATAAATAGAGTGTTATTGGGGTTAGAAAATCCCTCTAGATACATTATTCTGTTAGGGAATTGGTCCCCCACCATCCTCAAAACATGTTCGGTATTCCCCTTAAATATATTGGGTGTGGTATCCTAAACCTATAGACCATAAAGGGTAATTATTCTCTCCAAACACTATTGGCTAGAGATCTTCTATATTCAGATTCAGTACTCCCCTCATAAAAGAGATCAGTCAAGGACTGATATCGTCCATTTTGGTCTTACTCTGTCAACACATACGTGTCTTTTGGTGAAGCATTGGTACCCTAAAAATATTCAAGATATTTTTTATTAGTTTACTCATAGATAGGTAGTTATGGTAGTTGGGGTTGGCATCCCCTTGGTCGAATTATTTTCTTGGAAATGGTGTGGGTACCAATAACAATTTATAAAATGAATAATTTAGAAGAATAAATGGTATAGTGTGATCCTCCTTCAATAAACATGTATGATTGATCAAGGATTAGGTTACCCTTTATGGATTATAGTGTAAATTTGGAGAGAAGGTTGAGAAGATAAGATTCATTAATACTTTTGACTCCTCAACCACCCTGGGTTGTCTTTGAGATGAAACATAAATTTATTATCTCTAACTTATAATTTGTGAACCTTTTAGTACTCTTACAATCCCTAGTTTCTCCTAATATTTGACCTTGTTCAGTTAGAGTTGATATGATTGTGAATTCCCTATGTTCCATGGAATTTTAGTTATAGAACATAACTAGATTGTCTATCCCTATCATCGACCTTATTACCTTCCAATAGTAGGGTTTGATCTTACTTGTTTATTGTATCTCTTACATAGTTTCATGGTGTCCTACCAAGTCTGTTTATAGTCACCTTTATACAGGTCTTGTGACCCTATGTGTTGTATCTATGCTAGCAATGCATAGTTCAAAGATAGACTTGGTTAACATGGAGTTGTGATTTCTTATTAGAAGTTTATGATTGGTAAGAATTGGTGATTCAAGGTCTAACATGGTGGTTTATGATGGTGGTAGTTTCATTATGGATAGAGATCAATCTAGGGGTATGCATAATGAGTAGGATATTTCCAATGTCTTGACACTATTAAATTTGGAATCTTTTCATATGTACATTTACTTTAATATATACCTATATGGATTTTCACTTATATTTTATTTCTCATGAACATATTTTATATAGTTCAGTTGTTTATTTATATTTGCTACTGGTGTTTCTAGTTATTTTATGCATTTAATATATGTGTCCACGAGACATGGGGCATAGTGTGATAACTTTGATTTTTATAGGGACATAATTTATACTCTTTCTATGTGGAAAGTTGGAGTGTCTTTGCTATTGGACCCAATGTTGTATTAGAGTTGTTGAGGTTGAGGTTGTGTCATGGAGGAGGAAACTGTTCCATAGTAGCATGGGGCTTGGGACCATTTAGGTTTTCAACATGGAGGTTCTACATAATATAATACCTAGGTTGAAAAGTAGAGGGTCCTGATGATGTGGGTATATAATGAAATCATAAGTGACCATATCATAGAGGTTCTCTGGACAAGTAGAACCAATTTGTGGCCAATATAGTTTCACTATGTGGTTTTATACCTTCCACTTAAGAATTATAAAATAAAATAAAATTCCATGTTCATTTTTAATCTATTCCACCACTCATTTCCCCCATTTTTATAGTGTTGATTCTCTCAGCCATGTCTCCTTCCTCTGCCTCACTCCTTTGGTGGTCTTCCATAGATTCAAGTGGGTTTTTAAAGTTAAGACCCAATTTTTTATGGATTCATTTTTATCTTTACTTTCCTTATCATATCTTTCTGTTTTTAGACATGGAAACTCTAGTCTACCATGAGGGGTGAAGATTTGGTTAGGGATGAGATTATGATGATTTTTTTTGGTTTTTTAGGTTTAACATGGTCTCTTCCTTTCATCTCTTATGGTTTTAGGTGAAGTACATGGGATCATTATAATTTTGAGGTAGGTGTTTCTATCTAAGTGATCTTTCCCATGAGACACCTTTAGTTTATGGTTTTCCCTTTGATTTTTTTCTTGATTACATTTGAATTATGATATGAAGGTATGATTATTAATGTTAAATTTTTCTCTTGGAACGTGTTGATTTAAAATAATCATTTCATCTTGTTTTTTCAAATGAAACGTTTTTATAACAATAACATGTTAGAATAAATTTTTAAATTGTAGATTCAACTCCAAATGTATTATGAAGGAATTTTTTGAAATTTGTTTGTATTTATGGGGTATTTTTTTGGGTACAAGTATTCTATATTGTATGAATTTTTTTATACTACATATGGGTTGTCTATAGATTTTACATGGGAAACCTTATGGGTTTTGGTGTCCTTAACAATTATGAACCCCAGTGTATATTGTGCACTGTCGTGGGATAGTGACCAACCTAGATTGAGTGAGATAACAAGATGGATATTAAACCTAATGAGATTGAGTGATATCATAAAATGATTAGGTTCATGTATTTCTATTAGTGTTACTTGAGATACTCCTAGTTTCTTCTAAACCATAAGTTAAATTCCTATGTATCATATTTTGTATTCATTTGAAATGTATTTCTTTCTATGACCATTTCTCTTTACTTGGATGTTATAACATAAATAAGTTTAATTTATGTTTATATTTTTCATAATTTAAATTTGTATGAAATATTATTTGTTTTATCTAAACAAAGGTATTTTACGAATGTTTTCAATAATAAAATTATTTCAAATGATATTTCTAAACTAGAACTAATTGTTTTTGTCGTGAAACATAAAATATGGATTCAAGGTGGTATCCTAATGGTCCTGATATCAAAACTTTATTATAACAATGGGGTATATGAAGAATTGGTTTCATAGAATATAGGTAAATGAAAAGGATCTATTTTGTTTGGAGGGCCTTTCTGATGTGCATCTTCCCTACATAGTATTATGCTGCTAGTTGTTGAGACTATGGTTCAAAATTATTTTTGGATTTCCTCAAGTATTTTTGGGATCCTCGGTGACATTATAGGATATTTTTTATCATCCTCTCTATAATTAATCATGTTTTAGTTAATTTTTCATATGGATTTTTATTTTCTATTTATTTACATTTTTAAAGTGATTCTTATGAGTTATTGAATAATTTTTAGTGTGTTATGATCTATTTTATTTTTTATAAATTTTAATACTGATTGTTTATGTACATGGATGTACCATATATGAAGGGTTCATGTATGGTTCTCTATTAGAATATAGGTTGAGGTTATTGGATCTTGATTGTGAAATCATTCCCAATTGTTTTATTTTAATTCCCTAGTCCTTGTTGTTAGCCCATAGTGATTGGTAATGTGCTTCAGTCCTTGTGGAAAGCTTGGTCGAGTGACAAGTCAGTTCGATTTGGTCTGGTTATTTATTATTTTGGTATTTTTAAATCATTATTTTATAAAATTTAAACTTTATTAACCTATAGGAAATAACGACATCTTATGGAGTGTCAATGTTTTTTGAACCATTTTTTGGGACTTGGTAGTTGTAGAAATACATATTTTGATAGATCAATACATGACTTCTAATATCTTTTTCTATATTTTTATTTAAGTTTATGTTCTATTTTTTTTCTTTCTACATACCGGTGTGTTTTTGGTTTTTGATAAAGGTTGAAAACACCATGAGTTCCCACATTATATTAGTGATTTAAATAGAAAATATTTCACAATAAATTGTTGAAAAAAATAAAAATATATAAATACAAGAATGGGTCCCATAAACATATCCAATTATAGAATAACTATTCATCCATTATATATTATAAGAATTTAAAGAGTTGTTGTAAATCTTGTAAATAATGAAAAATAATTTGGAAAATTGAAATAAGTACCCAAAGAGGAATCAAAATTTGAGGTATAACTTGAAGAGAGATAAAATGGAGATGTTAAGTTGGAGGCTGAACTCTTGTAAATTTCTAAGGATGAAGCTAAATTTGAAGAACCCAAGGTGGAGTCACTCACAATTATTGAACTAAAAGAAGAAAGGTAAAAGTAATTAATGGGGAGAGAAAATAGTGAAGTGGATGTGAAACCTACTAAAACTAAAAAGAACATTGAATATTTTGATAAAGATCAGCAAGAATAATATGAAAAAGATAACTTATAGGATTTAAAACCCCATGAGAAATTTATTAATTATTTGATTCTATCTAAATTCAAATTCTCTCCTCAAAAAATTTTCAAGGTGGATTTAATGAGGAGGAGGATAATTATTACACCAAATGAGAACCAAATTCTATCTTGGTTAAATATAGACCTGGAAAATTCTTATCATACTCATATTAATTGAATAAAAATAGGTAATGTCTAGCTAAAACACCTTAAAAAGAACATTATAGGAGGAAACCTATTTTTTATTTTTATTTGTGTGTAATTAATATTTATTAACATTATTTTATGAATCTATTTTGGATGTATACTCAAGCTACCCTAACGTTTTTAGATTTAAATATAATATACCTTTTACTTTCACACAATTGTCTAATTTTTCAAGTCCATGATGATGAATGGGTGGAAAAGAGAAAATAAAAAATAAATCATAAAATAATTGAAAGATATGTTATTATTAATTAATATTCCTTATTTATATTAATTCCCTACATTTTTAAATCACACGCTTTTTGGGTTTTAAGGTGATTTTCATGCCACACTTAAAAATTTTGTTTAATGTTTTTATATAGGATGAAAATTTTACTTAATAATCTCATCATTCCATTTTTTTATATCATTTTTAATAAGATTAGATGAGTAAGATGTGTAAAATATTGAGAATATAAATTTAATAAATCATAATTTAGGGAGGTTGATTGATTCATGTAAGTAAAATCCTTTTAAAAATTTAATGATTTAATATTATAAAGTTTTTGTTGATTGATTTATTATCAGTATTAATTCCATGATTGATTTGATAATATTATATTCATGCTATTCAAGAGAGGGTTTTAGTACATTTTGTCATATTTTTTCATATACCCTATTCTTGAGGGATATTTGAGGAATTTTGAACCACAAGAACATTTATTTTATCATATTGAACCTATAGACAGTCAATCTCTCATAAAATGATTGAATTATTTCTAATTTTATCTCATTATACCTTTAATACCTACCATTAAATTTAATCATTATTTTAATCCAATAGAATCCATGAATTAACTTTATAGGGAATCCATACTAAAAGCCTATTTTATCCTTCCTTCCCTAATTTTAATATTTTCTCATGAATTAAAATAGGTTAGGTGTGGGGGAAAATAGTTTTTCTATGGTGTGAAGGGGATTCTATATTTTAGAAAATTGAATATGTGAGTTATAATCATTTGGATTGGGGAAAATGGTCATCAATTTTCCTTCATTATGATTTATTATGTACCATCTAGAAGGAAAATAATCATCATTAAAAAGGGGGGAAAATCGTTGTTTGAAAAGAATTATAATTTAAAAGTGGGTTTTTATTTCATTGTGTTCTTATTTTCATGACTTGTAAGTTTTGAGATGAGTTTGAGGAGTGTTGGGTTATATAATTTTTTAAGGAGAAGTTTTTATTGGACTTTCCTATTGTTTATCATGCCATGTACAATAGATTTTATCCTTCTTTTTTAGCCTTAAATTTTTCACATCAATTATCTACCCACCCTTATACATAGGGTTATTTAATATTTTTATGGAAGACTTAATGATTGGTGTTTATTCTTACCTTCATAGTGAAGAGATTTGAGGTACTTCTCAGCACTATGGTTAAGATCCATGTACTCAGGGTATAGACATAACTCTATTCATATTTTCCATGAGTGAAAAAGAGAAAAATTTCATGTGAGGTAGATAAAAAGTGGATTTCATACTAATTAAGAGTTAAAATATGTGAATGAAAGTTAAGAATATTAGTTTCTCCCTTTCAAGATAAAGTGTAAAATACAAAGTCATTTAATTTTCTTGTAAAAAGTAAGGTTGAAAAATATATTATTTTTTATTCTTTAATATGTTCCCTTGGTTGATAATTATTTATTTTTTTAATTACAATATTAAAACTTTTTTATATTGTTTGTATCTTTGTGATAATATATAAGATTTTATTCTTGAGGATAAGTAGGAGCTTAAACATTTGGGGATTTTATATCTTTATTTCATGTATCCTTTTTATTATTAAATCCAATGATTTTATAATTTATTTAATTATTATTGACTAATATTAATTGGTTAAATGTGTTAATATCATGAAATATATACATTTTAATTTGAATTATTTTTAAAAAAAAAGGAAGAAAAGAAGAATAATCTATCCAATGACCAATATTTTGGGAAAATTCCGTTGTAAGGGGAATCATGTATAAGATATTGTATGGGAAATGGAAAAATTTAAAAGTCATTATAAGGGAAAGAATATGTAATATATATTTTTAAAGGATAGAAAAAAAATGTGTCAATATCGACCAACACCAATAGAGTACCCACCCACCCAATTCAGTGGATGAGCTAAATGGCAGTTTGGGCCCAAGCAGTCACACCACAACTTTAATATTGTAAACCGCATGAGAATTTCTAGGGAAGTTGCATGATGCCTCTATGAATATAAACAAATACATTTATCAAAGTAAAATAATTTTAAATTTTTAGGATGAAGTCATTCCATGGCCGTAATGTCACACCGCGACGTAAGGATATGGGATGAGAAAAGATAGGGAAACACTCATTTTGTGTGAGATTGGCCATGATTGAGATGATGGAGTTCTCACCATGAGAATTAAGGTATTGAAGGGGGTAGGTGATGGAATTTTTTCCTATACATGGGTGTTTTTTCATTGTTAATTGGTCCACATCTATTCAAAGTACATTAATTAAAATGCGGGAAAATAAAAAATAATAATATCCTTAAAAATATGAGATCAGATGAATCATATTTAGCATTGAGAATCACCATGTGTAAAACTAAACCTACAATAATAAAGAACATCATCAAATGTGAAATATTGACGTGAAATATAAAATTAAAACTAAAATGATATGTGATATTTAAGTATGAATCGAAAATGGGGGTAATATGTAGCATCTATAAAGGCATATATGGTCTTTAAGAATATAGTCATTGGGAAACTTTTCGTTGGATATACATATATCCAATTTTTATATTAAAGTTTTTTTGTAAATAGAAAATTTAAAATAATATAATTCACAAATAATAAATAATGATATAAAAATATTATATTTAATTAAAATATTATTCATAAAAAATATGTTTATTCATTATATATTATTTTTATTAAATAATGATATGAAGTTTTTCTAGGATTCAAAGAAATATTTTAATAAAAATGGATTGGTAAAATTAAATTTTTAGAATATAAATAATTAATGTTAATGGTACTTGGTCAAGATTATTTAATATAAAAGTTATATTTTTCAATGAACTATTTTTTAAAGTATTGTGTAATTTTTTAATAGTTATAAAAGAATTATTTTAATGAAATGTATTCAAAATTTATAAAAAAATATCATTTATCAAATAATTATTACTAAGAATGTAATAATAATAAATTTATTTTATTCTTAAAAGATACATTATATTTTTTCTAAAGAAATTCATGCGATATTTAAGATTATATTAAAATTAAATTTTAACAACTCTTGAAATTAAGTCTAATAAAAAAATCAATTTTTCAATCTGTATAACCAACATTTTTAATAATTTAATTTTTATTTTTTACATGAAAATAGGTTATGAATATAAATATTAGTTACCACACTAAAAAAGTTATCTTTTGAAAAAATGATTTTATAAAAATTATGTAATATTTATCTAGATAAATTTAATTGATCACTTTTATATGATGATTTCAATATGCTATTTAAATATATAAAAAATACACCAACACTTAATTAATTAGTTTTCGATATGAAATAATAATAATATCACTTAATATATAAAAATACATTTTCTCTAAAACAAATTTTCCCTTAAATATTATGTTTTAATTTAAAAGTTAATTTTATTATATTGAGAAATTAAATTAGATTAAAATGAGTCCAAATTCAATATTAATCCCTTTTAAATTAGGTAGGTATAGTCATATTATATTTTTAGTAAAATTATAATTACAACAGTAAATATTTAATAAAAATCAATAAGGGTAAATAGGGGTAACTTAATGTGGAATGAATTTTCAGAAATTGAATTCACACTTAAAACATATAAAATTACTTTTTCAGGTATGAAATTAAATCCCTAATGTCCCATAAAATTTTTATTATCTAAATAAACTTTCATCCATGTCATTTCTTCTTCACTCAACACCTAAAATTAATTTCCAGTGAAATATCCCTCTTTTTCACCTATAAAAACATCTCACTCCCACCTACTTCATTCCAAACTTATCCTTACAAATTCCTTCAAACATCGAACCGTTATCAATACCCTATATGTTTTTCCATTTTCTTGAAACTTATAACCCTAAAAAGAATCCCCAATACCTCCATTTCATAGATATCCTTCATGATAAACTTCAATGCTTCAATAAGGTTAAAGATCATTCATGGATTTTGAGAGTCCAGGTAAGGGAATTTTATAACTCAAATTATTTTGAATGGGTTATAATATTTATTCTTGGACTCAATTCTTCTAATATCTATATATTAGTTCATTTCATGTTTCATATTATATTACATCTCATTTATTTAGGGGAAATAACTTTTTTAATTCATATATTATTCCTTGATGATTTTTTTCATAATAATATAAAATTTTTAATAATAATTTTCATACCCTTTAGTGACTATATATCCTCTATATCCATATTCTTTTTGTCCAAAAATTATTTCCTTTTTTATTTTTAAACCCAAATATATATTATTTCTTGTGACCTTAAAATTTCTCTTTACTTCATTTCAAAAGTAATATTTATTACTCCTTTAATGAATATGGGTTTAAATAAAGACATTTTAGAAAATTAAGAAGGATTTTCATTTCAATGTCATATATTTTATCTTATACTTCACATTTTTTTCCTAAATAGTTTTTTTCCTTTCAATGATCCATTATTGGATTTCTTTTAAAATGATGTTTTAAAAAAAATATGTTACCTTCTTGGGAATGATTTTTGAAAGTTTATCATAACTTCTTGTCTTTATGAAAATGTTAAGAAATGTTTTACAAAAACTATTTTTTATAGATTCACTTACACTTTAATATTAAAATAAAAAATATTTATCTTCCATTGATTTATGTTACATAATTTACCCTATAAATTCCCTCACACTATTTCTCATTTTGGGCGATTTAATTTTGGTATTGATCGATCTACTCTTGATGTAATGTTATGTGATATTAAACCCACTTTAATTTTATGGTATTTTAATGATATAATATATTATTGATTTCATATTCCACGCATATGTCTGGATATTGATGTGTGGGGTTGTATAACACCATGTAAGGCATTGTTAAATGTTCTATATCTCGTGAGATAATGATGGGACTTGAGTTATGATATCTATTCCAAAATGTGAGGTAGGATCATGATTCATGATCCACTATGTTATGTGAGGAATAATTGTGATTCTTGAGCCACTATATTATGGGAGGAAAATCATGATTTTTTATCCACTATGTTATGGGAGGTAGAACCATGATTCTCGATACAATATGTTATAGGAGTTAGAATAATTATTCCTAATCCAATATGTAATTTTTTTAATTTTCTTATTTTGATACCACACTCTTACACCATATTCCTATGTTATGTCACAATTATATGTTATTTCACATAATAATATTATTCTCAAAAACACTAGATAATTATCTTACACCTTTTTGTTCTTATGCCATAAAATATATTTGATCTCTTGATATTAAAATTTTATTATATCATGACTTGTAAAAAACGTTTATTGTTTCATGTTAATTTAATAATATATTTATAACATGCTCAAGTTTTATCATATGTTTATGCTTTAACATTTATGATTCATTTATTATTTTTATTCAAATGAGTATTTGAGATTACCCTTCTTTTTTCCCTTTCCCCAGTATATTATATAGAGGATTATGTGTAGAATATGTATAGAGATATAGTGAGGATATTGAACCAAGTATGTGAAATGATTTTTTTATGTATCTAATCACTAGATATACTAAACTTTTGGGATCTATGGTAGTGATAATATTCATGAGATATAATTATTAAATTATGAAAATAATTTTAATTATATAAAAGTTTATCTTGAGTCTTCTCACATGGTATTGAATCCATTATTTAAAGAATGTATTTTTAGCATCAGACCCAAGAGTGCAGGTCTAGGTTATATCAGTTGGTATCATAGTCGGGTTTAGTTATATTTGGGGAAAAAGACTAATAAATATTAGTGAAACCCATAAATATATTCATAGTAAAAACATCCTAAAATTTTGGTAATGAATAGTGTGTTTGGTTTTCTAGTAATGAAATCCTTGTATAGGTACTAAAAAGGGGATTCAAGGTCTGGTACCGATTATCAAAGAGGTAACAAACCTAAAAAAGTTGGTTGGGAACTAACTCGATCTTCATATGGTTTGTAACAATTGTTCCTAACTACCAACCTGGTTATACACTCTCGAGGGATATAATTTAGTTGATTCTCATGAACTTTAAAAACCATTATGTATGATTTAAATATATTTTAAGGATATAAAATGTAACTAGTTAACTTAAAGAACCTAATAAATAAATTACCATGGAAAATAGGTTAAAATGAAGGGGTTATAGGCTGATCCAATTATATCATAGTTAAACCTAAATTATCACAGGTTGAAATTAATATTTCATATTTTAAGAAATATTATAATATATTTCCCATATCAAATTATCACTTACTCTAATTATTGTTACTTAATAAATTCAATAAGTTTTTTTATTTTATATAATGGTTGGAACTAGGAAAGTTTTAGTTAACTACCTAGACCTTGAAATCTATTAAAATAAACAATATAAGATAAATATTTAGTTTTATGTAATTTTAGGAGATATAAACCTTATATAAAATAAGACCCAACTTCCAACATTTTAAAAGAGAGTAAGGAAGCACCTGAGATTTTTTTTGAATGGAATAAGAAAAAGTTTCAAGTGTGGAAGGATTGGTCATAAATCTTGTGATTTTTAAAGAAATAAAAACAATTTTTTTAACAAAATAGAGGGTATAGAGGTATAATTAATTAACCACACACACTTTAATGCTCCAATTGTAAGTAATTAGGTAATTATAATAAGTGACACCCCAATTTTATGGATAATGTGGATAATTGACATCAGCAACCTCTCAAGACAAAATACAAATGGAATTCCTACGTAATTACTAATACTAAAATGGTTCATGAAAAAAAGTAAAGCATACACTCATTATATTTTAAAGATTGTAAAATATATTATTTTATTTCCCTCCTAAATACTCCCTTATACAAACTTATCTAAGAGATTCAATGATTAGATATTTAATTATCAGTGAAAACTCTTTATGGTGTAATGGTTTCAACCCATCTCTATACACATCTTTGATTGATGTTTGTGTGAATTTTATTCACATAAATCATATTATCCCACCATTGGATAAATATAAAGTAAATTTTAGAATGGATTTGATATCACTACATATAGTAAAAATTGATAGATGGAATAGGATAATCACATATCATATTCTAAATTAACACATGATCATCTATCAGTGAAAAGATGACTATTAATTTTCTAGAAAAAATTATTTCTGTTATACGAGTCTTAATACCAAATCATGTGTGTATTTTTCTCAAATGGTTTAAACTAAATATTATGTAAATTCCTATTATGAGGGAAAAGATAATTTTTCTAGACATACCCAAATTATTTTGGTTAATATCTCACTAGAAATTATAACTTGATCCATATATATAATTGATATAACCTTATCCATTTTAAATTTATGAGTATTAATTAAAATTATTGAGAGAAAAGTTTTTAAGGGTGAGAATTTAACACCACATGTTTTTGGACTCATTATATTTCTTTAAATTACATATCGATAATTCTAAAAAAATTGTCTCAATTTATTTCAAAAGAATTAAAATTGATTAGGAAATGAGTCATAAAATATATGAATCCAACTATAAAAACATTATTCATTCATAGTAAAACATTAAAAAAAGGCATAAGAAACCCTGAATTGTATTCCATACCATAGAAAATTACATCTATTAAAATTTTCAAATTTAAAATAAAAAAATATATAAAAACGAATAATATATTCAAAACTTGGTGATTTACTAGATCATATTTTCCACTAAGAATCACCATTAGTATAAATAAACCTATAATGAAAAATAAAATCATTAAAAAACACTTTTTAAAATCTAAAAATAAAACTAAGGGATTGAGAATTTATATTTAATAGGTAAGAATGGAATAAATTTATAAGAGGTAATGGGGGTAATATATAGTTGTTATAAAAGGATATATGGTCATTGGAAATATGGGTATTAGACATACATGTATCCAATAGGTATAATAATGTTTTATATTTTTATTATCCAATTTAAAATAATATAATTCATAAATAAAAAATAATGAAATGAAAATATAACATTTAATAAAAATATTTAGTTATAAAAATATTTTTTGCATTATATATCATTATTATTATTACAAATGATTTGATGTTTTTATAAGAATCAATGGAATATTTTAATATCAATTTATTGTGAAAATTTGATGTTTAGAAAATAAATAAAAAAAATTAGCGATATTTGGTGGAGATTATTTAATAGAAAAGTAATCTTTTTCAAATATCTTCTTTTTAAAGCACTGTTTATTTTTTAAAATCCTTCAAAAATAATTATTTTAATGAAATGAAATAATAATTTATATATGAAAATAAATTAACACACATAAAATAGTTATTACTAGGAAATTAATTGGAATAAATTCATTTTATTCTTAAAATATAAATTTTATATAAATTTATTTTCATGCACTATGTGAGATTATATAAAAATAAATTTTTATCAACTCTAGAAATTGAGTGTCATAATTTTTTTCCTTATTTTTAATCATCATATCCAAATTTAGTAATATAGCCTTTTTATATTTAACATTAAAATATGTTACCAAAGTAAATAATAGTTACCAAGATAAAACAGTTATTTTGCATAGAATTATTTTTATAATAATTATGTAATTTTTATCTTAATAAATTAAAATGATCAATTTTAAATGAAGAATATAATATTATTTATATATATATATAAGATCTATTAATAATAATTTAATTATAAATTGATGTAAAATTATAATAAAAACAATAAATATTTAGAAAGGTGTTTTTTAACCAATAATGTTTTCTCCAATATCTTATTTTTTAACTTAAAAGTAAATTTTATCATATTTAGAAACTAAATAATTTTAAAAGGAGTAAAAATTCAGATTCATGACATAAAAATTAGCAAGGTAGGTACATTGTATATTTTTAAAAAAATAATCACCTTGATAAATATTTAATCAAGGTTAGTAAGGGTAAAAAGAGGTATCATACTATGGATCAAATTTTTCTAAATTTACATGACCATTTAAACTTATAAAATACCTTTGATACGAATGAAATTTAATCCTCACATATCAAAAACAATTCCTCACCTAGTTCACCAAACACCCAAGTGATTCCTTAATTACCCCTCACTAAACATTAGTTTCCATTGAAATATCACTCTTTTTCACCTATAAATGGATTTCACTTCAACTCACTTCAAGCCACGCTTATACATCAAACTTCCATTTAACATCTACCCATTTTTACTCCCATAGATCCCTATTCCTTGTTTAGAAACTTCTGGTACCAATAAGAATGAAACACCCTGACTCCAACTACCAAGTCCAAGCCACAAAGACATAAGTCCTCACATACACCTACCCATACACAATAGGATGCCAACTATTAGAGCGGGTCTGAATATAGACAATGAGGATAATATATCCTCAGTATCATATCCTTTCACAAATATTATAAGTAAATATGACAATTGAGAGTAAAAAATATGGAAGATAAAATTATTAAATTGAATACATGTCATATAATAATTAGATAAATGGGATTCCAGTGTTCCATGCCAAACCAAGGTATATAGGGGATGGAATTAAATAAATGAAATAGAAATAGTTCAAAGTATATCCTAGAATTACCTCTATCTCCAAAACTCTATATCCTTAAATATCTCTCATATGTCCCTTTCCTTTCATGGGATCCCTGGTCAGGAAATATACATTCACACCGAGATACTCGTATAGAGTGTGAGTAATAAACCTGGTAGGAAACCACCAATGTGTCTTTAACATAAGTTCACACAATATATAATAGTGTTTTTCATTAAATAATTAAATATTCAAATAAAAAAGGTCCAAACATTTGTCGAGTCACGATGCACTAACCAAGACACCAAAAACCTTGATCCCACTTTCTTTGGCTCTATACTAGTAAGGACATCAATGCCCTTCAGTCCATGTTTTTCCTTTAAGAAAATTCCACTCACCCCTACTTGAAGGTGTTAATTATGAGGACCACCATATTACCAAACATGATGGTACTTTTTTCCCTCATATGATGGTAAGTCTTGTCTTTTTTTTTTTGTAATTTTCTAATACATCTCCCCTGTATGGAATTCTCTAACTCTTTCATGTAACTAACATACTCTCAAATACCATGCATGGTCTACTCCAACATAAATAGAAATTTCGATGATCTAACACATACCATCAAGTGATCCATTGTCCATATCCATTTTCATGTAACCATGATTCCTCTCTAAGGGGGTTTTTACTAAAACTAGGCAACCTGATCATCCTGATACTGGAAGCATGGTTCCAAAGGCTAAAAAATACCACAAGAAATATTTTTAATATTAAGGGACATTAAGATATATCAAAAAAAATTCAATAGAATATAAAAAATCATATAATCACACATCATGAAATGGGTCTTAAGGACCACTCACACACCTAGATAAAAACACATAAAAATATGGGTTATCGAGCATAAACAAAAAACCATGAAAACATTAAATACATGGAACAATCTGGTAAGGAACTTATTACCTCAAGATTGTTGATGAGGTGCCCCAAGATTAATAAAAAGAATAAATATATAACCATATCACATTCCCAAGTATAATGAGATCACATGTCAATGATGTCTATTTCGGTTCTGATTTATCAGGGAAGATGTTCAAAAAAGTGATTCCAGAAGATACCCTATCAATAATGGTGGTTCTAGAATCACATAACTTATTGAGTCTATCAATAGAAAAAATGTTGAGGTATATTTAAGAAGGGTCTCAAATTAACCAGATCTATATTAAATTCAATAATAGATCATGAATTTCTATTTGATTTTTGAGGAGTGCCTCAATTTTATCCAATGATCATCAATCCATCGTCAAAACATCATTGAAAATGAGGTATATGATGAGATTCAAGAAGAATAAAATCTCAAGATAATCAATCCAAGATGACTAACCTAGAAATATCCACCATTCCCAAATAATCAACTTTTATTCAAAGATATTTCATTTAAATAATGATACTTCTGATAATCTACCAAGGAATTATCAACAGATTAATGTTCTATCATCGATCATTCATCGTGAAGAGGTTTAAAAAGATTATCCATAAAAAATTACCAGTAAAATGTTCATTTTTATTGAAGATCTTGATTCAATAAATAAATTTATTTAACTCATATGATTCATCACCAATCTATGAAGAAGTTGATAATTCTTCATTGTGATCATTTTAAAAAACCTGAATCCATCATATATCCATGTTTGTATCTTATAAAGGAAGATGTGTTTGGAGTAGATCTAATAAAACTCACCATTATAGCATCACAAAATTATCCAAACATTGGATAGTCAAGGGGAGAATAAAGTGAGAGAAAAGATTAATGAGTGGTCTAAAATTTAGAATAAAACCATGGGGTTTTGAATTGTCTCTTAGAAGAGGTAAAAATGAGAGGAATTAAAATCGCATGAGGTGCATTAATTTCACCCATGGACTGGGTGCATCGGATGCCCAATGGTCCTCACTGTAGAGATAGTGGCACTACAAATTGGTTGATGTTACTAGAATAATTTTGGGTATTCTTCCATAACTACTGACTGGCCATTGGGTTCTGTAATTTTTTAGTCCCACTATCAGCACCACCGGTAGGACAATGGATCCCCACTGAATATCTGGATTCTTTGTTTTAACCATAGTGAAGCCTTTGGAACCATATCCTTATACACTCATCCCGATACATCAATATCTTTAATACCAACCTCTAAAACACTAAAAAATGAGTTAAAATAAAAGATAATGGATAACTACATAAATTCAATATCCCATACAATATATCAAGAGAGTATGTTACAGTTATCCCTCTTTAATATTCTCTCACCCTTGAGAAGTAACCTAAATGTTTATGGTCAAATAACTCAGGACATTGAGCTAGAACACCATCTTATCACTCACAATTCTTCTCTTGGATCCATCCATTATTCCATATAACATGGAAAAATTATACCATCTTCCCTCAAATTAATTACTCACTCTGATCTATGATCTTCCCCAAGTACACCATGTATAATAAATCAGGATCTAGCTCAATATCCCTCAATACAATGACATGCATAGGATTTATCATGTACCTATAAATATAAGGCACATGAAATACATTGTGTATACATTGGTATAGAGAAGTAAGATTCAGATATTAATCCATTGTCCAAGTCACTTTATGGTCTCATAGGGTCCAATATAGCACAATGCTACATTCCACTGCTTCCTCAAACACTAGTGGCCTAACTGAGGAGTCACTCTCAAAAAAACCTGACTACCAATAAAAAACTCCAAAGGTATCCTATTGTGGTTACCATATGAATTATATTTTTTATGAGATATGATAAACCTCTTTAGAATTAGCTGCAATCACTCTAAGGTCTCTTATACCATGATGGGCCCCACAACTACTACCTCATCAACCTTGTTCTAATAAAGTGGTGAATGAAATGGCCTACTATAAAAATCCCCATAGAGTTCTATAAAAACTGAATCATATTAACTATTGATATATGTGAACTCAACCAGGTCTAGGTTAACATCACAAGATCCATCAAAGTCTATAATAAAAGCCCGAATCATATCCTCTAATATTCAAATCGCCTTCTCTAACTATTTGTAAATATGATGATGGTATGTTGAACCCAATATTTGTCTATTTACAAATTAATTATACAATACCTAAAAAATATCAATGTAAAATTTTTGTCTCTTTAATAAAAAATTCTCAATGTAACTCCATATAAATTTACTATCTCTCAGATATACACTTTTCCCACCTCTTCTATTGAGTGAGTCTCATAGATCATTATGAAATGGGAAAACTTATTTAACTAATCAAAAATCACCTAGAATTTGTCACAAACACTATTGTTCTTGGGTAACCTTATCAAAATATCTATTGTGATGTCCCCCCACTTCCATATAGTCATAAGAAGTGGTTGGAGAAAAGTATTGAGATATTGATGCTAAGAATTTATCCTCTAGAAGGATAGGAATTGGGAAACAAATCCAGCAATGTCACCCTTCATCTATGGATAATAAAATTTTCATATGATTTTGTAGAACATATTTCTCTCCCCATCATGTACCACCCAATTATATGTATGGAAGTATCTCCTCAAGTCTTCTCTGATAGAATCATGGACTAGAACTCTCCCATACACAAGTAGTGTATCATCATTATCCAATGACCACCTAGGTATTAGATCACCTCCAGTAAGTTATTCCCAGGTCATAGAACAATCTATTACAATCTATGATCCAATATTTACTCAGTCTACTAAATAATATGTGACCACCAAATGAGCACACATCATTGATCCCTGGTCTCAGAAGCATCTATCCTCTAGTCGGCTAACAAGCTTATCAAGCACTACTATTCCTCCAAAGACTAATCACCAAGATCATGATCTACCTATATCATATGGATAGAAGAATCTTAAATAATGTTACCTTTACCTAGTGAATATTCCATATCAAATTCAAGAATATATAGGTACTCTACCAAATACCTCTACCTCATATTCATGTCTTATTGTGTGATTATATAGTGATGGCACTCATTTTCTGTGTAGATAATAAACCTCTTACCAAAGAGATAGTGTTTCCAACACTTCAAAGCATGGACCACGGATTCCAATTCAAATTCATGGGTAAGATAGTTACACTCATGAGGCCGTAAATTACATAACCCATAAGCTACTACCTTCTCCCACTATATCAGTACTTCTCCCAAATCAATGCTTGATTCCTAATATATAAAAATAATCAAAACCTGGATTCGGAAGAATCAACCATGGATCTGTAGTAAATATCCTCCTTATATCATGAAATTCCTCTTAAAACTGGTCCAACCACTAGGAATTCAATCCCTTCTTCATCGGTATAGTCATAAGTACTGACAATTGGGAGAATTCCTGGATAAAATGTTAGTATTATCCTACTAAAACTAAAAAACTCTTAAACTCAAACATGTTCTAAGGATGTTTCTAGAACATCACTGCCTCAACATTCTCCAATTCCCTGGATATACCTATCTCAGACACCACATGCCCCTTGAATTATACCTTTAGAATACAAAAGTTATACTTTAATAGATTATTATAATATAGATGTGCATGAAGTGTACATAGAAACATCTCGAGGAGTATCTCATCCTTCTATGGGGTTAGTGATTAGATGAGGATGTCATCAATGAACACCATGACAAGTGAGTCAAGATAGGGGTTGAAGATCTTTTTCATTAGATCAATGAACACCATCAGTGCATTCATCAGTTCAAGAGACATCACTAAATACTCATATAGCCCGTACCTACTCTAAAAATCCATTTGGGATGTCCACCTCTCTATCTCACAATAGTTGATATCCTGATTAGAGATAAATATTGGAGAACCATCTAGCTCCACATAACTAATCAAAGAGGTTTTCAATCCTAGGGAAAGGATATCTATTAGTCACCATCACCAGATTAAGGTTCCAATAGTCTATGAAGATTCAAAGACTACCATCCACTTTTTTGGAAAACAAAGAAGGTTCACCCCATGGTGTATTACTCGACCTTATAAATCCATTATACTCTAAGTCCCCAAGATACACCTTGATATCCTTAAACTCAAATAGTTATATATGATTAGGGGGTGTATTGAAATGGGATGTACACCTGAAAATATCTCTATCTCAAGGTCAACTCATCTATCAGAATAATTTTTGTGAATTCATCTAGAAAGGAATCTTGATAAAGATCCCCAAAAATTAGTAAAAGATGATGGGACTATCATTGATCCTTTTGAAAGATCCAAAACACCACTTAGCATCACGATCATGCCATGTTGAATCAAGTTTAGACCAATTCTATCTTATCCCAATTTCCATTATCCATTTCTCAGATACTTTTCTCCATTTAGGGAAGTAAAAGATACCCATATTCGATAATAGTTGATGTGTCCTTGAAATATGGCCAGCCATTCCATGTCTAGAATCACATTGAATCCCATCATCTTAATAATCATGAATTTCCATGTATTTACATAACTAAAAATGATTATTAGACACTCTATGAATCACTAAATACTATCTACATTCTTGACCAATAGTGTAATGTGGAAATGTAAATCAGATTTAAACTTGACTAGTATGTCAAGTCCAATAAAAACTTGTTTATATAGAAAGGAATGAGAAGAACCAATATAAAATAAGGTAGTAAATAATGTATAAGAAATTAGGAGTGTGCCTCTAATAGTAGATGGTCCCTCACCACTATATAATATAGTATGATTCACTGTATTGACTCATCCTACCTCATGTCCATAAACCTATACCTAAGTCACCATAGTCTAGGAGGTCTGCATCCTTTATTCAGATCCTCCACTCCAATATTGACTAGATCACCCATCACTCCAATTAAAATCCCTAAAGGAAATTATTGAATATGGAATCCCTTAAAAAATGTTGGAAATCCACAAACAACCTCATAAAATAATTTATATAATTCCCACCTTACCCACAATTGAATCACATTTAAGAATAATATCCCATATAGAGAACACTTAGAAATTCATACTTTGACCTTTCTATCTATAGAACTACTACTCTATATTTTCCTTATTCTCCTCACTACCATAAGAAGCTCACATCATTTTAAGAGGAAGCTCAATCACTTGTTCACTTTGAACTAGAAGTAATACCACTTCCTTATCCTCCTCTATCACCTTCTTGGGAGACATGGCCTTACGAAGCACCTATGTTTACATCGGTAGGTCAAATCCCCTAACATGACATCTAAGATATGTTTGAGGGACTATCTCTAACTTATAATCCCTTTTATCCTCATTCTCATCCAAAAATAAAATAAAATTAAAGTAACTCTGTAAACCTAGTACAATACAGAAAATTGTCATAGACCCCTACTACAACTCCATAAATGCCCTAGAATGGCCCATTTTCATTATATTAGGATTTTTTCTAGAAATAGATCCTCAATAGTCTCCCAATAATACCCACTCATATTCTATCTTGATTCATGGTAGCACAGCATCTCGATGTTGGACCTTGGAACATAAAGGTCTCTAAAATCAGTCTCCCCTCCTCAAGTGTATGAACCAACTTGAAACTTTTCTCGATAATATCCATTCAATCCTCTGCATATTATGGGATACCAGTACCCTAAAAATCTAGAGGATTATAGAGTTGGAAGTCCTGAGCGAGATTGTTCATGGTCTTCTGGATGTTTTTTCCCTAAATGATCATAATCCAAAATATTCTTGGTTGAATGGGATATATAACCTGAATCACTCGTGCTGATATAAGAAGGATTTGGAATACATAATCCAACACTACTGGTGGGGGTACAGGAATATCTTGGGCTCTAAAACTAGTTTTATCATCAAACGTATCTATAGAGACATTTCTAAAGTCCCAAAATATTTTTAAAAAAACATCTGAAGATAATAGATCATGATAGATCCTAAGCATTCAATGGGATCACACAAAGGCTCTCTAATAATTCTATCCATAACTCGAGATATATCCATCCTAGTAGTAACCAAGATTCTCCATCCTTACACATTATTAACTTTCATATATATATACAAACACAATAACATTATTAGGTTCAACTATTTAATTCCATCATTGATATATCACAATAAAATAGAAAAAAGATATATCACTTATCAAAGATTATAAATTTATCCTAAATACCTAGTAAAATCAAGACATAAAATTAAATAACTACCATGTAAAAGAAAATTGGTATATATATATTATGTGATCCTATGTTCCTATTCATTATACGTGAATTCACCCACACACCCATAAAATAATATCATCAATCCCATTAATAGAAACTCCAAGGTTTGTCACACATGAGATAGAAAGGCACATGGAAACTCCCTTACCCAAGTCCCACAAAAATTATCTCCATATACCATGTCCAAGGTTATTAATACAAAAAAAGAAGAAAACAATGCTCTAATAACATTGTGTAATGGCCCAATTTGAACCATCAGGTCTAAGACTAAGTGCCAAAAGACCACATGTATGCCTCCCCATACCCCAGTGGTTGTCGATTATCAGAAAGGGTTTGAATACTATCAATGGGGTGGTTATACCCTTAGTATAATAAACTTGAACCAATATTATAAATAGTTAAAATAACTCATAGTAAACAATGTGAGAGAGAAAAATATTAAATGGCATACATTTCATAAAATATATTAATAAATGGGATCTCAGAGTGACAATAATAACCAAGTTATTTAGTGGGAAAAATAAAATTAATGCATCAACAATAGTCCCAAGTATGTCCTGGAATCTCTAATGTCTCAAAGACTCCACCTACTAAACTAGTTTTCATTGGTCTCATTCCATTAACTAGATCCATAATCATGAAATGTTAACATGCATCAAGATACTCTTACAAGTTGTGAGTAATAAAGCTAATAGGACACCACTAATGAGTCCATAACATAAGTTAAAATAATATATAATAGTTGTTATGACATAATTAAATGCTCAAATAAACATAAATCCACACATGTGTTGAGTTATTATGCACTAACTAAGCTACCATGAACCCCACCCCCACCTTCTTCATCTTGATACCGGTATGGATATCAATTTCTGGTAGCCTGTGTTCCACCAGTAAGGAAACATCACATGCCCTACACTAATGGTGGTCATTCTCCATGGATAATGGTAAGTCCCACTTGAAATTTTTTAAGTAATTAGATAGCACATTACCCTTTCATAGAATTATACCACTTCATTCTATATCTTATATACTCTCAATTATTATGCATGGTCTACTCCCACATCAATAGACATGTCCATGATTCAAACCATACCATCAAGCAAGCCATAGTTTGTAGCCATTTCCATTTCATCGTGCTTCCTCTCCAATGGTAAATCTAATAGAAAATAAGAAAACTGATAATCCTTATACCTAATGTAGGTTTCTATAGGATATGAAATACCATAATTAATCTGTATCATATAAAAGATCAATAAGGCATAATAAGAATCGTTCTCAAGAGGCTACACATAAGTCGTATGATTTCAAATAAAGGAAAGGGTCTTAAGGTTTACTCACACACCCACATGAAAACATATAAAAATCATGGTTTATTAATAAAAAAATAAAAAACCAAGAAATTTTCATATTCATGGCCCTATATGGTAAGTAAATTCCTACCTCACATTTGTTGACAAATAGCTCCAAGGTTCATCAAAGGACCAAAGACTGAACCACATCGCACATTCATAGAGAACAAGATCAAATGTAAAGGATGCCTATTTCAGTTTTGATTCATAAATAATTTAGTTTAGAAAGTATTCTCAAGAATATCCCATGTAAAAAAGTATTCTTCTTTAATCAAATACCTTAATGATTCCATTAATAGAACCGATTCTAAGGTACGCCTAAGGAGGGTTTCTAATTGACCAGATCTTTTGTTGATTCAAGAAAAAACCATGAATTTCTCATTAATTATATAAGTGATCCTCAGGTATATCCAATGATAATAAATCCATTAATAAAAAAACATCAAAAAATATGTCTATGATGAGATTCAAGAAAAATAAAATCTCAAGATGGTTGATCAAATATGACTTTTCGGAAATGTCCATCATTCACAAAAAAATGAAGCTATGGTCAAAGAGACATCATTAACACATAAATACCTATACCAATATAATAAGGAATCGTCAATGGATTAAGGTTATATCACTGACCCCTCATATATAAGAGGTTTTGGAAGATGATCCCTAAATAGTTACCTGTATAACATTCATTGTTGATGGTAGATCTTAATTCATTCAAGAAATGTTTTCAACTTGCTAGATTCATAACCAATCTATAAATAAGTGTATAATTCATCATTTTATCAGGATAGAAAACATATATCCATCATACATACATTTTAATATCTTATTAAGGATGAAGGATTTAGAGTACATTTAAGAAAAACTCATTATTTTAGCATTATTGGATCATACAAACATTGGAGAGGCGAGGGGAGAAGAATGGTAGATCCAAGATTCAAGAGGGGAGTTCAAAAATTTAGAAAAGAACCATGGGGTTTGGAATTGTATGTTAAAGGAGGTAAAAAAGACTGGGATTATAATTTCAGGGATTGCATTAATTTTACCCCTGATTTGGGTGTCTTGCTACCCAGTGGGCCTCATCAACTGACTGGTAGGTTCTATACTTTTTAAGGCTCCTTGTATGCACCATAGGATAAACAGTAGATCCCCACCGGCTATCCAGTGGCCTTGTTTTAACCACCATGTATCCTTTAAGCTCTAAGTCCTTATACACTCATCCTAAGACCCCCATATCTTAATGACCAACCTCTAAAACACTCGAAACGTAGTTAAAAGGAAAAACATTATAGAATTAAATAAATTCAAAATCTCATACAACATATCAAGAAAAGATGTCACATAGAATCCCTAAATCCTCCATTTCTAAGAGATCATTCAAGAGAAGATTCAATCACTTTATGATGTTAAATCTCTTTCAGGGAAGTTGAGTGTTATGGTAAGGTATTTTCTTGACTTAATTTATTTTCTTTGAGTGATAAGTTTTATTATTGAATTACACTCTACTAATTTCCTTATATTTTACCATTTCCTATTTCATTTTATGTTCCCTATCTTATCTCTATAGAAATTGATATTCTTAATTCTAATATTCTTTCTTGACGAATTTCATTCTCATTAAAAGATAATGTTGTTAAGAATAATTCGCATCTCCTTTAATAAGGCATTTCTTTCTTCCTTCATGAATTTCTTTCTCATCCCCTTTTTAAAAAGGAATTTCTTTTGAGGATCATATATTTTATCTTCAACTCCATGTTTTTTAACTCAATCATTATTTCCCTTCAAGGATCCATTATTGGATATATTTTAAAGTGGTATTTTAAAAATATTCGCATGTTATATTATTTGGGATGTTATTTGAAAGTGGTATTTTAAAAAGGTTTTCATGTAACTTGTTACTTATTATTTATTAGTTTTTACTTATTACTTATTACTTATTATTTTTTAGTTATCAATTATTCCTTATTCCTTATTCATTGTTACTTATTACTTATTAGTTATTATTTGTTACTTATTACTTATTATTTATTATTTATTACTTATTAGTTATTGCTCATTACTTATTAAAATTCAAGATATATATGTGTTAGGTGAGGTTTGAACCTCATACCTCTTAGTAATTCTACAAAGACATTACCACTCCAACAAGCTCTTCATGTGCTGAGTAAACACAATTTAATATACTTATATATATCTAGAGAGAGAAATACATTTAACTAGGTATAACATAAATAATAATATTATTAAAAAAAAATATTAACTCATAGAAAATAAATACGAAAATAATAATTAATAATTAATAATTAACAAAAAAATATTGATAAATAATAAAAATTAAATGATAAATAATTATAAGTAAATAATAAAAAAAATAAACCATAAACCATAAATATTAACAATAATTAAATAAATAAATAATAAATCGGTATTTAATAAATAAATAATAAATAAATAAATAAAAATAAACGAAGAAATTAATTAATTAATAAAAAATAAATCAATTAATTATAAATTAATAATAAATGAATAACTAATATATATATGAAAAATAAGTAATAAAATTATAATTAATTAATTATAAATAATAAATTAATATATCATTAATAATAAATATAAAATATAAAATAAGAAATAAGAAATATGAAGTAATAAATAATAATTAGTAAATAATAAATAATAAATAGTATGTAAATAAATATAATTACATATAAATTTATTTAAGTATAATTATATATATATTATAAAAATATATAAATATATAAAAAATTAACATAAATTTATATGAATACAAGCACAAAGACACACACAAACTCAAACACTGACTAACCAAATACATATAAAAATATATACCAACATCATATATATAAATATACATTAATTTATATATATGTACATAAATGGTTATAAATATATATAAATATAGACTAATATGCGTAAATACATATAAATATATATGCATAGATGAAATTATATATAATTTCTTAATAAATATTGATAAATATATATAAATAACAAATATATATAGACAAATGCAGGGAAATACATACATATATATATTTATATAATCGATAATAGATAACCAAAATAGGGAAAACCACAAAATTACTACACAATAAAATCAATAAGAATGTAAATCTATGTAATAGAATAATATGCAACCCAAGTAAATAAATAAACTTTTAAACGAAGCTGAAATTACATCAAAAGTTTAAAAATCATGGTATCAAAACATAAAAACTATGTTTTGGAGGCCCTTAGAGAATTTTGTACCTCAAAAAATAGAGATCAGGGTCCCCCCTTGTCTATATGGCCTAGATCTCTTTGTAGTCTTCGATTTGGTATATGGTAGAGCCTAAAAGAACACTCGAATCAAATGTTATGGTATCTTGAGGTTGAAGTTTGATTTTCAACTTCTCTTAAAAAATTAATAAATTTATTCTATTAATTATTACCAAATTATTATCTAATTTCATAGTATTCCATTTAATAATCTTTGATTTGACTGGTTGTTGAATTAAAACACACACCAGGATACAAAATTATGTTTATTTTATACTGAAATCTTATTGTTTAATTTCTTTGAAAAATTAATTTATTTTTTGAGGAATTTTCTTAAAAATATAATGCTACTTCAAATAGGTTTTTGAAGACTACCACTAAAAATATATAAAATAAATAAAAAAAAAATAAAAAATTATTTAGCAGTCATTTTTCAAAAAATGCCACTAAAAAATGTTTCCAAAATAGTTAGAGTTGGTTTTGAAAATCATCACTAAAAACCATTTTGAATTTCAATTTTTCCTACAATGCATTATGATTCTTGATCCACTATTTTATAGGATGTGGAATCATTATTCTTGATCCACTATGTTATTGGAGGTAGTATTGTGATTCCTAACCCAGTATGTTATGGGTGGAAGGTTATAATGATAATATTTTCGTTATTTTTCATGTGTATTTTATTGATTTTGTCCCTTTAAATTTACCAATTTTAACATAATTGTAATGCTTTTGGATTTTAATAATTATTTGATCTTAAAAGTGATTTTTTTAATTCTTCAAATTTAACTATTTTTAATAACTTATATATTTTGAGCATAAATTTTTCTCTATTGATCATAATTAAGTAATTATTTTTTTAGGATTTCTATGTTCATGGGATAAAAGTTTTTCAAATAGGAAAAGTACATATTCAAACTTCTTAAGGCCTAATTAAATTAGTCAAAGTGGAAAAAAAATTTGGACAATAAAATTAAAATGCATTCATTAAATGAGAAATAACTCTAACAAAATGCCTCCAAATGATGTGATTTTAGATATATAGAAAAGGTGACTCAAATTCACGCATGAATGTTGAGTTTGAAAGAAAAAAATTTCTCATTAAGTCAGTCTTTGTATGATTCAAATTTGAAGAATAGAAAGGGTCTCTTAGGCTAGAAAAATTAACCTTGTTAATGAATTGGAATCTTTTTAAATAGAAAATAAAATGAATTTAAATTTGGATGGTAGACAGAATTTTATTTTGAAAAACTTTATAGAAGAACTCTATTAGAGATTCCGTAGAGAAGGAGGAGAAAATTTAGCCAACTTTGAATAGACATAAACTGGAAAACAGATTTCCACTTATCACCCCCTTTATATTTCCATATCCATATCTTTTCAAGGGATTTTTATCTTTATAGGGTAAGGGGAAGGTTGATATATAAAGGATGAGGATGATGTTGTGCATTCATGATGGAATAGTGAAGATGGGGGCTGCTCATGTGTTGTGAGTATAAGTCCCAAGTGATTATGGATGAAGAAAATTGATGGGAACTCTCTTCTAGGTTTTGATCTTCATGTGTAATCTATTTTGAATCTCTCTTGAACTTATATTTTTGAATGAGTGTGGTAATTTTATTTCTTGAATACATTTTTAACTAGTATTTCTATGTATTTTCAATATATTAATTAAAATAATTTATTTCACTATTTAAATTTCTTCAGTGAGGACTTGTCATTGAGAATAGTGATTTCAATTAGGTTTGATTACATGTAAGAATTAAAATAATTAATTAACTTTTATAAGATGTAAAAAATAATATTGAGGTCTTGATATAACATCCTTATAAGTTAGGGTGTTCACCTAGATTTATTTAGGTGGGAATTGAAGAATTAAGTAGGGAAATCATTTTAAACAAGGAAGAGGGGATTGTCCAAAGGGTCTTAGCTTATCCACAACTACAAATTCAATTTTTTTTCACAACCATTTTATTTCAAATAAAATTTATATTTTGGTGTTTAATTTTCTTGGAATTTATTATCTATTTATTATTTATTTTAGGACTTTTAATCAAATCTACAAATTTTCCTTCTTGAAAGAATAAAAAAAATAAAAGTGACAATGTTGTAACTCAAATTTCAAACTCCTCAAGAGAAAATTTAGGGACTGTTATATTGTATTTATATAGGGGTTAAATAGTTTGATTGAAGTTTTAAAGAAAGAAACCTATAAATAAACTAGCGTCGTTTCCAAGAAGGTTTCCTGAGTTGATTTTGTAAAAATTTATTTTTCCTTGACTAAAAATTTTGACACAAACTTATTATCATTCAATTATGAAATAGATAGAAATTATCACTCTATAATTAGAGCTATTATAAATCACACTATCCCAAGTTGTGAATCTTACACTACCATGTATAGAAGGAATTTAGTTAAACCTTAAATTTAAATGGGTGAAAATATAACCTTCAAACAATTAGATTCATCCTATGATTAAAATCAATAAAACCTTGTAGAATATCCTAATGCACCTGCTGGTATTGAAATTAAATCTTATTCCATTCACCAACGACCAAAATTTAATTGTTTGATAGGTAAATATCCACATAAACACCTTCACGAATTTAGTTATCTTTTTGTTAATATGAAACTTAAAGGTTTTGATAAAAATCTTATGAAATTGATCTCATTTTCTTTTTCTTTATAAGAAGTTACCAAATAATGGTTTTTCTATTCACATTTAACATTTATTTGAGATTGTAATGAATTAAATAATAGATTAATTTTGAAAATTTTCCTTGCTTCCAAAACTACTTCAATTCTAAAGAAAATTTTTGGGATTAGGAAAAATCATGATGAAACATTAGATGAGTACTGGGAATGATTCAAAATATTATGTTTTAGTTTCCCACACCATCAAATCAGTGAAAACTCTTGATTCAATATTTCAATGAAGTATTGTCTATAATTGATAGAATTTTGATTTATTATGCTGCAGGAGGGGATTTAGTTGACAAAACATGAGCTACTAGTAGGACTTCAATTGCAAACATGGCCCAAAATTCTCAACAATTTGGAACCAGAGTCCTTCTTCATGTGAAATATTCCTAAAAATTATCCACTTATAGTTCAAAAAACCATAAGATTATGAGTCAAAATTCTGATCTTACAACCATGTCGAGGTCGGTGATATTGTCCAACCACCCCCTTATCCCAACCAAACCTAAATAAAATTTTCTTATGCAAGTCCATTGTGGAATTTTTTCTTCCTATGAACATTTAAGTGATCAATTCCCAAAAACTCAAGAGTCCCTTTATAATTATAATGATGTTTTCCCAAGAAATTGATTTCAATTAAACAAAAAAAAGCCTTTTTAAACCAACCAAAATTTCAATTAGGGCTGGAAAAACCACTCTCATGAAATATTTTGACAGCATGAACAACTGATAAGCTTCTTCCAAGGAAAATCAAGTTATATTCAACCAAGATATATTAATGATCAATAAAATGCTCATTCTGGGAGAAAATTTCAGCCTTTTCATCTCACTAAAAATTAAGAGAGAAAGTTTTAAGAAGCAATGAGTAAAAAATAAGAAACAATAATGTAACACCCCAAGCTTCCATAGTACGCTTCCTTTTAAATAATTCAATAGCTCATGTTGCAGACAACATCGATTTCGAGCACACCATAACCTTTTAAACTAGCCATTTAAAAAGTGGTTATGGATAATATTAACCAAATTATGAAATTTATAAATTTTATTTTTGAAACTAAACTTCATTTTTGAATTAATAATATCAAAATTATCTTATGGTGAAATTTTGGTAATTTCTTCAAAAATTTCAATTGTCGATAAATAGTGAAAAATACAACATTGTTATTAAAAACTGACTTTTTCATTTAAATAATTATTTTAATATGAATTGGTTTTAAAGTAAAAATATATAAAAGATAAATATATTAATACAATATAGTTAATTTTAATCATTTTATAATATAATTAGATATGAAAAAATTGTTAAACTTTTGAACGTCTCTTTTAGCCGCCTTCTAACCACATCTGCATATTAGCATTAAACGTAATTTTATCGCTTTTGATAATTTAATTTCGAAAAATATACATACATGGTTATAATCATTATGAAAAATGTGGTCTAATAGGATCAAAATGATTTTTTTTAATAGTACCTTTCGAATTTCATTTACCACAGTTAAAGGTAAATAGGGTAATTAAAGATAAAAATAATGTTATAATAATATAAAATTACCCAAAAACATGTCCTGATTTCATTGGATAAGTGTTTTTAGAAAAAAATAAACCTTATTTCTAAAATATGATCCCTTTTAATCCACTTGTGTTAGATTAGGACATTTAATATATTTTATTTAAAGAAGAGTTAATAATGTCATATTCAAATTTTAATAACTATATCATTTTTAATATGAGGATATATAAGGGATATGGTTGACTATAAGTATTATTTAGAAATATAAAATTATTATCTAAATAATTTTAATTTATTTATACTTTTAGGAAATAAATAAGTAAATTAAATGGTGACACAATGATGATACAGTAATTTAATTATTATGTGAAGAATCAATTAAATGATTTTAAAAATATTAAAATAAATATAATTTGATTTAATTAATGAAATACAAGAATTTTATAGACAAAATAGACATTTTATTTAAATATTAGAAGTATTTTTTCAAATTTATCATATTGTTTTTATATTTTTAAAAATGATAATTTTGAATAGTATCTAAATTGACGTAAATGATACTTTAAAATAAATAACATTTAATTAAATGTTATAAAATTAATAAAAAATATAAGGATCATAAAACTAAATAGGATAGTGTTAAAAAATTCATAAATTATCCAATTGGGGTTTTTTTGGAATTTTATAGTAAATATATTAACCCTATAGTGTTAAAATAAAAGAAGATGTGGAAAGAGTTAAACTGTTTAACTAAGAGTTAAACCCAAAATATAAAGTTACATTTGAGACCTAAACTTGTCTAAAAATAATTGTATGAGAAGATTTAAAATTATCTTCTTCTTATCCTTGAAATAAATTACTTTTTTCTATTTGAAACCGAAAATCAATTTATAATAAATTAATATTTTAAGATCTTCCAAAAGTTCCACTCACCTCTCCTATAAAAGGGAACATCTCCTTCTCTTTAATTAACACCTATAAATCCATTTGTCTCAGCCAAAACCTGAAAAATTATCCTCAAAACTTCGCTCAATTAATTCTATAGGACATAATTTGGGCATAAATCCATTATAAGGAGTCAGTTTGTGCAAACCAAAAGGAGATACTTGAAAAGAGTTAATTGTTTTATCACCTCTTTCAAAGTTATTTTCTTCTTCTAATTCGACTTTCTTTGTTTTTTTAATATAAAAATAATAACTCAAGTATAATAAATATACTTAGATGTTATTATAATCATGGGACAACCATATTTATTTTTTTATCCATCATACAAATAACAACATCACCACACCCGCGTACGTACGACTTACCATCTTCACACCATGGTGTAATTTTTTATCCATCACTACTTTATTTGTATGGATATAATTATGAGTATAATATATATAAATAATTAATATAACATTATAATTTTCTATATAAATATGCCATACAATTCCATACCATTTAACCATTAAGGGAATGATATCGTCCCTCGTGCGTAGGTACGACCTACCGTCACAACAACGCGGTGAGATTCATTCTCCACATTAACCATTAAATAATTGTTATAAATTTTATATGATGAGTAAAAATAATAATTATGAATTTAATTTCATTCTTTATATCAATAAAATACATCTTATTCATCATAAACATGACTTACATGACAAAACAGAAATGAGAAAACGAAGTAGTTAACACCCGAAACAATGGTAATATTGAAATATTATTACCAAAAGGATATATGAGGATCAAATATGATATCATAAATATGGATATGATCCTGATATAATTTAATAACATGCTTTAAACATTATACAGTAGGTCAATGTGCCCCCAACTAAAGTAAAATACAAGGTAAGGGTTAATTTCACAATCTTATTATTATCTCAGGTTATTTATACATAAGTATCTAATAGGAAATATTTATCATCCATGTCCATATTTCTTAAAATATATTTCAAAATATTACCAAAAATTGTTTAAATTCATTTTTACCCATGTTTTACTTTTTATAAAAAAAAATTAATCTTTCAGTAATTTTCCAAGAAATGTACTTTATGACATTTTCAAAAAATTATGGAAAGAATTTTTTTTAACTTATATGAAACAAGTGACTATTTTATACCGTTATGAAACCTTAAAATTTTGAAGATTACATTACAATATTACAAGGTTATTTTTAAAATAATTTTTTATCTTATAATTGTGTGTCTTTTAAAATATTTTAAAGTAACAAAATGGATATTTCCTTCAAATAGTTTTAATGAATTTGTTAAATTATTTTCATCTATGTCAACATCCTTTGTTGAATTTTAAGCTTTTTTTTGGTTGAATTATTATGATACAATCATCCATATTGTATTGAAGGGTTTATGATATATTTGAACTTGGATGTTATATGTTTATACCATTCATGGTTTATGGATAAAGTATAAACATTTCATATGCTAGATTTAATATGAATGTTTATGTTATATTTAACCTTTTTAATAAGAGGAATGCATTGGACTCTATAAGTGATGGTTGGGGACCTCTATATCCCCTTGATGAAGTGGTAGGCCTCATGAGACAAACTATTATCTTGGCATAATCCCTTGACAATATGATTATTTATGGTCTTGGCACGAGACCTTGATGGTAGGGTTATAATGTCCGACATTATGCATTCCCTTATTATGAGGTCATTTATTAATATTACATGTGATTATTTCACTTGAAGAATATCCATTTGAAAGTTTAAATGGGATTTTTAAATTTATTATTTCCATATTATGTTGAATATTAGGTTTAAAAGTTTTGTGTTTTAGTTTTATACCTTGCCTTAAAAGTTTATTCTTATTTATGACAGATTCAGCTATAATGTTTATCCTTACTAAGCATTTGAGATCACCCATTTCTTATGTTTCATTTTTTTTCTTAGGATGCAAAGAAGTGTATTATGACTGACCTGTAGAGATAATCTAAGTGGAATGTGTATGTTCAAAGGATACACTATGTAGTTTTTCATTTCATGATGTAATGTAAAAATTATATTTGTATCTATTTTTCCAACGCTACTAAACTGATCCGTCCATTGGGATTTGATTTTCTTATGATCATGAAAATGTATTAAAATAATTCAACAACTCTAGTAATCTAGGTTCGAGGCATTACAAATAATACAAATAAAATATCAACAATAGAAAATACTGAATACCTTGATAACTCAAATGGGCCAACTTTCCTATAATATCTGTAGAATGAGAAATCAAATGAGTTAATGCTTACCTTCACAACCCCAAGTTAATATTAGAGATAAAGGTAAAGGAAATGTGAGTTCTATTTAACATAGGAGTGGAATAATATTGAATAACCCTAAAACTGGGAAAATTAAACATGTTGTTGAAAATTTTAATGAGAATCCCACCACTGATGGAAATTATGTAAATTATAAATTTTCTTTTAATGAAATCACAAAGTAAAGAGAATAAAGTTTATTTTAAATAACAAATAAGAATTGGAAAAGTATTTTTCAGTCTTTGTGTTTCTCAATGTAGTGCTTAGAATATCCCAAAAACATTCAATCCATCACTATTTTATCCTAGGAGTGAACCACCAGTGAAGTCAAGTGTTGAAAAAGTGTTGGATAATGAGGTTTTAGAAATATTTAAGAAATTTTAAGTCAATACACCTTTTCTCGAAGATATGAAATAGTTTCCAAGGTATGCTAAGTTTAGAAAATAGATGTTTACCCACAAGAGGAAACTCAAAGGAGTTGAAAACTCAACTTAGGGAGGAATGTTTCATCCATGATTTTACATGATTTTACCACTAAATATAACGACCTAGGAATATTTACCATTCCCTAAACCATAGGTAAATGAAAATTCAAGTATTTCATCCTTGATTTAGGAGCTTCCATCAATTTCATACTGCATTCTATTTACTTATCTCTTAAGGTTGGATAACTGAAAACCTCTCGACTTATTATTCAAATTTCCAATGAAGTGCTATCAAGCCTACTAGAGTTATTGAGTATATTATCATTCAAGTGAGAGAAATGATTTTCCTATGGATTTATATGACTTATATATAAAGAATTATTGGTTTAGTACCCATTCACCTCTCATTCTAGGGTGACCATTTTTTATAACTGAAAAATTAATCCTCATGGTTCACAAAGGAACCCTTTCACATGAATTTATTGGAGATGTTGTTAACTTTAATATTATTCAGTCCATAAAACATCTAGTTTAGGATCATTCATCCCCCCATGTAAACATAATTGATTGGTTTTACACTAAAATGTTTCCTGACTTTTCTTTTGATGAAAACCCAATTATTGTTTTAAAAGATGGATCTTTTTTCTAAACCCGGTTATCAAGAGTGTGAAAAGGAATATTGTAATAATAATTGGAATTTTGAAACTAATTTAAAAGAGTCCATTTATCTGAAAATTAATGATAATGAATTTCTAGAAACCCATAAACGTGTCTGTGATCTCCCTGGAGAAGATGTCAATTTTTTACATGTATTAAATATTGATAAAATGGGAAGTGATCATCATGATAAATGTACTTTAAAATATTTAGCTTCACTGAAAAATCACACATGTGAGTAGTGTTATTTAATCAATGAAAATACCCCACAAGATAAATACATGAAATTACTTCCTGGGAACCTAAAATATGTTTTCTTATGTGAGGATGAACAATTTTATGTGATCATTTCAAAATATATTTCAAGATTCCAAGAGAACTAACTATTAGGATCCATAAAAAACATACAATAAATTCATAGTATGTAATTTATCTAGTTTAACTATAATCATTCCATTAGTGTACTGCATAGAATTTTGTTAGAGGAAAATGTTTAAATAGTGAGACAATTTCAAAGTATATTGAACCCAACAATTTTAGATGTTATTAAAAAATAATTCACCCCATTGTTGGCTATTAGAATTATTTTTCCCATCTCTAATAGTCAATGGGTGAGTCATGTCTATGTTATCCCCAAAAAGGTTGTTTTACAATCTCAAAGAATGAATTTAGTGATCTTTCCCATATTAGGCTTCCAAATAAATAGAGAATGTGTATTGATTATAATAAAATCAATTTTGTTACAAGGAAATACAACCTCCAATTTTCCATTTATTGATCAATTCCTTGAAATAATAGTTGGAAAACCCACTATTGTTTTCTTGATTGATTCTATGGTCATTTACAAACTCACATTTCACTATAGGATCAAGAGAAAACCACTTTCCAAAGCCCTATTATAACCTTTTCTTATAGGAGGATGCACTTCGATTTGTGTAATACTCTTAGAAATTTATAAAGTTGTATGATGATAATTTTCTCTAAATTTATAGAAACATTCATGGATGTTTTTATGGATTACTTCACAGTTTATAGATCATCATTTTAATGTTTTTTGAAAAGTTTGTCTCATGTTCTTGAAACATTCAATGATAAGAATCTTGTCCTCAATTATGAAAAATTCCATTTCATGGTGGATAAGGGGATTTTTCTTCATTATTTTGAGTCTTTAGATGGAATTAAAGTTGATCAATACAAAGGTGAGGTCATTTATTAATTTCCATCCTAAAAAATAGTGAGATATGTGAGAGATCCTTACTTATTCATGATGGTTTTTATAGAATATTCATAAAGGATTTTAGTAAGGTTGCACTTAACTTATCTAGATTTATCTAAAAAAGACACCCCATTTTTATTTTATGAATGTTGTAAACATGAATTTTGGGATATGAAACATAAACTGATAGCCCCACCCAATGTTCAACCGCCCTAATGGAACTTTCCCTTTGAAATCATGACTGATGCATCTAACGTTTCTCTTGGGAAAGTTTTGAGTCAAATGCTGGAAAATAAATATCATGTTATTGCTTATACCTTTAAAACTTTAGATCAGTCCCAATCAAATTATATAACAACTTAGAAGGAACTTCTATCTATTTTCCTTACTTTGGAAAAATTTAGATATTTTCTACTAGGATCCAAGGTGATTGTTTTCACAGTCCATTCTAAAATCATTTTTTTATGAAGAAATATGATGCCAAAATAATATTTTTGGGATAAATATTTATATTATAGGATTTTTAAGTTAAAATAAAGGATAATAAAGGAATTATGAACCTTTTTTCTGATCATTTGAGTAGTATAACATGTGTTTTGAGTGGAAAATTTCAAATTTGTCCACCAATTAAAGAAACCTTTCCAAATAAGGAGTTGTATTCTTGTAATAGTGAAAAGACATGGTTTGATAATATTGTGAATTATTTGGTTTCTGATGAAGTTAACCAATGGTTTTATGAGAAATAAATTACTAATCTTTTGAGTGATTCAAAGAATTACATTTGAAATGATCCTTACCTGTGGTATATTGGTATTGATAAAATGATTGGGAGATTCATTCCAAATTATAAATTTCAATCTATCCTACATTTTTGTCACACTTTAAGATATGGAGGTTACTTTAGTCCAAAAATAACTACATAAAAAGTGATTTATTTTGTTTTTTATTAGCCCACCATTTTAGAGACGCTTTTGAATTTTTTCAAACCTGTAAAATTTTACAATTTCAAGGAACATTGCTAAAATGAGTGAGATGGAACATAAACCTAATTTGTTTTGTGATGTATTTGATGTGTGGGTATGTGTTTCATGAAACCTTTTCACAATTTTTTTGATATATTTATATATTTCTTTCTTTTTATTATGTATCTAAGTGTGTATAGGTTATTCCCACAAGAGATGATGATGCCAAAACTGTGTACATGTTTGTGAAATGAGATCTATTTTCTAGATTTGGATTGCCAAAGATTATGAGTATTGATCAAGTTACCCACTTTTTTAATAGGAAATTAGAATATATTTTGAAAAAAAAATAGAGTTCATCGTAGTTTCTCTAAACCCTATCACCCTCAAATAAATGGAATTTATGATTTTTAAAATATAGAAATCAAACAAATTATGGGAAAAACTGTGAATCCAAATATAAAGGAATGGAGTTTGAGACTATAAGATGTACGATGAACCTATATTACTGAATTAAAAACCTCAATTGTCATATAACCATTTATATTAGTCTATTTAAAGGCTTTTAACAAACCTTTTGAGTTAGAACACAAATATTTTTTTGCTTTTAAAACATGTAAAAGGTATATGTTTTCTGTTGGAAAAGAAAGAGAATTTTGTTTGTAAGAGCTGGAGGAGAGCATAAATAATGCATATGAATGCTTTAGGTTATATATGGAAATAACTAAAACATTTTATGAAGGGATTATTCTTAACAGAAAATTCATGTAATGAGACAAATTATTATTTTTTGATTCCATAATGAATCTTTTCCCAGGTAATGTTTGTTCCATATGGTCTATCCCTATTATTGTTACTCATGTTTTTTCTTTTAGTGCAATCTAGATAAATGAACCAGATAAAGGAACACCATTCATAGTCAATGGGCATAGGTTGAATCTATTTGGATAGAATTTTCAAGAGCCTATACGGGAGGAGATCCATTCTCATGAAGAAAAATATAGTTGAATCCAAGTTGTGTCCTTCCTTCTCACTTATTTTGGTTATGTATTTAATTTATTGAATTTAATTTTCTCACATAAATATATTTCAACATGAGGAAATTGAACAAAATAAGTTTTTGTGGATTAAAATTCTTTTTAGATTAGGATTTTGTGTGCTTTCTTTTCAAAAAAAATTATTTTCAATTTTTATTTCAATTTTTTTGTGCCTTTATTATATTCTATTTATTTTATTTTTTATTTTTTTAAGTTTTTGAAACTTGTAATATCAACTTATTATCTTTTTCATTTTTAAAATTCATTCCAATGAGTGAACCACCTTATCCATTGAAACTGAACATAAACTAATTCTAAAAATGATTTTGTTTCATGTTCAAAACTTTAGAAATTTCATTAAAAGGCCATTGATTTTTGAATCTCATGCTACATATCACTTTATGTAACTTTGAATTCCCCTTCCCATGAGGCTTTTGAACCCTTTTTTATATCTTCTTAAAGTCCAACTATTTTATTGAGAGAAACAATCCATGATTTATTTAACTATAACTCAGTTCATTTTTGTTAAAACATGAGTGTTTAGGTACTTGGGATTAAAATTATTGAGGCAATTATTTGTATTTTTAAGCCACCTTTCTTGGAGAATACTTTTTATTTTGGACTACCCTATACATTATATATTTTGGAGACCTTAGTATCCGTGTATATCCTATTAGGTTAGCCACATAACTTGCCAATTTTCCCTTTTCAACCTACTTTGGAAGTGAAAATGCAAAATCTAGTTAAACTTAAGTGTGGAGGGAAGATGAATTGTGATGTTCTATATCATTTGGTGATGCTTTGGGTGAAAAATAAAACTCTAAATAAATTTTTTTACCACTAAAAAATAGAGTTTTTATACTGAATAATGTGGCTTCTTGGAGCTTTCATGGAAAAAGGTTTTGTTCCTATATGGAGCTCTTAATAGAAGAAATGTATTCCTTTATGTAGATTTAAAGAGAAAACAATTGAAGAGACATGTCATTTTTTCTTTTGAAATATTGATGAAGTAGGATGAAAAATAATTTTTCATGCTTATACCTTTCAATTATCTAAGGGGTTTAAGGAGGAGACCATATATGAGTGAAAATTATAATCATGAATTTTTTTCATTAAAGAGAGACAAACCCTCTTTATTCGGCCTCAAGATGTTTTGACATTCAAAACCTACCAACCTAAATCCATTGAACAATCCTAAAAATTTCTCATTATAATGACTTTTTCTTGGATCACATCGGGTTTAGATGTAGAAATTATCAATATTATGGTGATTCTTGCATGATTTTGGATGAGAAAAGCCTTGTTGAAAACCCATATTTGTGTGTTGAGAGAAAATTAATGTGAGGTAAGTGTGGTATGTACATGGGAGGAGAAAATAAGTTTAAATTTATTTAATAAGTTGAATAGAGAACTTGAAATATTTATTTTTATGAGGCATGATATCTTTTTTTTTCTTGCTAATGTATTGGTGAATCTCATGGGTATGTTTTTTTAATTTTACATAATTTTATTTTAGGGATTACTTGTCCTGGAGTCCAAGTTATATATGTTGGGGAATTGATAGATATACTATTTTCATTGTATATCATGTGTATTCCAATGATTTTACCCCCACAAGATTACTAATTTGAGCTTAATTTCACTATTTTCTTTTTAGAAAGATTTTAGATTAAAAGTAATAATTTTTTAATTTTGGAAGTTTAATTTTTTTTATCACTTCAATATTTTGAGAATATATTGTTTTCTATTGATCCAAAATGAGTAATTTTTTTATGATTTTTATGTTCATGGGATAATAATTTTTCAACTGATCTAAGTTCTTATTAAAACTTCGTAATACCCAATTAAATATTTGGATTGCATTCATGTAGAGTTTGAATGAAAAAATTTCTCATTAACTCGGTCTTTACATGAGTCAAATTGGAAGAAGATAAAGGGTATATTCATATAGAAAAAGTTAAAATTGGTAATTAATGGATATATTTTACACCACTAGGAAAAATGACTTGAAATTTGTATGGTCAATGAAAACTTTATTTTGGAACAACTTTTTAAAAGGACACTAGTAGATATTTGGCTGGTAAAGTGGGGGAAATGAATCCAACTTAGGATGGATAAAAACTAAAACACAAATACCCCCCCTCCTCTTCATATTTCCATCTTCACATATTTTCAAGGGGTTGATGTTTTTAGAAATAAAGTGGAAGGATAAGATATAAAGGAAGGTGATTATTCTATGTACTAATAAGTGCCAAGTGGTTGTGGATGGCGGAAACCGACAGGCACTATCTTCTAAGTTTTCATCTTCATCTGTAATATATTTTGAATATCTCTTGAAATTATATTCCTGAATTAAAGTGTTAATTTTTATTTATTAAGTACATTTTCAATGAGTTTTTTAAGGATGTTCAATCTGTGATGTAAAATAATTGATTTCACTATTTACATTTCTTCATAAAGTTCTTTCTAAAGAACATAGTGATTTCGATTCGGATTGAATTCTTAGAGGTATTGAAGTAATTTAATCAATTTTATATGAGTGATAAAAATCGTATTGAGGTCTTGGTATGATATATTTATTAAATAGGGTGTTCATATAGAGTTATTTGGGTTGGAATTATGGAATTAAATGGGTAAATCATTTTAAACAAGGAAGAGGGGAGTGTTTATAGTGTCTGATCTTAACAACACTTACTGTTTCAATTCTTATTTCACAATTTTTTTATTTCCCATCAAATTTTTATTATACTATTGAATTTTATTTGATTTTATTTTCTATTTATTTTTTGTTTTTACACTTTTAATTAAACCCTCAAATTTTTATTCATACAAAAAAAACAAAAGTGATAGTTTTGAAACTCAAATTGCAACCACCTCAAGAGAAAATCCAAGGAATTCTATATTGAATTTCGTTAGGGGATAAATTTATTGATTGAGGTTTTCAAAAAAAAAGTCCACATCAGTAGGATTTTGATTTATAATCTATTATTTTATGGGAAGAAAAATCATGATTCATGATCCATTATGTAATATTATCCTATACTTATGTCTATATCACACTCTTATGTCACATTCCCATGATACGACACAATTATATGTTATTATGCATGCTTATAAAATCCTCCATGGATATTAACTATTATCTCACATCTTTTTTTTATTATTCCCTAGAATATTTTTGATCATTTGGGATTACATGTTCTTCTAGGATGACTTCTAGACAAGTCTTATTATTCCATTTTATTTTAATATGATATTTATCCCATTAAAATGATTTATCATATTTTTATTCTCTAACACTTTATGAATCATTAGAGTGTTTTCTATTAATAATCATTTTTTTCACCCCTTCATGTTTTCCCTTTTCACAATATAAAGGATTATGTATATAAGGATATATTATGTATAGTTGTACCAATAGATGTTTATGTAATTATGTGAAATATATTTTTAATAGATCTAATCTTGAAAGACATAAGACATTTAGGTAATGGGGTTTTGTGATTATTTGTGAGATGTAATGTTTAAATTATGATAATAATGTGAAATATTTACAAGTTTATCTTGAGTTTTTCCACTTGGTATCAAAGCTAGTTTGAAAATTATGTGTTTATAGAATCAGGATGAAGAGTCTAGGTTTGGGGTGTATCAATTAGGGGTTTACTATATAAAGGTAAGAGTTCACTTAGCTGATCTGTGTAATGAGTGGTGTGAAACCCAATAAAATATCTCTCTTCTTCTCAGTACTTTGTTTATAACTTGTTGTGAAGGTGATAACAACCCTTCAAAAGTACAAGATCCTCAAGAAGCATTCTCAGATCTAAAGGATGGTGGATTACCTATAGAGATAATAAGATTTTATTTACTACTTCAGAGATATTCATCAATCTTACTCTATCTAAATGGTGTCCACCACATGACTATCCCAAGTATAATATTTTATTCATTAGTTTGCACGTTTTTATTTCTTGAAGATAGATGAGGCTTGTTTTGTGGGTTCTTCCACCGCAAAATATCACAAGATGATCCTCCAAAATCCATCACTAACCAATCCACTAAAATTATTTACATGTATTATTATATCAATAAATGTTATTTTACTTATTTTAATATTTTTTTACATTTCATAACTGCATAGTATATCACTCATCCTTACAATACTCTTACACATTCTCATTGATAGTTCATAGGGATGAGATTATCAATGTGGACATGGTTATGGATTTAACCTATAATGAAGCCCATAGTATAATCATGGATCATTTATAGTTCATATAGATGAGAACATCAATGAGGACATGGTATAGGCTTGTACCCAGTAGGAATATTGGGTGGATGTGACTCGATAAAGGATTGACATAAGCTGATGAGTGTCGGTTAAGTCTTTTGGGAAATTTTTCTATCTCAATTAGGAGACCTTGAGAATGAGGAATATTCATTGGCATCATGATATTGGGGGTCATAGGGGGTATATATTGGGTGAATAGCACAATGAGGTGGCTGGTCTGATTTTTTTGAGTGAATGGTGCCCTAATAGGCCTCTCCTAGGTGAGTGGTTCCATCATATGGGTGGATAGGGCGAAGAATGCCCTAGGAGGTGGCCTGGGTGAATAGTAATAATTAATTAAGAATTAATTAATAATAAATAATAATTATAAATTGAAAACTAATTAAAATTTTAAATAACATAAAATTAATAATTAAAAATAATTGGAAACTAATAATTAATAATAGATAAATAATTAATAATTAATAATTAATATTAATTTATAAATAAAAAATACTAATTAATAAATACTAATTAATAATAAGTAAATAATTAATAATTAATAAAAAATAAAAATAAATTATCAATGATTTTAACCACCATTAAAAAACAAAAAATAAATAGTGATAATTTTTAATAAACAGTCACAAATTAGAAATGGTTTTCTTAAACCACAGTTAAAAAATTAAAAATAAATCATTTAACATTGGATTTGAAAACTACCACTAAATTCTATTATTATTATAAATAATTATCTCTATATATAAAATTGAAACATGTATACTAATAAAAAAATTCTAATGTAATTATTTACACAAATGGATCTCAACCTGCTACAATTAAGATGGTTAGAGCTAATCAAAGTCTATGATTTATTAATCCATTACTAATCTGGAAAAGCGAATAATGTGGTTGAAACTCTATTTAAAAAAAAGATCATATAATATTATCTATAATGAGGATTCAAAGGGATCCAATATTTTTAGACTTTTAGAGGATGAAGATGGGAATCATAAAGGATAGTAAGACATCATACCATTCTCAAATGTCTTCCTAATGATCTATCTTGAAGAAGATTAAGGAGGAATAAATAGATTATATAGGGATGAAAATGAAGTTAGAATAAAAAAAATAAAGGGTTAATATTAGAGTTCGATATTGATATAGATGGATTTGTAAGATATGGGACACAATTATGTGTACCATATGAACCTGGGATAAATGAGAGTTTTGATGATGCTCATAGCTCAATATTATTCATAAAATAAGGATTCAAAATGAGTTAAATAGATCTCTTATAAAAAAAATTGGGGGATATAATATGAAGGATATTGTTGAATATAAATCCATCTTCTTAGTTAGAAAATAATTTAAGAATGAAAACATTATTCATACCATAATGAAAATGGTAGAATATCACCTTAGTCTTTGTAATGTGTCTTATAAATACATCTAATGGAAGAATTGTCATATGGTTTATATTGTATCATCGTAAAAAGACTGCATGAATCATCTCTATTTGAAATTAATTCTCACTTGATCAATATTATAAGATATATATTAGACACGACTATAGATTATATCTAATCAACTTCCAAGGTTCACCTCAAATTCATAAAGGATCTATCAAAAGGAATTAAACATGAAGTTGAACTTCAATATGTTAAATCATACTTAGAGATGTGGTTAGTATGAAAGGACCATTAAAACTCTAGAGTACATTTTCATAGCTTTCTCTATGTACTTTAAAAGAGTCTGGTATCAACACATTTTTCTTCTTTAGATCTTGTACAATAATAAATTCAACTCAAAAATTCATATGAATCCATATAAATTTTTCATATAAAAGGAAATATAGAACTCCAATGTGTTGGGATAAGGTTGGAGAAATGAAGCTATTGGAATCTAAATTGGTATTAGAGATGACTAAGAAGGTCTAAGTTATTAGGAAAAACATAATTGCTACTTAGAGGCAACATAAGATCTATACTGATAACCATCTATATAACTTAGATTTCAAGGTTAGGGAAAAATTATTCTTTAGAATATCTCTATATTAGAGAGAAATGAGGTCTATGAAAAATGGGAAAGCAATGTCCCGGGTATATAATCCCCTTTAATAATCTTGATCTCATTGGCCCTCTGGCATATCCACTTTCCATTCAACAAAACATCTCTCAAGTATATACTTTTTCCCATGCCTCTCACTTGAGGAAATACATACAAGATCCTTTAAATGTACTAAATCCAAAGGTGGTATTATTAAAGTATGATATCTCTTATGACGATTAAATAATGGAAATATTACATCATATAGATAAAGTGAAATGAAATAAGACTGCTCATATTTTCAAAGTACTATAGATAAATCATAAGTTCATATATATAACATAAGATCCAAAGGATTTTAATGAACTTGGTATACCCTTATCTATTAACATCTTTGGGTTTGAGTTGAAATTTTTAGGATGAAATTTCTAAGTAGAAGAATGTAACCACCCAAAATTTTCAGATATAAAAAATTATCCACTCTAATATATGAATAACATAATGTATAACATAAATCATATACATGAAAATCACCTTTTTATTACATCAATATAAAAAATTACATAAAATTTATTAATATGCTCTCTAGAAATGAAAATAGTACAACGGGGTAATAAACACAAGTAATTTATAAATGTGGATGTTCATATTTTGGTATGTCAAAGTCCCAAAAAATTATTAATGACATGAACAAGACTGTAAAAAAACAAACTATTTGATACAATATTATCATTTTAAAATTAAATATAATTAACTTTGATAAAAAAATGTTCAAATTAATAATGAAGGAAATTAGAAGTATGTGTAGGAAGTGTAGTGATTATATGACCATATAAATAATATATGACTATTTTTAATAGTAACTGACTATTGAATTAATAACCAAACTGATAATAATGTTAAATTACTAAGAATTAGTATTTACAATGAGTAAAAATAAGTAAACCAGCTATGGCTGGACAATTTCCCTTCTTGGCTCTGCTTATGTATTGCTGTTGATATTCGTCATTAATATTATCTTTCCTTATTTTCAAAAAAAAAACAAATAAAATTGTTATCACTCAAAGAAAATGAAATAGAATTTATTCAAAATAATAATATTTATTCATTATTATATTGTTATGTTTAAATGTTAAATTTTAATTAAAAAAATCCATTTTTTATAATTTATATGTTAAAATTAGCTTATAGTTAATTTTTGGAAATTTTTGGAAAAAGATTATATGTTGGTGAAGTGTAAAAAATTTTATTTTTATGAATAACGTAATATTTATGAAATCATCATAATATATATAGTAATTAAGAATTTATAAAACCCTTTTCTTGACATAAAATGTATTTATGGAGTTAAATAGTACATTTAAATAAATACCTCTCCTATTCTATTTTCTCCTATCATGCCCTATCGAGGTTACTAAGAATAGTAACCAATTTGGGTCGCCATATAGACTTAAGAATGCCTCCCTAAACAATTTAGGCTACCGACTATTAGTAATGGCATATGATGTAACCATGGGGATAATAGAACCTCATATTAAACTAACCAATAATGAAGAAAATAACTATATAAGTTATATAATATTAATAAACAAAATGTAAAAAATTGTAAATATTACATTCTATAAAAAAAGAAATGTAGTAGTAAAAAATAAATACATTGAGGTATTATATAATGCTTCTTCTTGATCTCCTGATGCCACACGAGCTAACCAACCTACTCAAGCAATAAAGAGAATATGACTCAACGCATCATGTACATGCAACAAGTGAGAGATCTTTCTAGTCTCTAGATACCACATGAGAAAACCTTCATGTTCAAGAAATAAAGACCATAATCCTTAACCTATACAATACCTATAATTATTGAGAGCTACTCAGGTACCCAAGTGCAATGGAAACTCGATCCATGTGTTAGTATAAAACTTAGTAAGGAACCACCAATGTGGTACCGAACATATCTAGTAAAATAAATGTATGTGTATGTTAAATAATAAACTAAATAACAAAAATGATAACATTAATCTAATGAAAATAAATAAAGTAACTATATTTGAACCATGGGTTTGATGGATACCCCGGTCCGACCATACCAACTTCAGCCAGGGTCGGAGATATTTCTTGGAAATCTACATCACCATAAGGGGACACAAGTCCTAGCCTTGGTATCACCTATAATTGACTCCACTAAATATAAATTAGGATTATATATATAAACTAGACATACTATAAATATTGAATTGAGAAGTATCCTAGTAATCTTATGTATACCACTTAAGTTGTGAGTAACTAGTGGAACCTAGGTGATTTCTCGACATTCCCTATTTGAAGCCAATGTCAGATTCCTATGTCCCAATCCATAATAAACCAAGACATTGTAAACTAGAATGAATTACTAATGGGATGAACCTTAGGTAATATATATAATACTATTCTAATATATGATGATAACTCTTCATCCATTAATCATTGGATATACGACCTATTCTAAAGAAACTCTAGGAAATGAAATAGTGGTGCATCCACCTGATTTGAGAAAGTATCCAATGAATCAATCAAGGAAATCATCATCATCTATAGGGATGTCACAAAAATCTAGTGCTCAGGGGGAATATGGGCACCCAATAACCTCTGGAATTATCTAAATCCTAGAATCCTAGGCATCCTATGTGATGTTCTAACTAGGACAGGTTTCTAAGATGCAATCGACAACCTCATATTTTTCCCAATGCAAGGAGGAATCCCAAAAACACTATTAATTCTGTTAATTATAACATTGAATACTAGATCTTGATCTCACTAGGCATCCAAAGATTTATAGGAATCAAGTACTTTTAATTCAAACATTAATTTATAGGTAATGTCAATTTTCATTAATTAATAGATGGATCCCAATCTATTGAGAATCCAACTCGATATATATATATATTAATCCATATAGATACATAGGCATAAAAATATATATGATTATAACCATATGCAACATTCCATTTTATCTCATTAAGGATTCAGGAAGAACATATATTCATTATAATAGATAGGTAGGATCGGGTCCTAAGTGTCCTTAGAACCTGACCACAAAAGTAGTTAATGGAAGAATGTCCCTCAAACACCACTATTTAATTAATAATTTTCTAATTATAGTCAATTAAAATTTAATTAATAAATGTATTGAAACTTAACTTGCAATTAGAGGGTTTTCTAAATTCTAGGACCCATCTTATTATGACTTTGACCTTAGTTGTCATGTTGGTTAATCCATGCTTTAGGGGATACCCTTGGTCATCAATACCCATTATCTATGTTCTCTTACCAGGGTCTTAATATGATCAGGGAACCCTAATTGAGTCTCTTTTGAGACATTAGATAAAATTGGGAACCCTTCTCGAGTTCCCCTCTAAGTCCTAGATCAAGTATGAAGCCCCCTCCCCAAGAGGAAGGCCACCCATAATGCATACCCTCTAAAACATCAGGACCTATAAGACCTTGATGGGATTATGTGGTTAGTATTTTAGTTATAAAACCCCCAAGGATAACCCTAATAGTTCAAAATAAACACCTTATTAATAAATTTTATGAAGTAACCTAAGTCTAGGTGCAATATTTCTATCTCACACACTCCCGATGTAGGGATCCCCATCAGAGTCTATTTCAACATAAGACAATGGTTTATAGTAAGTTCATGACCTATGGTGGATCAGGAACTTAGATGGTGCCCAAGGGAACAATGTTTCCCTTATAACAATGCACTATATATATATATATATATTAAGGAACATGATTTATTTAAAACTATTTAACATTGTTATTTAAGAAGCTTAACTAATTTAATTGAAAAATACATTAAATTTAAGAGTTCCTCACTATCAATTGTAGAGACCAATCACATCACATAACACATACATGTGGGAAAATGGTGAAGGATCCCTGAACAAGTGCGCAATATATAGAGGAATGAGTGGGATTCCCCCTCTAAATAATCAGTGGAGAGGGTGATTTTAATCACCCCCTAAAAATCCAACAGGCTAGTTTGTGGATACGTTACCATTTTAGCTACAGGAGCCACCCAACCAATCTAGAGGCACTAATAAACCCACCAATATGACTCTAGATACACATTTACTGTGTAAAATATCTATCTTGAGGGGTTCCAAGCCTCATAACTCATTTTCGAATCCCAATACTCAATTTAACAGGACCACTTGTTGGAAAATTATGATTATTCTTAAATTAAAAATGCCCATATGGAATTGGATCCTATAAACTCATTCCCACTCTAATGGCCATGTTCCTCCTCAGAATGCCTAACACACTACCAAAGCGTCACTTTGAATATATGACACTTAAACTTCCAAAACCCAATACAATTCTCATAACACCTTCCAAATCATCAAGACAATAGTTTCTCAAGCATGTATACCTTGACACACATTTTTTTTCTTCATATGGTTTATTACTGAGCCTAGGTGCTCCCGCTATAGGTTTAAACATTTAATAGCCAATTCCAAGACATGGTGCCTCCACTATCAAAATTTTCTACCAAAATATTCTCTTTGTATCATAATTATTTCCCCATCATGGCTCTTAACTCACCACACTCAATCACACATGATAAAATTATTCTTGGTCCTTAATTGTGATCTAAATTGTCCAAACTCTAGTTGACCTAGTTCAAACATGATTTTGATCACTTTTCCTTAAAAATTAATTTCCAATCCGTGAAATATCACTATAATATCACATATTATGTGCACAATTTAGTCCCCCCCCCCAACACCATTAAATTATATTCATGAACAGTGGTTGGGGCTCCTCTAGATGACCCATCTTGAAAATGCATGGCTTCCACCATCAATGTGTTGTTAGCTCGGATAGGGTAATGGAAGATGTTCTAGGGGGTGAATAGGATAAATTAAAAAATTTAATCAAATCAATTTATTAATTAAATTATTTAATAGAGTTAATTTTTATAGTTAAAAATTATTGGAAAAAGTAAATAACATAAGGATGTTTTTATAGTATTTTGGTTCGAAGTGGGCCAAATCTACTCTTATATCTCTATACTATGTGAGAGATATGTGTGCACTAAAAATTATTTTTGAGGGGGAATCATAGCCCAATTAAAAAATCCTTTTCTAGTGGAGGGATAACCACGCCACTAACTTTTGTATGGGGAGCCACAACCCTTAAAACCTAAATTTAGAAACTCGGAGTCAAAACCCAAACAGTCCTGACTTTAGATATAGGGAGTCACAATACATGGATCATGACTTTAGAATTCGGGAGTCACAACCCAAGGAAAAATAATAACAAATAATTATTTTATGTGTAAAAGCATAAATAGAAACATAGAGTGTGTGTGAGAGATGAGAAATACTGTTATGGACTCAGAAAGTAGAAAAAATAAAATAAACAATGAAAGAACTAGTATTGGTTCTTGATATTTGTATCAGTATGTCTCATCAAGGAAATTGTAGTTGAATAAGAATTAATTTTACAATCAAGAGAATTTCTAGGTGATGAAATAGAGTCTCACAGGAAGTTGCAAATGCGCAACATGTTTAAAGTTCACAACTCTTTCTCTTTGAAAAAATAGATTATTGAATATGTTAACCCATGTATCTTTTTTTTCCTGCCAGGGAGATATATATATACACATAATAAATCTTAAGCAATTTCAGAAGATCCTATTCCTTTGGATATTCAAAATAAATGGAGTCAAGAGCTTTCATAAATATATTCATAAAAAAAATACATCATCATTTCCTCTTTATTCCTATAGAATAAATCTTAAAAATAATTTAAAATAATTTGAATTACTCTTCCAAAAATATATACAGAAAAATAATAGATCTGGATGATTTTTAAACTCTCGTTTAAACCCATTTAAACTTAGTAAATACAGCTCCAAAAAACCAGCATCACAATTCAGAAGTAAATTCAAATATTTGAATTTAAATAATCTTGAATCCTATGAATTTATTGAAAAAATTTGTTGAAAATTTTATTAATTTTTATCTCTAAATATTGAACAAAAAATATCAAAAATCTCTTTGATCATAATCCTTAGATTTAATGTTAATTTATTTTTTAGAAAAACCGTTTAAAATAATCCATATAAATATGAAAAAAAAATTCTCTATAAAATCACAAAGAGACAATAGAAAAGTAGGGTACAAGAATTTAGGGTGCATGAAAGTAAGATACATAAAAGTAGGGTACGCAAAATTAGGGTACACGAAAGTTGGGTTCACAAACCATACTTTTATAAAAGTAGTGTAGGGTTCATTAAAGTAACGTAGGGTTCATAAAGGTAACATAGGGTTCATCAAAGTAACATAGTGTTCATAAAATTAAGGTATATTTAATCCAATTAATGTGGGGTTCATAAAAATATCATAGTCGAACCATACTTTGTGAAAGTAGGGTTTTCGAACCATACTTTGTAAAAGTAGGGTTTTCAAACTATACTTTTTAGAAGTAGGGTTGTTGAACCATAGTTTACTAAATTATGGTTACTAAACCATACTATGAAAAAGTATGGTTTTCAAACAATACTTCACAAAATTAAGCTTTTCGAACCATACTTTACAAAAATAGGGTTTTCGAACCATATTTTACGAAAGTAGTCTTGTTGAACCATACTTTACAAAAGTAGGGTTTCCAAACCATACATTGTGAAAGTAGGGGTTTTGAATCATACTTTACAAAAGTAGGGATTCTAAAACATAAGTTTTGAAACTAGGGTTGTTGAACCATACTTTGTGAAAGTAGGGTTTCCGAACTATACTTTACGAAAGTAGGGTTTCTGAACCATTCTTTTGTGAAAAAACTTGACAACATACTTTAACAAAATTCAAAAAAATATAGGATATTAACATAAGATTAAGACTTTTGTAAATGATACTTATTTATAGAAAAATGTATTATATTTACAATAAATCAACAATAAAATAAATCTGACTTCCACAGCTCCTGAAATTATCAGAATACAGAATCAATAATATTCACGAAAAATAGCAGTTATGAAATAGTGTTGCAGAACTTCAGAAAATTAAATTACCATTCAAACTACCATTTTATACTTTGATGTAAACAAATTAATTAAATATAAACATGTTTTATTTCAATAAAATCAAGTTTCATTTGAATTAGATAACTATATAACATTCATTAAATTAAATACAGTAACATTTCAAAAATTGTAGACTATAAAGTTTCTAAAACAGAAGTGGTAGGTTCACTAAATTTTTAGAATACTGGAAAAGCATTTTCATACTTCCTATTAAAATAATTAAGTTTATATAAATCTATTATCTATTCAATGTGATAATAATAACAAAAATCCAAACAATTTTTATTGAGATATCATCAAAATATAGAGGAAAAGTAATCAAACAAAACAAAAACAAGCACATGCACAAACAATCCCCCCCCCTTTTGTTTGATTAAAAAACCAAAACATTCCAAGAAATTAAAAATAATTTTTAAAACATTTAAAACCAAGTTATTTATCCCCATTTTTTCAAATAAAAAAATTTAAAACAAACTCCTCCTAAACAAATTTAGTAGTAAAAAGTTAAAATTCCAACATACCAAGATCAAATTTAATTTTTTTCAAAATCAATAGAGTCTAAAGGCTTTGTCAAAATATATACTAACTGATTTTCAAAAGGGATGAATTCTATAACAATATCACCCTTACTCACATGATCTATAATAAAATGAAATATAAGATCAATATGATTTCTTCTAGAATGTTTTAAGTGGTTTTTAGAAATGGAAATTAAAGAATTATTATCACAATAAATAGGAATTTTATCAACATAAACAGAAAAATCACTTGAGGTTTTCTTAATCTATAAACATTGAGAGAAAATACTTACAGTAAAGCTATACATAGATTCTATAGTAGATAAATAAATAGATAGTTGTTTCTTAGATGACCATGAAATTAAAAATTTTCCCAGAAAATTACACATACCTCGTGTGCTTTTTCTATCAATTCTACATCATCCAAAATCAGATTCAAAATAAGATGTTAAATCAAAATAGTTTTATTTTTGATAAAATAAACTAGAATCAATAATTACTTTAACAAATCTAATTATTATTTGTACAAATTTAACATGACTTTCTTTAGGTCCAGAATGAAATATTACACATAAACAAACACTAAAAATGATGTTAGGTCCATATGTAGTTAAATATATAAATCTACCAAAAATGCCTATATAAATTTTAAAACTAATATATTTACTATATGGATCAATATCTAATTTATAATTAGTACCCATATGTGTTTTCATTAATATAGATGAATTGATAGTAAATCGTTTAACTGACTATTTAGAATACTTAGATTGATTAAGAAAATTTTCTTATTTTCTTTGAAAATTTTGAAGACCAAGAAATAACATTAATTCTTACATTAAAATAATGTCAAAATCAGAATACATTAAAGTATAAAAATTATTGAAAATTATTTCACTAGAGGAACCAAAAAATATATCATCAACATAGATTTGAATAATAAAAATTTAATTATAAGTTCTCTTGATAAAAAGTGTTGGATCAACATTGCCTTTCTTAAAACTGTTATTTAACAAAAATAAAGAAAATATTTCATACCAAGAATGAGGTTCTTTTTTTAGATCATACAATTATTTAAATAATTTAAAAACATGATTAGGAAATTTTTCAATTTCAAAACCAGGGGGTTGAGAAACATAAACTTTTATAGTTATAAAAATATTTAAGAACTCGCGTTTTACATCCATTTGATATATTTAAAACCTTGAAAACACTTAAAATACAACAAAATTATAATTTCCTCTAACCTAGAAACTGGTGAAAATGAATCTTCAAAGTCCATATGTTCTTATTGAGAGTATCCTTGTGTAACAAGTCTGGCATTGTTTTTAACAATCTATCCAGATTCATCTAGATTGTTTCTAAAAAACCATTTAGTTCCAATCAATAGCTTATCCTCAGAAAATTATACTAATGTAAAAATATTATTTCTTACTGACTGATTTAATTCAAATTTAATAGAAACAATCCAGTTTCTATATTTTATAGCACCATTAATATTAATAGGAACAAAATCAGAAATAAAATAAGAACTGGCATAATAATTTAAAATAAAATTTCTAGCTTTCACACCAGAATCAACATTTCCAATAACATTTTTAATAGGATAATCATTATGAATATTCCATGATTTTGGATTAGGTTGAGAAGGATTAGACTCCCCATCAAATGATTCATCCCTATTTTTTGGAACTTCTGCACCAAAATTAAAATCTATAAACTCATCACCAATAACATTAGAATCAAAATTTATTTTAACATTTTTTTCATCAAACATAACATGAAAAAATTCTTAAATAACCAAATATATTTTATTATAAATGTTATAAGCTTTAATATTATTATAATATCAAAGAAAAATTCCTTCAACACTTTTAACATCCAATTTATCTGAATTACCTTTTGAATTTAAAATAAAACCTTTTCAACAAAAACTCTAAAGTAACCAACTTTAGGATTTTTATTTTTAGATAATTCATAAGTAATTTTCTTTAATAAAGGTCTGATAATAATTCTATTTGAAATATAACATTCATAAAAAATGGTCTTATCCCAAAAATATCTAGGAAAATTATATTCACTTAACATAGTTTGAGGCATTTCAATAAGTGTTCTATTTTTTAATTTTACAACACCATTTTTATATGGTGTTCTAGGAGAAAAAAATTATGAAAATGGACATTAATTTTAAAAAAAATTAAAATATAAATTATGAAATTCACTACCATTATCACTAATAATATAAATAATCATACAACCCTTTTAATTTTGAACTAATTTACAAAAATTAGTAAATCTATATAAAGTATCATTTTTATGAGCAAGAAAATATACACATGAAAATCAATTATAATTGTCAATAATCACTAAAGTATATTTCTTTCCACCAAGACTAGAAATCTGATTGGGGCTAAATAAATCAATATGTACTAGTTATAAAGGATTATTAGTACTTATTTGATTGATGGGTCTAAAGGAAATTTTGTTTTGCTTCCCTTTTATGCAAGAATCACATACATGAAGATTTTCTTTCTTTAAGGAAGGTAGTGGTATCACATTCTCATGTTTTGAGAGTTTATAAATCATTATGAAATTAACATGTCCTAAATGTTGATTCCAAAGGATGTTGTCATTTTTTACAACATTTAAATAGTTAACATGTTTCATAGTTAGTTTACCAAAATCAATCGTATAAATATTTTATTTTTTATTAGCATAAAATAATAAATAATCATATTTAAAAACTAAACATTTATAATTTTGAAATTCAAATTCCATTCCAACATCACATAATTTTGATATACTAATTAAATTATGTTTTATAAATTCAACATATAAAAATTTAGAAAGAAAAGTATAATTTTAAATTACATATTTACCAAAATCTTTTACTTTACCTTTGGAATTGTCACTGAATGTAATAGAGCCTCCATAATAAGTGTTGTAAGTGGAAAACATTTATAGGTCTCTAGTTATATTCCTAGAGCATCCACTGTACATGTACCATATGTTGTTCTTAAGACTTCTAAGGAATTTTTCATACAAAAATCAATTACTTGACAATTTTGGTACCCAAGTTACTTTTGTTCCAATAAGATTAATAAAAAATTCTTTAGGTATCCATATAGAATTTAATCATGTATTGTAAGGTACTTGAGATAATAAGGATTTAGATATATTAGTTTTTGTAAATCCCAAACATTATTCTAATCTAATAGAACAATCATTTGTATAGTAACCTTTCATGACACATTTAAAACAAGTAACAGTTGAAGTATAACCATTTTTACTTTTAACAAAATGGGTTTAAATATTTGAGTTAATATTATTTAATGACCAAAACCATATTTATTTTTATCAGTTTTAGTCATTGAAATCATCTCATGATATTTTCCATGACCTTGAATAAAATAATACTAACTATGTTTAATACATTCAACTTCCTTTTTAAAATTTTCATTCCAATATTGAATATATTTTAAATTTTCATAAAATTTTGAATGAGAAGTAGAAGAAATGTTACTTAGTTTTTCATTCTTCTATAAAAGTATTTTATCTTCATAAACAAGTTTCTCGTTATTTTCTTTATGATTATTATATAAATTGGTATCTTTGAAAATATCTTTTATTAATCATTCCATTTATTTCTGTAATTTAAAAACATTAGTGTTTTTAGAATCATATTCAAAACCAGAACATCCAGAATAAAGACTAAAATTACTAACCTTGTCTATTGATTCTGTTAAGCACATGTTAGAAAATTCTTTTTTATTTCTATATTTTTCACTAGATTTAGATTCTTCTATACCACTCCATCTAGTGGTCAACACCTTTTTTCCATATTTTTCTATCTTTATTATTTAGTTTTGGGCAATCAGGTTTAATATTCCCTTTCTTCTTCCACTCGTAATAGGTTACATCTGAACCATTGTAATTTTTACCACCTTTATTATCTCCCTTATATTTTTCTTTCTGAGGTTTTCTTCTAAACTGGTTTTTGAATCCTTTCTTTTTCATTCTTTTATAAACTCTAGACATAATCTAAGACATGCATTCTTTTTCACTATCCTATTGATCAGAATTATAAAATTCAGTAGAAACAATATTTACATATTTAAAAGCTACCCCTTTTCTTTTTGTGGTCTCCTTGTCATCTATGTTATTTGGTTTCAGTTCATTTTGGATTACTGATCCAATCAATTCATCTAGTTACCTCTCTTTTAAATTATTTCTTTCATCAATTACAAACATCTTGGAATACCATTTCTTTAGTAATTCTCATAGGACTTTTTCAACTAGTACTGGGTTTTTGAGATCTTCTCCGAGTGAATTCATTCCCTTCACAATGCTTGTGAATCTATGGAACATCTCGGTTATTGTTTCATATTCACCCATATTGAAATCTTGGTACTCAGTATGAATCATTCCAAGCTTGTTTCAGATCAATTTGTCTAAGACAAGGTGAGTAACTTGTAGAATATTCCAAATTTCATGAGCTTTCTTACAAGAAGTCGCATGACTAAAAACACTACTATTAATAGAAAAATATAAAATATTAATAGCTTTTTAATTTAAAACATATCTTGTAGCATAATTTACTGTAAGAGTATCTGGGTCAGCTTCAGGTAGTGTATACTTGTTTTGACATGATAGACTAGTGCTCAATGCTCAAATATTTGAGGTAAGCCTCCATTCGGGATCTCTAGTAACCAAAATCATTACCATAAATATGAGGTGTCTTTTGAGGAATCCAAGCATCATTCATGTTCAAACTTACCATATTATAAGATCTTTTCCTTGGAATTTGTGGTCTTGGAATAGGTTATCATAATTAAATATAGAATCAGACTCTTTAAAAGGGTTGGATAAATTCTATAAGGAACAGCCAATGATAACAATGTTTGGGATCAAGAAAGAGAATGAATTAGCTAAATTATTCTAAACATGGTATCCATCTGATACCAATTTTTTGATAGGGTAATGGAAAATGGTCTAAAGGGGGTGAATAGACTAGATTAAAAAAATTATTCAAATGAATTGATTGATTAAATTATTTATCATAGTTAATTGTTATAGTTAAATAGAAGTGGAAAAGGTAGATAACACAAGGATTTTTTTATAGTAGTTTGGTCTAGAGTGGGCGTCCTTTACTTTTATACTTCTCTACTCAGTAAGGGATAAATGTGTACTAAAAATTATTTTTGAGGGGGAATCATAATTGAATTAAAAAATCATTTTCTAATGGTTGGATAACCATGAAACTGACTTTTTTATGGGGATTCGAAACCCTTATAACCTGTCTTTAGACACTAAGAGTCACAACCTGAATAGTCTTGACTTTATATACAGTAAGTCATAACCCTTAGATCCTAAATTTATAATCTGGGAGTCACAACCCAAGAAAAAATAATATCAAATGATTATTTTGTATTTAAAATCATAAACATAAAAATAGAGTGTGTGTAAGAGATGGGAAATAGTGTTACAAACTCAGAAACAAGACAAAAGAAAATAAACAATGAAAGAACTAGTACTAGTTATTGATATTTGGATAAGAATTTATTGTCAATAAAATTTTATCCAAAGAATAATTAGTTCATCACTTCAGATAATGTTCAGGTGATTAAATAGTGTCTCATAGGATGTTGCAAATGCACAACAGGTTCAAAGTTCACAACAATTTCTATTTGAAAAAAATAGAGTATTGAATATGTTTACCCATGTATCTATTTTATTCATGCTAGAGATATATATAGAGAGAGAGGGAATAAATATTCAATAGTTGCATTAACTCTGCTTCCTTTGAATATTCAAAATAAATTGAGTCAAGAACGTTCATAAATATCTCTATAAAAAATCAGAATTGTTTATTCTTTATTCATGTAGAATAAATCTTAAAAATGATTTAAAATAATTTGAATAACTCTTCTAAAAATATCTCCAAAAAAATAATAGTGTTGAATGCTTTTAAAACTCTGATTTAAATCCATTTAAATTTAGCTAATACAGTTCCTGAAAACTAGCAGCACAATTCAAAAATAAATTCAAATATTTGGATTTAAATAATCTTGAATCCTACGACTATTAAAAAAGGAATTAAAAATTTTATTAATTTTTATATTTAAATATTGTATCAAAATCATCAAAATCTCTTCAAACATAATCTTTATATTTCATGTGAATTTATCCAGTAGAAAACTGTTTGAAAATAATCTATATAAATATGCACCAAATCAATTTTCAGCATAAAATCAGAAATAGGTAGTAGAAAATTAGGGTACATGAAAGTAGGGTATATAAAGGTAGGGTTGTTTCATAATTCCTTGGAATGTGTGTTCTGATTAGGAATCACTTCTTCCATGCGGTTTCCATTTCATTTATTTATAGAACCGAAAACCTCCACTAGTGGAAGAGGATACACCTACGGTGGTGGGGGTGGATGAGGCCGAGGCTACTGGGGAATAGGGTGAAGTGATGAGTCTTACCTCTATTCACTTTACATTAGAAAAAGGTCCAATATAAAGGAATAAAGGTGAAGGAAGTAAAGAGGATCAAGACTGTAACCTTCTACTTGAAAAAGATAGGGGCCTACACCCAGATGGCTTCCCTAGTGGATCTCAAGAGGGGAGGGAGACTTCTCATTTTCTTGAATGTAAAAGAAAGGGTAAACCATACCTTCCCTACTAGTGACCCGAGGTTCTAGGTTTTAGATAAAAAAAGGGGAGGATAGAACTCAAACCACAATCCTCCAAACTGGGAACTTCCCAACACAGTTTCTGGGATAAAGGACTATGTGACTACGGATATACAAACCCACAAACACTCCATGAATCCTAACCCCATTTCAAAAAAAATGTGGGGAACCTCTGACTGTGGATATACAAACCCAAATAGAAGACATGATAATGTTCCCTTCCCACAGGATTAATATATCAGGAGGTTTTGGTGGAGGCTTTAACTTAGTCCCTTTCAAATAAAGGAACCAAGGAATGAATATACCCTGCCATGAGTGGCCTTAAAGTGGGTTTAAAAGATGATTTGTAGGCCCCACATGCATCTATGCCGCATAGGTATCCCGTGTAGGTGTTCCATGTAGGTACCCCACATACGTGTGTCGCGTAGGCCCTAGTGATGACTGAAGAAAAATGCTTCACATAGGGGAACCAGACATATTCAAGCTTCGAGCTGTGAATACTTTCAAAACATTCTTATCTCCTCTAATTATCTATTCTATCGTGTTTTTAAAGAGCTACCTGAGACAACTTGAGGGATCTGAGTGAAAGTTCTATGCAATGGGATCTTCAATAAGTCTTTAAACTTTTTTTATTATTTAAATGAGGACCTTGATGGTTCTATTTATAGGATAGAAGGGGGGATGGTCGAAAAAAATTTGGCACTGTAGGTCGGCTGCGTAGCCCTTCCATGTAGTTCTTCCATGTAGGTGTCCAGAAAGTATCCTGGCATGCAGGTCAGCCATGCGGGTCGACTACGTAGGTCCGCCACGTTGGTCTTTCGTGCAGGGAATCTAAAATTTGTCTTTAATTTTATTTATTTGAGCTTCATATTGAAAATTTTAAATATCCATGGGCCTCCTTTATATCATTTTTGTCTTACTTAGGAGTGTCAACAAAATCCCCCCCCCCCTCAGGATTGCATCCGATTAGAAAGAGGGTCAAGTCCTGAGGTAAGATGTTGGGAAAAAACTATAGAGTCATTTTTGAGCCACGTAGTCTTGTCGTGTAGATATTTCACATAGGTATGTCACAGAGTTATTCCGTACAGGCATTCCATGTAGGCCTATTTATATCTATAAATAGATATTTTCCATTACGATTTTCTTCACCTAAGCTCTCATATTTTCTACTCTCATTGTATAGCTTATTCCTCCAGCCTTGCCACATTTTGCCCTCGCATAGTTTCCTTTAAATTTTCTAAGGTGAAACAATTTGAGCGATGGAGCTATATGTAAGGACTTCGTTGAAGGATTTTCACTAGGACCCTTTTTGAAGGACCTACGTAACTGACCTCATTGAAGGAACTACGTGAATCATTTCCTTTGCCAAAATATTAAATCCTTTTAAGCTGAAATTTGAATTTCCTTAAGTCGAGATTTTAACCTAATAGGGGTAACTCGGTAATTCTTTTGTAAGAAATAAATCATTTGATAACCATTATTGAGGAAGATATGGCTCTTTAAAATGACATGATGAAAATCGTCAGACTACACTATTATGATGTTGTTGAAAGTACTATTAATGGACTATAGAAAGGTTTAATTCCATATCAACGTGAATATCCATAGAGTCACTATCTACCCCTATACAGCCATTGGATTTTTCAAGATTCCCATATTCCGTCTATTAAGAAATACTTCCCAAAAAATTGGTTTCTCCAGTACTCCAATTGTCCTTACATGAATATTACTGTGAGGGGTATTCCAGTTCATGAGGGAACAATTCCTATTGGATGCATCCTTCACCATAGTGGTTGTACTCCTGATATGAAAGATCATGTTGTAGAACCAAGGCCACATTGCTATGATTAAACCTTTTGTGCTTCCCAAACAGACCAGTCTAGTGGTTGGAAGGAATACTAACATCTTTGTTCTGAAGGAGGAGCAAAATTGGAATGGATGTGAGCATTTTGGGAATGCCGGACTTGTAAAGAATTCAGGAAAGAGCTATCAGATGATCATATTTATAAATCTATATAGATGGGGAAAACTTATCTTTATAATAATGACTTCATTCCTGAATTTTTTATCCAATGGAGTCCTCAAATGAATACTTTCCACTTGACGCATGGTGAGGTCAACATCTTTTTATGGGATATTTATCCAATATCTGGGGCTCCCATTCTTGGGGAAATTTAAGATGAGTTTATTCCACCAGTAATAAAATGGGGTGATGTTACCAGAACAACACCGTTGTCTCATTAATTATTCAAAATATAAAAGAAATTTCCCAAATAGAAGAAATATATTTATATCATAGTGTGGATGGAATCCTTTTTAGAACCAACAACAGAGAAAGGTCCCACCTGTGTACATCCTACTGTTGATCCTTCTGTAGATAATCGGGGTAGTTCAGGAACATATTGGCCCATATTGGAGATAGGTGACTACAATAAATGGGGCTATAAAATAAAATTTGATATTTATGAAAAGGTACTCATAGCCAGCTTCCTTGCAATCTGGATAAGCATTTATTTGCTTCCATTTCGTGAGTCCAAAGGATGCGTAAGGCAAGGGAATTTTTTTATTACAGATAAATTTGTATAAGGAAAGTATATTTGATTATCAACTCCTATATTAGAAATAATTTATTATTCTATACTACATTTATACTATCATAAGGGTCCATTTAGACTTTCAGGTCCATTCCAACTGTTGTGTGGCTGGATTACAGCACACTTTTCTTCATACTTAGTGTTAAATTTAGTTAGAGTCCCAAACGGTCAATTCACCCCATTTTTATAGAATGTTTCTACTATTCATCATCAGAACTTGAGACTTAATGTAGTGCTAAGGGAATTTAATGCATCAGGTGAATTCATCTTCTTTTCTTTTGGTATCCCACCAACTGGAACAATTATTGATGAAGGTAAGGAAAAAATTATGATTTGAGGTCTTATATGATGGCATTCAAGGATAGTGTATTATCAACCAAGATTGATGGTGAAATTATTTGTGAGGATTACGTACCTTATAGGTCTTCTCTCCAGTTCAGATGTCTTCAACAATCAAACAATTTTCCTCCCATGTATGTTAGAAATGATAAGCACCCAATGGTAGCGAGGAAATTGTGGATTTTGATGGCATTATAGATATCCAAATTATCAATTATGTTTCCTACATTAGATGAATCAATCGGATTGGAAGCTAGATATGCCAAAGCTTTGTCTTATTCATACCCTTAGGGGGATTTTACAAAATTAATATATTGGGTGGTGGCCACAATGACTATTGTGCGTAATAATCATGGTAAGAAGTCCAAAACAAAAGATGATATAGAAGCTTTATAAGTTTCAAATCCTTCAAAACATCTTCGTAGAAGGTATACTAGTAAGACCAGAAATTAGATAAACAATACCTCTGTCACCAAGGCAATCCAGTTGTCACCGTCAAAAAGAGATTCCCATCCCATCTGTTGAACTTTATGAAGAAGAAGAGAGACCTAAATAGGCTCACTAGTCAGAAGGTGTTGCTTTTTCTCCACAGCCAACCATACCGAGATAGAATTATTTGTGGCCTTCATCCATTCAATTTTGGGGGATCTTGACTTGTGAACTTATGGATGCATGAGAATTCCTTCAACATGGCCTTTGGATACCATATATGGGTGACATTAAAGCCCCTTCTAACTGTAATCTGGATAATAACCTGGCTGAAGTATAGGAGTATATTGTAGAGCTTGTGACCTTTATATATGAAACTAATGAACAAATCCCAAACTCTAAATGATTATATGATATTATGGAGCTAGGGATATTTTAAGGGGTAATTATTAACCCTGATGATGAATGGGACATTTATGTTAATACTGAGAATGTATGTTACTTTTTTTTATCAATTAAAATTTTCCATTCACCATCATTAATCTTGATGAGATTTCATTTTGCAGCTTGAATTCATGGAGGGAACCTCCGGACAGGTTCTCGGGTCACCAAGGTATAGACCTATAGATTCTCCCATAGACACATCCAATGATCCTCCCAAGTCTCCAAAACTTTCTCTAGGAGAGAAAATCATGACTGGGGTATTGGAGACAGACAATCCTCAGCGATTACCTCAGATTTTTCCTTCTAATAGAAGTGTTTCAATTTCTCTACAAGCATATGAAAAGAAATGTAAGAGATCAGTGAGAGTGGTCCAAAGTGTTCTTCGAAGAAGTAAGTATTTATAATTTCCTCTGGCATTATGATATTCTTGATACACTTTGGTAATCATGTTTATCCTCTTGAAGGATCTTCATCTCTCTCCTCTCTTAAGGGATTAAGAGATGATACCTCAAGACCAGAGATGGAAACCCTTGGAGAAACACAGGTTCATGTTGATGAATCTGTTACTTTGATGAATAATACATAAAAAGGTGTAGTTGTATCTACTCCTATTTCTATTGAGAGAGAAAAAATTCATGGTAATTTCAATTACATTTATCTTGAATATTAAATACTTTTCTAATATTCTTCTCTTCAACATATCTCAGATTAGTTTCCCTTGCCAATGGATCCTGCAATAATCAATGCTGATATTCCTATTACTCTGGAAGGAAGGAATGAAGATCCTGGGAAATCTAAAGTAGATACTGGTGTTGATACTAACCTAAAAAGATCTAATGGTGTTGTACCAGCTGAAGAAATAACATAAAAAAATTTCAGCGGAACCAATTTGGACATCAACCAACATTTTTGGGATACCTTAAATGGTGTGGATGCTATAACATTCCAAGCTGCATAAACTGAAATGGACACCCTTAATCAAAACATTGATAATACAGGTTCCATCAAGGATTTTGGGGATTTTCATGAGGAATTGAAAGGACATAAGTTCTTATTCTCGCATTTTTTCATATATAACTATTCTTATCTTACTTGATATTTCACATCAAAGTTCAACTTATGCAACTTTGTCTGCAGAAAATATTGCAAAGGACCTTCAAGAACAGGGTATTCCACACTATCTTTCTTCTATTGAAGCTAGATAAATACTTACTAAGGACCCCATGTTGAGAGACATTCTAGAGCCTTCAATTATGAAAACTAGGGAAACTTCGTAAAATTATCCTCCTCAATAAACATATGCTCATGTTACTGAAGTTGAGAAGACTGGGGATGAATTCAATCAAGAACCTAACTTATCATTGGGTAATGTTATCGACTTTCTAGATCATGCTATATTTCTAAAATTGTTATGAAAAAGAAAATGATCTTGATTCATCATTTAGGTTTATCATCTCCCACAACTAGATCAGAAGTTGAAGCTTCTATATTGGCTCAAACATCAGTAGAAGGTGAAGCATCCACTGTTCCGAGAGAAGCAGAACAAGTCACCTCTTTAAGTGATTTTTTTCCAGAGTAAATTCTACCCCATGGAAGTGAATCAGATTCAGATTCAGATATTTAGTATTCTCTTAGTATGGAATTTAATAATACATGGAAACATATATGAAAAATAATTGCTGAGAATCCTTTGGATGAGTTGTTGTCCCATTTAGGAAAACTCTTAGCACTATTCTGTGTATTGGGTTTCAGTGGAATTAATTATTGACCAGTCTATGATAAAATAAAAGAGACCATTCATCAATGGGAGAAGGAACATAAGTTGTGGAAAGATATTGAATAGGCTAAATGGTTTAATAATATTGAGAGATTCCAAGCTACAGTAGTTTAGGCATAGTATGATCATAGCAAGAAGTCGATCGAAGTTAGCCAAAAAATTAAAGAAGTGATGAAGGAGCTGATGTATCTTCAATGGTAAATGTATTTTGTTCATAAAAAATTTGATAAAATGAACCAATTATTGGGAAAAACCCAGTTGGAAGGGATAACCACCATTTTAATTTCCAAAGAAGCACTTCGTCAAGCTGAGGAAGTTTAAGTACCTCAACTATCCCAACTTCAATAGGCATTCGATAGGGCTCGTGATGTTGTTCAACAAATGAAGAGTCATGTTGAGATCTTATTTTAACACATGACAGAGAGGCTTCATTCTATAGATACCCCTTTGATTTTGTATAAAGGAAATGAATTTTTTCTCCAATCATATATTTCTTCATTATTACTTTCTATAATTTCAATATCAAAGGTAATGATGATGATGATTTTTTTTACATCAAACATTTATGTCATATAATCACAATTACAATAACAGTAATGGGGGTACTCATCATTATTTTTTAAGTTGATGGGATTAATGAGAATAGTTTGATTTTTACAAGGCTTACATAGACAAACCCCACAAAATTTGTATCTTTTGAATTTTTATTGCTCAATATTACTTAAACCATACAAAAAATGTACGTTTAGTGAGCTGAGACTTGACTTTTATCTAGATCTACCTTTTCAGGATTCTAATATGGTGAGTAACACATCTCTTGTTGTTAGTAGTTTAGATTCATGCATGTCAGACTAAAAAGGCTAAAATTTAAGGTCGAACATCTTTGACCATAAATTTTGAAATTGGATCCTAAACAAGGATCAGTGGCTAGGAATTTCTCTAATATTCTTTAATTAATTCAAAGGGGAATCTTGATTCATGATTTTTATGGTCATAAAATATAAAAATTGTATATACATAAAGGAGGTATCTTCCAAGAATGAAGTTACCATTATTTGACAAACCTGTTATGGGGGTTGTATTATGCAGGGCCAACTAGGGAATATGCTGCATAGTCAAACAATGAAATCTCTTGATTGATAGACCTGTTATGTAGGAAAATTTTATTCAAGGCCTCTTGGGGCACATACTATATATTCAAACAAAAGTGATCTTAGTAATTTAACATTTTATTGTCAATAGACAAGGTAAAATAAGATTTGGGTGACTCAAGACCACAGTGGGTGGTTTTTCCAAGGAAAAGGATTCTAAGAATAAAGAGTTATCTATGACGACATATGTCATGAATAGGAAAACCACTTCTATACAAATTTGGTGTATGATGAATTGTCAAAAATTTTCAGAAAGGTGCATTTCTGATATCATGATATGCAGTTTTAAGTCATGCAGTGAGGACATTACACTGTGTAGTTTTAAGTTATGTAGTGAGAGAATTGGGTGGCTTTAATTTAAGTTATTTATCTTTGACCAAAGGTTTGAGACTCTCTAATTTCTTGAAATTTTGTTTGGAAGAATATTACCATGTTCAAGTATAAAAGCGAAGAATTGTAAACTGTGATTTGGGAATTTTTCGATCCGAAGAATGATATGGGAAAAGGGTAAAAGGAATTAGAGGATGTATTTCCTAAGAACGAAGTTACCATTATTTTACAAGCCCATTATGGGGGTTGTATTATGTAGGGCCATCTAGGGAATATGCTACATATCCAAATAGTTACATCTTTTGACTAATAGGCTCGTTATGTAGGAAAATTATGCAAGGCCACCTAACGGCACATACTACATAGTCAGGAAAAAGAGTTCTCAAAAATTTAACATTATATTACTATAATCTGAAGAAAACTTATGGATATTCAGATTTTCCATAGCACAGAGTTCATTTTATGGAGAAAGGTGCCTAAATACGAAAAGAGTACTTCCAATCAATATTTCTAAAGAATCGGAGGAAGAGAATTTATATGAATTTCTGACCCAAACGTAATAAGTATGGTGTCTATTGTTTTAACTCATATGACTTGGACAAAAAATGGAAACAGTGGATGATATGTGGTAAAATTATCCAAGGACATTTCATATAGCTTTGAACACATGGAGAGGTAAATGTGTAAACTACGGTCTTGAAGACTTTTGGATCGAGAGAAAGGTAATGGAACAAATATACATGGATGACTGCATTAATATATAGATTCTTGTATATTATCATAAAATATTGAAGGGGAAAAAAGATACTTTAACGAAAAACAAAATTACCATTATTTGAAAAACCCGTTATAGGGGTTGTATTATGTAGGACCAACTAGGGAATATGATGCATAGACAAATAGTGGAATATTTTGACTCGGATACCTGTTATATAGGAAAATTATTCAAGTACACCTAAGGGCACATATTGAATATTCAGAAAAAAAGAGTTCTCAGATATTAAAAACTTTTCCAAAAAACGTAAGAAAGGTGTTGAATATTTGAAAGTATTTTGGATTAAGAGTGGGACATACGAAAAGGTGTAATGCTCAATGCATAGGAGAAATATTTGAATCAATATTGGCAATGCATTTGGAGTCCCATACATAGATCTAACTCATATGTAAAATGGGGGCTTTTCTTGATTCCTTGGTAGGATCTCTAAGGAGAGGACCCAAAATAAAGATTTCCACATAGGTTGTTAATTATAGGTAGAATAGAGATAAAAATTTATCTCGTGGCTGAGACTAGGATTTAAGGCCTATATGTCACTACGTATCTCAATGGAATGATAATCAATCCATACGTAGTTTTTGGGTGCTTTTCATTTAAATGTCGCGCAGCAAGGACATTATGTTGTGAAGTTTAGAGTCATGGAGTGATGAAATTAAATGATTCTGATTTGAAAAGGGAATATTGTGGATGGACTAGGGAATTAAACCTAGGTTTCACTATATATCTCATATAGATGAGAATCAAGCCATACGTTGTTCTTTGAAGATTCCCTATTCATATTTTATTTATACATAGGGCATAAAAGGGGGTTTTTTATCATGGTTGGGCCCAAGATTAGAGATCTAGGTGTCTCTAAATATCCCATTTAAATGATAATCAAGCCAAATGTTGTTCTTGAAATAATCATTTCCCACACTAATTGGGTTTGATGTGGGAGAAGAGGGCTTTAACACCTTCTAGAAGAATGGTTAATCTTAATACACAAAATGGTATGAAGATAAAACCATATATCTTAAAAATCACTATGTATAGATCTGTTTCATATACATGAGGATAAAAGGGAAATAAAAAATTTTTGGTTGCGACTTCACCCAAGATTGGAGATCTAGGTGTCCCTACATATCTCATTGAAAATGAGAATCAAGCCACATGTAGTTCTTGAAATGAGGCCCCTATGAAGATCTAATTCAGACATAGGGAGGTATGGAACTAATGAGCCACTAAGTAGTATCAATGATTTCAATGATGCTTTCACATGGAAGATCTTAACCTCAAATAAATAAGAGGTTAATCGTACAGTATATTGTCATGTAATGGGGACAAATGATGTCATGTAGTTTAAAATCATGTGATAAGAAAAAAAATTATATGAATTTTATCATCATGCAACATGGATTCATATGGTTGTTATGTAGTTTAATGTCTTGCAACTAGGATTTTGTGCTTTATAGTTTAAAATAATGTAGTGAGGAAAAATGATGCCAATTACACAAAATAATTCTTCAATAATCTTGCATTGGTTGGAGTTATAATAATTTATCCATCCTTTGAGATTAGGGAATAATCTCCATTTGAGAAGACCTTATGTACAGAGTAAGGTCCTTCCCACTTTGGTTCAAGTTTTGGAGGATTCTTTCCTGGTATCATTGGAGTCATGAGGACTAATACCAATTCTACTTGAAGAAATGAGTGGAGGCAGACTTTCTTGTTAAAAGCTCGTGCTATTCTATTCTGATAGACTTCCAAATGATGCAAGATATGAAATATCTTTTCGTCTAATAATTCTAGCTTATCAAATCACTTCTGATACTATTCATCTATAGATAACTGATCACAGATTGCAACTCGGAGTGATGGAAATTAAATTTCAATTAGAAAGACTACTTATGTGCCATATACCAATGAATATGGAGTTACACGAGTGGTAGTACAGGTAGTAGTCTTATAATCGCATAAATCATGAAAAAAAATTAGGAAAAGATTTCTTATCTTTATCTACCATCTTCTAGAGTATATTTGATAGGGTTTTATTGAAAGCATATATTTGTCCATTGGTTGTTGCATGATAGAGATATGAATGGTTGGATTTAATATTGTGTTCCTGATATAACTTCTTTACCTCAACAGAACATAAATTGGTGTCGATGTTCGTCAATATAGTATGAGGGGAAACAAATCTGGTGATGATGTTATCTTTGACAAAGCCAACAATGATTTTGGATCCAAATTTTTTGAGAGGTATTTCCTCAGCCCATTTAGAGAATAAATCAGTAGTAGTAAGAATATACTTGAAAATCTTAGCTGTAGCTGGTGGATAAGGTCCTACTACATCCATTCCCCATGTAGAAAATGGCTCGGAGTATTTAGCTATATGTAGAAACTATGGGGGTTGATGAATGAAGTTGAAATGCTGGAAGGGGTTAAATTTCTTGGTGAAATCTATGAAATCATGTATCATTGAAGGCTAGAAGTATCCAAGCCTTCAGATTTGATCAGAAATCATGTGCCCAGAATGGTGAGCACCATAAGCTCCTGCATGTACTTCTTTAATGACAACTGCATTTTCTTATCTGTTAATACACCTAAAGATGATTCTCAAAGCCTTTTTTGTAGAGGATCTTCTGGTGATCTGGACTATCATATAGAGTGAGATTGGTCACTCATCATTAGATCTGTTCTTTTTTATCTCTATCTAGTGGAAGTAATCCATTTGGAAGGTATTCCATGATGGTTATATTTTATCCAATGGTATGATCATGTAGATCATAAATAGGGATAATTTAATTAATTTCCTCCATTCTGGTTTGAATGAAAGGTGAAACCACACGATAATGGGTAATACGAATGATTTTTTTGTCCCAGTTTGGATCTGTTGGGGCTTTGGCTACATTATCCAATGCATCATCTTGGGCATTTTGTGATTGCAGGACATAAGACAACGTTGGATCTAAGGGAAATTTAGCCATTAACCTTTTGATGTAATCACACAAAGGGATTAAATATTCTTTTCTGATAGCATAATCCTTGTTGATTTTTTTGATTACCAACTCTGAATCACCTTTATCTTTCATGTGGTTCACTTGTACCTGGAGCACCAATTCCAGGCCTGCAATGAGATCTTGATATTATACCTCATTGTTGGTACCACCTTATGATAACATAAAGGAATATAGCAGCACAGATTTTTCTAGGGAGATAATTATAATTACTAATACAACATTTTTTGATTTTAGGGTTTTCCATTCTCTTTCCCATTGGAATTCTGTAAAAACCATCAAATTATATTTATCATGTTTGAATATTATCATGAAAAGAGAATACATCTTCATCAAGAAGTTTAGTATTCAAAGAGGTATCTTCTGCATATGGATGCTCAGCAAGAAAGCCTTCCAAGGCTTGGCCTTTTATTTCTTTATGAGGCACGAATTGGATGTCAAAATACTGCAAAATAACTACCCACCATGCCAAACATCCCATAATCATAGGATGACTAAGGATAAATTTGAGCGGGTTATTGCGAGATACTAAGTGAACCTCATGATGTTGCAATTAGTTCCATAAATTCTAAACTGCAAAGATTAATTCTAGGAAGCACTTCTTGATACATGAATATTGAGTCTCTATGTCAAGCATAGTCTGACTGAGATAGTAAAGGTTGTTTTCATTCCTAGCATCATTCTTTTGGGAAAAGAAGGCACCCAGTGATCACTCTAGAGATATCACAAAGAGAATATGTTGATTTCCTTCAATAGGTGGCATTAATACTAGTGTACTAAAGGAATATTTCTTGAGGGTATCAAATTCCTCTTATAAGTATTCATTCCATTGATAGGTGACTCCCTTCTTCATTAATCTAGTGAAGGGTAAACACTTGCCTACCAAATTGGTGATAAATTTTTGAATATAGGCCAAGTGTCCTTGAAGTCCTCTTAATTATTTCAAATTTCTCGTGGGTGACATGCCAAGGATTTCTTTCTTATTATCAGGATCAACTTCGATTCCATAATAGAGTACAATGAAGTCTAGTCATTTTTTTCAGGTTACCCTAAAAGTACATTTCAAGGGATTCATCTTCAAATTATGTTTCTGAAGTTTACTAAATATGGTCTCAAAATTGGTCAAGTGATGGGAACATTGTATGGATTTAACTATTAGATTGTCCACATAACATTCGACAAATTTTCCTAAGATGGGTTTTGAAGATATGGTTCATGGCACATTGATATGTTGAATCTTCATTCGTTAAGCCAAAGGGCATTACTCGATAGGAAAACACACCTTGAGGGGCTTAAAAGTCTATTGACTCTTCATCCTCTAGGGACATTTGGATTTGATTGTACCCATAGTATACATCCCTGAAGGAGAAAGATTCATAGCCATATTTTTCATTAATTAAAATCTATGTGATTGGAACTGGAAAGTCATATTTGGTAAAATGCCGGTTAAGACCTATGAAATCAATGAAAACTCTAATTTTCCCATTTTTGTTTTTCACTGGGACAATGTTGGCTAGCCATTTGAGATATTTCACCTCCCTGTCAAATTTATCCTTGACAATCTTATCGACTTCAGCTTCAATTTTAGAGGCATGAGTAGGGTGTGTTCTTCTTGCTGCCTGGTTGAATCCTCGATGCTATTTTGGAAAACCCAAATGATGAGTGGATACATGAGAATTAAGTCTTGGAATTTATGTATAGTTCTAATAAAATATATCTCGATGTTTCTTTAGAAATGAATCATGCATATCTTTCTCTTTAGAGGTCATGGACACACTAATTAGAGTGGGCATGGATCTTCTTTTGTACCCATATTTATTTCTCTGAGCTCATCCACAGTAGTGGAGACATCTTCCTCAAATGCTGGAGGAGAATCACGGAGATTTTCATCTTCTTTTACATTTCACTTCTTCTGTTTCTACTTACACAATAGGTGATGAAGTAAAAACTTCAGAGCTAGGGGAGGATTTAGTATTCGAACATCCTGAAGAAGAAGAAACCATTTCTGACCCTATTAATGATGAATGGTATTTCTGGAGCATTGAAGAGGAGATGATGGATTTAGAATTGACATCCTTTTTCTTCCTCTAGTATTATGACAACTTCTTCTAGCCTGATTAATGAAGTAAATACTTACTGGAGTTCTGTGGATGAAATGAAGGTATCTCCATTTAATCTTTCACCACTTCTTGGTAAATCAATAATTTCTCCTATGTTGTCAAGTTCAATTTCAGTAATTGACATTATGGAAGTTATTGGATGAGTGCTTGGATTTGGGTCTATCCATTCAATTTAATTGATAAGAAACATATAATCTATACTCAAATGTTTTAATGGATTAGCTAGGATATTTTCCAAACCATTTGGATCATTGATTCTTATTACCTCTTTAGTCATGAACCATGTTCCCTTCATGTGATAGAATTATTCTTCAATATACTGAGATTCAGACATTTTTAAGGGAGCCTTGTCACCATAAAATGAACCAATTTGTACATTGAAGAAATACTTGAGACATTGGTGATATGACAAATAAATGGCCACATGTTTATATTGACAAGGCCTTCCAAGAAGAATGTTGAAGTTTGTGTCCTAATGAAAAACCATGAAATATAAATTAGACACAAGATCCCAAAACTGCATTTTGAGTGTAATCTTGCCTAAAGGTTCTTGTTAATTCTTGTTATAACCTTGAAACAACAAAGTGTAAGGAGATAAGTCTAATTCAGTAAGGCCCAATCAATTAAGGGTATGGATGGGAATGAGGTTGGCTCTTTAGAAATTATCAATAAAGTCTTGTTGGATGTTTATATCATTAACCCTTCCAGATAGATACAAGGGCTTGATATGTCCATATAAAACATCATCTTTATCTTCATTCATAAAATACATAACTGCATGAAATTTTGTAGGATATTTCTCTATACGGTAAACCTCAGTAGTAGAAACCTCAGTTTTAAACTCTTAAGGACTTTAAAAAGCCTCAATAAGTGCTTTTAGAAGATCATTAGATAGATTCAAGTCATCCAATATTGATAACTTGGCCAGTAATTAGGATAGATGTTTCAAAACATTGTACTTTTGGTCTAGAGGTCTGTGTTTTCCATCATGAAGATGCGGTTTTGAAGGTGCCTTCAAAGTTGATGCTCCTAATGCAAATGTACCCTATTTCAGGGTAGAAGCTGGAAATACTTCCATTTTTGGTAGATTATACTGACTAGGTCTATCTACATTTTGAGAGAATAATGGTGTAAAATTTAATTGTTTCTCCAAGATAATCATGTTAGGACTGATCTGGTCATGCTTGGGAGAACTTCTTTATTCTTGTTGAGCCCACTGAAAGGCTCTCCCACGAGGTTACTCTGTATAAATAGTTCTAGTAGGGGTAGAGTTAAAATAGTGATTTGTAGTATATCCACGTCTTCGCATGTACCCTCAACCTTGGATTATTCCTCTATTTCCCTAGTTAGGTATAGGGAATTCAGGCTCATCATAACCATAATCATCATTTTCATAGGGATCCATTAAGTGGATAACATTAACGAAACATAATATCAACTCTTCATCTAATGAAGATTCTTCTTGACAGGTTGATTCTGGTTGTGTCATTTGGAAAGGTGGTGTACATGCTTTGGAAACAGATGGCATGAAATCTTCCAAATTCAAGGACATCTTTAGCCTTGACATGAGACTGTCCTCTGATGACTACTCTTTATCTTTCTAATCACGTCACTTCTTTAAGGATTCACTTTTAGCGAAATGATCTTTTGATGAAGATGCCTTTACTTTGGAAGAAGTGTCAGAAGACACAATCAGTTGTTTCAACCGTGTTAGTAGAATGGTACAAGTTTGGTTAATTGTTTTCTTAATCATCCAATCATCATACATCTATACATTTTTTCTTTTGACTTCCTTCCATTCGCTTCCTTCCTCTAGATTAGTAGTAGTAACACATGCTAATTGGGCTGATGAACTTTTCAGTTTCACTTTTCCAGAGTCTACCATTTTTTTAGGAGGAAATTGAAAACAAAATACTCCTAAATGGGATTCCCCGACATTTGGTGAAAGTGAGAATAATTTAAAAGATCTTCATCTCCTTTTTTGTTCAATTTCTTCGGCCTTGTTAACTAAACCAAATTGTTTACCAAATCTGAAATGAAGTAACCAAGAACCTGTTCATTCTAAAAAGAATAATTTTTTTCTTTAATTCCTCAAAGTGTCTCTGCGTTTGATCTTTTTGATTATCTTGATGAGGTGGGCATTGCTGCTGGTGCTCGAAAGGTGGATCCCTTTAGTATGATAAAGGTTTTAAAGTGGAAGCAGGTACAAGTGCTTATTTGAGTGTGACTATAGTAGCCTCTACTTTCCCAGTTCTCCTTCCCATATCTGATGGAATTACATGAGATTTAGCTTTAGTTTCCATAATGGAATCCTCCACCTATTTGATGATTGAATCAAGATCTCAAAACCCTCATGTGTATTTCATATGTATCAGTGGTGTGCATAACTCATCACGTAAATTCTACACACAAATTGGTATCCACTCTTCTTGAGGGAGATCCATATTTAAGTAATTTGTTAATCCTTTACATTGAGCAATAAAATATAAAACTCTTTCATTCCCCCTTTTTTCAAATTATAAGATCAAAAATTGTTTTCTTCATCAACGTTGAGCTGAATTGTAGAAGTAATTTTGGATAGAGATCTTCCCATCCAGTAATTGATCGAGACTGCAAACACTTATACCAGAAGAAGGATGGACTGTGTAATGATTCCGCAAATCATCTAAGCTTTACTGCTTCTTGTTGTTGAGGGGTCCCCATCATGGGATCACAACAAGAAAAAAAATATGTTAAGTGTTTCTCAAGATCTCACAAACCATTGAATATTGGGAATGTAGTATTCACAACGTTTTTTTGGGGATGGATCAGATGCACCCATTCAGGGTAATATTTCTTTTCTGGTTTTACTAGTTCACGTCATTCTTCTATAGCTTCCAATTGAGTTGTTAATGCCTCAATTTTATTCATAATCATTTAGGGAATATCTTTATGAGCTGGGACAGATACATGTATAGAAGTTGGATCCTGAACCGGTGCAACAACTGGTAAAACCACTAGTGGTGTTGCTGCTAGTATTTGTCTTGGATAACCCATGGGGGAAGGCTTATAAGGATGTGTTCAATCCTACCCTATCTGTGCACCCAAAGGAGGGAATTCATTACCTGCATCTATAGTTGAAACAAACCCTTTTCACTGAGGAAATATTATAGGATGTGCAAGTTGAGGATCTACCTGGGGAGAATGTCTAGCAGAAATAATGCTTTGAAGTAACTTCATATTGAGTCTTTTTAACTCCTTAAAATTCACCTCTTGCTGGGAAATTCTTTCTTCAAGTGAAATAGATTGACCTTCTCTAGTCGAAAAGTGAGATGTGATCTAACCTTTATCTTTCCACTTATTAGATGCCTTTTGAAGGGGTGGGAGTTGGTGACTTTAGGGAATACCTAGATTATAGGTAATCCTCTGATTTTGGGTATGCACACCTCCTTTATTTACTTCATTGTGTATCGTATTATGGATAAAAAATTCATATTCTGACTCCCCTAAACTAGACTCATTCTCAGGAGGATATTTTATAATAGTATTAATGACTTTTACTGACACATAATACATTTATGGCATTCTATCAGTATCTTTGTAAGATCGTCTCCTCTTGTATCTTCCATGAGACTATGTTATCCTATATTCTGAATTATAAGTAATTGTTTGAAGGATAGTAACCCAAAGGGAATCCTTGGATACTTCAGGTGTTCTTTCACTTTGTGGCTTCTCCACTAATCGAGAGAAAACTAACTTCTTTTGAGGATAGGATTATAGATGTGAAAATCCTCCAGCCCTTCAGGATGGGAAAATTTCTATTCTTCTTATTCAAACCATTGAACTTTGTTTATTGACTTTGAAGGTTGAATTAAACAAGCCCCCAGCCCTGCAGGCTAGGGTGGATCTTGAACTGTTATAGCTGAGATTTGCACAGCTGCTCTTCTGATTTTATTAATTTTGGTCTGAACATTGGTTGGGTGAATTATTTGACAGCCACTTAAATCATCTATTTTGGAAGACCATTATTCTATTTTAGACATTTGTGCCATCTGATGACTGATATCCTCTAATCGAGAGTCCTGCTTAATGTTCTCTAATGCTTTATGAAAAATTATCTCAATAGATTTCTCTCTTTGGGCCTAACTCTGATGAGAGCTAGTCGAGGCATGTTCTTAAGTGTATCTTTGATTACACAAAAAAATTTGTTGATTGCAGCCAACTTTGGGAAATAACATTCCATGATACCACTTTTTATGGGATTTTTTGATTTTGGAGTGTAGTGAAATGCAATGCCCCATATGAGCCCCATCCTCTAATACGAACACTAGATGGGGTATCAAAAATTAATCGGTGCCGCCTCTTTAGTGCATCGAGCCATTCATGCTAAAGGGTTATCTACTGCTTCTCAACCTTTGGATATTGGGAAACTGAGAGATACGCCAAGTCAATTTGGCATTGAAACCCTTCTATTACTTTTACATGACTTTGATATTCATTATATGGTAATACTTTCTCTTTCAAATGAAGAATAGTCTTCTATAAGTTGAGGTAGATATCATGAATGAAATCTTCTACCATCAATTATGTAATGTTGTATTGATAGGTTTCCAAAGGATAGAACATGACTATTATTTTACCTCTATCCAATTATTTTCTCATATCCAACATATCTTCATCTTATTTTTCTAGAGGTTTCTCCACTTGGTCTGACCAAGTTGAGTTCTTATCGATTGCTTCATTACAAAAAATGGAATCAGTTACTTTTCCCTAAACTATATTAGAAGAAAAATGACCCAAGGGTGGTTCTGAGAATGACTGTCTCCCTAGGATAGCTTCTGGTTGAGAATGTATTTCACATATTAGTGACAAGGCATTAGACATGACTAGCATTACGTTGGCAAGTTCTTGGAGATAGGAGGGATTTCTCATTACTACATTGTCAATTATAAAATTATCTTGACAATGTTAAACACTACTATAGAGAGAACTTTTTCATAAAATGCCATCATGGAGAGGACCTCCATGGTGGATTACAACAATGAATAAATCCCCTTTCTCCTCGGTCTTCTTTCCACACTAAGGGTTACCGTGGATCTCATCTGGAGATAGACTCTCTAGATTGACCGAATTTTCATGAAGTAATCCTTTATAATGAAGCATCTGATGGGGAACTTCATAATTAATGATATTACTCCCATAATTTGGTAATGGGAGGGTAGGATCTTGATTTTTAATAGGTAAATGTACGAGGTCTTCAAGAACTCCAGCACTAAGAGGATCTAGATCGTAGATTGTCTCTTGATTTTCCAACTGTGTTTGGTGAGACTTCTTCTTAGATTCTCTTTTACACATAGTTGGATCCACTTGCTAAGATAAGTGGTTATCATGGGTAGGTGTTTATTTCTGCCTTAGATTGGTTATCAGAATGGTCTAATTACCTCTAATTGGAAAGGGTGTATATTCCTGATCCAATTGTTTGTATGATATGGGAGAGTATTCCCCATAACCCTCCTAGACTGGAACAGAGGTATGTATTAGCTCTAGTATGGCATGTTGATGTGTCATCCTAGTGTGGGGACAAAGTTATGTGTCTATTCCCCTGGTACAACTGAACTTGATGTTATGATATTATGGAATGTTTCCAGAATATAGGCAGGAATTTGTATCTACCATTTCACCATTGCTAAGATGTGTTTAGTGACTTCAACAGCCAAAACAGGAATATAAATCCATTCTGTATCTAGATTAGGTGTATTTTCTTACTTCTATCCTCCTTATCCTATATGTAGATACTGATATTACTCATGTATGGGGAAAAGAGTTGAGTCAGCCTCAGGTTTGTCATGGGAGCTTTCCAACTGACCTCTCCGGGTGTTTCCAAATGAGAATGTTGGTAGTCTTGATGAATGTTGGGAGGTGTATGTGCCTGCTGGATATTTCCTGCCAAGAATGGTTGATGGATTTATCTCAATGGTGACAGACAAGACTATTGGTAGAATTGATGAGTTTAAGCAGGTGTATGTTCCTTCTTACCAGTTACCACCACATTTGATTGGTGGGATTCCTTGAATACAGTCAGATGAGCCTACTGACTGGATGATTGTTTGTAAAGGGGTATATGTTCTTGTTCGTGATACTCTGCAGGATTTAAATTATTGGATTGGTGGGTTTCTGCCTAACGAGTCTGCAAGCCAGCATAATTATGATGGACGATTATATGTGCATCTTTCTTATTTTTCATCAAGTTAGGTTGATGGACATCTATAGAGGGGGAGAAGGTAAGAACCTAATCCTTGTTGGTTGGATTTTGTCCTCTACAGTTTGTCTTGCACACCCATGTCTGATAGACCTAGGCCGAACAACCAGAGGCAACACCCCCATCATGTTGGGGGTTCACTGCTGCACGATTCTACTGATGACGATTGTTGGTAGGATCCCTTGGGAAGAACCCCTACATCCTTGAGTTGAGGTCATGAGTGACCTTTTGATCTAGCTCCTAGTAGTATGGGAGTTACTGGTTATTGCGTTCTAGGTATAAGGACTCGAAATGATTGAATACGGTAGTTGGAACCATCTGCTTCTTGACCATCAGTCGTCGCTGACCGGACGGTCGAGGGTTATTGTAAACCTGGAGAGCCTATCGGGCAGCCTCCAAGGATGGGATATTATTGTGTTGACGGTATTCCCTTTCCAATACATTGGAGACCAACTATTTAAGATGCTAAGTTGGTGATGACATCATTCCAATGGATGAGGATCCAACTTGAGCAGCGACTGGGGAATTCACGGGTTCAAACTTGAAGGAATCCATTTTGGAGTGAAGGGAGTTCTGAGAAAACTAAAAAACAATGAAATCCATTAAAGAAACATTTTTTTTTGATAAATACATGCATGATTTATTCCTTTTTATGTCCTTCCATTATCAATTGATAGTGGCCAAACAGATGGGTAATACTATTAACTTGGTTAAGGATTCACGTCAGGTTCACCATTTTTTGTTTTGTAGTTCCTTGGAACATGTGTTCTAATTAGGAATCACTGCTTTGAGGCAGTTTCCATTGGATTTATTTATGGAACCAGAAACATCCAATAGTTCTTTATCCAAAAGGAACCTACTTTCCAAAGGCAGGAGTTCGTTGAGTTTGAACTTATGATACTTATGAACATGCATTGGTTGAGAGTATGGGAGGTCAGACTCATCACACCCTTTTGGGGGGAATTATAGTCTACTATGGGACTCTCTTATAGATTTGAGATATTTTCATGAATCATTATCAATTCACCTAGTATAACATAGGTTTCCCTTGGAATTTTCAATCAATTATTAGCATGTGTGAAATTTAGAATTATCCGTATGTATTTGAGGTTCTTCATTAATGGACACATATGTATGTATTCTAGGTTCTCCATCAATGGTATCCTCTCATATAATATTTAGATATTCTTTTAACCATCATTATGATGATACTAGTTTTTAAGACACTTAGTGGGGCACTCTAGAATTTATTATCATCTAGGGAGATGAAGGTTTGTTTTGATGTTGGGATCATACCCATAAATGGGATACCTACATATCCTTGTGAAAGGAATCATAACCCTCGTATTTTAGTGCCACTTAATGGGACACATCATACCTTTTAAGTTCATGTGATAAGGACTTATCCATACATTTTGAGGTCATGTGGTAAGGAAATCTAAGACAAAGCTGCTTAGTCAAGGTTCTGTGTGGGACTTATGGCTAAGAAGCCCAAGGAACATGGAAAGAATATGGTATTCCACGTAATATTAGACCATGTTGGGAATATAGACCAGGAAGAACAAGGTTGATTTGAAGTGTTGGGTTTGAATCTCAAAGAGGATTCCTATGTATACCATTTGGATAGTAATCAAATGCCACGTAGTTCTATAAGTCTCATAAGAGATCATAGTCCTTTGAGAGAGATGAGTTTGGGATTACTTCCTAAAAAATATTCCTTTGGGATTTGGGGGATTAATTTGGGGCTTACTCTTAAGGAGGATTCCCGGAATAAGGGAATTGAGGTTGGATTCCTGAAGAGGATATCCAATGATCTCATGCCCTGATGAAGGCTTCCTACATATCCCAATTATAGTGGGAATCATAGTTCTCATAGTTCATTCCTTAGAAATTATGTGGATGTTGTGATCATCACAAATCTTTAAGCCCATGTGAGTCATGCTTGGTGTGAGAAACAAGAGGATGTGAGAGATTCAACAATGGTACCCATGCTTTTCCTCCTCCATTGGTGGAAGAGGATGGGCCTATGGCAGCTAGGGTGGATGAGGCTAAGGTGACCAGGGAAGAGGGTGAGGTGATGATCATTCCCCCTGTTTAGTTTACATTATACAAGGGTCCAATGTAAGGAAGAAGTGAAGCTAAAGGAAGTAGATAGAAGCAAGACTACAACCTTATACTTGAAAAGGTTAGGGGCTTACACTAGCATGGTTGTCCCAGTGGATCTTAGGAGAGGATGGAGACTTCTCATTTCCATGAATGGAAAAGTAAGTGTGAACTGTACCTTCCCTACCAGTGACCCATTGTTTTAGGTTTTAGAGATGAAAAGGGGAGTACAGAACCCATACCCTAATCCTCCAAATTGGAAACTTCCTAACACTACTCCTAGGAGAAAGCTCCATGTGACTATAGATATAAAAACCCACTTACACTCCATGAATCCTAACCCCATTGAAAAAAAATGTGGGAAACCTCTGACTATGGATATACAAACCCAAATAGAAGACATGAAAATGTTCCCTTCCTAAAGGTTTGATAAGTCATGAGGTTTTGGTTGAGGCTTCAACTTAGTCCCTTTCAGATAAGGGAACCAAGGAAGGAAATACCCTACCATGAGTGGCTTTGAAGAGGTTTTACAAGATTATTTGTAGGCCCCACGCATAGTAGTTCCATGTAGGTACCCCATGAAGGTGTGTCGCGTAGGTACCCCACCTAGGTGTGCCACGTAGGCCTTAGCGATGTCTAAAGAAAAATGATTCACATAGGGGAACTAGGCCTATGAAATCTTCGAAATGTGAGTACTTTAAAAACATGCTTATCCCATATAATTATCTCTTCCCTCATGTTTTTAGAGAGCTACCTAAGGTAATTTGAGGGATTTGGGTGAAAGAGCTACAAAATGGGAGCTTCAAGAAGTATTTTAACTTTTTTCAGTCTTAAAATGAGGAGCCCAAGGGTACAATTTATAGGCAAGGATGGGGATGGTCGAAAAAATTTCAGCGTTGTAGGTCGTCCTTGTAGTTCCACTGCATAGGTGTCTAGAAAGAATCATGGCGCATAGGTCTGTTGCGTAGGTCAGCCACATAGGTCAGCCACGCAGGGCCTCTAAAATTTTCCTTGCCTTTTAGTTATTCGAGCTTCATCTTGAGATTTTAAAATATCTATGGGCCGCCTTCAAAGTATTTTTGTCTTACTAAGGATTTTCAACAAGTGTACATGAAAGTAGGGTACACGAAAGTATGGTACATTAAAGTAGGGTTCACAAACTGTACTTTCATAAAAGTATCATAGGGTTCATCAAAGTAGTGTAGGGTTCATCAAAGTAATATAGGGTTCATCAGATTAACGTAGAGTTCGTCAAAGTAATGTAAAGTTTATCAAAGTAACATAGGGATCATAAAAGTAGTGTATCCAAACTATACATTCTGAAAGTAGGTTTTCTGAACCATACTTTGAGAAAGTAGGGTATCCAAACAATACATTTCGAATGTAGGGTTGCCAAACTATACTTTTCGAATGTAGGGTTGTTGAACCATACTTTTCGAAAGTAGGGTTGTCGAACCATACTTTTGGAATGTAGGTTTCCAGGCCATAATTTTCAATATTATGGTTGTCAAACCATAAATTTCAAAAGTAGGGTTTCTGAACCATACTTTTCAAAAGCAGGGATGTCAAACCATGCTTTGCGAAAGTAGGGTTATCAAACCATACTTTTTGAAAAACTGGACAATATACTTTAAAAAAATTCAAAGAATTTTAAAATGATATTAGCAATAGATTAAGACTTTGGTAAATAATAATTATTTATAAAAAAATTATTATATTTTAAATGAATCAAGAATCAAATAAATTTGACTTATATAGCTCTTGAAATTATCAAAACACAGAAGCAATAATATTTTGGAAAAATTGGAGCTATGAAACAGCATTACAGAACTTCAAATAATTAAATGACCATTCAAATGACATTTTTAGACATCTATGTCAACTAATTAAATCAATATATACATGTTATATTTTGATAAAATCAATTTTCATGTGAATAAAATATCTATAGAACTTGCAATAAATCAAATACAGTAACTTTTCAAAATTGTAGACTGTAAAGATTCTAAAACTACAGCAACAGCTTAATTGAATTTTTAGAGTACCAAAATAGAATTTTTAGACTTCCTCATAAACTAATGAAATTTAGATAAATACTGTACCTATCCAATGTGATAAGAATCATAAAAATCCAAAAACTTTGGATTAATATATCATCAAACTACATAGGAAATGTCATCAAACAAAATAAAAACAATTACATGCACAAACATGTGTTTTCAAACTCACAATCTTGATGTCCATACTCTAGGAGACACCCCATGATCATGAAAACGTTATCACTAGAGTCCAAATTAGACTTGAATTGAAGATATAAAGATAAATCACCTAACACGTACTCCATACACTATGTTTTTACCCCAAGCATCAGTGCACCTATGGCCCGATGAATGCACAGACCATTACAAGTCATCCCAATCATGATTCCCATGCTCAGAATCCACCTAAAATTATATCCAATTTTTCACCTAGAATTTACCAATTAATCTATTAGAACATGGTTTATTTCCCCATTAGAATAATAAATACAAAAAAGTCATCAAATGACCAGTTCTATTCTCTGATGACCCTTTTCATATGAGGGTCACATGCTCATAGCTGACATCCTACTCCCCACCTTAGGAGCATCCTTATCACTATACTACAAAAACTGGTTCCTAACACATCTATCACTAGACATAATGACTAGAATATACAGAACCCACGCATTACTCAGTTCCAACATAAACATCTCCTCTCACATGTTCTAGAACCATGGGAATGGTATCCATGAAAATCACTAAATTTCAGTTCATAATGGGGTCATTTCCATCGATATGTTTCTTAGAAAACACTATATTTATATGCATGTTTCTCCCATTGATCCATTCTCACTTAAATCAAAGAAACAATTTCGTCTAACAAACCCCTGCCACCCCGTCTCCCCAAAATATGTTTCAATGTCCACCCTATGTTCGATCATCCTATGTCACCCGATTAATTCTCAAAAAAACTTTCATCGTTGTGGAACTTACTTTATTTTTCATAAATATCTAGGTCACCAAATACACAAGAATATAATTAATTACCATCAACCCTCAACCCACTCATGACCATCACTTATTCTATATCTCAACAACACCTCACATAACTAGTGTGTTTTGTCTCAACCACGTCTATGCACTTAGGAATCACCCAACATTGTTCCAATCATGATCATCCACCCACGCTTTGACCACACATCTAATAGCATACCCACTGGTCAATAGGTCCAGGTGCCCTAAAATTATTACCCATAGAAGTTAGTCTTGACACCCATTCACCCTAGGTGCTTCCTCAGAAATCGAAGTCATAGTTTTTCCCATGACACAAATCTTGAGAAGCTCATGTGCATCGGTCTTATACACTAAATCACATATCTATGATTCACCTCAAACGAACCACAAATCCAGGATAACCCCAATAACAATTTTTCCCCAATGAAACCAAATGATGAATTACTATGGTCTAAGTCAGACTAAGCATCTTAGGCTCTCCCACCTAACCTGTAACACCCTGAGATTTTGGGAATTATTTTTTTTAATTAATTTAAACATTTTGATATTTTTATTTTCATGAAACCCTAAATATAGTTATTCTATATAAAATAACTAAGTTTAGCTCATGAAACACTAAGTTAATCATACACAACATGCAAGATAAAGTTTAGATTTCACTACATGCAACACTAACTTAGATTACATTACACACAACAATGAGTTTCTATAAAAAACATTTTATTATTATAATTATTTAAATATGATATTTATAACATAGCCATTAAACATGGTGATATGAATAGAAATAAATAATTTTTAAATATTATAAAACATATTGATAATAATACATACAATTTTTTAGAAAAGTCTTTATTTGTTTTAAAATACTATTTTCATAAAAGAACTTCTTTTTATGTCTTATTGAGAACAATAATAAAATTAATTTTAGAAACTTTTAGAAATTAGTTTTGATAAAATAAACATTATTTTTGAATTCATAATGTGAAAATTATATTAGGGTGAAATTTTGGAATTTTTCTGAGAAACTTCATTTTTGATGAATAGTGAAAATACTACTAAAAATTATATTTTTATTTGATTTTAGAATTTCACTTTTTGGGTGAGTGGGAACCTTTGAACCTTTGAACATTCTCACATTGAAAACCTACTTTCTAACCAAGTTTGTGGAACTAGCATTAAACTTAATTTTTCCACTTCTATTAATTGAATTTTAAAAAACAAACATACATAGTCATAATCAGTACGATATTTATAGTCTAATAATATCAACTTAATTTTTTTTCCAAAAATATTAGTGATAGTGATTAAAATTAATTACAATGATTAAGGTAAAATTAAGATTAACAGGGGACTAAACCTTAAACTTAAGGGCCAAATGACATATACACTTGTTCAAAAATAGTTTCTTAAAATATTTAACTATATCCCTTCATGGTTCTAATTTTATGAGTTAATGGGATACTATTCAATAAAAAATACTTATTTCATAAGTTAAGTAAGGAAAGTGACAAAAAGGGAACTTTCTTTACCTTTAACATTTATATAACTTTGAGGTATGGAAAAAACAACATATTCTGGGTTATATATATAATCTTTAAATATAAATGAGTTATTTTTATCATAATTATTTATCATTAATTTTTAGATGTGAATTAGTTACATTAAATTCATAAAAAATATTAATGCATGGATTTTTTTGTCAATAATAAAACAAAATAAATGATGATAAAAACATTAAAAGTAAAGTAAATTTAATGAATTATTATGTAGATGAGTATAAAATATTACACATATGTGAAATTAATATATTTCAATTCCAAAAGTGTTTTGATATTTTTCTAAATTAAAATTAAATAAATAGTGTCAAAATTGAAATTAATGTTATTTTGCAATAAATTATATTTTATTAAAAGATTTAAAATTAGTAAAAATGATAAATTATAAAAATTGATTTTTAAGTGTTAATAAATATAAAATATCTATTATTAATGGATAAAATATTATTTTATAATGAACATATAGACCCCTAAATAGAAAAAACAAATTTAGCATTGTTTGGGTTAAAGTTGTGTTTTTCACGTTACATGTGCTTTTTTAAAAATTAATTTCAAACACACATGAGATTTATATTTTTTAAATTATATATCATATTTAAAATTAAGTGGGCCTATATTTACCAAAAAAAACCATAATTAATTCTTAATTGCTAAATTACACAAGTAATAAATCTTGTTACCAAAATAAAAAACAAAAATGAAAAATATAAGGAAACATAATAACTATTTAAGAAAATTTATAAAAATGCACTTATTTTTTTATAGTAAAGATTTGGTCAAACCATAAATGGTATTTAATCCATTATTTTTTCATTTTTTACGCACATGAGGTAAGGTAGACTGTAAAGTCCTGTGTTTTTGAACTGGGTTAAAATATGAAGGTATTTGAACTTTTTTGGTTTATTTATAGGTTAGTTTTTTTTAAACCGAGCTCCAGAACTTAATTCTAGGTGTTGGAGCACTTAAAGGTGTCATTTTTGGACTTGGGTAAATACCTGGTATTTTTTTCGGGTTTCCCGATGAGTCTCGGGAGCACCGGATCTGGATAATTTCAGTTTAAAGGATCTTCACGGACTGTGCACGGTTGTAGTCCAACCCATGTAGTTTACCTAGTTTAATAATTTATTTATTTTAATTAAATATTGTTAAATGGTATTTTTGTGTTTAAATAAAATAATGTGTTAATAATAGTAATAATAATAATTTTATTATTATTATTATGGCGTTCATTAAATTATTTTTATGTTAAAATAGTTTTAATTGAATAATTAATGATGACTAACAGTTAAGTGAAATTAAATGATGAGTTTCGGATTTAATGAAGATTCGTTTAATTAAATAAAGTGTTTCAAAATTAATAAAGAATCTTTTTTATTTAATATAGGTGTTTGGTTTTATCTAAGGTTGAATAATAATAATAGTATGATTATTATTATAATGGTTTTATAAGTATAATAATTATTATTAATTATGGTTGTTATTATTTTTATGAAGAATAATAATAATGGATTTTGGGGATTTTTTAAATTAAATCCAATTAAAAGGGAGATTTAATTAAATGTTGTGAAATAGTGGTTTCATTTAATTAAATTGAGTTAAATGGAATTTAATTAAATGATGTGTTTTGGGGATTTTTGGGTTTTATCAAAGAATAATTTTATTAGAAGATAATATTAATAATGGTTATTATTATGGTGGTTTCATTTATTTAATTTTATGTTGAAATGAATTTAATTAAATGATTTTTTGGGGGTTTCTTTAATTAAATTAAAGTTGTGATAATTTAATTAAATTAAATGTAAATGAAGAGTTGGGGTTTCATTTAATTAAATTCAAGGTCAATAGAAATTTAATTAATCGTTGTGAAGTGGGGATTCTATTTAATTAATTCGTATTAAGGGAATTAATTAAATAATGATGAGGTGGAGTTTTCAATTTAATTAAATTGTGTTGACAGAATTTAATTAAATAACACGAAGTGGAGAATTTATTTAATTAAATTTTTGAGAATGAATTTAATTAAATAATGTGTTAATTAGGATTTGGTGGTTATCAACGAAGGGTAATATTAAAAGACATATAAATTAAGAGTTGGGTGTTATCAAAGAAGGGTAATATTAAATGGTAATATTAAATGAGGAATAAATGTGGATTTGGGATTAATTTAATTAAATTCAAGGTAATGAGGAATTTAATTAATTTTTTCAAAATGGAGGTTTTATTTTATTAAATTCATGGTTAAGTTGAATTTGAAATGCGCTTTAGGACTATTTTAAATGTAGATAGTAGGTTGTGCATAGTTAGTCAAATCGTGTGGGTCAGCTGCACGGTTACCCAGATTTTAAAATGTGTTTTTATTTAATTTAAATAAAATTAATATTTAAAAATAATAATAATAATAATAATAATAAGGATGTTATTATTATTATTTTATTTATTTAATTAAATAAATTTTACAAGAATTTAATTGGATAATTAATGGGGGGTTTCATAATTAATTATGAAACATTTATTTAAATGTTAAATTAGTGAGAATAATAAATGTTATTATTGTTATATTATACCTATAAGTTTTATAGGGTGTTAATTAGAGGATGGAGGGAGAAAGTTAATAAAGGGCTAGAGAGGAAGGCACACTATGCAGGCAGCATGCAACCTCCTCCTGGGATCTCCCTATAGTGTACACGACACCCATCCCCGGCATCCTCTTCCACACTCGTATTTGTCTGATCTCTTCATGAATCTTGTTTTCCTCGTCAAGGTGAGATTTTATGCGTATGTTTCGTCATTCGCATCGGCCTTTTGACTCCTATCTCACCCAGTTTTCTTTGTCAAAACCCTAAGGTTTGGGTTTAATTGGGTTTTCCTGTTTCTTGGATTCATGGGTTGTCTAAGGGGATCCTCTAGAACCGTTGGTTCGTATTCTGACTACCACCACCAAGGGTGAAGCGTTTTGACTCAGTTTTGGTTAATCGACGCCATATTCAGGTAAGGGTCTAAACTTGTTATTTGGTTTTTCACCCTATTAATCGAATGCTTACGGTGTTTTTGTGTTGCGGTTAATATTTTGGGTGTGCATTGGTACCCACCGCACAATTTATGGGTTCCAGTTAATGGTTGTAAGGTGTGGTGAAAAATTTCGGATGAGGGTGTGCTTTTTTGAGGTTCATGTACTCGAGTGGTCATGGTTGAGTTATGAAACTTTGGCTCAGCCAAATTTGTTGAGGTAGGGTTCTTGACCTTGCCTAATTAATCAAATACAGTTTTTTTGTTTTACTGCTTTGATAATGTTGACTAGAATGTTGGATTTAAAATTTTAATGTGGGAATGAGATAATTAGTTATGAATTAATTATATGTCTTGCATTTGTAAAATAGATAATTAATTGGTCCATTAATTATTGGTAACTAATTTGGTAAAGTTGAGATAATTAATTATGAATTAATTATGTCATTTAGATTATTATTAATTGATGGATTAATTATGAGTAATTAATTTGATTAATTTTGAGATAATTAATTATGAATTAATTATGTGCTTGAGACTAGAATATTAAATAATTAATCAAAGGACTAATTATGTGATATTGATTTAGCTAAATGAGGTAATTGATCCCACAATTAATTGTGATATGTTGTTTTGGATAAATAGAGATATTTAATGATGGATTAATGATGTACTTTTGCAGTGATAATTTGGATAATTAATTTTGGGAATTAATTATGGGAATTGAAACTAGAATGAGATAATTAATTCTATAAATTAATTACGAGATATAGTGCATATTGTGAATGAATTGATTGTGTGTTCTTGTAAATAATAAAGGTTTTTTACCTTGATTAAGGGACACCCCATGGGTACATTTCCCTGGTTTGATTGTTTAAGGTCAATTGGGACAATAATTCCTTTTGATGCATGTTTTTTTTCATGCCTTAAGTTGTTTAGGATGGAGTGGTTTAAATATATTTTTTTTAGTTAAAGGCGCAATTTATTGAATGGAGAAGAAAGAAGGATTGCAAGAGTTAGAAAGATGGAATCTTATTACAATCTTTCTCATAAAAAGGTAGTAAATCCTCAGGCAAATCAACCTACCAAGTAACGCCCTAGTTGACTCCCTTATTGGTAAGACCATCAGCTATAATATTTTCTTCATGAAAATAATGCGTGATAATGTAGTAGGTTTCCAAAATTAGAGTGAGACAACTCATCCAACAAGAAGTAAGCGTCCAAGAAAGATGCACCACACCCTTTTACATAGCTTAGACAATAGTGGTTGAATCACTATCAATCCAAATATTGTCCCAACCATTTTCCTTGGAAAAGTCGACAACGTAAATGACCCCCATCATTTCCACTTCTAGAGACAAGGTTGTACCACATCCACCAAAGAAGCATCCATGAAATTTCCCAAGATGATATCTGAAGATAGCACCACATCCTATAGGTCCCGGATTGCCTTTGTAGACACCATCAACATTCACTTTGATCCGTCCTGAAAGCGAGGCTTTCCAGAATACCTCAAAAGTACATCTAGGCAGCCTCTAAAGACCAGTAATCTGAAGTCGATATAGTATTTCAATGTCTTTGATGGAGTTATCAAAGTAGGCTTTCTAAATCTAGGTAGCATCGTGAATGAAAATGAGAATCGGTTCCTTACCTGCATTAAGATTAAATGAGTAATTATTATAAAGAATATTATTTCTATCATACCAGATTATGTGTAGGTGCTCAGAAATAGTGGTTAAGAAGAGATTTTAAATTTGTTGAGAACATTAAAAAACAACACAACACTACTGCTGGGAGTTGATGTAATTAAGGAGTAACCATCTGCACCCAAAGATGTAAAAATTAAAGTTCCAAAGAGCTGAAGCTGTATCACAAGACAAAAACTGATGGTTAGTATCTTCTCTATGTTGGTTTCATAGGTGACATTTAGAAAAAATATGGATCCCAAAAGATTGCAGGAAAATTTCAATGGGGACTCTGTTATGCGCAATACCCCAAATCACTGGTTGAGTGGATGGGTTCAGACTTGTTAATGAATTGGGTGAATCACTGTTTAGTGGATGGACCCAGGAGTGAATCACTATATTTAGGGGATGGGATATTACTCAGAATTGTTTATGAATTGGGTGATTCTCTATTTTTAGTGGACAGACCTAGGAACGAATCACTATATTTAGTGGACGATCTAGAATTTTGGTATTGATTGAGAAAATCACTATTTTTAGTGGATGGGCTCAAAAAAAGTTTATGAAATATTAAATTTAATGTCTTATGATGCGTTATCCAATCCAAAGAATAAGCTTGTATTCATTCCTTACTTTGATTTCTTAGATGGTCTTTAGAGACATCTGTTGTGAGTGACTTATATGGGCGATGTAAGGCTAAGGCTGGATCTTGAGACTTATATAATTTAATGAGGTTTGAATAATTGATAAATGAAAATGAATGTGTGATTACTATTTTGTATTCATGAAAAATGTATAATGCAAGTTCAGACACCATCTAAGGGATGATTCATGTACATGGGTATATAGTTACATTGCACTGCTTACTTTATTTATGCATGATTTCACACTGTTTAAATTACTTATTGAATTCCTAGATTTGGGGTAGATGCTGATGGTCTCAGCCTACTGAGATTTATATCTCACACCCTACTTGGGCCTCCATTGCACTGGGGTACCCAATTATATTATCTTTGGTTGTAATATTGTGTTGTTTGCATATACTTTAGAGATATGAGAAGAGGACCGAGTGGAAGATCGGGATTCTCAAGGAGATCTCCCTCGTGGCTTTCAGTCATTGTTTATTTATTTCTTTATTGATATGTAAATCATGATGTATTCTTTATCAATTTCATATTTTTACCATCATAACATGCATGCATTGTATAACATTGGCATTTGCCATTTTATTTTATACAAGATTTCAAAAATTATGTCTTCTGCTGCTTTATCATTATTCACATTGATTTTTCCATTTGCTGATATTTTCCACTGTTTTTACTCTAATAAGAGGGTTTAGTCTCCCCGCTGACTATCCTTAGACCCTCACTGTTAATAAGTAGCCTCTAGAAAACAGAGATATGTACTTGAGTTCATGTGGTGATCGATCAGGCCACTAGTTCAGGGGTGAGCTAGGTCTTGACATTATAGAGACGTCCCATTAGTGATTACCCTTTGGTATTTACAAGAATGATACTCCTCTTATACTATAAAAAGACACGCACCCATCCCCCTTCTTCACACCTCTCAAACTATATAGGTTCGACCATTATCCGATCAATTCACTTCAAAAAACCATTAATTCCTACTTTAATCCTCTATTTGGGCATAAATCCTACCAAGGAAGCCCTTTGTTGAAAACCAAAATAGTTACCCAAAGAAGAGGTAATAGCCTTCCTCAAGATTCTTTCCTTTATTTCCTTCCCCACCACCTAAATTATTCTTATTACATGCATACAAAAAAACTAAGTATCCTAAATATATGGATATATTTTTATATTAAGGTTTTGTCCTACACTTACACACAGTTCTATCTAATGGGTAACAAACTTACCATTTTTGTGTACGGCGAACTACCACCACACGAAATGATGTTGTTAGTTTTTACTTTGCCACCTCTCATTGTTGAAAATTATGGTAGAAACATTGTTTTTATATGATATATGTGATATTAATGATTTATTTATATTTATATAATTATTATATAACACATACCTTCATGTATTCTATTTTGTGTAAATAAGATAATTTCGTTTGGGGAATTGTGGATTGCTGCCTCCTCAAAGTGATGTGATTCGTTCACACTCCACATGGAATGCATTAAGGATTGGTTTAGTGAACTTATATAATATATATGATATAATAATTCTACTATAATTATAGTTTTTATATTCATATATTTCATTTACTTTCTTTCATCTAATATGACAATAAAACGGAAACAACATTCATGCATACACATGGCCTACCGTCTCCATGAACAGTGTATTCCATTTCAATTTCTATATTTTATAGATTATTATAAATACATGTATATTTAATAAAAAAAAATTATGTCACATATTACATTATGAAAATTTTGATATAGTTATGATGAAAAAAATATAACAAATTAATACACATGTAAGAAAAACAAAGCAGGTATTACCTAAAGTGTAACCTTAACATAGAATTGTTAACAAGAGGGTAATATAAATTAATAATAAAATCATATGTGGTATTAGATATAATAATATGGTTTTTTAAATTATTTATAATAAACATAATTTATTATACAGGAGGTTTTTATGAGTATGATGAGAGTCAAGACATAAGGTAAGGGTATTTTTCATCTCACTTTTATTTCTATATGATTTAATCCTTATTCACTGGTAATTTTTTTGTGTGATGTATATATCAACCATGAATATATTCTAAAATTTTTATCCTTAAATTTATTTGTATTTACATATCCATTTTATGATATATCTTTCATGGGGTTTATGTTTCAAGAGTTATCGAATCGGTATAATAGTTTTGTCTCCATTGTCCTTCTTTGAGACACATGCCATGAACTTCAAAAACCATGTTTTCATAAATGTTTCCAAAGATGATAATTTAATATAATTTACAAGGAAAAAATACTTTTAAAATGTTTTATGGTCTTCAATATTCTTTTATATTTTTTCAAAGTATTTTCAATGAAAAGGTTTTCAAAAAAAATAAAGCTTCCTTTTCAGAGAAATGGTTTTTAAAAATCTTTTCAATATTCCTTTTCAAAGAAATGGTTTTTAAAAATTATTTCAAGATTCCTTTTCAAATAAATGGTTTTCAAAATGTTTTCAAGTTTCTTTTATATGTTTTCGAAGAAACTTATTTTCAAAAAAAATCATTTTTCCCTTTTATGTTTTAAAAGAAAAATCTTTTCAAAAGGATTTATGTTTTAAAAGCATTTTTTTTAATAAAGGATATTTTCCTAAAAAAGGTTTTTGAAAGGATTTTTCCAAATTATTTTCCATATAATATGACATCCATTAGTGTTACTCATTCCTTTTAGAGAAATGATATAATGTTTCATTCATATTCTTTCTCTAGATGGTTTATGTTTTGATGGAATGATTTTTATGAAACTCATTTCTCTTTCATGAGTTCTATTTCTATGAAACAAATTTATATTTAATGGGTTATATTTTTATGAAACCCATTTATATTTCATGGTTTATATTATTTTTAAACCTTCATATTTTCCTGGTTTATATTCTTATGAAGCACACTTCTTTTCACAGGTTATTCTTTGAGGAAATGATTATGAAAACGTTTTTTTCACAGGTTAAGATAAGATTGCATGTTTATGACACCGATTTTATTTCATTGGTTATGATATAATTCTTATGAAAGACATATCTTTCTATGGGACAAGATATGATGAATTTTTTATTATCTTATGGTACATGTATGAATGATTTTATTGTGAGATGGGTGGGACCTATATCTTCATTCAATGCATTGGGTAAAGATTTATATCTCATGAGATAATTATAGGAATCAATTTTATGGGCTTGATATAGTATGGGAATATAGGGAAATATGATTCATTACATGGAAATGACTGAAACTAGGGATGGTGGTGTGTCCCACCCAGTAGGCATAGTAACCATGAATATGGGAAGATGGGGAAACCCAATTCACAATTGGAAAATGGGGAAACCCAATCTCTTACAAGGAAAGGATTGTGACTAGGGATAGTGGTGTGTCCCACCCAATAGGTTAAGTCCCCATAAAGAGCCTTGATAAGTCCTAGTAATGCGTCTTGACCTATAGGGAATGATATTACATGTTTATTTGTATTCAACTATTCGATGTCTTATTACTATGTTATGATTTCATGGATTTTGATCTTGTTTCCCTTATGATTCATTTCTTATGAATTGTTAAGATTTATGAAATGATTTATGCTAATGATCTTAGATATACAGGGTATGATATTATAATGTTATGATCACATTCTCATACCCCTATACTCATGTTTATGATTACATATTCCCCTTTTTTACCCTTACTGAGAATCTGAGCTCACCCATTTTTATGTTTCCTTCCCCAGGTTATAAAGATTTGTATTGAGTATGATGTGTCTAAGAAGGGTGTTAGTCATGAAGAACCTAGTGTGAGATAATGTATCTCACTTATGTATCAGTGTTTATGTTTCCATGTTTCCAAAGGAACTAAACTAATACTGTCTTGGGGTGTCCATTTGTGGAATGTTTTAAGTATTCCACAAAAAATATGTAATGTCTATATATTTTAAGACTGGGTTGTTGTTGTCGGTATCAGAGTGAATGTTTAGTTTACCTTTAATAACAAGGATGATAAAACTTTAGTAATATCCCAAGGGATATTTCTAAGGATATATCTAGGGATATATCTAAATATAAGTATAAGAATAAGGAAAAGTATAAAAAATTTCATGTAGTGTTGGTAAAGGATAGAGTGTGTGCTTTCCTATAAATACATCCCTTTCTGGATACTAAAAGTGGGCGTGGTTCTAGAATAGATATACCTTGGTGTAATAACTCTAATAAGATGTGTTAATCCTAACTTGAGCATAACCTAGTACATGACAATAGGCCTTACTGCGTACCTGATTTGACACTCTCAGGGGATATTCTTTGGGAATTCACAAACTCTATAAACCATAATGAAGGATTTAAATAAAATATTAACATGAATAACCTAAAATAAACCTAAGGCTTCAAAGATTAAAGATGTATGTGTCATTATTTAGACATCCTATAAGTGATTTTTCATGATAATGAGGTTTTATTCTATGATAAATGTTCTTCACACTATGAATTATCATTTTAATCAATATCTGGAACTAAAAGGAACTAGGTTATCACTGAATTTTTTGGTTGTGGAATGTATAAGAATGATGAAAATAGATTTTCTAAGTGGAAATTTCATAAATATAATCAATAATGTCTATGATTATTGGTTATACTGCTGAAGATAAAGAGATTTCAAGTGATGTGTGAAATGTATGGGGTGATATTCTATAATTATTTACATTAAATATAAGAATAATTATTGGATTGAGGTTGATAACCTTAAGACATGATTCATATTTCATATTATAAGAAAGGGGTATTAATGGATAAGATGATAAATCCCGAGTAATTGTTTAAGAATAAAGTTGGATAATTGAAATGTATATGTTTTTTAATTCAAATATTATGTTATATGAATCATGAAATATATAAGTATTTTTAGTATAAGATTTTCATTAAGTATTTTAAAGGATATGTTGAATGGTGCTAGTAAGGGAGAAAAGTTATTTCATGGAATGGTGATATTTTTATTAATGGAAGGTAGCCCTTAGTTTATTCTTGATGTTGAGATAATGATTCTTGGATAAAGATATGTAGGAAGGTACTGATTACTGCAGAACTAGAAAAGTATTTTTTTGAAAAAGTAGTATATGTTATCATAGATAAAGTTTATGTAGGATTCGGACATAGTGGAAGTGTGGTGGTTGGGAGGGACCAACATTGATTTTTCTATAATCGATGACCAATATGTGATCAATACGATGATGAATTACAGTATCCATTGATTAAAATCAAATAAGTAGACAAAGAGAAGAAAATTGATGGATCCAAGAAATATGATCTTGCACATCATGTTTATAATTAATTTATTAATTTATAAAGAAATTAAATACCTTGGTCTTTGGTACTTTATTTGTTGATGGTTGGTGATAATTTGGAATGACCCTTCTAGATTGTATTCATTATGATCACATGGATCCAAAGTAGAATCCCTCTAGTGGTGATCCACATGTTCTCCAATGGTCTCCTAACACTCTTTCTCTGGGTTCAAGCATAGTGAAGCAAATTTCTTGCATTGATCATTATTGATCGCTCATTATTCTTTATTAAAGAACTTCCCTTGTTCTTGAGAGGGATAGATGATAGGATTTGAGAGAGAAAATTTTTTGCTCAACAATTCTCAATTCACCAGGGTTTGGAATAATAGAAGTGCTTACCTATTAATCGACATGGTGTTTCAGTTACAATATCTAATCGTAAAACAACAATTAAATGCAATGAAAACTATTAAAGAAAACTCATGCTAACTAATAACAATAACATAACCATCATTTTTTTGTAACAAATTGTGCAAAAAAAAACCATAAATGAAATCATGTTCCACGTAATGATAGAAATATTATTATTATTTCTTGCAAAAATTGGATATAAATTATTTACTAACTTTTAAATAATTAATTTATCGATGGACATGGTCTTGGTCCGTTCAAACTCCACTTCCATTTATTAAACACCTAAATAAAATATTTTATTCTCTTAAATAAATATTTTTAATTAAAAACTAGTAAATAAATAGTTGTTAAATGTTCAATAAAATAAATAATTAAATTTTATTCATAATCCAATGAATAAATATTTATTTAATTTATGATATCATTTTAACTTGAATAAAGTTATTCCTAAGTCTTGAGAATAATATTTATTCCATTAATTAAATTCAAATAGAATTTAATTGAGACCACCAGAAACACTTAGTGTGTGACCCTCTGGGATTCTTTCTCATTGGAATTAGGTTGGATTTTCTAAAGTCCAAGATTACTGTCTAGAAACTATCAAGGACAAGATAAATAACTTAAAGTCAAAATGATGACATCCATATATAAACGCTCACTATGTAATATAATCCCTCTTTCATAATATCTCATCAAGTAGGTTTCATGAGAGTGTCATCAACCTATATATTTGATACATCATTCTTTGACTACCTGAAATAAACTCATCGTTACACTATAGACATGGAATTTAGGTTAGTGGTTCTATTTCAATAAAAAGGATGAGATATCAACTTCCATAAATGGAAGGGATAAATCATTCCTTGAATTATCCATTAATAACATATCATTCATGATGCACCTAATGCACCCTACCTCCCGTTAACATATGGCATGATCGTTTACAATATTAAATCAAAGTGTGTGAGTCATGACATGTATTAGTGATAATATTAAAGTCTAAGGACCATTATACACACTCATAGATAGGAATATATAATGACACCAAAACATTATAAATTCCTATTGTTGGGTCTGTTATCATAATATCCCATCTTGTAGATTATCAAGTGAGAACTTCATGATAAGAAGTCCCATCCTCTTATGAGTACTCACACATGAAAGTATGTATACTACAAGTCCCATCATAGTATGTCATCCAACCGCAGAACTATATTTAAGAATATTTTCATAGCACTTCAAGGTTCTCATCATAGCGGGGAACTATTATGACTTTATTAATGAAAAAAATACTCTAGGACAATATTACATTATAGTCATACAGAACAATGAAAAATATGTAATAAGATGTTTAATATTTAAATAAATTAAATATTCATGTAATCGAAGTAAAAATAGTTGGTTCTAGGAGACCAACTCCATAAAACTCCTAGTTAGATTATAGCCAACTACCTATGAATTTTAGTCCGCTAGACCTCACATGATGATCATGTTTATACTGAGTCAAGGCTTTAGTCAAGGGGTCTGTAACATTTTCTTCCATCGAATTATTGCTCACTAAAACTTCACCTCTCTGAGAATAATCCCTCAAGAGATGATACTTCTGTAGTATGTGTTTCGTCTACTGATGTGACCTTGGATCTTTTGCGAGATCCACCACTATAGTATTATCATAATAGAGTGTGGAGGGATCTTTAATACTAGGAACCACATCATAGTTCATGGATGAATCTCTTCATCTAAACTGCTTCTTTAGCTTCTTCAGAAGCTGCGATATACTCAGACTCTACTATAGAATCCGCAACCACACCTTTCTTTGAGATCTTCCAGCTCACAATACCTCAATTAAAACTGAATATGTATCTCGTTTGTGACTTCATGTCATCTTGATAAGTCTAGAAAGTAGAATATGTATATCCTATGATGACTAGTTCCTTATCTCCTCTATAAACTAGGAACATATCCTTATTATGCCTCAAATACTTAAGGATAATCTTGACCGCCATCCAATGGCAGTCACCTGGATCATCTTGATATCTTCCTACCACACTCAATGTGTAGGTGACATCTAGTCTAGTACATAGCATAGCATACATGGTTAACCCAATTGCGGATGCATATGGAATCCTTTCCATTCTCTTTATTTCTTCATGTGTCTCGGGAAACATATTCTTGGAAATATGAATGCCATGTGATGCTAGAAACAATCCCCTCTTGGATTGTTCCATACTATATCTATTCAGTATCTTTTCAATGTGTGAAATTTGACTTAGAACCAGAAATCTCTTGGATCTATCATGATAGATCTTCATCCCAAGAATATATATTGTCTCACCCAAGTCCTTCATGGAGATTCATTTATTCAACCATGTCATACTAGACTGTAAGAATGGTATTTTGTTTCCAATAAGTAATATTTCATCAGCATATACTATTAGGAAAATGACTGCACTCCAACTAAACCATTTGTAGACACTAGGCTCACATTCATTCTTTATAAAACCAAATTCTGTTACGGCTTCATCAAAACAAATGTTCCATGACTTGGATGCTTATTTTAATCCATAAATGGATTTTTTTTCAAATTGCATATCTTATTGGAATCATTTGGAGTCACAAAACCTTCATGTAGTTTCATGTATAAATCTTCCTAGAGGTTACCATTAAGTAAGGACTTTTTGACATCCATTTTCAAAATATCATAGTCATGGTAAGAGGAAATGGAAAATATAATTCTGATGGATTTAAGCATTGAAACGGGGGAAAAGGTTTCATCATAGTCAATGCCTTGACACTGGTTAAACCCTTTTTCAACTAGTCATGCCTTATAGGTACTGACTTGCCCTTCTATGTCTAGTTTCTTCTTGAATAACTATTTAAAACCAACATTATTTACATATACAGGAGGATCAAAAAATCCAGACTTGGTTTTGGTACATGGAATCCATTTCAGAATTCATGGATTCTTTCCACTTGGAAACATATGTGCCACTTACTGCTTCCTAGTATGTTATAGTATCATTATTATCAACTAATAGTGAGTCACCATCCTTAGTAACTAGAAAACCATACCATTCTGGTTCTCTAACCTCTCTTGTACTTATATGTAGTACTTGTATCTTTGTAACATACCTTTCTTCCATGGGGATTTATGGAATATAATCCTATACCAACTCTTGTGTACCTTGATCCTTGAATTCATTGAAGTCTATCTCACTCCCACTATCACTTTTGGAGATGTTCTCCCTCTCACAGAATATGGTGTGTCTTGTCACTATAACCTTTTTGTCTGAGGGGTTGTATGGTTAATATCCCATTTTTTCTTTAGGGTATCCTATAAAGGTTCACTTTGTGCCTCGGGGTGCGAGTTTTTACCAAAATAGACCTTAACAAATGCTTCACTTCCCCACACATGTAAATTCTATAACATGGATTTTCTTCCACTCCAAAGCTCATATGACATACCATTTATTGATTTAGTTGGTACTTGGTTTAGTATGTGTGCCTCTATTTGAAATTAATATCCCTAAAAGGATAATATAAGACTTGTATGACTCATCATTGATCTCACCATGTCTAACAAGGTGTGGTTCCTCCATTCAATTACACTATTCCACTAAGTCATGTAAGGAGGAGTGAGTTGAGATAGGATCCCAAACTCCCATAAATAATCAATGATGTATGGATTAAGATATTCTCCACCTCAGTCTGAGCATAGTTTCTTAATATTCTTACCAAGATGGTTCTCAACTTAATTCTTGTATTTCTTGAACTTATCAAATTTATCTGACTTATACCTCAGTAAGTAAATATATCCATATCTACTAAAATCATTAGTAAAAGTTATAATGTATGAGTATTCACCTCTTTCTTCAACTGGAAATGGTCCACAGGCGTCGATATGAACCAATTCAAGAATATCTTTAGACCTTTCACCTTTCCCATTAAATGGGTATTTAGTCATTTTTCCTTGTAAACATGCGTGATATACACCAAGAGGTTTTAGTTCGAAATAATATAAATACTCATCTTGATGTAGTTTTGTCCATTGTTTCTCATTTACCTAACATAGCCAGTGATGACAAAGCTGGGTGTGGTATGAGCCATGTGAAGTAACATTGTTATTCATTTCCATTACTTGGTTTGTGTAATCTAACACATAAATACCGTTATATGACTGAAAATTCATTTTTTATTATTGAAACACTTTTAAGGACAAAGTGAGAAACCACCATTACAACCAAACCAACAAAACAAAAACAACCCAAGAATAATCAGGCCCTGTCTCACCCCAGCAAATGCATCATGACAATAACCATCACTAATGCCTAATCAGATGACAAGCATTCCTATGAAGATGCATGGGAACGGAACCAATGGAGTATCCATACCTTCTCAATCTTCCATTCAACTGTCATGCAGAAGTGGTGGCCACATGCTCCGAACCCCATCTGACATAGAGCCAAGTAAAATTATGGGAACCCAAACAACACCTCAAGACACACAAAGATAAACTAGAATCAAACATCAAACAAACCCAAATATTTCCAACCCAGGACCAAAACCCTCAAATTTATCAAGGGGAATTAAAAAGTAAACTGATATTACCTGTAACCGGCTCCCTGAACAACTTCCATGAGATAGAAGTTACTTTGCTTGGCGACACCGTCATCATATTATCAATCTATGAGGACAGATGATCTCAAGACTATATATACTCCTCAATGCTAATCATCCCTTTGTTGAAGCCCCCGACAAGAATACTATCCTTCTTGTCAACCCAGGCATATTTCTCTTCATTAAGGGACGATCTTAAAGGTCTCCCCATCATTTTAGGTGCCTCCTCTTCAGACGCATTAAACACTAAGACCTGCTCAACTGCTTCCTCCTCAGAGCATAACAAAAGCTCCGAGCACTGATCCCCATGAACCCCTGACCTCTGAGGATCCAAATCTTGAATGAATTACTTTTTGGTGTTTGCCTTTCTATCCGATCGGGTCTCCAAAGGTGGAGGTAAAGAAGAGTAGTCCTTCCTACTCTTCCTCCACCTGTTACCCCTTCTTATTCTCAGGCTTGAAGCTTCATCAACCTAGAGGCTATGAAAATATTCTCTACATTCTTCCAAACCCCCCCCCCCAACAGCCTCCGAGGAGAGAGCATGAGCATAGCTCAGTCCTTCCTTAACCAGCACCTCGAACCTGTTGCTTAAATGTATAGGAGACCGGTTTCCTACATCGGATCCCCCTGGAATCCCAGCTTCACTTGGCAGGGTTGTCTCTAGGCCAAGGCCCTGCCTCCCTCCCCACTGATTATCTCTGCCTGAGACAGTTTCTACTCTGGCTTCCTTGCGCGCTGAAGCTAATTCACCTCCAGATTCCTTGTGGCCAACACAGACGTTGTCCTGCTTGGTCCCTCCTTCCTCCCTTACTCCATCATTGCAAGCAGGTGGTCCAGCCAAAGCCTCCCTCAACCATCGAAAAAAACTTGCAACCGATGGGTTGACTTGAGAAGCCCTGAGAAAACAAACACCAGAGTCCAGACCCGCTTCTGCCTCAATTGGCGCATCACAAACCCCTGAAGTCCTGGCTGATTCCCTATCCTCCCTTAAACAACTACCATCTTGTTCGTCCCTACCCAAACCATTGTTCAAACCTAGATACCCTTGCACCATCCTCTCTACCTCCTCAAAAACCTCATCCTCTCTACTATAACCATATCCATGCCTCGAGACCTTCAACTCCTTTCAACAGTAGGCTCACGAATTCTCCAATCACCTGCATCGAGCACAGCAATCCATCCAACTTTCATAGACCACGTGTTGCTTGCAACTGTACTCTTCGCCCACCGTAATCCACACATAATCAACTGGGATTCTTGAAACGTCCATTTCAACACATATATGCGGATTAAAAGGGAGAAAAAGGGCCTTAGTGTGGCTTTCAGAACACATATACCTACTAATGAGGTTCCCTAGCATGTGAAGAACCGCAGGATTTTGGAATGGAAGAGGAAGATTTGGAAATCTAACTCATGTTTCCATTGAAGGAAGATCGTTCTTCATGTGAAAATCGAAGGACCAATGGCATAGATAGAACCTGAAGTCATTAAAGCTGCGAGGTGCGCTTGACCAGGACTAGTTGAGATCGGCTTCTGAGGTAAGACAAATCATAATTTTCTGACTGTCCAGAAGGCCCACAGTCGCCCTATCTTGCAAACCCCACGCACCGAAGACATTCCTATCAAAGGAATCAACAGAAGGTCATTGTCGATAAAATCTAGCCACTAAGGTATTCTTTAGGAGGTCTGAGGATTCCAAAAACTTCGTTGTAGACAACGACGGGTTAGGGAAGCCATCGAGAAACTCTAATACCTTCGGACCAATCGAGATTTGAAGAAAAGGGGGGAAAAGGCGGGGTTTGAAAAGGGTATGAAAGAAGGTTTAGTAGTGGACAATGAGGGTCCCCCCCCCCCCCCCCCCGGTAGTGGGGGAGGGACCGACGCAGCTGCTGTCGTTGGCACGACGGATGAGCCCCTTAGGGTTTTTGGAGGAACCCCATAGCAGTCGCGTCCATAACCCATAAAGACCGTTATATAAATGTTCCTTACCAAAACATATGATATCCTTATAAAAGAAGTGAAATTAATTTCCAAACATGAAAATAAATCCATCTATATCTATTATAGATAAAGAAATAATGTTTTTGGTCATAGAAGAAACATAATAACAGCTCTTTAATACCATGATCATCCCAATCAATAATGTGAGGTGGTAGTCCCTGACAGCTACAACAGAAAGTCTAGCTCTGTTGAATTCTTGTACATATACCTCCCCCTGGTCAATTTTCTTGAATCTACTTGGTTCTTGTATTTATATACATATGTGATCACCATAATCTATATCTAATACTGAATTTGTAGAAAAAGATAAATTTCAATTGATAACAAACATGCCTATAGCTTCCCCTTGCTTCATTAGCTAGATGTAGTTTTTCTTCTAGTGGCCCTTATTGCCACATGTGAGACAAACAGCTTCATGTTCCCTTGACTCCCCTTTGATCTTCCTTTTCTTAAAACAGCATGAATAATCTTTGGTGTTAAATCTCTTTTCATTACCTTTCCTCTTATTCACCATAAGGATATAAGGTTTTTTGTGCTTCATGTATTTATCCACTTGGTGAAGGAGGATAAGAATATCTGGTAGAGACTTATCAATGTTTTTCATATTAAAATTTAAAATAAATCTAGAGAAGCTCTAAGGGAGTGATGTGAGAATGATATCGGTACCCATTTCGTCTGGAAATTTAAACCCCAGAACCTTTGGTCACTCAAAGTATCCAATGATCTTGACTATGTGAGGCCTAGCTGGGGAAACCTCTCCAAGATTACTCTGAAAGTGTTCCTTGGATATCTCAAACTGTTCTTATCTATCTCTCTCCTAGTAAATACCATAGAGGTTCTCAATCATGCTATAGGCATCCATGTTTTCATGAGACTTCATGAGTTCAATAGACATTGATGATAGCATCAAACATTGAACGTTGACCACGTCATTCATATGTTTCTCATAGACCAGAAACTCTTCATCACTTTCCTCATGGGTAGGCATATTAGGTAATGAGGGCTCTAGCATGTAATATTTCTATTCATGGCGTAGAATAACTCGAAGGCTTCTAAACTATTCATGGAAGTTACTATCAAAGAGGATGTTGTCTTTATCTAGTATTGATCGTAGGGGTAGTGTGGTTGACAAGATTTTAATTTTTTCTAAAATTGAAGGATCATGTTATTAGTACTTTATTGATTAAAATTTTTTGAGAAATAATAAATTAATTTTTATTAAGTCTCCCACTATTTTATCATGTTCCAATGTCCCTCATCATTGAACTCAGAATTCCTATTTTCTTTGAAATTCAACAAGGGTTGGTCTATTTATTTGAAGGTATTTAGGTATGATGGTTTTTTCCAACTATGGGCTTGCAGCTCCTTGATCCATTTAGTGGACTCCCCAATCTGGAAATCCTAACTTGGATTTCCTCAACACTTGCCTCCAAATTTACACCAAGTCTAGCAAGGGATACTAATCTTGATGTAAAATGGTTAATTCAACCAAAAAATTTCATAAGATATTCCTATATAAAAGTAAGTATCCCAACAAGGGTTGGTCAAAAACATAGTTTTATTGAGCCTTTCCATTAATCAAGTAACAGAAGGATTAGTCTGAATTAATATTTTATTGAGGTATTTGTATCTCATATGAGAAAATTTATTATTATCTTTATAACATGCTTGTTAATATTAAGTGGAATTTACTTAAGTGATTAACCATGTCTTGATAAAACGTTACACATAATCTAGGTTTATTTTAGTTCCATTTTGCATGCTTGTTAATTAATTAATTATGTAGTCACGACAATACATCTATAATGAAAAACCATGCAATAGACAGAAATAAAATAAATAAAAGGGCACGATCTTGAGTTTTTCTAATGGTTAGTTTATCTAGAAATTGATAAACTAACCACTAACCTATGGAAGAAACACATTGAACCTTTTTAAGGTTCATGTTTATAGATTTCCATCTATCCACCTTTGTATCTCCTTGGTTTTGTTTCACTTAGTCCCCTGACTTGAACCACATCCTCAAACTTGGGAGCTCCATCCATTGCATATGTTTTTTAACTCACACACAGGTGAGGGGGAAAAGGGGGGTTTACATAAAATAAAATCATGGGAATGCAGGTCTTACATATTAATGAGGGGAGATGACACATATACCAACAATTTAATTTAATTTTAATTTAAAGGAAAACAATCACATAAAAAGGTATGTTCTAGCTCATGATAATCTAAATAAATTCAACGAATTACGCATTTAATAAAACTATCATTCAATTATTTAATTGTTTTTAAAGATAAATCACACTCGAATCAATTAATTATTATATTTAATCAATCAATCCTTTAATACTAATCCTTTTATGAATTTCCTTGAGATTAGCATCCATTACCTTGGAGGTAACACGATGAATACCTATATGACTCTACCCAACATGCATTATATTCATATACTGTTTTAATCTCGTGACATATCACATAAACAATTTAATGCCTAATATCACAACATGTACTTCATGAATGATTACATGAATCACATGATTTTTTTTGGCCACGTGTTATGATTCAATCCATAGAGTAACAACTTGTAGTAAGATTTATGTATGATATATAGATCGAACGTTACACAAAAATTAAAGTTTTAATTTTGTGTAATTTGGTAAAGTACATGGTGTGTAGTTACTACTGCACGACATGTACTACCTTCACCATCTATCTGAAGTACATGCCTAGGGACTCAGCGTGTGTCGTATACTTTGGAAATCTCAGAGTACATGATGTGTCAGTGAGCCACATGTCATGTTGTCTTTGGGTTACATGGTCACCAGTCTGTTGAGCCATGTATGGGATACATGGTTTCTTATTGACCCGAAAGGGACTACACATCATGTCTAGTGGGCCACACAACATTTAATTTGTTAACCATGTGCCTATTGGTCTTGGTCAGAACACAGTGTAATAATTGACTACACCATATGTAATAAATGCACATGGATTGAGTAATTTTCGAACTACTACGGATGCATTGACCACAACTACACAGTGTGTAATCTGGATTGCACGGTGTGCACTATCATGTTACCAGGACAGAATCATCGGTGCCTCCTGATGAAATCCTCGATTTAATTTTAATTAAAAAATTATTCGTTACTGATATATCTACGATAAATGATAGAGGAAGAATAAATATCAAAATTTATATTACATGAATGATTAAACTTGAATTGACAAATTAAATTATTAAAGCATAAATCGTCAATGGATAATTTAAATAATTATAAATGATGAGGTGACCGTTGTGATACCACTTGTAGGATCCAGATGCATGAAAAGTGTGGTTGTTGGGAGGGCCCAAGTTTTCTTTTTTCCATAATCAATAACCAATCTAGGTTCAATACAATGATGAATTCCAGTATCTATGGATTAAATTAAAATATTTAGACAAAGAGAAGAATAGTTTTGGATCTAAGAAAGAAGATATTTCACATCATGTTTATAATTAATTTATTAATTTATGAAGAAATTAAATAATTGGGTCTTTGATAGTTTTTTAATTGATGATTTTCTTAAATGACCCTTCTCGATTGTCTTCATTGCGCTCACGAGGATCCAAAGTATAGTCCCTTTAGTCGTGATCCACGTGTGATCCAATGGTGTCTGAATAATGAAACTTTTTCTCCGGGTACTAACGTGGTGAAGCAAATTTCTTGCGTTTATCATTCTCAATCACTCATTCTACAGTCTTGAATAACATATCTCGTTCTTGAGAATGATAGATGAGATGAGTTGAGAGAGAAAATTTTTGGCTCAAAAAATTTGAATTCACCGGAGTTTGGCATAATTTATGTACCTACCTATTAATTAACCTCGGGTCTCACTTATAATATTTAATTATGAAACAACAATTAAACGCAATGAAAACTATTAGAGAAACCCATGCCACATAACAAAAATAACAACACTATTATTTGTGGTGCACCAACTTGCGCAAAAAAACTATAAATGAAATCTCATGCCACATATTGATAATAGTATTATTATTATTTCTTGAACCAACTGGATATACATTATTCACCAACTTGTAAATAATTAATTTATCAACGGACACCGCCTTGGTCTGTTTGAACTCCCATTCCATTTATTGAACACCCAAATAAAATATTTTATTCTCTTAAATAAATATTTTTATTTAAAAACAAGTAAATAAATATTTATTATATTTTTAATAAAATAAATAAATATATTTTATTCACAATATAGTGAATAAATATTTATTTAATTTATGTGATCATTTTAAATTGAATAAAATTATTCCTCATTCTTGAGAATAATATTTATTCCATTAATTAAATTCAAATATAATTAATAGACACCACCAGAAACACTTAGTATTTGACCCTCTATGATTCTTTCTCATTAGCATTAGGCAGTCTTGCCTAAAGTCCAAGATTAAAATCTATCAATGGGTTAAGGACCCAAGAGAAATAACTTAAAGTCGCAATGGTGACATCCACATACAAATGCTCATTGTGTAGTATAATACCTTTGTCACAATATCTCATTAAGCAGGTTTCATGATAGTGTCATCAACTTATATGCTTGATATGCCATTATTTGACTACTTGGAATAAACTCATTGTTACACCATGGCCATGGAATTTAGGGAAATGGTTCTAATTCAATAAAAGAGCCAAGATATCAACTTCCATAAATGAAAGGGAAAAATACTTTCTCAACTTATCCATTAATAACATGTCATTCATGATGCACACAATATACCCTACTTCCCACCAACATATGGTGTGAGATTTTTCTTCATTAAATCAAAGTGTGTGAGTCATGACAAGTATTAATGATAATCTTAAAGTCTAAGGACCACTACACATGATTTTATATATGAATATCTGATGACACCAAAACATGAAGAATTATTATTGGCGGGTATGTCCTCATAATCTATTGTCTTGGAGATTACCAAGTTTGAATGTCATGAGAAGACGTATCATCCTCTTATGAGTACTCGCACCTAACGGTCTGTATACTATGTGTCCCATTATAGTATGGAATCTAACTATAGAACTATATTTAAGAATATTTTCAAAGCACTTCAAGTTTATCATCATAGCGGGGAACTACTATTACCTTATTAATGTGAAAAATACTCTAAGACGTTATTACTTTATAGTCATTTAGAACAATGAACAATATATAATAAGATGTTTAATATTTAACTACATTAAATATTCATGTAAAAAAATAAAAACAATTGGTTCTAGGACACCAACTCTTATAGTTTACAACTTCTTGTATTTAAGGAATATATCTAGAAATCTTTGTAAAAAAGGAAGCATTCATGTTTTATAAAAAGTATTTCTGGTAATTTAGGTTATTACCATGTTTCAAGAGAATATAAGATGAGGGTATTCACATATTTGTAATGTGACAACCAAGATTTAATTTGTCATATATGGGGGATCAATGTTAAGATAATTTCATGTCTTTATTTAAAAACTTTTGCATTTTCATATTTTGAAAGGGTTATATGGCTAACCATTTATTGAAAGTTTACCTTAAACTTTGGATGAAGTATTTATGTTTTGAGGTTGTATTGAAAACCTTAGTTAAAAGGATATTTAATTATTAACCTTATTTCAAGGATTTCCCTCATATTTATTTTTGAAATTATATTAATGTTGTTTTAGAAAAGGACATATTGTATTTAGAGTGATAACCCATAAAGTTAGAAAAGGCTATCAGTCTAAAACCCATGATCGAAGGACAATAATGGTTTTATGCCTACCACTGGCCTGTACGATGTCTTGGTTAAGGTTTAATTATTTTTTTAGTTAAAAAACTTGATGAATAAATATTAATGATGAAATAGTAGTTTTAATTTTTAGTTTTAGATATTAATGTATTAACCATATTGACTTTTGAGAATGGTTATATAGAAATAGTTATACTTTTTAATCTTTTATGGTCATTAAGATCCGTTAAAAGGGTATTTTAGTGCTTCGGGTATCAAAGTTAATTTTTGGATATCCATTTCTTGAAGTAATGAATGAATTGTAAATTGATAGAATCAAAAATAAAGGATGAAATTATGTTTATTTAAATATAAAAAGTAAGTATATTTCCTTATATTCTTGGTTAATAAAATAATTAATCTATATTAGGTAAATGATCCAAACAAAAAGTTTTCCTAGTACCTTGATTTTTGTGGAACTGATGGCCTTTTAAATCATCACACATTTATGAATTTGAGGACCTTAAAATTTCATTTATCATTCTATTTTTTTTATTGATGATCTCAATCAATCCCTAAAAATATTTATGCTTTTCCTCTAATTCTATACTTTCAATTTCCACCAATATTCTCCCATGTGGAATCCAAGTTATGAGTTACTCAGGGTAACCCTTATTTTTCCAAATTTAATTTTTTAATGGAAGTTTTAGTATTTATTTTTATTATGTGGGGTTCTAAGAAAGTAAATTTAAAGTATAGAACATTTAATAACCAATATGAATTTCGAGGGAGAATTCATTTTAAGGGGGGTAGAATATAACACCCAGAGATTTTGTGAATTATATATTTAAAATTAATTTAATCCTTTTGATATTTTGATTTTCATGAAACAATGAATATAGTTTTTTAATATAAATGAACTAAGTTTGGCCTATGTAACACCAATTTAATCATAGAATACATGTAACATAAAGTTTATCTTGCGATACATGCAACACCAACTTTGCTTACATTACATGAAACACTGAGTTTTACAAAATAACATTTTATTATAATAATTATTTAAATGGGATAGTTATAACATATCCATCAAATATATTGATATAAATATTAATAACTAATTTTTAAATATTATAAAACATATTCATAATAAGGCATAAATTTTTTTAATAAAGTCTTTATATGTTTGAAAATAATATTTTCTTAAAAGAACTTCTTTTTTATGTCCTTCTAAGAATAATAATAAAATTATATTTGGACACTTTTAGAAATTAAATTTGATAAAATAAACTTAATTTTTGAATTCATAATGTAAAAATTATCTTAGGCGTAATTTTTTGATTTTTCTAAGAAACTTTATTTTTTATGAATAGTGAAAAATACTTAATTTTAATTCAGAACTGTTTTTTATTCTATTTTATTTATATAGTAAAATTTTATTTTAAGTTAGTTTTAAAGTCAAAATAGATCAATTATACATTTATTAATCCAATTTAGGTAATTTTAATCATTTTTATATTGAATTTATATATAAATCTTAATGAACTTTTGAATATTCTCACTTTAAAAACCCTCTTTCTTACCATGGGTGGGAGATTAGCATTAAACTTAATTTTTTCGCTTCTGTGAGTTGAATTTCAAAAAATGGAAATAAACGGTAATAATAAGTATGATATTTATAGTCTAATAATAGAATCTTTCTTTTTGACCAGAAATATTAGTGACAATGATTAAAATTAATTAGAGCGATTAAGGTAAAATTAAGCTTAACAAGGGACAAAACCTTAAACTTAAGGGCCAAATTGACCAATAAACTTGTCAAAAATCCATTTCCTACCCATATTTATACTATATACTTTCATGGTTTATATTTTATGAGTTAATGGGATATTATTCAATGAAATTTCTTGATTTCATAAGTTAAGTATGGAAAATGACAAAAAGGGAACTTTCCTTACCATTAACATTTATAAAACATTGAGATAAGGGAAAACCAACTTATTTTTTGTTATATATATAATTTTTTAAAATAAATGAATTATTTTTTCATACTAATTTATCAATAATTTTGATATATTAATTAGTTACGTTAAATGCTTAACAAATGCTAACGCATGGATTTTAAAGTTAATAATTAAATAAAATAAAAGATACTAAAAAACATTTAAAGTAAAGTAAATTTAATGAATTATTTTTTAGATGAATATATAATGTAACATATATTTATACTTAATATATATTAATTCAAATAGTTTTTTAATATTTTTTTAAATTGAAATTAAATAAATAATATTAAAATTGAAATTAATGTTATTTTACAATAAATTATACTTTATTAAAAGATTTAAAATTAATAAAATTCCTACCTTTTGTAATGTGATATATAAATTCTAATAAATATAAAATATGGTCTATTAATAGACCAAATTATCTTTTATAATGAACATATAGACCCCTAAATAGTAAAAACATTGTTAGCATGGTTTAGGTTAAAGTAGTATTTTTGCGCGTTAGATGTGCTTATTTTAAAATTAATTTCCAACACACATGAGATTTTTATTTTGAAAATTATATATAATATTTAAAATTAAGTTGTCCTATATTTACTAATAAATCATAAATTAATTTATATTAATGTTTAAATTACATAGGTTGTAAAATAAGTTACCTAAATGAAAAACCAAAATGAAAAATACAAGTAAACTTAAAGACTAAGGAAAAAAATATTATAAAAATGAACTTATTTTTCTAATTTGGATATTTTTTTCAACCATAAATTCACTTTAATCCATTATTTTACCATTTCGGATGCACGTGAGGTAAGTTAGACCTCTCATTAGTTCTTACCTTTTGGTATTGATAATAATACCACTCCTCCTCCAGTATAAAAAGGTTCTCACCCCTCCCCATTCTTCACACCTCTAAAACCACATAGGTTAGGACAATATATGGTAAATTAACTTCCCAATATCCATTAATTACAACTTGAATCCTACATTTGCACATAAATCCATCCAATGAATCCATTTGGTGCAAACCAAAATGAGTTACCCCAAGAAGAGGTAATATCCTTCCTCAATCTCTTTTCCTTTATTTCCTTTCTCCACCACATCAATTGTTATTATTAAATGATTAAATAAAAACTCATTATAATTAATATACTTATATGTTATTATGTTAATTATTATACCTTTACATATGCACAATTCCATCTAATGGGTAATGAACATATCATTCTTATGTACGGTGAACTACCGCATCACAAAATGATGTTGTTCTTTTTTTCCTTTACCACCTCTAATAGTTATAAATTATGATAGAAACTCTATTTTTGTATGATAAATATGATATTAATTATTTATTTATGTTTTTGGAATTATTATATAACACATACCTTCATTCTTTCTATTTTTTGTAAATATGATAATTTCGTTTGGGGAAGTGTGGACTACTGCCACCTCAAAGCGATGTGATTTGTTCACACTCTACATGGAACATAATAAGGATGGGTTTAGAGAAATTATATGATATATATGATATATATGATATAATAATTCTACTATATTGATGACATATATATATATTCACATATTTCTTTTACATTCTTTCTTTCAATATGACAATAAAATGGGAATAACATTCATGTGTATGTACGGCCTACCGTCTCCATGAACAGTGTATTCCATTTCATTTTATATATTTTATATATTATTATAAATACATATATACTGAATATATATTATTTTTATATCATTTTTTACATTCATTAAATCATGACATAAGTATGAGGACAAAAAATATAACAAATTAAGACACATGTAAGAAAAAAATCATGTATTACCCAAAGCATAACCTTAACATGGGATTGTTAACACAAGGGTAATATAAATTCATAATCAAAACATATATGGAATTATATATAAGAGTATGTTCCTATAAAATGTGTATAATAAACTCATATTTATTACATATTAGGTTTTTACGAGTACGATGCGGGTCAAGACATAAGGTAAGAGGATTTTTTTTCTCACTTTTATTTCTATGATATTTAAGCCTTATTCACCACTAATTTATTTTACATGGTATATATAATACCCCTGAATATATTATATGATTTTATCCTTAAGTTTATTTGTATTTACATATCCATTTTATGATCTATCTTTCATGGGGTTTATGTTTCAAGAGTTACCGAATCGGTAAAGTAGTTTTATCTTAATTTTCCTTCTTTGAGACACATTCCATGAACTTTAAAAACCATGTTTTCATAAATTCTTTGAAATATGATCATTTAATATCATTTTCAAGTAAAAATTTTTTTAAAAAAATTATGATCTTAAAGCTTCCTTTAAAAATTTTATAAGTGTTTTCAAATAAATGTTTTTGAAAAAACATTTTAAGATTCCCTTTCAAAAAAATAGTTTTCAAAATGTTTTCAAGATTCCTTTTCAAAGAAATAATTTTCAAAAATGTTTTCAAACTCCCTTTTCAAAAAAATGGTTTTCAAAAAGTTTTCAATATTCTTTTATATGTTTTCAAGAAAAATTATTTTCAAAATGATTTTAAGTTTCCATTTTATATTTTAAAATAAAAAGGTTTTCAAAAGGATTTATGTTTTAAAATAATTTTTTAAAGAAATGATATTTTCCTAGAAAAAATTTACTAAAAGGATAATTCCAAATTATTTTCCATATAATATGACATCCATTGGTTTTACTCATTCCTTTTTGAGAAATAATCTGAAGGTCTATTTATATTCTTTCTCTGAATGGTTTATGTTTTGATAACATTATGTTTATGAAACTCATTTCTCTTTCACAGATTATATATTTATGAAAAAAAATTCTCTTCAATGGGTAATATATTTATGAAAATAATTTATCTTTCATGGGTTATATTATTATGAAACATGGTTCTTTTCATGGGTAATATTCTTGTGAATCTCGATTCTCTCCATGGGTTGTGCTTTGACAATATTATTATGAAAACTATATTTTCCAAAGGTCAATATATGATTACATGTTTATAACAACCTTTTCATTTTATTGGTTATTATAGGATATTTATGAAATACATATCTTCATATGGGTTATGAGATGATTAAATATTTATTATCTTGTGGCGTATGTATAAATAATTTTATTATGAGATAGTTGGGACTTATATCTCCCTCCAATGCATTGGGTAAATATGTATATCTCATGAGATAATGATGGTAATAAAGTTTATGATCTTGATATACTATAGGAATTTAGGGAAACCTAATCCATTATAAGAAAAGAATTGAAATTTGGGATAGGGGTGTGTCCCGCCCAGTAGGCATAGTACCCATAAAGATGGGAATATGGAGAAACCTGATCCACTATTATAAGATGGGGAAACCTAATTCATTATAAATAAAGGACTATGACTGGGTATGTTGGTGTCCCCCACCCAGTAGGTTAAGTCACCATGAAGTGCCTTGATAAGTTCTAGCAATGCATTTTGACTTATAGGGAAATGTATTACATGTTTATGTGTATTCTATAATTCTATGTCTTATTCTTATGTTATTATTTCATGGATTATGATCATATTTCACTTAAAATTCATGTCTTATGAATAGATAAGATTTATGAAATGATTTATGTTTATTATCTTGGATATGAAAGGTATGATTTTATAATTTTTTTATCACATTCTCACACCCCTATACTCATGTTTATGCTTACATGTCTCCCTTTTTTACCCTTACTAAGAATATGAGCTCACCCCTTTTTATATTTCTTTTCACAGGTTATGAATATTTATATTAAGTATGATTTGTCTAATAAGGGTGACAGTCATGAATAACCTAGTAAAAGATGATGTATCTTAATTATATATCAGTTTTTATGTTTACATGTTTCCAAAGGCACTAAACTAATATGGTCTTGGGTATCTGTTTGTGGAATGTTGTAAGTATCCCAAAAAAATAATGTAATGTCTATATATGTTAATAATTTGTTTTTATATTTGGTATTATAGTGAAGGTTTAGTCAAACTTTGAAAACTAGAATGAGAAAACTTTATTGAGATCTCTAGGGATGTTTCTAAGGATATTTCTAAGGATGTATATAAAGATAAGTCTAAGAATATGGAAAATTATAGGAAAATGTAATGGAATATTGGTAAAGGATAGAGCCAATGTTTTCCTATAAATACATCCCTTTTTGGATACTATAAGTGTATGTGGTTCTAGAATTGATGTACCTAGGAGTAACATCTCTGACAAGGTGTGTTGGGCCTGACTCGAGCCTAACATGGTACATGACAACAGGCCTTACTGCGCACCTAGTTTGATACTCCTGAGGGATATGCTTTGGGAATTCACGAACTATTTATAAACCATGATAAAGGATTTAAATAAAATATTACTATTAATAACCTAGGATAGACCTAATGTGTCCTGGATTAAACAAGTAGGTGTTATGATTTTACATACTATAAGAAATTTTTCATGATTTTGAGGTTTTATACTATGATAAATGTTTCTCACACTATTATTTATGGTGTTGATCAATATAGGGTATTAAATTTAAATGGGTTATAATTGAATTTTTCAAGTGTGGAAAGTATGGGCATGATGAAAATTGATTTTCTAATTTGAAATATCATGAATAGGATAAAAAAGGTCCATGAGTATTGGTTGTACCGGTGAAGATAAAGATACCGAAAGTGACATGTGAAATGTATGGGATATTATTCCTGTATTATTTACATTAAATTTAAGAATAATTATTGGATTTAGGTTGAGTAAACTTAATACATTATTCATATTTCATATTATATGAAAGGGGTATTAAGGGATAAGATGGTGAAGTCTGAGTAATTGTTTAAGAATGAAGTTGGATAATTAAAGTGTATATGTTTTGGAATTAAAAGATTATGTTATATGAATCATGAAATATATAAGTATTTTTAGTATAGGTTTTCCATTAAGGAATTTAAAGGTTATGTTTAATGGTTATGGTGAGGGAGAAAAGTGATTTCATAGAAATGTGATATTTTTATTAAGGGAAGGTAACCCTTAATTGTTTCCCAATGTTGAGTTAATGATGTTTGGATAAAGTTATGTTGGAAGGTACTGATTACCTCAAAACTGATAATGGATATTTTCACAAATTAGTCTATGTTATCATGGATGAAGTTTACAACTTCTTGGATTTAAGTAATGTATCTATAAATCCTTAAAAAATGAAGCATTCATTTTTTCTAAAATTATTTTTGGTAATTCAGGTTATTACCATGTTTTAAAAATAATATATGATGAGGGTATTCACATATTTGGAATTTAAAAACCAAGACCTACTTTATGATATATGGGGTATCAATATTAAGATAATTTGTTTTATTTATTTCTAAAGTTTTGTTTTTCATATTTCTAAATGGTTATATGGATAACCATTTATAGAAAGTTTACCTAAAACATGAGATATAGTATTTATGTATTGAGGTTGTATTAAAAACCATAGTTATAAGGCTATTTAATTATTAACCTTATTTCAAGGATGTCCATCATATTTATTTTAGAAATTATATTAATTTGGTTTCATAAAAGGATATATTGTATGTTAGGTGATAACCTAGAAAGTCTAAAAAGGTAATGGGTCTTAAACCCGTGACTAAAGGATAATAAGAGTTAAATACCTACCACAGACATATGAAATGCCTTGGTTTATGTTTAATTATTTTTTTAGTGAAACAACTTGATGAATAAATATTAATAATGACAAGTAGTGTTACTTTTTAGGTTTAGAGATTAATGTACTAACTATATTGACTTTAGAGAATAGTTAGAGACAAATAGTTAGACTTGTTAATCTTTTATGGGCCTTAAGATCCTTAAAAGTGTATTTTAGTGATTTCAGCATCAAAGTTAATTTTTGTATATCCATTTTCTAAGTAAATAATCAATCAAAAATTGATATAAGAACTACCAAAGGTTGAATTTTTTTTATTTAAATATATAGAGTAAGTATATTTTCTTATATTCTTGGTAAAAAAATAATTACTCAACATTATGAAAATGATAAAAAAAAGTTATCCTGATACATTAATTTTTGTTAAACTGATGGCCTTTTAAATCATTATAGATTTATGAGTTTGATTCCCTTAACATTCCATTGACCATTCACTTATTTTTTATTGATTAACTCAATCACTCCCTATAAATATTTATACTTTTCGTCTAAGTCCATACTTTCATTTTCCACCAATGATCTCCCATTTGGAAACCTAGTTATGAGTTACTTTGGGCAAATGTTATCATTCCAACTTTCATTTTGTAAATTATGTTTTTGTATTCATTTTTATGATGTGGGTTTCTATAAAAGGAACATTCAAGTATTAAACCTTAAATAACATAGATGAATTTTGAGGAAGAAATTCATTTTAAGGGGGTAGAATATAACACTCCAAGATTTTGTGAATATTTTTTCAAATTAATTTATTATTTTTGATATTTCAATTTTAATAAAATTTTGAATATAGTTTTTATATATAAAATATATAATCTTAGATTATGCAACACCAAGTTAATCATACAATACATGCAACATAAAGTTTATCTTTCACTACACGCAACATTGACTTTTCTTAAGTTACATGCAACATTGAGTTTATACAACACAACATTTTATTATTGTAATTATTTAAATAATATAGTTGTAACATAGTTGTTAAACATAGTGGTATTAATAGTAATAACTAATTTTTATATATTATAAAACATATTGATAATAAGGTATAGAATTTTTTTAGTAAAGTATTTATATGTTTTAAAATACTATTTTCTTACTAATAGTTATATTAATAGTAAATACTTTTTTATTATGGTATTTATATGTTTATGGTATTAAAATTTCCTATATATTTTTTCAAAGTATTTTCAAAGAAATGGTTTTCAAAAAAAATATAAAGATTCATTTTCAATGAAATGGTTTTCAAAAAAAATTCAAGATTTATTTTCAAATAAAAAGTTTTCAAAAAAAACAATATTCTTTTTAAAATAAATGGGTTTTAAAATGTTTTCAAGTTTCATTTATATTTTTTCATGGAAAATTTTTTTCAAAAAAAAATCAATTGTCCATTTTATATTTTGAAATAAAAAGGTTTTAAAAATGCTTTATGTTTTAAAAGTATTATTTTAAAGAAAGGATATTTTCCTCTGGAAATGTTTTTGAAAGGATCTTTCCAAATTATTTTCCATATAAGATGACATCAATTGGTTTTAATCATGCCTTTCCAGGAAATGATATAAAGGATCCATTCATATTCTTTCTCTAAATGGTTTATGTTTTTAAGGCATGATGTTTATGAAACTTGTTTCTTTTTAATGGGTTATATGTTTACGAATCCCATTTATCTTTCATGGGTTATATGTTTATGAAACCCATTTATATTTCATAGGTTATATGCTTATTAAACCCACTTATTTTCATGGTTAATATGCTTATGAAATCCACTTCTTTTCACTAGTTATATTGTGATGAAATGATTATGAAACCTCTCTTTTACATAGGTTAAGATGTGATTACATGTTTATGACACCCATTTCATTTCATAGGTTATGATAGGATGTTTATGAAACCCATATCTTTCTATGGGACATGATATGATGAAATTTTTATTATATTATGGCATATGTATGAATAATTTTATTATGAGATTGGGTAACACAATCCCCTACAAGGAAAGGACTACAACTGGGGATGGTGAGGTGTCTCACCCAATAGGCATAGCCCCCATGAAGATGGGAATATGGGGAAACCCAATCCAGTATGGGAAGATGGGGGAACCAGGTCCACTATGGAAAGATGGGGAAACCCGATCCCTTATAAGGAAATTACTTTGATTGGGGATGGTGGTGAGTTCTGCCCAGTTTTTGTAGTCCACATGAAGTCCCCTGATAAGTTCTAGCAATGTGTCTTGACTTATATGGAATGATATTACAAGTTTATATGTATGTCACAATTCCATGTCTTATTCCAATATTATTCTTTCATGGCGTATGATCTTATTTACCTTATGATTCATGTCTTATAAACTCTCAATATTTATGCCATGATTTATTTTTATGATGTTGGATATTAATGGTATGATCTCCCAATGATATGATCACATTCTCATACCCATATTCTCATATTTATGCTTACATTGTTTCCCTTATTTACCCTTGATAAGCATCTAAGATCACCCCTTATTATATTTTATTCCCTAGGTTACGAAGATTTTTATTAAGTATGATGTGTCTAAGAAGGGTTCTAGTCATGAAGAACCTAGTGGTAGATAATGTACTTCACTTATATACCAGTGTTTATGTTTCCATGTTTCCAAATGCACTAAAATCATACGGTATTTGGGCTTCTATTTGTATAATGTTTTATGTATTCTAAAAAAATGATGTAATGTATATGTACATTAATACGGGGTTGTTATATAACCCCACCATATATGTATCATGTGAAGGTCACTGGGTTTAACCACCTAGCCTATAGTTTAAATTTACCACCAAGGTCATATCTCACAGGACATAATCCACACTCCCGTCTCAACCCACAACTTTGACATTCCAAAACACCCACTTTAAAGGAGGTAAATTCTAAGGTAGGTAAGATAATATCAAACTATAAGGGTCAAAACATGTTTACATTAGTTCAGTTGTATGGGTTTTCAATTCCAAGTAATAGAGGAAAAACCATATAATTTGTAATTGGAGCCCCATTTAAGTGCAACCCATTTTTGATCTATTAATTTAAGGTAGTATTTTGATTACTTAAGTATTTAATGCATCACCTGAAATTCATTGGCCTTCCAAGAACAAATCCTCTATAAGAACCCTCATAGGGGGATTCTCCCCAGAGGGTTATGATGTCAATATAAAAAGGATGATGAACTGAACCTCACCGGGTACCCATATATGGTAATACCCCCTCAAGGTTCTAGTTCACTAAAGACATTTCAAGTGCTGATCGATATCAGGTTAGATTATCTAACTAGATAATCATAAATGAAGGTCACTTGTGTAATATTATATAGAAATTTATGTGAAAAAACATCATATTTTTTATGACTTTTTAGTTAACCATGCCTAAAATGGGATACACCCAGAAAGGTTCAACTAGAAAGGAATAGGTTTACCACGTAGATATAAAATGGTTAATATAGAGGCATTCAATTATAATTCCATCCTACTAGGTTCAAGATAATAGCACCAAGTTCCTAATTGGTTTCCTTAGTAGTCCCTCCCTAAAGAATCACATGACCCTAGATATAACAACCCAGAACCCGAACTCCCAGATTCGGTGCTGAAATAGTAAACTTTACATTTCTGCCATTATTTTCAATAATCGTGGCTTATTTTTTTATCCAAACCATACAACATAGAAAGGAAAAAATGAATCACTTAAAACCTTGAGGATCATTTATGTTTATAGTTTTAGATAATTAGGGAAAACTCCTACAAAAAAGATTTATATGACTTTAAATGAGATGTTCTCCAACTTAACCTAGCTTTTCTTTTTCACATTAAGACATCATCGTCATCCATATGAAATACCTTCTAGACAAAACTTTTTCAACATAATTATTTATAACTGGAGGAAAATTAAACTAAAAATGGTGATCTCAATTTCTCAGTAAGGGTAAACATAATCATTAGTAATTAAATGTAATCAATGATCATAAGAATTGCATAAGGTTATGATGAAATAATCAGATTGAATGAACAAGTCATAAAAGAATTCATACCCATCAATACTTGGATCATCAAATATGAAAACATGGAAAAGGAAAGAGTCATCAGAATTAATAATCATGAGCAATGTGATATCAATATTGATCAGGAGAAACATTATAAACCCATAAAAAGACATTAAAACCCTTTTTGGTAATTTAGATCATTATATTGAAAAATCCATTTCAAGAATATTTTAATTGGAATAACCATATGGAAAACTTCCAATATAATCATTACCTAATTCGTTAGTGACCAATATAAGCCAACCCATGTTTAAGATGTAATGGGGTTACCCGATGATATCTAGGTCACCCCTTGTTTAAGCTATAACATGCAACCTTGGTGTTATCTGGGCCACCCCATGTTTAATTTTTAATTAGATCAGCTGACACTAGCTGGGTTACCCCATGTTTAAGCTATAATGGGTTCACTCGACACTATCTAGGCCACCCCATTATATATAATGTCTAATAAACACAACATGAATAAATTACATAGATAATTCATCATAAAACTCATAGAAACAATCATTATTCCTTTTATAAAATGATTAACCCATGGAAATAAAATGGGTTTCATAACGATATCTTTGAAACATGATTTACCCCTAGAAAATAAATGGGTTCCTAAACAATCTCTTTTAAACATGATTAACCCAGGGAAATGAAATGGGTTCAATAACAATCTCTTTGAAACATGATTAAACCATGGAAAGGAAATTGGTTTTGTAAAAATCTTGTCATGATATACCATTCATAAAAACAATAAGAATGGTAACCTTAGTTTATATCCCTAGTAAATCATAAGTTACATCAAATGATATCATCTTAGATGAAAAATTATTTTGATGGATCATTTGGGACATTTTTTAAGGAAAATAACCCAGATTTGAAAATCAATTTTTAAAACTTAAATCATTTCAAAAATCCATTTATTTTAAAACCACTTGGAAAACTTATAAAAAAAATTTAAATAATTTAAAATAGTTGTTGAGTATAATATCGTTTCCACCTTGAAAAATTATTTTTAAAACATAAAAACATTTGAAAACCTTTCTCATTGAAATTATCTCTGAAAAATTATAATGGAAGCTTTGAAAAAAATTTAGAACACTTCTTGAAGAAAATATCCTTTTCACTTAGAAAAAAATTTAAAACATAGAATATTTTGAAAACATTTTTAGAAAACATGGTTTTGGAAGAAAACATATTTCTGACCTAAGAGAGAAATAAAGTCAGATTTTCTTAAAAATAGTTTCTCATTTATCAAAAGTACCAAAGAGAGAAAAATGGTTATATTACTTGAATATATCATGAATAATCATAATAGAATAAAATTCACCAATTTATTTAGATATGGATCATAATTTTTTATCATTGGAAATATAATCATAAATAATCCCAATAAATGTTGAGATTGTGACATAAGACTCTTACCACTTTAGTAACTTTGAATCACAATATATGTGAAATAATTTCATTAAATGAAACTTATAAAATCCTGAAAATAATTATATTCATGATATAAAATGTCAAAGTTGCAGAATATACACCTCATAAAAGAATCTAGGTGTATAATATGACAACCCTGCTTTTTATTACAAATTAAACATGATTTATTACATAAAACTTCACTTGATACAATAAAGAAGATCGAGAGGTTTAGTGTCTTTGGGGATTAGGATCATTACATAAAAACTTGAAACATGAAATACAACATCTTTATTTAAAACTTCTTTTACATGACCACTACATTCCCTCATACTTAGCATTGCATGGGATAACCTGAGGACATGCATAAGAAAAGGGTGAGCTATAAAGCCCAGTAAGGGGATACACATGAAATAAAAAGAGGAGTACAATACATTTTAGACATTAGGAATATCAATAGAGCACAATATAAACATGAACATAAAGTCATGATAAATCATGATAATCATAACATGGAAATGTGGCAACAACACTTAACATGGAATTAGCATGAGCCAAGGCTCATTGCACATGGAGCATGGGTAAATCCTCATTGCACATGAAGCACGAGTAAACCCTCATTGCACTTGAATTAGCATGAGTCAACACTCATTGCACATGACGTATCATGATACTATACTTTACCCAATGCATTGGAGCGCTATAAGGGCGCACCCTTCTTAAACATTTCATTTCATGCATAAGTGTGCCACATGGATCATAAAACATGGATTCATAAAAAAATAATCATTTGTTCCACGATAAAGGAATGTGAAATTCATACATTAAACTTTATAATAAATAATTAAATGTTCATAAAGGTGAATACCCTTGATGGAGAAATAGGCATGGTATTCACTACACAATGGTATTGGCTAAGAAAATCGGTGCGATTTCGGCAGCATAACGGCGTGACATAAGAATTCATAAAAAATGGTTTATGAGAGAGAAAAGTGGTTCCTCATAATATTTACATGTAATAGACAGTAAGTAGGTCATATATATACATGTCCCAACAATTATAATAGAATTTAGATTCATGATACAAAAGTATTGCTTGAATGTAAAAGAGGAGAGAAAAGTTCCTTTCGGAATTTTGGCATAGTAACAGGTGTACATGGGAGGCATTTAATGAGAGATAAAGGGGTATCCCATCATTAAAACATAAATAGGGCAGTATGAGGGAGGTTTTAAACCATACCCCAACATTCATAATTGAAATTAAAAGGGAAAAACAACTTAAAAAATGGACAAAAATGAGAAAGGAAGAAAAAACCCTTACTTGGAAGTGTGCTTCCAAAGGCTAGAGAGAGGCTTGTGAGAGGATTCTTTGGAGCTTGGGGCAACTTGTGGAGATTATAGAGAGAGTATTACAGAGGTTGGAAGAACTCCAAAGGCTTTGAGTGAGGAGGAAGTGGGAGCTTGGGTGGGTTTATATAGGAAAGGTGAGGGAATTATTTATTATTTAGGTTTGGGACCCCTTATATTAAATTAATCTAAACCACAAACCATCTCATGGTTTTTGCCCATGGTTTTTGGAAAATGGAAGAGGAAAAAAATATTTTACAAGTCCAAATTCCTAACTTCTTAAAATAATAGGTTTTCTTATGTGGAGGTGAGTCACACTCCCATGGAAAACAATTTAAAAAGACAAGGTGTTTAATAAGTCTTGAGGGGTCCATTAATGCTTTAAAAAGTAAGTCAAACAAACCCAAAATAACATTATTTTAATGGTAAAACATATATTGTCCAAACATAAAGCTTATAGTATTTTATTAAATCACTATTGGGTCATTATGATGTCATAAAACACATTATTTATTGAAACGGTATTTATTTTTTACCCAAAAATTTGACTGTCTCAGAAAATTATGAAAAATTCACCGTTGGATAATTTTGACATCATGATTCTAGAAATAACATTTATTTCATCTAAATAATTTTCTAAATATTTTAATTTTTACTTTTAATATAAAAACTGACATTTATCGAAAATTCACGGGTTTTGACAAAAATGGCTTTCAAACCTTAATAAAAATTACAATTACATTCATCAAATTATATGATCATTTATATATAATAAAAATTAGTTTAATAATAATAATTTTATTTTATTAAAATATTATTTAATTCAAAAATACCTTAATTTAATAAAATATAATTCTTAATTAAATAATAACTAAAAACACTATTTTCACTTTAAAAACTATTTACAATGTATCAAAAAATAGACAATGAGGTATATTCATTATTATATACAAAAATAATATTCATGAACATAGTGCTAGAGATTTGTTACATAACCCCTTAAAACATCCGCATAAGACCTAAGGGTAAGGTGTGCGATGGTGACAGACTCTTGGGGTGGCTCGGATAACATTGCTTGAGTGGTAATCTCTATCAACTTCCACTTTTCCCGTAGACGGTCTCGTTCGAGCTTGACATGATAAATCTCAGCTTGGGCTTGGTCAAGATTGAAGCCCAAGGATGCCAAATATTTTCCGAGCTCTGGCAAATGGGCTTCGTATGGAGCAATTCTACTGGATGAGTCTATCGCTTCTTTTGTATGAGTAAATTGGATTTGTTAAAGCCCTATATTTATACTAATCATGTGATCACTGTTCAACAGTTATAAAAGCAACGTTCACAATTCTTAACATAAAACCAAAGAATTTGACATTTTATATAAACATTTTACATAAAGAGACATTTAATTAGATCAAGAGGGATTTTCCATTAATGAAACTTTGGGTCGTTACAATATTCCCCCCTTAAGAAATTTCACCCTTGAAATTTTCCTTTTCCCACACTAAAACAGATGTGGGTAACTCAGCTTCATCATTTCCTTTGATTCCAAAGTCGCTTCTTCAAACTTGTGGTTTCGCCACAACACCTTGATGAGGGGAATTGTCTTATTTTGTAGAACTTTTTCTCTACGATCTAAGATCTTCACTGGTTGTTCCTCATAAGAAAGATCATCCTCCAACTGTACCACCACAGAAGAGAGTACATGTGAAGGGTCTAGTATGTACTTCCTTAAGAGGGATACATGAAAGACATCATGTACTTTGGCCATGGTAGGTGGAAGTGCTAGTCGATAGGCCACAGCCCCGACATGATCAAGAATCTCGAAGGGGCCAATGTACCTTGGACTTAACTTCCCTTTCTTTCCAAACCTCATGACCTTCTTCCAAAGAGATATGCATAGAAAAACCATGTCTCCAACTTTAAACTCAAGGTATCGTCGATGATTATCTGTATAACTCTTCTGTCAACTCTGGGCTTCCTTGATATGCTACTGAATGGTTTTCACATTCTCCACCATTTCCTCGACCATTTCTGGTCCAAGAAGCTTACGTTCACCGACCTCATCCCAACATGCCGGTGTTTTGCACCTTTTCCCATACAGGGCTTCATATGGTGCCATTTGGATGCTTGAGTGGAAACTATTATTATAAGAGAACTCAACCAGAGGAAGATGTTGATCCCATCCTCCTTTAAAGTCCATTGAGCATGCTCTCAACATGTCCTCAAGTGTTTGGATAGTCCACTCGGATTAGCCATCATTTTGAGGATGATAGGTCGTACTGAAGTTTAGTTCAGTATTCAGAGCATTTTGAAGACTCTTCCAAAACTTAGAGGTGAATCTTGGATCTCAGTCAGACACAATAGATAGTGGTACTCCATACAACCTTACCACTTCCCTGATATATATATGTTCCAGTTGATCCAATGATAAATCCTCCTGAATAGCAATGAAGTGTGCAATCTTTGTAAGACGATCCACCACAACCCAGATCGCATTTCTGCCTTTAGATGTCCTCGGAAGTCTGGTGACAAAGTCTATGGTGATGTTCTCCCATTTCCATTCTGGTATGGGCAATAGTTGCATCATCCCCTTAGACTTATGTCTCTCTGCCTTCACTTGCTGGAACACCAGGCACTTTGATGTATATTCAGCGATCTCCTTCTTCATATTATCCCACCAAAATTTTTCTCATAGATCTCAATACATCTTTGTGCTCCCTGGGTGAATAGAGAAATTTGAACTATGTGCATCATCCAAAAGTTCCTTCTTCAGCTCCAGACTCTATGGAAAACATAGTCTTTTCCCAAATCGCACAATTCCTTCTTCATTAACATTAAACTCCGAGGATTTACTTTTTTTGATAGCTTCCACTTTCTCCTGAATTCCCACATCATCCTTTTGAGCATCCTTTAACCTTTCCAAAAGAGACGGTTGAGTAATCATTTGTGAAAGGATTGATGAGGTTCCCTTATTTATGATTCCCATGTCCATCTTCATGAAGTCTAAGAAGATTGGATCCTTCTAAATTCTCATCATTGATAGAATCATTGGGTCCTTTCTACTTAGGGCATATGCCACCTTGTTCGCTTTCCCAGGGTGGTAATGTATTGAGTAGTCATAATCCTTGATGAGCTCTATCCATCTTCTCTGGCGCATATTAAGCTCTTTCTATGTGATTATATATTTAAGACTCTTTTGGTCAGTATATATCTCACATTTCTCTCCATAGAGATAATGCTGCCAGATTTTCAAGGAAAAGATCACAGCCTCCAACTCCAGATCATGCATTGGATAGTTTCGCTCATGGATTTTCAACTGACTTGAGGCATAGGATATCACTTTATCATTCTGCATCAGCACACATCCTATGCCCTTCTCCGGAGCATCACTGAATACCACAAAAAGTTCCCCACTTATGGGTAAAGTGAGCACGGGCGCAGTGATAAGCCTCCTTTTCAAATTTTTGAATCTTTCTTCGCATTCATCACTCCAAGTAAACTTTACTCCCTTCCAAGTTATCTTGGTAAGAGGGTTGGACAATTGTGAGAAATTCCTTACAAATCGTCGATAATATCCAGCTAACCCCAAGAAGCTACGGATATCCGTTACCGATGTTGGTCTCAGCCATCCCTCAATTGCATCTGTTTTGGAGGGGTCTACAGATATCCCATTACTTGTGATGATATGGCCAAATAATGAGACCTCCTTCAACCAAAACACACACTTTTTGTACTTTGCATAGAGATTCTCCTTGCGCAAAGTCTCAAGTACAGTTCTTAAATGCTCCTCAGGATCCTCCTTGGTTTTGGAGTATATTATAATTTCATCTATAAAGACTACCGCAAATTTTTGGAGGTAATATCTAAAGACTCTATCCATCAAGTCCATGAAGATTTATGGAGCATTAGTGAGTCCGAAAGGCATTACTATGAATTCATAGTGCCCGTATCTTATGCGAAAAGCAGCCTTGGGGATATCTTCCTTCTTCACCCTTACTTGATAATATCCCGACCGCAAATCTACCTTGGAGAAGTATTGTGCTTCACGCAGCTGATCGAACAAGTCATCGATCTGTGGAAGAGGATATTTGTTCTTTATCGTTATTTTGTTAAGTTCACGATAATCGATACAAAGCTGCATTGACCCATCCTTATTCTTGACGAAGAGGACTAGTGCACCCCATGGTGAAGCACTTGGACATATAAACCCTTTATCCAGATTCTCCTGTAGTTGTTTCTTCAGCTCTTCAAGCTCAATGACAGCCAATCTGTATGGAGTCTTGGATATTGGTAAAGCCCCGGGTATAAGTCCAATTGAGAATTCAACATCTCTTCTTAGAGGAAGACCAGGCTGTTCCTCGGGAAACACTTCCGCAAATTCCCTCACAATAGGCATTTCTTCAAGGATGGTTTCTTCTTTGGACTCAATCATCTGAGCCAGATACGCGTGCTCATAGGGCAATAATATCCATGATTGAGATGATGTAGCTAAATGAGATTCATATTCCTCCTTACACTTGTAAAGAATCGGGGGTCGATTCTCCATATGGAGTGTGATTTCCCTCTCCCGACAATTTATGTTGGCTCTATATAAGAAAAGTCAATCCATGCTAAGAATTGCATCAAATTCCACCAGAGGGAGTATGACGAGGTTCGCCGAGAAATTAAATCCACATATTATAACAGGGAAGGACTTATACTCATGGGATGCAATGATTGCCCCATTTTCCATACTCACCGACATCTTCACTTCCATGATTTGTGGTGGTGCTGGGATTGTTCTACTAAACTTTAGAGATATAAAAGAATGCATAGAACCTGAATCAAAAAGTACATTCGCTATTATTGAATGAATAACTAGCGTACCTGTCACCACTTCATTTTCGGGGTTCACTTCAGTATAAGTGATGGCAAAATCTCTTCCTTGCTACCTTGGATGTTGTTGGTTGCCTCTGAAAACCCTTGAATTAGGGCACTGATTTGAAAAATACTCTGGTTCTTTGCGTTTGTATCATTAAACAACGCATTGAGGTTTGAACGGAGTGTTCCTATCCTCTGTCACAGTCGTGGGTATTTTTTACTGATAGTTAACAGCTAGGTTCCCTTCTCTTCCACACCTGAAGCATTTCCTCCTCCCCTTAAGGCAATTTCCAGGGTGCTTCTTTCCGCCCTTTTGGAAAGTGGGGTGCTGGATCTTCTTAGCACCGTTGGATTTATCCATCGGACCACCCGCATTGAATTCCACTTTACACTTCTTGTCCCCATGATACCCCTGTGATTCCCCGATCTCCATTTCAACCTTGAGGGAACATCGGACAATTTCCTCATGGTTGTCGAAGTCACGGATCGCTAATGCTTTCCGCAGGCTAGGCTTCAGCCCACCAAAGAAGCGGTCAACCTTGCATTCGGGGGTAACGATAAAGACAGAAGCATATCATGCAAGCCTTGTGAAGTTTTCCTCGTACGCTCCAATAGATTCTTCATCTTTTTTCTTGAGGTAAAGGAATTCCCTTTCCATCTTAATCCGGAGGGTGCCCGGAAAATATTTATCGAAAAACATCTTCTAGAAATCCTTCCATTCCAATGCCTCGATCTCCTCCTCAGGATTCATATTTTTGATCAACATCTACCATTTATCAGCTTCACCCTCCATATGATAAGCTACCAGGAGAACCTTCTCTTGTTCAGAACATTAAAGGATAGAGAAGATCTTTTCAGTGGAGTTGATCCATTGTTCAATGATCGTGGGATCGGATGACCCACTAAAATTAGGAGGTCTTTCTCTCATGAAGCTCTCGATAGCGACTTGTTATTTCTTAGGGGGGTTGAATGTTCCTCTTGACCCGTGTTTCTATTCAAAACTTGAGTTAGCTGAGAGAGAATTGTGACAAATTTCGCGATTCCTGCTCCCATTGGATTGGGCATCTCATTAGTACAGTCATCGCACTGATCTTCACAACGGTTGTTAGCCCGAGTCCTCCTATTATCGGCCATTGGCTGGAATAAAATGAAAGTTAGGGGTAACACATAAAGCGTAATCCAAAGAAAAATGTTTATGAATTATAAATAAACTTTTATTTCCTTAACTCATGAGTCTATAGGCTTCAATCTAGGCTTTTCATGATCTACTTTCTAACATATATTCTTAGGGGCATTTTTTTTAATTCCATTAATAAGCGTTCATACTAAGCTTGTGAATTTATCAAAACATATCCCATGGGAGTGTCGTAACCAAGAGTGCAGCAAGGCCCATTTTCGTGCACCAGTTCCCATTCGATTCTAGCTCAAAGCGGTGTTTTCGGGTTTTACCCCTAGGATACATCTGTGCCAGAGCCACCTCTACCTGCGCGTATCTAGACAGGGATGTATTTGTTTGATAAACCACTCACTCAGTACTTACCAAAACTTAGGGATGTTTTTATTATACTTAGTCTTGTATCTAAGGCTTTACTATGGTTTTCTAATCCTAATCCCAAAAATAACTAAACCTATCCTCTGATACCAACTATGACAACCCTGCTTTTTATTACAACTTAAACATGATTTATTACATAAAACTTCACTTGATACAACAAAGAAGATCGAGAGGTTTAGTTTCTTTGGGGCTTAGTATCATTACATAAAAACTTGAAACATGAAATACAACATCTTTATTGAAAACTTCTTTTACATGACCACTACATTCTCTCGTACTTAGCATTGCATGGGATAACCTGAGGACATGCATAAGAAAAGGGTGAGCTATAAAGCCCAGTAAGGGGATACACATGGAATAACATGAGGAGTACAATACATGTTAGACATTAGGCATATCAATATATCACAAGATAAACATGAACATAAAGGCATGATAAAGCATGATAATCATAACATGGAAATGTGGCAACAACACTTAACATGGAATTAGCATGAGCCAAGGCTCATTGAACATGGAGCATGAGTAAATCCTCATTGCACATGAAGAAAGAGTAAACCCTATTTGCACTTGAATTAGAATGAGTCAACACTCATTTCACATGACGTTTCATGATACTATACCTTACCCAATGCATTGGAGCGCTATAAGGGCGCACCCTTCTTAAACAATTCATTTCATGCATAAGTGTGCCACATGGATCATAAAACATGGATTCATAAAAAAAATCATTTATTCCACGATAAAGGAATGTGGAATTCATACATGAAACATTATAATCAATATGTAAATGTGCATAAATGTGAATACCCTTGATGGAGAAATGGGAATGGTATTCACTACACAATGGCATTGGCTTAGAAAATCGGAGCGATTTCGGCAACATAACGGCGTGACATAAGAATTCATAAAAAATGGTTGATGAGAGAGAAAAGTGGTTCCTCATCATATTTACATGTAATGGATAGTAAGGAGGTCATATTGATACATTTCCCAACAATTATAATGGAATTAAGATTCATGATACAAAATTATTTCTTGAATGTAAAAGAGGAGAGATAAGTTCCTTTCGGAATTTCGGCATAGTAACGGGTGTACATGGGAGGCATTTAATGAGAGAGAAAGGGGTATCCCATCATTAAAACATAAAGAGGGAATTATGAGGGAGGCGCAAAACCATACCCTAACATTCATAATTGAAATTAAAATGGAAAAACAACTTAAAGAAAATTGGACAAAATGAGAAAGGAAGAAAAAACCCTTACTTGGAAGGGTGCTTCCAAAGGATAGAGAGAGGCTTGTGAGAGGCTTCTTGGGAGCTTGGGGAACCTTGGGAGGATTCTAGAGAGAGTAGGGCAGAGGTTGGACAAACTCTAAAGGTTTTAGTGAGGAGGAATTGGGATCTTGGGTGGGTTTATATAGGAAAGGTGAGGGAATTCTTTATTATTTAGGTTTGGGACCCCTTATATTAAATTAATCTAAACCACAAACCATACCATGGTTTTTGCCCATGGTTTTTGGAAAAGGGAAGAGTAAAAAAATATTTTATAAGGCCAAAGTCCGAACTTCTTAAAATAATAGGGTTGTTTATGTGGAGGTGAGTCACACTCCCATGGAAACAATTTAAAAAGATAAGGTGTTTAATAAGTCTTGGGGGGTCCATTAATGCTTTAAAAAGTAAGTCAAACAAACCCAAAATCACATTATTTCAATTTTAAAACATATATTGGCCGAACATAAAGCTTATAGTATTTTATTAAATCACTATTGGTTCATTAGGATGTCATAAAACACGTTATATATTTAAACGGTATTTAATTTTTACCCAAAAATTTGATTGTCTCAGAAAATTATGAAAAATTCACCATTGGATAATTTCGACGTCCTGATTCCAGAAATAACATTTATTTTATCTAAATAATTTTCTAAATATGTTAATTTTCACTTTTAAAATAAAAACCGACATTTATCGAAAATTCACGGGTTTTGACAAAAATGCCTTTCAAACCTTAATAAAAATTACAATTGCATTCATAAAATTATATGATCATTTATATATAATAATAATTAATTTAATAATAATAATAATATTTTATTAAAATATTATTTAATTCAAAAATACCTTAATTTAATAAAATATAATTCTTAATTAAATAATAACTAAAAATACTATTTTCACTTTAAAAACTATTTACAATGTATCAAAAAAAGACAAGGAGGTATATTCATTATTATATACAAAAATAATATACATGAACATAGTACTAGATATTTGTTACATAACCCCTTAAAACAGTCGCATAAGACCTAAGGGTAAGGTGTGCGATGGTGACAGACTCTTGGGGTGGCTCGGATAACATTGCTCGAGTGGTAATCTCTGTAAACTTCCACTTTTCCCATAGACGGTTCCGTTCGAGCTTGACATGATGAAGCTCAGCTTGGGCTTGGTCAAGAGCGAAGCCCAAGGATGCCACCTCTTTTCCGAGCTCCGAAAAATGGGATTTATATGGAGCAATTCTACTGGATGAGGCCATCGCTTCTTTTGTCTGAGTAAATTGGATTTGTTAAAGCCCTATATTTATACTAATCATGTGATCACTATTCAACAGCTATAAAATCAACGGTCGCAATTTTTAACATAAATCCAAAGAAGTTGACATTTTATATAAACATTTTACATAAAGAGACATTTAATTAAATCAAGAGGTATTTTCCATTAATGAAACTTTGTGTCATTATATATAACATAACTTATGTCTCAAATAAGGCAAATTGAGACAAAAATCCTTTAATTCTTTGGTAACTCTGAAAACATAAACCCTATAAAAGAGAGATACTTAAATGGATATTTATATCCCTATAAATTTAATTATAATGATTATAAAATACAATCATGGTAATTATATATACCACATATCAAAAATAAGTGGTGAATATAGCATACATCTCACAGAAATAAAAGTGAGACAAAAAAAACATTTGATCGAGTCTGACTTGTCATGTGTGTATTTATGATCATGAATAATAAACTTATGTTAATTATTTAATTTCTTTATAAATTTTTAAATTTTATTATTACACGTATTTTACTTATTATCATGTTATATACAATTACTTAATATATTAAGTTTACATCATATTTTTCGAGCATATTCGACTTATGTGTCAAAAATGACTTTGGTAGGTTGAATATGGTCAAAGAGGTCATTATTTAAATATATAAATAATGATAATAACATAATATTTATAATATTTATATATATATTATACTTTATAATTCCATCATGAAATATGGTTATGAAAAATGAACTAATTTTATGATAATGGAGATGATAGGTTGTACGTACGCATGGGTAACTTTTCTATGTTTTCAATGATCATTATGGAATGAAGGTAACTGCTATTTTATTTTTAAATAATAATAAAAATATAATAAATAACATATCATCAAATTATATATACTTATATATATAATTCTTGTGATTTGGTGGTGAAAAAAATAATCACATCGCTTTGATGAGGAGGTAGTTCACACATCCGCGAACGACATTATCATTTTTTTACTCAGTCAAAGAGTAAAAAAAGATATATTATATTTAAACAATTATAATTCTATTTTTAATATCATAAATATTTTATTTATATCATATATATTTATTATATTTAAACTTATTACCTTCCATGTAACACATTAGTGAAAAATGAATCACATCGCTTCATGAGGCGGTAGTCTTTCGTACACACGAACGACGTTATCGTATCCCTTTAAGAATGGAAAAAATGGTATATATTATATAATGAATAAATAAGTATAATTTTTTTATAAATATCATATATATACTTTAGATCCATACATATTCCATACCTTTAGAGGTGGTTATGGAAAAATGAATGATATCAGTTCGCGAGGCGGTAGTCCGTCATACACATGAATGATGATTTTGTAACCCATTTGATGATATTTCGTGTGATTTTAGGCCATAAATTTAACATAAAAACATCTAATTATATTTATGATACTAATTTTATTATATAATAATGGTAAAATAATAATTTAAGGGGTGGAGAAAGAAATAAAACAAAAAAGCACGTTTATGAATGTTACCTCTTCTTCGGGTAACTCCTTTAGTTTGTATCAAAGGCCATCCTTAGTTGGATTTATTACAAAATAAATGATTATATTATTAGGTAATATGAGTTTGGAAGTTTTTTGGTCAGGTCTATACCGATAAAAATTTATTTATTGGTGTGGAGATAGAAGGAGAGGTGGTAGTCTTTTATAAGTGATGTGAGTGGCACACTTATAAGTTTTTGAAAGACTGAATTCCACCAACATTTGTTTCATGTCACCAAGACCCAATAATATACCAAACTCAATAATAGAAGTTATTTGGTTGATTTAGGTCCATTAAATGGCTTTTTTAAAAGTTTATATGTCATTTTTTCTCTTAATTTTAACAATTATCAACTAAGTAAACTCGATTTTACCTTAACCGTTGTAATTAATTTTTACTATTTTCACTAATAAATTTAGTAAAAAAATTAATTCCACATTTTAGAAATTATAAATTTTTATGATTCCAAATATTTAATCAATTTTTTCAAATTAAATTCACATAAGTGGAAAATTTTTACTTAATATTAATCTTATAGATTCAGTAAGACAACGGGTTTTTAAAAACAGTTTTATTTTAGAAAAAAGATGATTCTATATTAACTATATGATTAATAATAATTATTATATTAAACTAAATTGATATTTAATTATATATATTATATAAATTTCATTTATAACATTCCCCAATGTGGATTATTTTATTTTAATAAAAAGGAAAAACCTTATTCATTTTAAAACAGTTTTTAGAAAATTCCATTTTTAAACCCAAAAAAACGTATACTATAAACCAACATAAATTTTATTAAAAGTAATTAAGAGGATTAAATATAATTTTTGATACATTAAAATATATTAAAAAAATTGAGACTTTTAAATTACTTAATTTATTGAAAATAAAATACTTTTTAGAAAAAATAGTATTTTTCACTATTCATTGAAAAATCAATATTTTTTGAAAAATACCAAAATTTCACCCAAAGTAAATTTTGATATTTTGATTAAAAAATGAACTTAATTTTATCAAATAAATTTTACAATGGTTTCAAGAATTTATTATAATATTTTTTCATGAAAATAAATAAAAACCATTTATGAAGAAAACATATTTTTGAAGACTAAAATCACATTACTAAAAATTGATTGATTATTTATTAAAACATTATCAATAATTTATATTGAGTGAGACATTTACACACACACAGATATATATATATATATATATATATATATATTCCATAAATTAGTTAACAATATCAATACTCACCAATTTAATGGTAATGTTATAATTGTAATATATATCATGGGTCGTTTAAGTTCGGTGTTTCATGTTGAATACTCCATCGAACATAAAAATATTGGCGTTTCATGTAACACAAAATAAAATGAGTGTTGCATATAACATAATATAAACTCAGTGTTTTGTTTCCATTACACTATTGAATATAATTTTTATCTTTTAAAGTCTGAGGGTGTTACACTAGTGACCTACCAAAGTTACTAACAAGGTATTGAGTACCTATTCCTACGTATTAAGGATCACAGTACCTCATGGGAAAAGAAAATATATCAATATCTCCATTTCCAAGTTTCTTCATGGCATAGTCCATATTTATTTTCATAATATAATGTAAAAAAGGAGGCCTAACTCCGTATAATTTCACAAAGAACCTAAATTGGAAAAAACCTTTTAGGTTATTATTGACACTTTAATCTATTAGCCTTATCATTATTAATGTAAATCGCACATAAATAGGAATATTTCATGTGATCCTACATGCCAAATATGATGCATGAAGAAATTACTCTTGCCTCTATAATCCATGAGTCAAAATCAATCACTGGCCTCTCGCCAATGGTCCAAGAGCAAGAAATATGTAATAAATTATAAAATCAAAACTGTATGTGCATCGGTTGAAGAGAAAATAATACACAATAATGACATCACAAACCAATAAAAATAATCTCATATCTCTAGTAACCTCGAATTATTTCTAAAAAAATTATTCTTTATGCGCTAACCTGATATCTATTATAGGATTTGAAACATTTATAAGACTCCTATCTACCATGTCTTAAATAGTAAGACCATGAGAAAGTAAATTCTCTGATACCACTTTGTCACACCCCGCCCAGGTTCCTATGAATAGTAACCAGATTAGGTCACCACATAGTATCAAGGTCACTTTACCATACATTAGAGGCTTCTGACTCATTGTGAAGGACTAGGGTGTAATCATGGGGAGTGTATTACCTTGTATCAAAGTAAGAAAGATATGGGAAAATAACTAAAAATGTTACAGAATAATAATAAACTAAAAATTTAAATGAAAAATCTAGATATTTTATGATGTAAAAAAGGAAACAAGCCATTCAAAAATAAATACATGTATATCTTAGGAAATTAATCTTCCTGGACTCTTGATACCAAATGAGCTAACCTGTCTACTAAAGCAAAAAAGACTATGGGACTCATCCCATACCATACATGAAACACATGAGATCTCTTCCCAGTCACTTGATACCACATGATCTAACCTTCCCACTCAAGTATCAAAGACCATGAGCCTCATCCCATCTTATAACTATAAATGGAGAGAGATTATTGGGCACCCAAGTGAAATCATTGACTGAGTGGGGTTTGAGTATAAAACTCAATAGTGCACCACCAACATGGTATCAGGAATATTTAGTAAAAAACAGTGTATTTTCATGTGAAATGCTCAAATAAATAATAATAATAATAACATTTATCTACTGAAAATATATTAAGTAAATAATATAATACCATGGTATTGATGGGACCCTTGTCTGACTATACCTACTTTGACCAGTGCTAGAGATATCTCGGAGAAAGCTAGGACACCACATGAGGATACAAGTATTATCCCTAAGTTCTCTCATACTCTCCTCCACTAAATATAAGTTATGATTATAGGTATTAGTTGGACATCCCATATGTAAGGCATCAGGTAGGATCCTAGGAATCCAATGAAAACCACTCAATCCATGAGTAATTAGTAGAACCCATATGATAGCTTGACATTCCATATTATATACCAATGTTAGATTCCTAGGTCCCTCTCCATAAGAAACTAAGATATTGGAAACTGAAATGAATTCATAATGGGATGAAACTTAGGAAATAAATAAGTAAAACTCTCCATATTAGAGATAATAGCTTGGCATCCATCCATCATCATCTCTATAACCTATTCCCAGATTGGTATGGGTAATGAAATCAGGGTGAATCCACCCTATCCTAGGGAGAATCCTAGTAATCAATATAGGATATCACCATCAACATTGGGGATGTCACAGACATCCAGTTATTAGGGGAAATACAACCACCTGGCAACCTCTAGAATAATCTAGATCTTAGTGTGCAAGGCATATTGGGAGATACACTAACTAAGAGGGGTTTCTGAGATGCACCAGACAACCTCCTATATTTCACAATGCAAGGAGGAATCATAGAAACTCTATCAATTATGATAATGGTAAAATTCAATATTAGATTCATAAATTTCTAGGAATCCAAGGCTTTACAAGCATTAATTACATTTAATTCAAACATTAAATTACAATTAATGATCATGTTCGATAATTAAGAGTTGGATCCAAATAATTTATGCATCCAAACTAATATATACACATTTTCATCCATAAGTATAATAATACATATGATTATTACCATATATGCCATACTAATTTGTCATATTCTGTATTCTAGTGGATCTGACATCCCTTGTAATAGATAGGTAGGGTAGATTTCTAAGTGTCCTTAGCCCATGGATACAAAATTATTTGAGGGAGGATTTTCCCTCAAGTTCCACTAGTTAATTTATAATTATTTAAACCTGTTAAATTAGAATTTTACTGATAAATTATTTTATGCATAACTTCAAGTCATAGGGTTGGACAAACACTAAAAACCATCATATTGTGATTCTAGTGGATTACCTTGGTTATCATTATCTATTACCAGTGTTCCTTTACCAGGGTCTTGACATGATCTAGGAAACCTACATGGGGTCCCCTCAAAGTCCTAGATTAATTTTGAATCCCATCCTTAATAGTAAAAATTCCCCTAAAATATACCCTATAACATATCAGTACTTTTAATGCCTTAATGGAATTAAGTGGTTGGTTTTTGGGACATAAATGGATCCTAAGGCCAACCCCACCACTTAAAAATCCCCACCTTCTTAAATAAGGTTATGAATTAACCTATTTCTAGGTGCAGTAGGTAACTATCACCCATTTCCAATTTAGGTATCCTCATTAGAGACAATATAAACCTAAGGTAATAGTTTATGTTAACATTGTGACCTATGATGGCTGAGGAATTTAGCCTTTTCCAAAGGACCAAAGGTGCCCTTAGCATAATTATCTACATATATAGGTTAAGGAAATTAATTTATTTAAAAAAAATTAACTTAGTTATTTAATTAGTTTCATTAATTTTATAGAATAATACATTTAATTTAAGGATCCCTCACATTCAGTTGTGGTGCCCAAGAACATCACATAACACATATTCATGATCAATTTAAATAAGGATAAAGTATGTTATACCACCTAGCTCAAATTGATCTTCCCAAATTATGACTAATGGATGAAAGAAACTACCAAGGCCCATATAAGATCAACCAACCACATCCTCAATCAACCGAGCCCTTCTCAATATCCTGATCCCCTGAATCCAAGAAAACAATAATAATTAATTAATTTTAATAATTATAAATTGTTAATTAATAACGTTCAAAATAATAATAAACCCAGATAACTCACTAGGCATCCTATTATTATTATATCTTTGAGTAATGAGGTGTTGGCTACCCTTTACACACCCCCAGCCTAAGATAAGAAAAATACCCAACCAATGACTCTAATTAAATCATTAAAAAACTTCATGTTTTATGAAAAACCAAAGAAAAATATATGGGGAAATATACCATTGATGACATGATGATCATTGATAGGTGAACATCATATTAGGGCATCCACTTACTAGGTAGTAAAAAATACCCATACAAATTGGGTGATTATTTCATCCTCCAATGAAATCGCTATTTCCAACCTAAACAGAAACAACACTAGAATCATTAGAGAGAGTAGGATAAGAGATAAGAGGAGGGAGAGAAGCTCATTTCTTCCACCATCATCGAAAACACCTAAGAAACACTCACCTTATAAGGGTCAAAGAGAGAGAAAATGGAATATCCCCAATGGATTCATCAAAATAGAGGCAGGAGAAGGATTACCCCTCAAAATAATTAGGGAGGAATTATAGTCACCCCCTCCCAAAGGTCATTAGTTATCTGGTGGCTCTGCTACACCAACCACCCAGACTTTATTGAGGCTCCTCTGAAACCCCTAGATGAATCCCAATACTTTTTTAATTTCTAAAACACCTCTTTTGAGGTGTTCCAAGCCTTGAAACAAGGGGTCAAATCTCATTTCTGAAATTTACCTTGCCACTTGTTGGAAAATTAAAATTTATCTTGAATTTAAAAAGCTCATCCAAATATGTGATCTTATATATCCAAACATCCAAAACACATTTTAAAATTCTTGTCTTAAATACCTCTCTATACTCACATAGACACATTCCCAAGCCTACTCTGGTGTGACCAAAATTCCATCCTCTGAATACTTTAGGCTCAATATAAAGGAGGCAACTCATGGTATGAGTTAATAATTTCAAAACCCATGTTCCCATTTTGACTACCCACTTACCCATTTTATAACATGAATTAATAAAAAATAATTTTTAAAATAGATACTTTGATATAATTTATTGGTTTTATAAAACCCTAAGATCAACTAGTTCACCTCACCTTTTTAACTCTCTTAAAAACACTATTTTACCTATGGTAGTTTTATTCTACTTAAGTGACTGATTTTTTTCAATTATAACTTTCAAGGATATTCTTAAAATTTTATTTCATGATTTAATATAACATAATAATAAAATAAAATCATATCTATGTTTCTAGAATTATAAAATATACATGAAAATAATGATAATATATTTTAATAATCATTTTTTTTTACACATCTAAAATGGGATTATCAAAAAGGATTATTAAAATTGTAAATATTTCATAACCTATTTAACTTCAACACTTATATAATGATATGAACCAAATAACATAACAATAATGGATATTATAAAACCATTATATAGTGGATATTGATAGTTACTTCAACATTGATGTTATTTTGAACCATAAATTGAACAGTGTTGAAATGGTCAACATGTGATAGCTTGTTGTTTGAACTATCAAAATTACCATTAATATCTACTAATAACAATATTATAGTGTAAAGTAGGTTTTAACCCAAATTAATAGGATTATTAAGGACATAAAATATTAAAAACTATAAAAGAAAATGGTTTAGGAATTAAAGATATAGTGTGAATGTGGGGTTTATATGAAGAGAAAGACGGTGGATAAAAATGTAGGATTGTTGATTTAGATGAGTTAGAAAAAAATAAAATAGATTATGGATATGATAAATTCCAAGGGTTTGGGTGGAAATAAATGATGCATCCCATTAAATTGATTATGTTCAAGAAATGGGAACAACTAGAATTGCAGATAAAGAAGTCATCCACATATGTCTTTTAATTCATCTCTGAATGTCTATTAATCTAGTCACGATGTTCAAACCATCGATAAAGTACAATGGGTGAAAAATTATGAATACTATTGAGTTTATTTTCACTATCCTATACATAAATAAACTCAATAAATAGATTTATGGGAAGATATGTAAATTTAACTAAACTATAATCTTGATAAACAAAATCATGAACAAAAACTTATAAATAGAAAAATAATAAATAAATTTCACTCAATAATTTCAGTTAAAGTACATTATAATAGAAAATGAAAACAAAATCAAGATAAAAAAAATAGTAATGGAATAAATAATGGATAATATATATTCTCTATTGACTCTAGATCCATTTCTCCCATTAATCCTTAGGCTTTATTTATTCTTTGAAGCATAACTTGAATCCCTAAAGATACTCCTACCCTAGCTCTCTTTTAGTGCTAGTATCACTCTGTTGAGGCTTCCCCTCTAGATTCAATCTGTAAAAATCTATATTTGAACATCTCTACCCTAAAATTCTACTCAAGATCGACATGATTTATATCTTTGATGACTTGGGATTGGTGTTGGTGGATATTCGATCGGGAAAGGGAGAAATAGTTCATAAAGTGCCCCAATATCAAGTTTCATCGGTGATGCTCGGTGGGTCCTCTTTATAATGCGCAATGGTGGTCCTAGACCATAACTCGATACCCAACTCCTCTGTTTTGAGAGCACGTGTAACTCATTATATTTGTTTTCAAGCTTAACATGGTTCTAAGCTCATATTGAGATTTTGGATCTTGCTTCCTCCTCCATTTACAAAGGCAAAACATAATCTCTTCCACAGTCAGTGTCTGAGGTCAGTATATATGGTATATATCCATGTTAGGTCTCCATTATTGGTTGTAAAAAACCTTTACAAAGGTCCACTAAATAGTTGAACAACCCTTCAGTAGCTTTTATGAAGCTTTGATTACCTTCACACAAATTTCTTTAAATGATGTGCATAACCTTTATAAAACTCCTAGAACTACCATTCCATAAGATTTAAAACACCTTTACATGGTTCCTTAAATAACAACATTACCTTTACATAACTATGTTATAAAAATCAGAATTCATAATATGAGAAAATAATCAATTCAAAATAAAAAAACATCAAAAATAGAAATGAACAACAAAATTAGAGCCCTAAAAATGAAAATTTAAGAAAATAAATTCCACAATTTATTAAAAACATAAGTGTTGTAATATTGAAATAATTATCCCAAAAATGAAAAAAAATAACTTCTAAAAAATAATATTTCTATTGAAATCCACAAAAATCAAGAAAAGATTTTGTCATTTAAACATAATAAAATTAAATCAAGAACTATTGACCAATTTCATACAAAAAATCACATTTTTAGGAAAAAATTATAAGAAATTTAAAAACCATAAAAATTTGATGATAATTCAAATTATTATCAAATAAGCACATTTTGAATCAAAACATTGAAATTTCATCATAAATGATATATAAAACATATAGTAAAGATATTCCACACAGTGGTCAGGAGCTCTAATTTGGTGGAAACAGATAGGATACCGGATCTTCAAGTTGGTGGTGGTGTGAAGGAGGCACACGCGGTGACTGTGGAAAATGTGATTACAGAGGGTGAACACCTGCCTTTGATGGAGAATAAAACTCTAGATCAACGGAGGGAGAACAATGCAGGGAGTCCTGTTTCGAGTTTGGGGGAGAAAGATGGTAAAGGAAGGGAATTTTCTGGGGGATTAAAAGAAAATTTGAGTGGCCCAATCAGTCGTTCTTTCAACGATGTTGTTCAAAGTGGGAATCAGAAACCGGCTACAGTTGAAGGGCCTTTTTCTGCTACACCAAGAAGACGGCCAAGGAGAGATTATTCATACCTTCTGAGGCCGATATAGACTATATCTGCATCTAAGATGGATAGTGAGGTGACTGTTGATTTTAAGAAGGGTAGCATGGTCAATAGACATAACCAAACAATTAAGTACTGGATTAGCTTAGGAGTCGGGTTCAAAGTGAAAGCTACCAGAGGTCACCAGAATTGGAATCATTTACAGCTACTGGAGAAGATGAATCTGGCATGGGATGCAGAGATGAGTATGGTTTTTATGTTGTGTAATTCTGTCTTGGTTGAGTTGTCTGAATTTTTGTTTCTCTTGTTTGAGTTTTTGTTTGTAAGTTTGGGCACCGGAATCCAATAAACTGGCTTTTGAAAATCGAAAGAAAAATGATTTTCCTTATTAGAATTATAACCTCACCTATAAAAGTATAAATAAAATTTTTTTATCTCATAAATTAAAATATGATATATTTATAACAAGGAATAAGTAAATAAATGTTTTAAAAAAAATAAAGTGATGGTATTTTGTGAAATGTAAATGTTTATTAATAATTTTATAAATAATATAATGATTTAAAAGAAAATTTAATTTTCATAAAATAGATTCATAAATTAATATTTTGTTTTATTATAATCATAAGACAATTTTATGAGACTATAATTAATTTTTCAAAGTGTCTTAAAATTAGTTATAATATTAAATTCAGTATTTTTTTAATAAAAGATTATTTTAATTAGAAATTAAATTTATCATATTTAGAAAATTATTTTCCTAAAATGGAGTCCATTTTTTAAATCTATATATCATATAATGTTTATGGGCAATTTTTGTGATTTGTATAAAATAGTTTATTTTTTTGTGAATAGTGAAATATGGTAATTTATGGTATTTAACATTATAAGTAAATAAATGAATTATTGAGTCATGGATAAATTCTGAATGAGATAATCACCCATTATTTTGAAACAAATAATCTATAGTTACATTATTTATTCATGGTAACCAACACTATTGTAATTCTTGATCCAAAATAATAAACAAATGAATAAAATAATCAAAAACACCCCTCTCATCTCCCTATAAATACCACCCCTCACCACCCCTTATCCTCACACCTTATAAGCCTTGAATCATGATTAAATTCTACCCAATTCAATTCTCAAGTATCTTACCTACATCTGAGACTAGCTGGTCTTACAAAATTTAAAATCAAAGTGTCTTAAGGAGGTTCCCAAGGAGAGGATATTCAAGAGGTAAAACCCCTCATCTTTCTCTTTCAATTTACTTTATTTTATTATCCACTCCTCACCAACCATATAAAAAGTATCATGGTAACTCTAGTATAATATATATAATATTTTTTTATTTTTCTAATGGATTATTTATTATCAAATCCCTTCTCCTCTCCTTTTGTTTTTAAAAATGAAAACATCATCCTTGACATGTCGATTCACATCCTTCATAGACAATGAGTTTTCATTTTCAATTACAACCTTTAGTACTAGTCATAAAACTAGTATTATGGTTAAATCAGATTTTAATATACATATTATAATTTATATCAATTTCTTTAACCAACTTATAATCATATTATTAGACAGAATGACACAAGTTTGTGATGGTCGTAAAAACCGCAAAAAATAAACCAAACATTTATCATTAATGTGTTATCTAATGATTCATCCTCATACCATATAACTAAATGATATATGATACCTTTTAAACTTATGGAAGTTTATTAATACTAAATAACTTCACTTTTGGAGTTTTTCTTCCTTTTGAAAATAACTTCCATAATTATACTTTAGGGAACCGACCATAAAACCCTAAAACGAATGCTCCCAGAACAACAAAATCAAACATTATAACTCATCTAGATGACCATAAATGAACATAATAAATTTATAATAAAACAAATATATGTTGAATAGGTTATTAATTAAGTAATGAATGAATCTAATTTGATTACCCATGACATTAAGTACACATGCAGAATGATTTCAGACATAAGGTAAGGTATTTCTTAACTCAATTTTCATTCATTGGGTCAAACTTCTTTGTCATTGGTTATGTTAGGCCAATAATATGTGTGAAATTACCTATGATTGTTTTATAATTTATTTCCTATTTTATTGTGAGGATTTAAATTTTTCACACATAATCATTTCATTGATTTATCCTCACTCCAATGATTGGATATTTATAAGGGGTCTCTCTTCTCACTTTTATTTATGTGGGGAATTCCTTATTCAACACATATTATTTTTTTTGGTGTATTTATATTGCCCTTTAATATATCATGTCATTAATATATTTATCTTCATGGTATTAAATGTTTCATTTGATAATTATTAATTTTATGGGGAATACAATTCGACTGATTATAAAGTGGTAAGGGTCTCACATTAATTTCTATGTGACATATTCCATATTCATCACTTATTACCTTTCGGTACTACCCCTTTTATTTATGATCATCAATCATTGAATGTTTCATTAAATAGATATAATTCTTGTATCATGGATATAATTATTGACTATGTCGTATACTGTTTTAACATATGGTGTTTACTTTGAATGTTGTTTTAACTGGAGAAATATTAATAAATTTGTATCCTATACTCAATAGAGAAATTTTGATAATAAATATTGTTAATTAAATAAATATATGAATGAATAATTATTTGTAATTTTAGTGAAGGGTGGGGTCGACATTATATATCCCCTTAATGCATCGACAAGTCTCATGAGACAAAATAGTTGGTGACAAACCTTTCATGTTTTTCTCCAAGAAGAATCAGATGGTATTCTACCGACAAACATAAAATATCTTATTAAAGGTGTAAAGACTCGGAAATCCTGTGGAAATTTTTTTCTTAAATACATGAGAATTTTACGAGTCCATAGTTTTTGACGGCACCTAATTCTGAGGCCCGGTGTGCCCGAAATCAATTTCTGAAGTTTTGTTCAGGTACGTTCAGTGAACGTACATGCGGGATTTTATATATTTTAAACTGATGCTTGAAATTGAAATCAGAGGGTACCTATGAACTCGTAGCACTGGTAATCGCTTAAGGAAACCTTTGCTGCAGTTGCGTTTTATCAAGGATGGAAGTTAATTTTTGGGGATTCTTGATAAATTAAATAAAGGTTATGTGTGACATAATTATATTTGGGTGGTGGTTATTTTCTCCAAAGGGAAGTTGGAGGTGGGGCCCACCCCCACATAACCTCCCATGGGAGGATATTTTTTGGTGGGGCCCACACGAGTTCAAACCTCTCAAATCCCCTTGAACCCCCCCCCCCTTTAACTCTTTAACACCCCTAGAATTTATTAAAGCCAATACTCTTCTTTTAATTTGGGTGAACTCTCCACCTTACTACTCTCATTAAGTGTGCCAAAGCAATTAATTAATGTCTTCATTAATTAATCTGAGTGTTTGAATTTATTTGAAATACATGGAACATTAAAATAATAGGGAGCCTATTATTTTACTTTGGTTGGGGTTTATTCTTTGGGAGAACTCTTGGAAGAACGACCCTTTTCCAATGAGGAACTTGAAGAACACGAAGAACGCTCATTCTCTCAAACGAAGAATGTACCGTCATCGAAGAAGAACGAGGACGACACTTGAGCCTGGAATCAGCGGAGTGTGACGGACACAACCTTCGACGATGTCTTCGAATTCTTTTTGTGTGCCTTCGACAACATTCTAAGAATCGAGGTATGGGGATTTAATTAATTTTAAATGAATAAAATTATACCCTCGTTCTTCAAAGAATTCCTTGGTTGGTATTTTGGCCAAATGATATCATCTAATACGGAGGGCACAGGCTGAACTAACATGGCCCGGCATCCCTCTGTTGGTTAATGTTGATTGACTTCGGAGGCGAAGTCGAAAGGGCGTGGTGTCGTTGCACCGTGCCGGAGAAGAACCACGAGATGGAGGGGGCGGCAGCATCGGTGATTGAAGGCAGTGACGGCAGCGGCGACCACACGTCGGCCGCATGGAGGGAGACCATCGGCCGCTCGAGCCGCCCGGACCGCGGAACAACTGGTCGGCCGATCCGGCCAGTCCGCGAGCAGTATCTGCGGCGCACGAAGGCGCCGCATGGAGGGGGACGCGGCCCGCGTCCACAGGCCACTTGGCCGGAGAAGAACTAGCCGGCCTCAGGCCAGCCGGGGCTGGATGAAGCGGCAGGCTACGGCCGGCCGAGCTGGAAGAAGCAGCCGGCTACGGCCAACCGGGCTGGAGGACTGCGGCGCCTGCAGGCGCCGCGCGGCGGAGAAGACCACGGCCCACAACCGTGGGCTACTCTGCTGGTCGAACTGGCCAGCCACCTACCAGTCGGGCTAGAAGACCGCGGCCCCCGCTGGCACTGCGTGGGAAGAACAACGGCCTGCTATGCGGGCCACGTGCGCCGGGCAGAACCTGTCGGCTACGGCCGGCCGGGCAGTGGAGTGGCGGCGCCGTCGGGTGAACAGGACCGGCCCTCTCTGTGAGTCGGGACCTCAGGTAGGTCGTGCCCCACCTATCTGGGCCGACCCCCCCCCCCCAGCCGAGTCAGACCCTCCATCCCACTGGGCTTGACGGGCCGAGTCTGACTTCGCCTAAATGCGAATATCTCCAAGACCGCACGTCCGAACGATCCATCGTCTGCGGTACTGGGACCCTAGCGATGAGGCGGTCCTTTTTCGATACTCAAAGTGAGTTTTGGACAACTTTTTAAAATTTCCGGGTTTGGAACGAGCGTAAATCCAACCGGGCCCCTGGAACAGAAATGTCAATAACTCTCAGACCGGACGTCCAATTGACGCAACGTCTGTCGCGTTGGGTTCCTTATGATGAGATGGAACTACAAGATAAATAAACTTAGGACTTCATGATAGTTTATTTATTCACACTTGGCTCGAGGATCGAACCCTCTCGGAATCAAACATGCTGTGTGCGGGAACCCTAGAGCTGGCTGCGATGACTACTGTACCGAAATCCTACTTGGGTTCAACAGCGAAGACTATTGTACTGGAATCATGTGTGGGTTCAACAGCGATGACTACTGAACTATAATCCTCCGTGGGTTTGACAGCGATGAGTACTGTACCAGAATCCTACATGGGTTTGATAGTTCTGACTTCTATTCCTATATCCTATGTGGGTCTGATAGAGTAGCTGGTCCTACATCCTATGTGGGTCCGACAGCTTAGCTGGTCCTGTATCATGTGTGGGTATAACATCTTAGATGAATCAAGGACTACATTTGATCATCTATATCGCTCTAAGAAAGATGTATACATGTGTGAGTTGAGTCTTTTCTTTCGATCATTATCATCGATGTGATTGACCTTACTTCCTTTGTGGACTGGGTTGTGTTTGGGCTCAAGAGTTGGAGTCGGGTTGTGACTGGTAACTTAGGTATATGTATGGGAATATACCTAAGTAGGGTAGGTTGATACTTTGTGATTGTATCTTTCTATGGTGGTTCATCCTTTGTGGATTCTAGGAGACCTCTGGGGGTCTCAGGGTCCCCTACTGAGTATTGTTATACTCACCCCTGCATGGGATTTGCTCGCACCTTGTTGTGTTCTGTGCAGATGATGGACAGTGGTGATCGAGGCCGAGGGTGACGGACAGAGGCTGCTCGGAGCTGGACTAGACGGGACATACCGCAGGGACGATTTGTTCAAGTTTTGTACCTACCCTTTAGGTAGGATTCCCCAGTGTATGATCCAGGAGCTGTTTTCCTTTATTTTACTTGTACTTGTACTTGTTGTTCAGTTGGGTTTGTATACTGGCCCACTTACTTTCAGCACACCTTACTTTTTTATTTTAGTACTTGTTGCCTCTACTGCTTGTGTTCAGACTGTGTGTGTTATGGGTTAAAAGTCAATGCCTTCCCTTTTTATCAGGGATCCGCCTTTGGTTCTAGTCGCCAGCCCCTAGCCTATGGAAGGCGGGCTTGGGGTAGTCACAACACGGGACCCGAGGATGGGTCGTGACAAATTGGTATCAGAGGAGTTGGTTCTACCGTAGAACTTGGACTCTGATTCTTTTAACAGCTATAGTGTTAAGTGTTTTGAGTATGGTTATCAGTTTAGGGAAACTGGTGTTGGTGTGGTGACTGACGTATCCATACACTTGGACTCTGACTTCTGATCTCTGACTCAGTGCACAAAAACACTGATTGCATGTGTGTTTTCTTGAAAAAGTTTTCTTCGTGGTTACTTTGGGTCATCTCACTAGGTATATTGTTCTAACCGTGGCGTACCTATTTCTTTTCAGGATGGCCCCATGAAGGCAGTCGGCTGGGGTTCCAAGTTTTGTAAGAGATGGTAGCCCACCGAGAGACGAGGCCTCGGTGCAACGCCCCATCACAGTGGAGGTACCAGCGGTACCACTACCCGCTGGGCCACCGATACCACCAGCTCCAGCAGAAGAGAGTGTAGGTTTCTTAGTGCATTGCACGAGTTCCAATGCCAAATACCGCCTATGTTTCAGGGAGAGACGGACCCACAAGCAGCTGAGGATTGGCTGTAGGCTGTCGTGAGAGTTTTTAGATTAGTAGGGACACCAGCCGACCTCATGGTGATCCTTACCGCGAGTCTCCTACATGCAGTAACAGGCAGATGGTGGAGCCTGATGCTACAGGTGCATGAAGAGGCATCATTACTCTGGACAGACTTCAAGAGTCTCTTCCTATCGGAGTTTGTTCCAGCCACCCTTCGTGGGGTGTAGATTTAGGAGATACTTTATTTGCAGTAGGGCAGCATGACCTTAGCTCAGTACTTAGTGAGGTTCACAAACCTCTCGCGCTACTCCACGGATATGGTACGGGACCCTTTCTTCAGGGCCCGGACCTTTGAGCAGGGATTTAGGCATGAGATTAGGGCTTCGACGATTCCCCTCAGCATTCCGACGCAGGCGGGGGTGCTGGAGCGAGACCTTATAGTGGAGGGTTTTATTGCTGAGTAGTCACCAGTGGAAAGACACACCATAGGGCGACATGTAGCGGAGTATTCTATAGCCAGTAGTAGAAAGATGATGCAGAGGTCCAAGCGGACCAGGCCATCAGGTGGGCGACCCCAGGATATAGGTTTGGTTGTGCTGGGCACACGAGACAGAGCCAGCTATACGAGGAGAAGGCAGTGCTATGCATGCGGCGGATAGGTCCACATGGCTCGTGACTACCTAAACCTCCATACAGATGAGCAGAAAATAGTAGAAGACCTCCCAGGCAGAGGCAGAGGTTCGACCGTGGTGGTCCACCGGGAGATGGAGGAGCAGCGGGTGGTGGACAACGTTTTGAGGCTCTACCACCACCACCACCAGGAGGTCCACCCCAACCACAGGGAGCTGGCGGACAGAGGTGGGCTCAGCTCCAGGCAGTCGAGGCCTACGACCATGGCACACCTGAGATGATTCGAGGTACTATCTGTGTCTACTCCACCTTTGCTGCAGTACTTATAGACACAGGTATGAGTCATTATTTTATTTCCACTACCCTTGTTCAGGGCTCAGAGATTCCGACAGAGCCGTTGGCTTGATCCTTAGGGCTAGAGACTCCTACAGAAGCAGACTCAATGATTAATCACTGGTGCAGGCAGTGTGAGCTTACTCTAGGAGGTGAGAGCTTCGGCTGGGATCTTCTTGTAGCAGCATAGAGGCCTTACAACATCATCTTGGGTATGGACTGGTTATCCACAGTTCATGCTCAGATTGACTGTATGAGGCGTAATTTGCGGTGTATCCACACGGATGGGACAAGGTTCACCTCCACCGGTGATAAGGGAGACTTTGCAATGTAGGATGGACTTACGCAGAGGAGGGGGCAGCTGATCACACATCAGTTGGCTAGTCTCATCCTCAGAGTGGTTGATGTGTGGAGTCTGAGTTTTCCTATAATGGTGGATCAGTACGCGGATGTTTTTCCTGATGACATTCCAGGACTACCTCCTCATAGAGAGGTATACATTTATATTGACCTATACCCCGGGACAGCACCAATATCAACTCTAGCATATCAGATAGATCCCTCCGAGCTTCGTGAGCTATGGGTATAGCTGGAGGACTTGCCGGGGAAGGGATTTATCCGACCCAGTGTTTCACCCTGGGAATCAACAATTTTGTTCGCCAATAAGGTGGATGGTAGCTTGTGACTGTGTGTTGACTACCGTCTCCTGAAGCAGGTGACCGTGAAAAACAATTACCCACTCCTAAGGATTGATGACCTCTTTGATCAGCTCAAGGGATCACGATGGTTCTTGAAGATAGACCTCAGGTTAGGCTATCACCAGCTCAGTGTTTGAGATGAGGATGTGCAGAATACATCCTTCAGGTGTCGGTATGGCCACTACAAGTTCTTGGTTATGCCCTTCGATGTAACCAACGCACCAGCAGTGTTCATGAGTCTCATGAACAGGATCTTCCAGCCTTACCTCGGTCTCTTTGTTGTAGTCTTCATCGACAACATACTTATTTACTATACTACTGAGTAGGAGCATGCCTGCCATTTTTGGGTAGTACTGGGCACAATCCGAGATCACCATCTTTATGGTAAGCTCTCAAAGTGCCAGTTCTGGATTCAAGAGGTTCACTTTCTGGGAAACGTCATCTCGGAGGCTGGAGTTGTAGTGGATCCGGCAAAGATCGAGGTAGTACTTGCTTGGGAGACACCCAAGAGTGTTATGGAGGTGCGGAGTTTCCTGGGACTGGCTGGGTACTATCATATATTTGTGTTATACTTCTCTAGAGTTACATCACTGCTTTCAGTATTGAAGAAGAAGGGGCAACCCTTCGTGTGGTCAGATAGATGCCAGCAGAGCTTTCAAGAGTTGAGGCATATATTGACCAGTGCGCCCATCTTGAGGCTACCGGAGGAGGGCGTAGGGTATGTAGTTTACTACAACGCAACAGGGACTGGACTCGGGTGTATCCTGATGCAGGATCAAGCAGTGATCGTGTATGGTTCATGGTAGTTGAGATAGCACGAGCAGAACTACACTACCCATGACCTGGAGTTAGCAGCAGTGGTCTTCTCCTTGAAGATGTGGCAGCACTATCTAATGGGAGAGCGTTTTATAGTCTACTCTGACCACCAGAGTCTCAGGTAAATATTCTCACAGAAGGACCTGAACCTGAGATAGTGACGATGGCTCGAGTTCCTCCAGGTCTATGACTTCTAGATATTCTATAATCCTGGGAAGGGGGACATTTTATAAGATGCTCTCAGTAGGAGATCAGGAATTCAGCTGCTAGGAGAGGCGATAGAGAAGCTAGTCGTGTTGCAGATATCCTTTGTGGATAGAGATGGATCAGCCTTTCTACAGTCTCTCACAGTCACTCATCCACTTCTTCAGCGATTCAGAGAGGCACAGCATGGGGATATTGACTGTGAGACGCGACGTGCTCAGATATCCTCAGGGCAGGCACCTGATGGGTTTTCTGAAGGTAGGGAACACATCATCCTCTTCAAAGGACATACCATGGTACCAATTGCACTACAAGAGGAGGTGTTTATGGAGTTCCACAGTTCCCCTCTAGCGGTATATTCAGGAGTGGCAAAGATGTATTGGGACCTCAGATGACAGCACTGGTGGCCAAGTATGAAAAAGGTAGTAGCTGAGTTTGTCTCATGATGCCTCACTTGTCAGAAAGTGAAGGCGGAGCACCAGGTTCTAGCAGGCTTAGTTCAGCCCTTAGAGGTCCCAGAGTGGAAGTGGGACGAGATATCCATGGATTTCATGACGGGACTTCCACGTACATCCAGAGGACACGACTCTATCTGGGTGATTGTCAACCGACTCACCAAGTCATCCCACTTCCTACCGATCAGAGAGAAGGGCTCAGTAGAGAGCATGGGATGCCTCTATGTTCAGGAGATCATACGGTTTCATGGTGTGCCATCGACGGTCATCTCTGATCGAGATGCTCGTTTCACTTCCCGGTTATGGAAGGGGTTGTAGGAGGCTTTCAGGACGCAGCTTCGCTTGAGCATCGCCTTCCATCCTCAGATGGATGGACAGACTGAGAGGACCATTCAGACTCTTGAGGACATGCTCTGTGCATGTGTCCTTGACTTTGGTCACAGTTGGGAGGATCACTTACCCTTGGTAGAGTTTGCGTACAACAACAGCTACCACTCCACCATCGGGATGGCACCTTACGAGGCATTGTACGACCAACCTTGCAGAACACCACTGTGTTGGACTGACCCGGGGGAGTCAGCACTTGTGGGACTAGAGATGGTACAGGCTATGCTGGAGAAGGTGCAGATCATCTAGGAGTGAATGAAGATTGCATAGAGCAGACAGAAGTCCTATGCTGATAGGAGATAGAGACCACTGGAGTTCGAGGATGGCAACCACGTCTTTCTACAGGTATCACCTCGACGAGGTCTACAGAGATTTGGCTGAGGATACAAGTTGTCTCTATGATTTATTAAACCATTCAAGGTCCTTAGTAGGGTAGGCGAGGTGTCTTACCGCTTATCTCTTTTACCTCAGTTTCACCGGGTGCACGACGACTTCCACGTATCTCAGCTGAGGAGATACGTGCACGACCTGTCCCACATTATCGACCATGGGGAGCTAGAAATCGATGATGGGGTGATATTCAAGAAGGTTCCAGTGGATATTGAGGATTTATAGGAGCGGGTCCTGCATGGATGGTTGATTCCTCTAGTGCGCATTCGCTGGCAGCACGGGAACCTCCAGGAGAGCACATGGAAGCGGGAGTCTTAGATGCATGATTTGTACCCACATTTGTTACCTTAGTGTGTGTTATAGCTTACAGGAATGTAAAGCTATGAGGTTGGGAGAATTTAAAGACCCATAAATCCTGTGGGAATTTTTTTATTAAATACATGGGAATTTTACGAGTCCGTAGTTTCAGACAACACCTGATTCTGAGGCCCGGTGTGCCCGAAATCAATTTCTGAAGTTTTGTTCGGGTACATTCTGTGAACGTATGTGCGGTATTTTATATCTTTTTAACCGATGCTCGGAATTGAAATCTGAGGGCACCGATGAACTCACAGCGCTGGTAATCGCTTAATGAGACCTTTACCGCAGTTGCGTTTTATCAAGGATCGAAGTTAATTTTTGGGGATTCTTGATAAATTAAATAAAGGTTATGTGTGACATAACTTTATTTGGGTGATGGTTATTTTCTCCAAAGGGGAGTTGGAGGTGGGGCCCACCCACACATAACCTCCCATGGGAGGATATTTTGTGGTGGGGCCCACACAAGTTCAAACCTCTCAACTCCCCTTGAAACCCCCCCCCCCCACCCTTTAACTCTATAACTCCCCTAGAATTTATTAAAGCCAACACTCTTCTTTTAATTTGGGTGAACTCTCCACCTTCCTCCTCTCATTAAGTGTGCCAATGAAATTAATTAATGTCTTCATTAATTAATCCGAGTGTTTGAATTTATTTGAAATGCCTGGCACATTAAAATAATAGGGAGCCTATTATTTTACTTTGGTTGGTGTTTATTCTTTGGGAGAACTCTTGGAAGGATGACCCTTTTCCAACAAGGAACGTGAAGAACATGAAGAACGCTCATTCTCTCCAACGAAGAATGCACCATCATCGATGAAGAACGAGGATGATGCTTGAGCCCGGAATTGGTGGCGTGTGATGGGTGCAACCTTCGACGAAATCTTCGAATTCTTTTTCGCACCTTCGACAACATTCTACGAATCGAGGTAGGGGGATTTGATTAATTTTAAATGAATAAAATTATAACCTTGTTCTTTGAAGAATTCCTTGGTTCGTCTTTTGGCCAAATGATATCATCTAATACGGAGGGCGTGGGCCGAACTAACATTGCCCGACGTCCCACCGTTGGTTAATGTTGATTGACTTCGGAGGCGAAGTCAAAAGTGCACGGTGTCATCGCACCGCGCCGGAGAAGAACCACGAGACGGAGGGGGCGGTGGTGTCAGTGACCGAAGGCGGAGGCGGCAGCAGCGTCCATGCGCCAGCCGCATGGAGGGAGATCGGCGGCCGCTCGGGCCGCCCGGACCACGGAACAACCGGTCGGCCAATCCGGCCGGTCCGCGAGCAGAAGCCACGGTGCACGAAGGTGCCGCATGGAGGGGGACGAAGCCCACATCCGCGGGCCGCTCGGCCGGAGAAGAACTGGCCTGGCTCATGCTCGTAGGGCTGGAAGAACCGGTTGGCTACGGCCGGTCGGGCTGGAGGACCACAGCGCCGCGCTGCGGAGAAGACCATAGCCCGCAAACGCGGGCCGCTCTATTGGGTGAACCGGTCGGGCTGGAAGACCGCGGAGCCTACTGGTGCCGCGTGGGAAGAGCAGCGGCCCGCTATGCAGGCTGCGTGCACCGGGCAGAACTGGCCGACTACGGCCTGCCGGGCAGGGGACTAGCGGCACTGCTCAGCGCCGTCGGGCGAACCGGATCGGCCTGCTCCGCGGGCCGGGACCGCAGGTGAGCCGTGCCCTACTGGGCTGGGCCGACCCCCCCCCCCCCAACCGGGTCATACCCACCCATTCGGGCTGGGCTGACCCCCCAGCTGGGTCAGACCCGCCGGTCCGGGTCGGGCCAACCCGCCAGCCCACTGGGCTTGACGGGCCGGGTCCAACTTCGCTTAAATGCGAATATCTCCAAGACCGCGCGTCCGAACGAGGAACCGTCTGCGGCACTGGGACCCTCGTGACGAGGAGGTACTTTTTCAATACTCTAATTGAGTTTTGGACAACTTTGTAAAATGGATGGGTTTGGAAGGAGCGTAAATCCAACCGGGCCCCTGGAACGGAAATGCCAATAACTCTCAGACCGGGCGTCTGATTGACGCATCGTCTCTCACGCTGGGTTCTTTATGATGAGACGGAACTACGGGATACATCAACTCAGGACTTCTTGATAGTTTATATATCGACACTTGGCTCAAGGAGCGGACCCTCCTGAAATCGAGTGTGCTGTGTGCGAGAACCCTAGAGCTGGCTGCGATGACTACTGTACCGGAATCCTACATGGGTTCAACAATGACGACTACTGTACCGGAATCCTACGTGTGTTCGACAGCGATGACTACTGAACCGAAATCCTCTGTGGGTTCAACAGTGATGACTACTGTACCGGAATCCTATGTGGATTTGACATTTCTGACTTTTGTTCCTGTATCCTGTGTGGGTCTGACAGAGGAGCTGGTCCTGTATCCTGTGTGGGTCCGACAGCTTAGCTGGTCCTGTATCCTGTGTGGGTCTGACAGCTTAGACGAATCAGTGACTGCATCTGATCATCTCTATCTCTCTATGAAAGATATATACCTGTCTGAGCTGAGTCTTGTCTTTCGATCATTATCATTGATGTGATTGACCTTACTTCCTTTGTGGACTGGGTTGTGTTTGGGCTCGAGAGTTGGATTCGAGTTATGACTGGTAACTTAGGTATATATATGGGCATATACCTGAGTAGGGTAGGTTGATACTTTGTGATTATATATTTCTACTGTGATTCATCCTTTGTGGATTCTGGGAGACCTTCAGGGGTCTCGGGGTCCCCTACTGAGTATTGTTATACTCACCCCTACACAGGATTCGCCCACACCTTGTTGTGTTCTGTGCAGACGACGGATAGCAGTAATCAAGGCCGAGGGAGACAGACAGAGGCTGCTCGGAGATGGACTAGATGGGACGTACCACAGGGACAAGTTTTTTGAGTTCTGTAGCTACCCTTCAGGTAGGATTTCCCGATGGATGATCCAGGAGCTGTTTTCCTTTCTTTTACTTTTACTTGTACTTGTTGTTCAGTTGGGTTTGTATACTGGCCCACTTACTTTCAGCACACCTTACTTTTCTATTTTAGTACTTTTTGCCTCTACTACTTGTGTTCAGACTGTGTGTGTGTTACAGGTTAAAAGGAAATTCCTTCTCTTTTTATCAGGAATCCGCCTTTGGTGCTAGTCGCCAACCGTTGGCCTATGGAAGGCAGCTTGGGGTAGTCACGGCATGGGCCCCGAGGACGGGTCATAACAAAAGGTCTTGATGGTAGTGGTTCATGTTCAAGATACATGATGTCCAATAATTAATCATTTCCTTCATTCAGTATTTGGTTATTACTATCCATGATATTTTCACTATGATAAAATCTATGGATACATTTTCATTCTTAGTTTATTTATTAAATGGAATGTTTTTTTAGCTAAATACCTTTCCATATTGATTATGAATTATTGACTATGCTTTACTTATTATCGATTAATTTTTTGTTGTATGTAACCCTTACTAAGAATTTGATCTTACCCTTTTATTTGTTTCTCTTCCCTGGATTATGAATATTGAATCTTTGAATAAGTGTTAATGAAGCAATTTATTTTTCCTTTATTATGTTCCATGTTTAATAACCAATGTAATAAGGGATCCATATATGTACCTAGTTCATCAAGACTACTAAACTGATTGATCCTTAGTGAATTTATCTCTTGTATCTATTCCATTGTAATAAAATCACCACCGAATCTAGGTTACCAGGGTTGGGGTTGTTATAATCTACTCTGGTGAAGCACTCATCAATAGTCTCTTCATCTCCCATTCTTATGTATTCAAATTTGATATTCCATATTTTTAGCTTTTCTTCCTTCACTTTACTATTTTCTTCATAAATAATTTAGATCTTTTTACACATTATATTTTCTGTTTTGAGACCCATCACCTTCATGTAATTATTTTATGATAAAGACATAAGAAAATAATTACTAGCATTTCCATCAAATTCAATGTTTATCTTATCAACAAAAGTTATGGGAGTATCTTTCTCAATGGGTGGAAACATAATAGTTTATGTATTTATAACTTCCAATATAAGTGATATAAGATAGGGTGTCATTATTTTTTTCCATATATTATAATTTTTTTCATCAAATTTATGAATCACTCGGCTATTGAGGTAATTTATATTGTTTATGATAAGGATTTGATAGGGGAACCCTCCCATGGTATCACTTTAAGTTCATAGGGATCATAGAATAACTGACAAAGGAGGGAGGGGGTTGAATCAGTTTTTATCTTTTAAAAAATTTCCATCTTTAAGAAACTTAACCCCTAAAACTTGTTAGAGTTATTTCCTTATCACTTTTTAGTAAACTCACATTCATTAAAATGTAGAAAATTAAGAAAAATACACAAGATTTACAAGTTTTGACCTTAGTGTGAGAACCAAAATCCTTTTCATGTTCATTCCCATGGGTCCATAAAAATTAACTATTATCAAGAGGTGGATAAAAATTATTTTTCAACTCCTATTAGACACCTTTTATCTTGTGATAGGAAAGATTATACTAAATATCATCAATTTACAAATCTTTCTTACAAAATTTGATCCAAAACACATGCATGTAACTTTTTGAAATATGATCTATAACTCCCCGACCTAAGTTACCTAGAGTCGATGCATTATTACGTATCATTGGAATGATCACAAAAGATTAAGTCTCGAAAAACTGATTAGTTTAGTAGCCTTGGAAGAACTAGATACATTCATCAGGTTTACATTACATCATAAAATGAAAAATTACAACAACATTGTTTCCATAGACCACACTCATATCCCCTCAGACTATCCTTATAGGTCATTCATAAAATACTTCTTCGCATCCTGGGAAAATTAAAACATAGAAAGGGGTGAGCTCAGATGCTCATTAAGGATAACAATATAGTGGAAAATTTCATAAATAAGCATAAAAATTTAAGGAAATGTATAAGACTAAAACAAAAGTCTTTTAAACTTGAACTTCAGTATAATATGTAAAATATAAAATCAAATAATTCCATTTACTTACTCACATGGATATTCTACTAGTCAAATAATCACATGCAATATCAATAGCCACTTTCATTATGATGGAATGCATAATTCCAGACTTTCATAACCATATAGTCATGTCCTTGTGCCAAGAATACAAATAATATTTTTTCAAGGCCTTGTGCCAAGACACTAGTTTGTCTCATGAGAGCTACCGATGCATCGAGGAACTATAGTGGGCTCCACCCATCACTTACTAAGTCTAATGCATTCCTCATATGAAAAGGTTTAAACATAACATAAACATTTGTATTAAAATTGGCATAAAAATGTCAATACATTATCCATAAACCATGAATGGTATGAAATAACACATCCACAGTCAAACATATCACAAAACATTCATTACAATATGGAAGTTTTGTATCATAATAAAACAACTTCAAATAAGCTTAAAATCCATCAAAGGATATTGGCATAGATAAAATCAAAACCTTTTTTAGAGAAATATCTCTTTCTATTTTGAAAAAATTTAAGAAAAAATTTATTTTGTAAATATTCTTACAAGCTTTTAAGGGAAGATTTGATGATGTTATAATGGCAGAAAATAGCCGCACTCGCCGTATAAGTTAAAAAAAGACCTTCTTACCTTAATTTTGTCGAAAAGGTTATAAAGGAACTTGTTTGGAAAACGACGGAAAGATTACTTTATAAAAATATTATAAAATTCAAAAAAGGGTATAAATGGATTTAAACCATATTCTATAAAATAGTAATAATTTTTTGAAATACATTTTTAAGAAACATGGATGTGGATGATAAAGAGATCCCAGTAGATAATTACATATAAACAACCACGGATAATGAAGAGATTGTAGAATTAAACCTTACCTTGTACTTTTCCTTGGATAAGGGTAGGTTAAACTCTTATATAATGGTGAAATAATTGTTATTAAATTATACAATAATCATATACATTAATATGATATCATATATGATCTTTTAACATTGCTTTGTTAATAATATCTTAGTATTATCGTTGTTTCAGGTGTTAACGGATTTTTTTTCCTTTATATTATTTGTTATGTGAGTCATATTTCGTATGTATGGGATGTATCTTATTTATATCCAGAATGATATCAAGACTTTAAACATTATTTTAAATCATCTAATGAAAATTAGTCTTGAATGGATACGATGGGGAATGAATCTCATCGCGTTCGTGGAGACGGTAATCTGTACGTACGCACGAGCGACAATATCATTCTTTTTGAATTAAAATAATATATAATTGGATGTTATATCATATATACATAATCATTATCATATTATATTTATTATTTACATCAATTTCACATCATTATTATACCCATCCAAATAATAATGTATTGAATAACAATTACACCATGACGTGGAGACGGTAAGTCGTACGTACGCACGTATAGTGACATGTCATTCAAGGGATGGATAGAATAATGAATTTGGTTGTACCATATTTATAATAACATCACATTATATAGAAGATACTGTATTTATTATTTTATAATGTAAATAACAAATAAAAAGAAAGTGGAAGAAGAAATAAACTTAAAAGAGGTGATGAAATATTTACATCTTCTTCGGGTTCTTCCTTTTGATTTGATCAAAAGGGCTCCTTAGATAGGATTTATGACTAAACTAATTCCTCTAGGATGAAGTAAGGATAGTTGAGAGGGTATTTGGGTAGAGTTTGGCTGATCCAAATGGCTTCAAAGGTGTGAATTAGAGAGAAGGGGGAGTTCCCTTTTATAAGAGGGGTGAGGGGGCACCTTAGGAAAAGCTAGAAATATTATTTTATAATAAAATAATTTTCAGTTTATAATGGATCCAAAATAAATTATTTAAATTCTAAGGTGGGTATGGGTCTAAAACAACACAACCAATATGTTTTAGATAGGTTGGGGTCACTATATTAACTTTATCTTTTATATTTAACTCTTAGTTAAATAGTTTGACATTTACCATGTCTCTTTGTATTTTTATATTATATAGTTAATAAACTTACTATATACTTCCAAGATACCCCCTAGTGGTTCATTAATGATACACCTATCATTATATAATTCCTTTTTCTGAACCTCATATTTTTAAGAATAGAATATAATTTAATAATATAATATTTGTTTTAAAAACTCTTTTATGTCAATTTTGACACTAATTGGTATTTTGTTTTTTATAAATTCATAACAGCATTATTACTTCGAAAACAATTAATATAACCAACCCTACTATGTCATAGTAATCTATAAAATTAGTGTAATTCATAAAAAGTCTCAAATTACATTTATTTGTACATTTATAATATCAATTATTTTAATATTTCATTAATTAGGTAATTACTGCATCTTCATTGTGTCATAAATAAATTAAATTATTTAATGTCTAAAAAATATAAATAAAATACCATTATATAGTAAGTCTTTTTAGCTTTATAATGAATATTTATAGACTAATTTATCTTATGTATAACCCAATATTAAAAATGTTTTAGTTATTAAACTTTGATTTTAACTCTTTTAACTCTTCTTTAAATAAAATAATAATAAGTGTCCTAATCTAATCCAAGTGGACCAAAGAGGTTAATATTTTATTCCTGATGTTGTTTCTGGTCGAATTATACTTATCCAATAGAATTAGTACATGTGTTAGGGTAATAATAATATCATTTTTACCCTTAAATACCCTATTTACTTTTAACCATGGTAAATAAAAGTAAAAAAGTTACTATTCACCAAAAATTATTTTCATCTTATTGAACCACATTTTTATTATTGATATCAATCGTGTCTCTAATATTTTTGAAATTACACTTACATAAGTGGTAAAATTAAGTTTTATGTGAATTTGCAAATTCTCCTAGGAGGTGGGTAAAAGACGGTGAAAGGTTCAATAAAATTTTTATATATCTAAAATTATTATAAACTAACTCCAATGAATTAAATTGAACTTATATAGGTATTATATATCTATTTTGACCCAAAATAAATTTAAATAAAATAAATAATTATTTAAATAAAAATTTAGTTTTAAACTATGACTTAGTGTTTTCCACTATTCATCAAAAATTGAAAGTTTTCAGAAAAATACAAAAAAATCACCCTAGGATAATTTCGATATTCCGAATCCAAAAATGAAGTCCATTTTGAAAGATAAAATTTATAAAATTCCAAAAAGTGGGTATTACTATTCAAAACAGCTAGTTTGATTGGTTGTGGTGTGTTAGAACTCGAAATTGTGTACAAAACATGCTACTGTATTATTCAAAGATAAGCACATCATGGAAGCTTGGGGTGTTACATTCTCCCATCCTTCAAATAATTTCATCCTTGAAATTTCTAGAATATTACTGCATAAAAAGACTCGGGTGGTTCTTCATCATAAGTTCCTTGGGTTCCCACGTTGCCTCTTCCATCTTATGGTTTCTCTATAGAACTTTTACCAGACGAGTCGTCCGGTTTCTCAGAACTTTTTCTCTTGTATCAAAAACCTTGACAGGCTCTTCACAATAAGACAAATTGGGTTCCAGTTCTAATTCCTCATAGGTAAGTACATGTGTTGGGTCAGGCATGTATTTTCTCAATAGTGATACATGGAATACATCGTGAACTTTGGAGAGACTTGGCGGCATTTCCAAATGGTAAGCTATAGTCCCAATTCGTTCTAGAATTTAGAAATGTTCGATGTACCTGAGACTCAATTTACCCTCCTTACCGAAATGTATAACACCCTTCTATGGAGATACCTTCAAGAAAACATGATCTCCTACCTGAAATTCCAAATCCTTCCTTCGGTTATCGGCATAGCACTTCTGCCTACTTTGAGCTTCTTTGATGTGGTTTTGGATTAACTTCTCCTTTTCCATCGTTTTCTCCACCAGTTCTGGGCCTATGAATTTTCTTTCACCAGTATCATCCAAACTGGTTGGTGTGCGACATCTCTTTCCGTATAACGCTTTATATGGTGCCATCTGAATACTTGAATGAAATCTTTTGTTATAGGAAAATTCTACCATAGGTAAATATTGATCCCACATACCTTGAAAGTCAAGTGAGAATGATCTCAACATGTCTTCTAAGGTTTGAATAGTCTGTTTTGTTTGTCCATCAGTTTGGGGGTGGTAGGCAGTGCTCAAACGAAGTTCAGTATCCAGGGATTTCTGAAGACTTTTCCAGAATCTTGATGTAAAAAATGGATCATGATCAGAAAAAATTGATAGTGGTACTCCATGAAGTCTAAAAACTTCATTAATATATAGTCTTTCCAATAGTTTAAGTGGTAAATCTTCTCTTATATCAATATAATTTTCTAACTTGGTAAGACGATCAATAATGACCCATATTGCATCATTCCTTCTAGGAGTCTTTGGTAGTCCAATGAAAAAGTCCATCGTAATATTATCCCATTTCCACTCAGGTATGGGAAGAGGTTGTAAAACTCCTCCAGGTTGTTGCCTTCCATATTTCACTTGTTGACAAACCATACATCTTAACACAAAATCAGAAATCTCTATCTTCATTTTGTCCCACCAAAAATTTTCCTTCAAATCTCTATACATTTTGGTGATCCCAGGGTGTATAGAAAAATTGGAGCTATGAGCATCATCTAACAATTCCCTTTTCATATCAGGTATATCGGGAACACAAAGTCTCTTCCCAAATTTCAAAATTCCATCTTCATACACAAAGTCACTCAATCTCCCATCATTCACAGCTTTAATCTTATTTTGAAACTCATCATCACCGGTCTGATAACTCTTTATCCTTTCTAGTAAATATGGTTTGGAAACCATTTGAAAAAGTATTGATGTTTCACCTTCCATGGTGATTCCCATATCTATCTTTACTAGATCCATATATATAGGATCCTTTTCAACTCTCATCTTATTCAAAACTCCATGATACTTGCTACTCAAAGCATATTCCACCTTATTTGCCTTCCTCGGGTGGTAGTGTATAGTGAAATCATAATCCTTGAGTAGTTCAAGCAACCGCCTTTGCCTCATGTTGAGTTCTTTTTGTGAGAAAATATACTTCAAACTCTTGTGGTTGGTATATATCTCACATTTTTCACCATAGATATAGTGTCTCCAAATCTTCAAACCAAAGATTACAGCTTATAACTCAAGATCATGAGTAGGATAGTTTTTCTCATTAATTTTTAGTTGTCGTGATGCATAGGAAATAACTCTATCATTCTGCATAAGGACACAACCAGGTCCTTTCTTCGATGCATCACTATAAATAACAAACCCATAATTCCCTGATGGTAGAGTCAATATATAAGCATTGACTAATCTTCTCTTTAGTTCTTAAAAACATTCTTCACACTCTTTTGTCCAAACAAATTTAACCCCTTTACGTGTGAGCTTGGTTAATGGGTTAGCCAATCGGGCAAAATTCTGGACGAAACGCTGAAAATAACCTACTAAACCAATAAAACTGCGTACCTCAGTTATAATCGTCGGTGTTGGCCATTCTTGGATTGCCTTGTTCTTAGAAGGATCAACAAAGATTCCATCCTTAGAGATAATATGGCCAAGAAAAGAAACCAACTAAAGGCATAATTCACACTTGCTAAACTTCCCATATAATTCATGTCTTTTAAGATTCTTTTGAATAATACACAAGTGATTTTCATGATCTTCATAGCTTTTGGAGTATACCAAGATATCATCAATAAATACCACTAAAAAATCATTGAGATATTCCTTAAAAACTCTATTCATTAGATCCATGAATACAGAGGGTGCATTAGTCAGTCCAAAAGGCATTACTGTAAACTCGTAATGCCCATACCTGGTTTGAAATATTGTCTTCAGAATGTCTTCCTTCTTCACGCACAACTGATGGTATCCAGATCGAAGGTCAATCTTTGAAAAGTATTGAGCTCCATGAATTTGGTCGAATAAATGATCAATGCGAGGTAGGGGATACTTTTTCTTTATCGTTATAGCATTGATCTCTATTTAGTCAATTCACAACCTCATAGATCCATCTTTCTTCTTAACAAAAAGTACAGAGTCTCCCCATGGAGAAACACTAGGGCGAATAAATCTCTTATTACTCAATTACTCTAGTTGTTTCTCTAATTCCACTAATTCCATAGTGGCCATTCTATAAGGGATCTTCGATATGGGCCTTGAACCAGGAATTAAATCAATGGAAAACTTAATCATTTTGGAGGATGTCCGGGTAAATCTTCTGGAAACACATCAACATATTCTTTCAGAATAGGTACATCCTCTATTTGAACATTACTTTCCTCACCCACAGTTATCTCATTCTATTCCTCCCCAATAATTGAATTTATTTGAGCTACTGGGGGTGGATCAAGATAAGAATCAGGTGGTGAAGATTCTGCTCTAAAGATAAGGTGTTCTTTATCATCGTCATCAAAAATCGTAACCTCTTTCTTCTTACAATAAATTTTTTCATCATGGTCTAAAAACTAATCCATACTGAGGATTATATCAAATTCAATCATGTGTATCAGCAGATAAAGAACATTTATATGCCCTAATGGGGACTGATGCACAAAACTTTGTTGCAATGATACTTCCCTTAGGAGTTTTGACTGAAAACTCCCTTATTAAATCAAATTGGAAATATCTAATTTTCTTAGAAAACTGGGAAGATATGAAATAATGCGATGATCCAGAATCAAATAAAGCATTTTCTAATCTTGAGGAAACAATTAAATTACCTACCACCTCATCTTCCGGAACTTCAACCTCAGTAGTAGTGATAGCATAAACTTGGCCTTGATCCCTTGACCTTTTCTGAGGTAAGTTCCCTTAATGCTTAGGATATTCATTCACATAATGCCCCCTTTCTCTATAATTGTAGCATTCAACATCAACAGCCTCTTTCTTCCCCTTTCAATCATGATCTTGGTGGCCTTTTTCACCACACTTGTAACAGACTCTCATTTCCTTCACGAAAGTACCAGGGTGATTCTTCCCACATTTACTGCAGAATGGATATTCAACTTTTCCCTTCTTCCCCTTATTTCTATTTCCTGAGTGTTCATCATATCTATTCTTCTCTTGATTTTATTTAAAGTCATAAGACTTAGAGAATTCTTTTTCTGTCTTGATAGCACATGAGACATTATCTTCGTACGATGAGAAGGATTGTGAGACTAATGCTCGATGGAGAACTGGTTTTAACCCATCAAAGAAACGATCAATCTTACTTCTTGGGTTACATATATAATTGGCAGCATTCCTCACTAACCTTGTAAAGTTAGCTTCATACTTTGTGACATTATCATCCTCTTTTTGCCTCAGACTCAGAAATTGCCTTTCCATATCTCCTCGATGGTCACGAGGAAATTATTTTTCTAAGAAAAGATCTTTAAACTCCCTCCATTCCATATTTTATACTTCATCATATTACTTTGTGTTTTGAATCAATTATCACCATTGATCAAAATCTCCAGTGAGGCGGTAAATTGACAGGACAACTTTTTCCCTTTCACTACTCCCCAAGGCGTGGAATATTTTCTCTAAGGAATTTATCTATTGCTCAACTACTAGTGGATTTGTACCCCCATTTAATGTTGGTGGTTGTTGCCACATGAAGTGATCTAACATTGATCCTCCACGTTGTGGATCAGGGTGCTCCATACGGGTAAGGCTATTATTCATAACCCGAGTGAGTTTCCCAGTATGGTGATAAGCTGATCAGCACTAGTTGTATCATCAGCTCCACTATAATTATCTAGAGCAGGAGGGAAATCCCTACATGGAGTGCATGCATTGATATGGTTTCCATTCCTTCCACTAGGAATCATTTCTAAACAATGGCATAAACTATATTAGTTTATGAATCGAAATACATAATTGCAAACTTGTAAAACACTTAACATAAACTGAACAGTTTATGGATATAATCCATAATCATAAAAATGTTTTCTTTGAGGAAGTATATACTCATAAAACCTTCATAATGGTTTGAAAATAAAATGAGAATTATACTAAGCATATCCCCCAAGAGTGTCATAACCAAGAGTGCAGTAAGGCCCATTGTCATGCACCAGTTCCCGTTCGAGTCTAGTTCAAAGCGGTGTTTTTGGGTTTTACCCCTAGGTACATCTGTGCTAGAGCTGCCTCTACCTACTCATATCCATACATGGATTTATTTCTTGGAAAACTCAAAAAATCTCCACAATACCAAAATTCTAGGAAGTTCTTATATACTAATCCTCAAAGTATATCTTAGGATAATGTGCTCTAATCAGAGTTTATCTAAATCTAGATTCCAAGGTTTGTACTAAACTTCCTCTGATACCAACTGCAACACCCCAACCCCGGTTACCCAGAGTCGGTGCATTATTACATATAATTTGCATGATCACAAAAGATCAAGTCTCAAAAGACCGATTAGTTTAGTATCCTTGGAAGAACTAGATACGTTCATCGGGTTTAAATTACATCATAAAATGAAAAATTATAACAACATTGTTTCCATAGACCACACTCATATCCCCTCAGACTATCCCTATAGGTCAGTTATAAAATACTTCTTCGCATCCTGGGAAAAATAAAACATAGAAAGGGGTGAGCTCAGATGCTCAGTAAGGATAACAATATAGCAGAAACTTTTATAAATAAGCATAAACATTTAAGGCAATGTATAAGACTAAAAAAAGTCTTTTAAACTTGAACTTCATCATAATATGGAAAATATAAAATCAAATAATGTCATTTACTTACTCACATGGATATTCTAATAGTCAAATAATCACATGAAATATCAATAGACACTTTCATAATGATGGAATGCATAATGCCAAACTTTCATAACCACATAGTCAAGGCTTTGTACCAAGAATACAAATAATATTTTGTCAAGGCCTTGTGCCAAGACACTAGTTTGTCTCATGAGACCTACCGATGCATCGAGGAGTTATAGCGGGCTCCACCCGTCACTTACTAAGTCCAGTGCATTCCTCATATGAAAAGGTTTAAACATAACATAAACATTCTTATTAAAATTGGAATAAAAAATTTCAATACTTTATCCATAAACCATGAATGGTATGAAATAACACATCCATAGTCAAACATATCACAAAACATTCAATACAATATGGAAGTTTTGTATCATAATAAACTAACTTCAAATAAGCTTAAAATCCATTAAAGGATGTTGACATAGATGAAATCAAAACCTTTTTTATATAAATATCTCTTTCCATTTTGAAATCATTTAAGAAAACATTTATTTTGGAAATATTCTTTTAAGATTTTAAGGGAAGCTTCGATGATGTTATAACGGCGGAAAATAGCCGCACCCGCCGTATAAGTTAAAAAAAAGACCTTCTTACCTTAATTTTGTCGAAAAGGTTATAAAGGACCTTGTTTGGAAAATGACGGAAATATTCCTTTATAAACATCTTATAAAAGTCAAACAAGGGTATAAATGACTTTAACCCATAGTCTATAAAACAGTAAGAATTTTTTGAAATACATTTTTAAGAAACATGGATGTGGATGATAAAGAGTTCCTGGTAGATAATTACGTATAAACAACCTCGGATAATGAAGAGATTGTAGAATTAACCCTTAACATGTACTTTTACTTGGTCGAGGGTAGGTTAACCTCCTATATAATGGTGAAATAATTGTTATTAAATTATACAATAATCATATACATTAATATGATATCATATATGATCTTTTAACATTTCTTTGTTAATAATATCTTAGTATTATCGTTGTTTCGAGTGTTAAAGGATTCGTTTTCCTTTATATTATTTGTTATGTGAGTCATATTTGTTATGGATGGTATGTATCTTATTCATATACATAATGATATCAAGTCTTTAAACATTATTTTTAATCATCTAATGAAAATTAGTCTTGAATAGATACGATGGGGAATGAATCTCATCGCGTTCGTGGAGATGGTAATCTGTACGTACGCACGAGTGACAATATCATTCTTTTGGTATTAAAATAATATATAATTGGATGGTATATAGCTCCCTCTGAGACTTCTACTAATGTTTAAGACTTATCTGATCTTCCTTTCAGACTTTTTGAAGATGATAATTTTTGGTCTGGTTATCTGTTTTTCTGCTATGTTCTGACGGGTTTACTTCTTGTTCTCTCTGGGTTTCTGCCTTATTATGGCTGCTCTGCTTGCTGAAAACTTGTTTTTTTTTATGACTGGTGATGGTTTTTACATCATGGTGTTGTGCTGGAGATTTTTATCAGTTTTATGAAAATGATATTGGATTGTTGTAGATTTTGAAGATGAAGACTGCTTTAGTCTTAGCACTGATTGAAGGGAAGTCATTTGGCTGTTAGTTCTATTGGATACTCAGAACATATGCTGCCCGAAATTGAAAAGAAATACTTCAGAAAGGGTGGACAGTGGTTTACAATGAAACGACATAATGCGCTAATTGTAGTGATTGATTCTCTTTGCTACTCGAAATTCGAGAGTTATTGACAGCTAGGGTTTGAGGGGTGTTTCTGCTACTCTGATGAACATTACTTTCCAACATTCTTCCATATGATTGATCCTGCAGGCATTGCAAACTGGTCTATGATGCATGTGGATTGGTCTGAGGGGACGTGGCAACCTAAAGAATATCATGCCCGTGATTTTACTTATAATCTCCTAAATTATATCTCGTTGTGTACCACTGCATGATTTTGACTATGATGGGTTGTTATGTTGATTTCGTAATTTTTTGCATGCTTGAGAGAGCACTTGGATGTAAAAGAGATCAGGACTTCATCAAGGAGTAAGTTTATGGGTGGCAAGGAGCTCCAAGGGAGCGCGGGGGCTGATGACTTCGGTCTCTCTTCACACAAGGAGAGGGTTACATCATCAAATCCTGCTTTTGGATGATGGAATGATGAACAGCAGCGGCTACTAACTGGAAATCTTCAGTTCGGAGTATTTCACTTATGTGAGTACGATTGTATGTCTATTTTTTCCTTTAATTTCTAGTTGGTGTAATCTCATTACACCTCATTTGTACAATGTTATTCCTTTTTATTTAATAAATTTTTTTTGGTATGATCTTTTTAAAAAAATAAATTACACCACGACATGGAGACGGTAAGCCGTACGTACGCACGTATGGTGATATGTCATTCAAGGGATGGATATAATAATGAATTTGGTTGTACCATATTTATAATAACATCATAGTATATAGAATATACTGTATTTATTATTTTAGAATGGAAACAACAAAGAAAAATTAAGTGGAAGAAGAAAGGAACTTGAAAGAGGTGATGAAATATTTACCTCTTATTCAGGTTCTTCCTTTTGATTTGATCAAAAGGGATCCTTAGGTTAGATTTCGGACTAAATGAAGGACTCTAGGATGAAGGGAGCCTAGTTGAGAGGGTATTTGGGAAGATTTTTGCCAATCCAAATGGCTTTGAAGGTGTGAATTAGAGAAAAGGGGGAGTTCCCTTTTATAAGAGGGGTGAGGGGCACCTTAAAAAAAGCTAGAAATATTATTTTATAATAAAATACTTATCAATTTATAATGGCTCAAAAATAGATTATTTAAAGGATAAGGTGGGGATGGGTCTAAAACCACACAACCAATAGTTTTTAGATAGGTTTGGGTCACTATATTAACTTTGTCTTTTAGATTTATCTCTTAGTTAAATAGTTTGACATTTATCATGTCTCTTTATATTTTTATATTATATAGTTAATAAACTTACTATATACTTCCAAGAGACCCTCAAGTGGTTAATTAATGATACAAATATCATTATATAAGTCCTTTGGCCAAACCTTAGATTTTTAGAAATAGAATATCAATTAATAATATAATATTTGTTTTAAAAACTCTTTTATGCCAATTTTGACACTATTTGGTATTTTGTTTTTTCTAAATTCATAACAGAATTATTACTTTGAAAAAAATTCATCTAACCGACCCTAATATGTCATATTAACCTATAAAATTAGTTTAATTTATAAAAAGTCTCAAATTACATTTATTTGGACATTTATAATATCAATTATTTTAATATTTCATTAATTATGTAATTGTTGCATCATCATTGTGTAATAAATAAATTAAATTATTTAATTTCTAAAAAATATAAATAAAATACCATTATGTAGGAAAACTTTTTATCTTTATAATGAATTTTTATAGTCGAATTTATTTTATGTATATCCCTATATTAAAAATGTTTTAGTTATTAAACTTTGATTTTAACTCTTTTAACTCTTCTTTAAATAAAATAATAATAAGTGTCCTAATCTAATCCAAATGGACCAAAGAGGTTCATATTTTATTCCTAAGGTTGTTTTTGGTCGAATTATACTTATCCAGTAGAATTAGGAAATGTTTTAGGGTAATAATAATATCATTTTTACCCTTAAATACCCTATTTACTTTTAATCGTGGTAAATAAAAGAAAAAAGTTACTATTCACCAAAAATTATTTTCATCTTATTGAACCACATTTTTTTACTGATATCAACTGTGTCTCTCGGAATTTTTAAATTCCACTCAGAGAAGTGGTAAAATTAAGTTTTATATGAATTTTCAAATTCTCCTAAGAGGTGGGTATAAGACGGTGAAAAGTTAAATAAAATTTTTATATATCTAAAATTATTATAAACTGACTCCAATGAATTACATTGAACTTATATAGGTATTATATATCTATTTTAACCCAAAATAAATTTAAATAACATAAATAAAAATTTAAATAAAAATTCGGTTTTAAACTATGACTCAGTGTTTTTCACTATTCATCCAAAATTGAAAGTTTTCAGAAAAATACCAAAAATTCACCCTAGGCTAATTTAGATATTCCGAATCAAAAAATGAAGTCCATTTTGAAAGATAAAATTTATAAAATTTCAAAAAGTGGGTATTACTGTTCATAATGGCTAGTTTGATTGGTTGTGGTGTGTTAGAACTTGAACTTGCATATAACACACGCAACTGTATTATTCAAAGATAAGCATACTGTGAAAGCTTGGGGTGTTACATGATTAAACAAGGGTTTGTTTGGAAACATTGTATAATGTATTTGTGTCTGATGGGCCTATGTCTGATGACCTCCATCCAATAAAAATTTTCTAAAACTACACATTTTAAAAAACCTCAGTTCAATCTGATTACAAAAATCAATTCCTCACAAAAACTATTGCATGAAAATCCTATTTGTTACATCTATCCAATTCTCTTGGTCTAATTCTCAGAACTAAATCCTATTCAATGCTATTGTATGAAATACATGGCTGTAAAACATATTCAAAATGAAAACTAGCTTTGGTTTTTATATCAACATTAACACAATTCTTCCATTTTCTTGGATTTGTTTCAATAATTATATGCATATTTATGGTATACTTTGAAGCTAATATTTATAGGCTCTCCATAAGTGTAAAAGAAAGGAGACCAAATTTCCTTTCCCACTCAATAAAATTAATAAATATAATTTTCATGATCATTTTAATCTTGTTGATATTCTTTTGAACTCTTCTTAACTCTTATGCAATGTTCCCAAATATTCTCAACAAATATCAAATTCTTCATTGATAATAAGTTTATTAGATTTATTCATTTAAACATTATAAATTTTTACAAAAATATTTTTCTAGAAATTTATTTTCTAGTACTTCTATATCTATAATTATTTTTTAAACTTATTTGGTTCTCTTGACCCACTTTAAATGAACATATCTTTAAGAAGTCTCAAATCAAACTTTAATATTGTTACAAATAGTCCCTCTAAATGTATTTTTTTATAACCATTTGTCCAAAACTTATCTCTTTCCTCTGTCCATTCATGCATATTCAAACATCTTCAGAAATCTATGTCTGAAAGAGTTAATATGGGACTTTTTTTATGGAATCATATATTATCTATCCCTTTGTTGTCACATAACTTGGCTACATTATTTATTAGTTAAAAACTTCTACCTTACCAGCCCGACTAAAAACCATCATCTTCATTTTATCATGTTTTACACAAACTCCATGACTTGGAAAAACACATAATTTCCACAAAAATATTCATCAGAATTTTATATCAGGAGGTTTGTGTCTATTTAGTGAAGTTTAACTTTATAAAACATCAGTAATTTCACACTTTCATATTTCTTATAGTTTCTATATCTAGATAAATGTGTCTGGAAATATAAGTCTGAAAACATCAATTTCAAACAACACTTTGTCTGAAGTTTTTCTTTCCAGTAATCTTCTTCCGAATCTCTACATCCTCCATGCCACTTTTGGAGGTATGTATCTAGATTTGTATCCTATGTTCTGTGTTTGAAAAACTATGTATGAACCACTATGTCAAGATCTATCTAATGATCTACATCTAATGCCTTTGTAAAAAAGTTCTTTCATATAAAATCGGAATTTATAAAGGATGTTTTGATAGATGGTTCGTCTGAGGTACCATCTCATTAGAAACTTTTCAATTCTTTAAACTTCAGCAAATTCATACTTCTAGTTTTATAACAACTTTTTCATCTTGTGATTCTTTTTTTTGAAAAGATCGTTCAAAAAACTTCAACTTCCCTTTTCAATAAAAGGTCGTATCATGAGATTTTTCATGACATTTGGAAATTTTAGATCATCAGGTCATCATTTGAATTAAGGTAAGAAAGTTTATTAAATTTCTAACTATCTGAATTTTTCTTCTCCATTAAATTTGACAAACATATTATGTGTTCGGGATTCTAGAAACTTCATAGCAAACATCCTTTAGAAACTTTTACCTGATTTACAAAAACATTATTTACAAAAATTTATTTTCAACAAATACAAAACTTTGTTAGAAAAAAATCATAAATGATCTTCATTTCTCCTTTCTTGTTAATATTTCTATAAAATTCCCACTTAACTATAATAACATTTGTTCTTGTTGGATTATAATGTAAATCCCAATTTTTTTTCTTGTTTATTTGATGAAATTATTTAGTCATTTCATTAATCCACTCTTGGAACTTCAATGCATAATTAATGTTTCTTGGTCCAATATGAGAAATCAATGAGTTTTAAGATGTTTTACTCGCATTTATCCTCATTTTAACTAATTTTCAATGATATCCTATAATTTTATTAACCTCTACATGCTTTTTCAACATTCATTGGATAGATTTTTTTATTATTTTTTACTTGATAGGTTAAATCAACATATTTTCATGTCCATCACTCAAATATTCTATATTTTTAGAATTTTAATCATTTTTTCATAGAAATTATTCATCATCCAATTTAGATTTAAAATTTATCTTTCATTTAAGAGAAATGTTTACATTTTCTCTTTCAATGATACTTTTTTAATGAAATTTTTAAACTTTAACATTGAAAAACTTATGAGCGGGTCATATTCACATTTACCTTCAACTTATATAAACATGGTATAATTAAAAATGAAATACAAAATGGATCTATATATAAATTCCTTTAATAGAATCTTAACTCAATACTTTAATTTTCTCTTTTAAATACTCCTTTAGAAAAATAAAATCAATTTATCAAATTTCACCACAATATCTTTATCATTTCATGAATTTTAATCTTCATTATCAATTTTTATTTAAATTTTATTATGTTTTATGGATTTAAAAAGATATTTAATTCCCTCATTTACTTTTATTATTGAAATAAACACATTTTCAAATCTCATAAGTAACCAATAAACAATGTAAAATATCTAATAGAAATGAATTAAAATAAAAAAAAAATCAATAGATAAACCTATTACATCAAAACTTTATAACAAGATATGAAGAATATTATTGAATATAATTAAATTTTCTAGAGTTTTTCTAAAACTAGTTATATATATCATAATTAAATTCACTATAGTTAATAAATCATCCGCTACTTGACCATTAAAGAAACTATTGTATTCAAATTTGGCATGCCTAGTTTGAACAATTTCTCCCCTCAATCTAACATTCCCTTTATGAATATTTCATAGCTTGTACCATATTTTATTAATTGTCTTGATAACTAGAATATTTATGGATTCCTTTATTAAATTAAGGCTATGATATTTTTCAATTAACATCCTTCAGTATTTATATTATTTCTATCATCTTTATTCATCATTACACTATCCACAACTTGAGTAAAGTCATCATCTATAATGTTAAAAACATAGATACCCAATTATTGCAAGTATGAAAGCATTATTTCCTTCTAAAGATTTTAAATTTTTCTAAAAAATATGGGAAATCCTTTTTTATTAACTAAATTAATGTTGTCCATCATGAATATAAAAATTCATTTAATAAATTTATCTTTAAAACAGAGAACACTTGTCACACTCAACTTTATGCATCTTTTAAAGTCTTCAAAGTGTAATAAAGAAACTTATCTCATACCAATTATAAATATTCTGGTATAAATATTTAATGGAGTACTCAAGGATTCATAAGGAGGAGGGGAAAATTTATGAACCAAATTCTTTTAGATTTTTCAAATAAACAACCCTTGTCACCTGTTATGATGAATTATGCACTTTACTGATTTTGAATTATACCTTATTCAATATTGGATTTTAATTAGTTTAATAAATTAATTTAGAAATATCAATCATAAATCTAGGAAAATATGGTTTCTATAGTGATTTATAATATTCCCCATTCAAAATAAATTTATACATCCTTGGTATGATCTGAAAAACCCATGATCGTATGATCCACTAAAATCATCCCATTAGATACAATGAGAGTAATTTATCTATAAAGTCATGATATAATCAAATATATATAAAAATTTAATTTTTTATCACAAATTAATTATGATATTATTCAATAATTACAATAATTAGAGTCTTCCATATTCAAGAATAATATTCAAATTTTTTTAGAATAATATCATCTTCACATCAATTCTTCATACACTAATTTCTTTATAAAATTACTGAATAAACTTTATCCATGATAACGAAACATCCTATTTAAATACCATCTAAAATATATTTATTAAATAAATTTATTTTTATCATCAATAAAGATCAATAATCTTAGAATTAAATTTTACATAACAAAACAATCTTCATCCTATTCAAAATTGCCTTTAATCTTAAAATATTACTGTTCCAAATTTATGAATTTAAATGATGAATATATTTCATAAAAAATTTCTCTAATTGGTTTATTATTATTCCTTATTCTGTATATTACACACTCTTGGTCAGAACACACATTTCCCACCCATTTGAAATCCAATAACAACACTAGTTTTGAATTTTCAATTAAAAAAAATAACATCCTCTACTTGAATTTGAGTCCTTTACATTGTTCTAACCTTATAATCACCATTGATAGATGGTATATAAGTTATATATTTATTATGAGGTATTTTATGTGGATAAAACTAAAGAAAAATCATCAAAATCATTAAAATAAAATTTCATTATTGAAACCTACCGTAAGTCTAGTGAAAACCACTAGAAGCCTAAAGGAGAAAACTATTGTTGAAATAACTCATTGTAATGTCCACTAGAACTCTAGTGTAGTTCCACTGGAACTTTTTTTGTCATATTTTAGTTAATTTACACTAAATTTACCCATTATAACTCTTGTTTTAGGCCACCGAAACTCTGATGAAAACAAATTATGATTGAATTCCTCTTTTATCTTAAACTTCTCACAACTTCAAGTATCCCTCCAATTATATTAAACTAGTGTCAAAAAAATTCCTTTATTTGTTGAAAATTTTGAATAATGTTTTTTAAAAAATCTAAAAAAACTCTAACTTCTTCAAAAATGATTTTAAAATTTATTTAATAACTAACATGGAATAACTTTTCCAAATTGGTTATTTAATAACAGACATGAGGTATTGAATCATGAACTAATTTAGAATTGGTTATTAAATAACTAATACTAAAAATATAACAATGGCCACCTATTCCATATCAATTTAATATAATAATTAATGTAAATATGTAATAATTAAACTATAACTATACCCTAATATTTTCACTATTATGTTGTGTTATACTTTCCCCTCTCTCTACCAAGACTTCTCACTTCGATCATGTTTTTCCCATCCCAGCCCCTTTATTAGAGCCTCTTAACACTGATCGAAGGGAATTTTTACTCTTTCCCCCCTCCCTATGTCAGTTCCTCCCAACATTATTCATATTCATTATCACCCCTATCTTTATCATAAACCTCACATTACACCCCCCAAGACATTACATATAGGATAAATGTAATATATACTAAACTTTAAAATTTTGATGTTTAACATTCAGAATAGACATGATCTTTACATTTACAATGAATTTTTTGATATTTTTGTGATTATATTATTGGTATAATGTTTTAAAATATGATATTTTATTATTTTTCAATTCTATAATATTATAATTTCATAAAATTATTAAGTTTAAGGATTTAAAAATCTTAATAAAGATGTTTTTGTTTTTATTTTCAAAATTATATATTTGTTTAAGGGGTGACTCTATGAGGATAATTTAATTATATTTCCAATGTAACATCCTTTTAATTAAAAAAATGCATGGTATTTCAAAGTAGAAATTAAACATAACAACCTTTATTATTCATTAGATTTAAATAAAAGTGATTACATATTATTATCAAGTTTTATACAAAACTATATTGATATTTAGTTATTAGCTATTTTTAATGAATTTTAGCATTAAATACCTAAAACCAATTGACATCGATGTATTTCATTGGTTATTTTTATAAATAAATCAATACATTTTAGAGTTAAATTTTAAATATAGTATCAACTCTTGTTTAAAAATTAGTTTAAGTCTATCCTTGAAAAATAATTTTAACATAATATGACAGTTAATTAATTTTTTTCAAGTGAAGAGTAGTTATAACAGGTAGGTCCTCTAACAGTATGTAAAATATGCTTTAATAGCACTTAAAAGAGTTTTTGTCCTAAGCATCATTAAAATGGGGTATTTTATCAGTGTTTTCATTAGCATTGATAAAGGGGGGCTTCATCAGTGCTAGAAATAGCATTGATAAAGTTTATAATGCTACAGTATGCTATTTTAATTACAACACATTGATCAGTAACCTATATATAGAAAATTCCTAATTTAATTGAAATAAAAATTACATCACAAATACATAAAAATCTATATTATAGAAATTTTGATTAATAATTTTTGTAATTACACTAGCAAGTACTATCACAAAAATTAAAAAAACATCAATGTTTCATTGTCTTTAGAACCCAACCCCCTCTCAAAAAAGCATGATCATCATATCAGTTACTGAAAAAAACTACCCCAACTCAAGCAAAATAATGCACCTGTATAAGTGGAAAATTCTTATGTTAGTAATACTACAAAGAAATAAATTAAAAATAATATGAAACAATACGTGAATAAAATGTTAATTTTAAATAAAAGGACATATTTAGCATCATACAGGTCATACCGTGTATCAGATTGAGGTGAGGTTGATTCCTACTCATCACAAATGACTTATGGATCGTTTTCTCGGTTTTGAGTATGTCAATTGTATTTTTCACAAAAAAAATCCATTTTAAATTGAAAAAACACACTTTGAGTCATACTTGTCAAATCATGCGTCAGTTTGACATGAGAATGATTCTTATATGTTACAAATGACTTATGATTCATTTTAATAAAGTATCATGATAAATAGATCATATTTTCTATGTTTTTAGTGAGTTATGTTCATTTTGAACTAAAATGTCAATTTTAGACTGATAAAGGACACTTTGAGTCATACTAAGCACATTATGTATTGGATTAAGGTTAAATTGATTCCTACAACTCAAAAATAACATATGAATCATTTTACTAAAGTATAAAAACTATAAAAATGGGTTTTCTCAGTTTTGAGTACATCACATTTCATTTTTACTAAAATGTCAATTTAGAAAAAAGACACACATGGAGTCATACCAGTCATTCCACACATTATATTCAGGTGCATTTAATTCCTAAAAATCACAAATGACCTATGGATCATTTTCCTAAAGTATCAAAAAAAAATTGAATGTGTTTTCTTATTTTTGAGTACGTTACTTGTGTTTTTTACTCAAATGTCATTGTAAACTGAAAATACACACTATGAGTCATATCAGTCACATCATATGTCATTTTTAGATGAGAATGATTTCTACACATCCAAAATGAATTATGAAACATTTTCCTAAATTATCAATATAATCATAGCATGTTTTCTCGGTTTTGAGTGAGTGACACATGTTTGGAACTAAAATGTCAATTTTAAACTGATAACATACACTATGAGTCATACTGAGAACATTGTGTATCTGATTGAGGTGTGGATGATTCATACACATCAAAAATGTCTTATGGATACTTTTTCTAAAGTATCAAAAAATACTAATTTTTTGTATAGTTTTTAGTATTTCACTTGTGTTTTTTACTAAAATGTCAATTTTAAATAAAAAGACACAATTGGAGTCAAACTGGTCACACTTTACATCATATTGATGTGTGGATGATTCCTACACACCAAAAATGATCTATGAATAGTTTTCATAAAGCATCAAAACAATCTGAATGTGTTTTATCAATTTTGAGTGTGTTGCTTATGTTTTTTACTAAAATGGAATTTTAAACTGAAAAAAATTACTTTGAGTCATACCGGTCACATCATGTGTCATTTTTTTGTGAGACTGCTTCCTACACATAAAAAATGACTTGCGAATGATTTTCCTAAATTATCAAGACATTTGGAGTACATTTTCTTGGTTTTTAGTGAGTGACACATGTTTGGAACTAAAATTTCAATTTTAAACTGATAACTAACACTTTGAGTCATACTAAGCAAAAATTTTATCAAATTTATGTGTTTATGATTCATACATGTTAGAAATGAATTATGAATCATTTTCCTAAAGTATCAAAATAGTCTGAATTTTTTTTCTCAGTTTTGAGTATGTAATTTGCGTTTTTTTACTAAAATGTCATTTTAAACTAAAAACACTCACTTTAAGTCATATTGGTCACATCATGTGTTGGTTTTTTGTGATACTAATTCCTATATTTCAAAATTAATTATGAATAGTTTTCCTAAACTATCTACATAAATGGAGTTTTTTTCTTTGTTTTAGCGAGTAACTTATGTTTTGAAATAAAATGTCAATTTTAAAATGATAATGAACACTTTGAGTAATTAAGGTCACATCATGTGTCTTTTTTAGACTGATTCCTACATTATAAAGTTACTTATGAACCATTTTTCCAAATTATCAACACAATCAGAGTGTTTTTTCTTAGTTTTTAGTGATTGTCACGTGTTTTGAACTAAAATGTCAATTTTAAACTTATAATGGACACTTTGAGTCATAACGGTCACACTGTGTGTTAGATTGAGGTGTGTATGATTCATACACATCAAAAATTACTTATGGATCATTTTAATAAAGTATCAAAATAATACGAATATCTTTTCTTAGTTTTGAGTATGTCACTTATCATTTTTTACTAAAATGTAAGTTTTATATAAAGACGTACTTAGATTCATACTAGTCACACCATATATTATATTGATGTTAATCTGATTCATACGCATCAAAAATTAATTATGGATCATTTTCCTAATGTATCAAAATAATCCAAATTATTTTTCTTAGTTTTGAGTATGTCACCTGTGTTTTTTACTAAAATGTCATTTTAAACTGAAAACACGCACTTTCAGTCATACTGGTTACATAGTGTGTTGGTTTAGTGTGATATTGATTCATATACATCAAAAGTTTCTTAAAAATCATTTTCCTAAATTATAAATATAATCCAAGTGTTTTTTCATAGTTTTTAGTGAGTGACACATTTTGAACTAAAATGTCAATTTTAAACTGATAAAGGACACTTTGAGTTATACCAGACACACCTTGTATACTATTGAGGTGCATATGATTCCTAAACATCAAAAATAACTTATGGATCATTTTCTTAAAGTATAAAAAATAAAAATGGGTTTTCTTAGTTTTTAGTATGTCACTTTTCTTTTTTACTAAAATGTGAATTTTAAATAAAAAAGACAAACCTGGAGTATTACCGGTCATACTGTGTGTCATATTGAGGTGTGGATAATTCCTACACATTAAAAATTATTTATAAATATTTTTCCAAAAATTTAAAAAAAATATGAATTAATTTTCTCATTTTTGAGTATGTCACTTTTCTTTTTTACTAAAATGTTATTTTAAACTGGAAACACACACATTGAGTCATAACGGTAACATCGTGTGTTGGTTTGACATGACACTAATTCCCACACGTCAAAAATGACTTATAAATAGTTTTAATAAATTATCAAGACAATATGAGTGTGTTTTCTTAGTTTTCAATGATTGAAATATATTTTAAACTAAAATTACAATTTTAAACTAATAAAGAACACTTTGAGTCATAGTGAGCACATCATGTGTCAGATTGAGGTGTGGCTAATTCATACAAATCATAAATCGATTATGGATAATTTTTCCTAAAGTATCAAAACAATACGAATTTATTTTATAAATTTTGAATATATAACTTATTATTTTCACCAAAGTTAATGTTAATTTTAAATAAAAAGACACACTTGGAGTCATATAGGTCACACTGTGTGTTAGATTGAGGTTCCACTGATTCCTACAAATCACAAATTACTTATGGATAATTTTCCAAAATTATAGAAACAATATGAAATTTTTTCTCATTTTTTAGTATGTGATGTTTTTTTTTGAACTAAAATGTTGATTTTAAACCAAAAATATATATGGTTTGAGTCATAATGAGAACACTACGCATTGAATTTAAGTTTGGATGATTGAGTATGTTATGTGTGCTTTACTTAAAACAATCGACAACAAGATAAAAAATAAGTAACATGTTCTATTTGGATGGAAGAGGAAACCCATGCTTCCTGAAACACTTCATGTTTCACGTGGCATGGGGTTTCCTATTCCATAAAAAAGAACATGTTATTTATTTTCTGGATTTTTTCATATATTTGAAAGAAAAATATGAGTTCCTAAAAGATTTTTGATAAAAAATAAAAAAATATTAGATAAAAATGGTAAGTAAATTAGAGGTTTCTTGTTTGAATTGAGGGAATTCTATGAATATTTAGAAATCAGTATTACTTGATGACTTATTGGGAAGCACTATAAGTGGGTGAGACCACTTGTACATGTGTGATGTTGAATTTATCATGAAATTAATTGTTATTAGTGATCTAATTGCTTTAATTGACCAAAGTTATTGTAATGCTTATAACTTTTTAAGAAATTAAAATGTAGTAGTGTTTTAACCAGAATGTTGAATGTATTGGAATATAAAAAAGAAAATTACATCATCATGAGTGTGTCAACCTTGTTGAGTTCGTGATCATAATACATGAGTGGATCATCCTTGTTGAAAAATTAATTTCTTCATGATCTATGTAAAAATTTAAAAAAATAATTATCAGATAAAAATGATATGTAAATTCATTAAAAAAAGTAGATAAAGTTATGATAAAATCAACTAAATAAGTAGTGGGAAGTCACATATTTATAAGATGTGTTTACATTATGACACTAGGTATGATTCCAATTCATTTCTAAACAAATTTATTTTCTCTTGTGAATATGAGGACTTTCTACAATCCTGGTAGTACTAGAAAAATATAAATACACAACATATTAATAAATATTTTAAATTAAATTGTAATTATCTTAAAAAATACCTATTTGAGGATGCTGGTTTGTTTATGGTACATGATATATTTCATAAATTTTTAAACACAATAACCACAATCTTTTCCAATGGTTTGTTTCAGACATTACAGAAACATTGAAAAAAATAATTTATTTGTTTTTATATATGATTTAATAGAAAATTATTATTATATATACCTTAATACTTATCCACTTGTAGTACTAAATAGGCTCTTTATGCTCATGAAATTTTTTCAATCCATGATTTTGATGATATTTAAACACTTCCCTATAATAATAGAATTATCATTAAAACATAATATAAAATGTATAAATTGAAGTTTAGTTCCAAAATGTTGCATTTATTGTATTACAAATTGAAAAAAAATTATCACATGTGGCTGGTTTGTTGGATATCCACGCAGTGAGTCTAGAAAATAAATATTTAGAGTATCCAAATTGACTATAATGTGTAACCAATTCTGCCTAAAAATAAAAAAATAATAAGTAATGAATGGAATGAAAATATATTTTATATGATTAAATGGTAGATTTTTACCCCTCCATCATTGGTAATAAGAATATTCTATCATCCATAAATTTTCTTTCAAATACTACGACCAGTTTTTACACTATTGCATTAATTTGATTTGATTCCAATAATTATTATTGTATATAAGTAATATAAGAACTAATGAGTCCATATTTTAATATATAGGGTTTTCCTTTCAAATAGTATTTCTATATATGCCTATAAAAAATATGAATTGTATTTAGTCATAATTAACATAGTAGAGAAGCTATTGTAAAAAAAATCCTAAAAACACACATCATGTATACATTTAAAATTGAGAATAGTATCCATTCATACTTGAGGATTTCATTTACACTATCAAGAGAAATATACTCTATAAATGACTCTCTGTATATTTTTTATTCAAAAAAAACCATGACATTACTACCACTTTATAACCATGTATACGCATAAACCTTTAATATTGGTAAATGCAGAAGTTGAGTGGGTGGGGTAAAGGCACTTTATGTAGATCATTTTGATTGGTTGGTTAATACTTTAGATTGTTTTGATTTGATCTTTCAATTGACCCCTTCCATTTTTTCATTTATAATAACATTCATCGATTTCGATCTTTTTTCATTAATTCTTAAAATGTTTACATGAAAAATAAATTGTAAATTAATACCTCCATATTGATTTTTTAACAAGTTCTAATGGTCATTCTATGAATTTTCTAATATATTTCTTGACCATATGAATATATGCATCATTAAGTGGAACATGTATCTCAACACTCATCTCATTTTATATGTTAATTCACACTCTCACATGACCTGTTGTAATTTCTCCATTGTGTATAATATATTCTTAGATTTTGAACATGGTAGGCCTCATAACAAGGAGATGGGTGGGTTTTGATATATATAAATCACAATAATTTTCTCCCTGTAGAATATCAGTATAGGAAAGGTATCATTGTCTACCTAATTCACATTTCAAATAAAAAAATTTAGAATATTGAATACCTCATCTAAGACAACTCTTTGGGAGGAATGGATTGCCTCAAAGCTGGTGGGGGTGGGGGATCTTCAAGTGGTGGTTGTTCTTGTATTGTTTCTTTTCTCTAATTCATTCCCATAACATTTTTTAGAAACCCATCTTTCCAATTAAATTTTTCTTTAAGTGAAAATTATTTTTCCTACAAATCTTCCATTTTCTTATCTTTATCCCCCTATTCATTTATATTCTAAAAATATATTCAGGGTGTCACCCCAAAACCCACACCTCTGATGTATCAATATTGTTTTGGACACTTCAAGGCCAATGATATTAGTTCATCGGGTACAGCTTATGATGATTATTGTTTCTAAGTTGGATAAAATATATAGGAAAATAAGTAATCATTATTATATAATAATTATTTAAAGAAAAAAATATATTTATTATATCATACTTACATATGATTTCCATGATTTTTATGTGTTTTCATATATTAGTATCCCTTATTAATTTACACATACCTACTTCCATAGCACATAAAGTGGGATGAAAGTGGATTTGGATTTGGATTCATCAATCTATATATAAATAGAAGAATATAATTATGTTGTTTAATTTTACATAAAATTATTGGGGTATATTTAAAATACATACCTATTTTGTTCAAGTGAAGCATTCTCCATCCTTACTTTACGATATGGATACATTGGTTTTATTTCCTATTTTTTATTTTCATCACTCAGTTTTTGTTTCATAAATTATAAATTCTTAATCAAAGTGATTAATACACATATTTTCAAACAATTTATTACCAGTCACAATGTACCTAAAAATATCTATCCTCGCGATGACCAGTAATCACATCCCACACTTCTTGGCTTATCAGGTTTTCATATATATGTGGTAGGAATGGGTTTATTTTTCCTTTATCCTCATAGAGATGAAACTTTTTAAGAATTGTGGAAAAGACTCTATGAGCCGTTACAGAAAGAATTAATACAAATTTCATGTGGCATTCATCTACTATAAATGAACTCTATAAGATATAGTGAAGAGTAAGACAATATTTTTTTATTATTTTTAGTAAAATAAAGAAATTATATAATAATGTTACCTTAATCTCTTACCAAATCAGTTTCTTAAGAATATGTATAACATTGTGCCATAAATCTATATCAATCGCTACACATTGCTAAGTGGTGAGCCCAATGAAACTACAAAACATGTCCCTATTGGGGTTAAAATCTTAGTTGTGTACATTCCATCCAACCTCAAAGTGGATTCCTTTTCTTCTTTCCTTAATAGTTTTTTATAACACCATCATGCTAAGGTGCTTATATTTTTTCTGGGCCACTGGTTGTTCACCATCTACCATTTCCTCAGGTTCAAAATCATCAAAATTTTGTTTCTCTGGATTAGTAGAATTGATATGTGTAGAAGTTTTTTGTTCTATTACATTGGTAGAACCAGTAGGTTGAGAAACCTATTTTTCCTTATGATTAGGAGAATCAGTATGTATATAAGTCATTATTTGTAGAATTGGTTGAACCTTAAATTTAGATTATATAAATGCAGCAATTAACAGATAATAATATGAGGTAACTTAATGTATATTATAAAAATATTTAACCTAATTATTGAACTCTCTTTTTTTAAATGTTGAAGGGATTTGACCTCTATATTGAGTATCAAAATACCTTCATTGTAGTCTCCTTTAACATACAAGACCCCATATACATTGAGACTATTTTGAAATTATTGTGACCTCCCAATGAAAGGGTCATCCTTAGTTGAATTTTCATCTGACCATTTTGTGGTTTTGGTCAACAACAGAACAATTTACCAATTTCTGTTTGCAGGATTTGGAACATAAAATACATGTAGTTACTATGATGCCATTATAAACGGTTTATATTTATACCCTTCCTTACTGAAATTCACTTTCACGAATCCCAGTTCATTTATTTTAATAGAAGTGATGTTATCAACCCACTTACATTGAAAAATTGATACTTGGAATGTTGTATAATTTAATGCCCATATTTTTTTATAATTCTAAAGTATGACATATTTGTATAAATTGGTTTTTTTTCTTGGTACCGGATACATGCATCACTATATCCACAAGTGTAAATACACTATTTTTCATTGTATTGTATTCATCAATTCCATTTGTATAGAATTTATAACCATTAATTATATAACCATTATAAGATAATACATTCACAATTGTTCCTATGACTATCCATCAAAGTCAATTTAAAATTGAATCCATATTTTCATCTGACTCCTTAAATATATAGTCTTGAAATGATCTTATAAGATATTGATTATGTGTATTTGATATCCAGATTTCATCCCTTGATAGATTCAAATTCCTAAGAATTTATTTTTGGTTTTAAAAATATGGGAAAACCTCTCAAATATTATGAAAAATATAAAGTTGCACCTAATACTGATCTGCAATAGTGATTGTGACAATGTATATTATATAAATTCCTCCACCCACAAGTTTCTAGTGTGATGATATTTTTGTAGGCAAATTCTTTCCACACCATATAGGTAGTCGGTACATAATTCAATTAATCTCTCAATAATATATCACTCCACAAAATGACTATTTGGATGACTTTGCTTTTTGACACACCCTTTTAAAATCTATATAAACCATTCAATGGGGTACATCCATCTATAATGTATAGGACCACATAGTCGAATCTCTCTTACCAAGTGAACCATTAAGCAAACCATTGTATCAAATAATACTGGTGGGAAGAAAATTTCTAATTCACATAATATGATGGAAATTTCTTTTTCTGTGGTTTGAAATATTTTCGGGTTTATAAATTCTTTTCATATAGATTTGAAAAATAAACATAACTTGGTTAATGTATGATGGACATTCTTAGAAAAAAAATGTAACATAAATCTACAATAATTATATCATGAATCAAAACATGACATTCATGTGATTTTAGAACCTTTAATATTAAACCAATCTTGGACATGATATTATTAATATTGGGTGAATACCCCTCTAGAAACATAATATCATTAAAGAAGTTGTAAAAATGATAACTCTTATGCCTGGAAAGAGTGTAACCAGCTAGAGGAAGAAAATTTCATTTTTTACACTTCACTAGCACCAACTCTTCCCATATTCCCATATTAATCATGTCCAAACTAGCCTAAATTCCATCATTTTTTTTGTCAGGTGTAATTTTTAATGTTCTAATGACACTATCACGTATATTTTTCTCAACGTGAATAACATCAAGAAACTTCCTGATGTACAAAAAAATTTCATTATGGTAATTTTAAAAAAACTGATCTCTTTATTCAACCAGTTTTTGTAAGGTTTTTTTAAAAAGGTTTACCAAAATTAGTTTCTGTATCTTTTACTTTTTCAAACAGTTGATCACTTGTTATTGGAGAATGTTTTGTGTGTTATTATGAACTCCCATCATATGATGTCATCCAAGATCAGTACTTATATCACCAGGGTGGAAATCGGTTATGTCCTAGAAACATAGTATTCAATGAATGTTTCAACCTAATTTATTGTGTGCCTTGTTCACAAATGGAACAACATTGAGTGCCTTTAATGTTATATCCTGAAAATTTTCCATAAGTAGGAAATTAATTTATCATCCCATAAAATATGGCTCTCAATGTGAAATCTTCATTTATTTAAGAATAATAAAATGTAACACCTGAATCCCACAATAATTTCAAATCTTAGATCAATGGAGCCAAATAAACATCAATATCATTACCCAACTATTTTTGTCCTGATATAAGTAGAGATAACATAATTTATTTTTATTTCATGCATAACCATAGCAACAAGTTATAATTTACCAATATAATAGGTCATGTATTATGAGTGATGTTTTGAAAACCAAAAGGATTCACTCCATTTGTAGATAGTGCAAGATGAATTTTTCATGGATCATTTCCAAATTTAGGTAACTAATGATAAATTCTCTTCCAGTGAGGAGAGTCTATCAGGTGGTGAAGTTTCACATATTTATTTCTTTTATCTTTATGCCACATCAATTTTTTTTGTAGTCTCCTCACTTTCATATAGGTGTCTAAACCTTGGAATTATTGGAAAGTACCATACGAATTTCGTACGACCATATTCATATTTATTGTATCGAGAATAACTACACTTTGGGCATTATTTAAGTGATTTTTGGTCTTTGAAAAATATTATACAATCATTTGTATAGGAATTTATTCTTTAATAGATGATCCCAATTGAACGTAGCATTCGTTTAGCATCATATGTTTGGATATGAAGCTTATTATCTTCTAGGAGCATATCATTAAAGAGAGAAAATAGTTCAAAAAAATTAGCATCACTCCATTTATTTCCATCTTTTAAATTATATAGCTTTAGTACGATTGAAAATAATGTATATTTAGTAAAACCAGCATACAATGACATCTTTTAAAAACTCTTTAACTTCTCAAATAATTTTTATAATCGCGAATTTTCTCTTCAAATGTCATTATCATTTCCTCAATATGATATTTATCATCATTTACACTTTTAATCACTTCTAAGATATATTCCTCTTCACTATCCATAATTTTAATCATATTCGATGATCCATAAAATGTAGTGTTATCCCATTTACTATCTACATTAACTTTTTCCCCATGTCTAGTCCAGAATTTATAACTTTAATCTATTACATGACAAATTAAGTATTCTTTCAATTGATTTGGCTTCAGTGCGATGTTTATTCAATGGATTGAAAAGCTGATGGAGTCAGCACGTATTTCCATTTTGATCAATGGGTCGCCAGAGGGTTACTTCACTTGTTCGAGGGGTGTGAGATAGGGGGACCCCCTCTCTGCTATTATTTTTGCACTTGCTGAAGAATATTTGAGCAGACTCCTCACTGATATGGTGGAAAAGGGGGAGCTCATAAAATTAAGAGTGTCTAGAGGTATTTCTTTCCCTTCTCACATGTTTTTTGCTGATGATATTGTGGTTTTTACTCAGGGTGATAGGAGAAATATGAATAATCTTAAGCGAGCTCTCCATCATTATGAGAGTGTCTCTAGACAGGAAATTAATTGGGGAAAGTCCTTCATCTTCTTTGGAAAAAGGTTTCCAGTTTCTTGGAAGAATCAACTCATCAACATGCTTGGTCTTAGGGAGGGATCCCTCTTGTTTATTTATCTTGGATTTCCACTATTTTGGGGAAAACGGATAGCATCACACTTCTCACAGGTCCTTACTAAAGTGAGAAAAAGTCTTTACTCTTGGAAGGGAAAGTCCCTTTCTAGGGCTGGATGTGTTTGTCTCATTAGACACGTTGTCATTTCACAGCTGGTGTACCCCTTCATGGCATATATGATGTCAGCCTCTGTTGTCAAAACTCTTAATGCAGTGATGAGGAACTTTGTTTGGAGTGGAAATGTGTCAGAAAGGAAACTTATCACAGAAAAATGGACAAAATGGTGTATGCCTATCAGACAAGGAGGGATGGGCATCAAGAATATTTTCTGTTTCAACCAAGCCTTGCAGGAAAAGTTTCTCTGGCACCTAGTTCATAAAAAATATGCTTCTATGGACTTTTTATGAAATTGAATTCTGTCAAGACTCATTACAGGGAAACAAGGATATCTTGACTCTTTGATATGGCATGTCTTGCGTTCAGTTTTTCATATCATATTGTAGTGTTCACATTGGGTAGTCAACATGAATTCTTCACTTCAGTTTTGGACTGCCAACTAGAATGAAACCCCACTTATTGAGCATGTCAACGCTGAGGAACAGCAAATTTATCGCAATTTTTCCATCAAAAACCAGATTGAGCATCTTGAGGACCTTCTGGAAGATGTTGTTTCCATTATCAATGACTATGATTTTATTAATCAAGGGGACATGCTGCTATGGGAAGTGTCTTCGAATGGTGTGATGGATTCAAAATATTTTTATAAGCATCTGATAAAGGGTGAGGAAAAATGGATTAGTGATTTGAACAAAACATGGATGCTTCCATCTCGATTTACACTACTTTGGAGGCTTTTCCACTACAGGATTCCAGTGGATGAAGCTGTCCAGAGGAATGGGGTTTATCTATTTTTGAGATGTTCTCTATTCCATCAGCATCACGAGGATGTTGATCATTTATTTATGTCATGAAATATTGATTCCTCACTTTGGAAATATGTGCTAAACACATTTGAGCTACATCCTCCCAGAGCTGCCTCAGTTCTGGAATTCTTACAGGCGCTGTTTAATGTACAACAATCCAAGTAACTCAAAACTCTCCTTCGGTTTTCTTGCACTGAAGTTATTCACTCGATCTGGAGAGCTCTCAACAACATTGTGTATCGAAGGGAAAAATATTATGAAGCCTCGGTGCAGGTATACATTGCAGCGGCAGTCAGAGTGGCCAATGATCATATTAGTGATCATTGCAGCAATTCGGTGAGGGACCTCCTAATATTAAGAAGGTTGCAGGTTTCAAGGTCTTTCCCTAAGCCAAGGGTCACAATGGAGGTTGCTTGGTCCCCCCCCCCCATTTAAGGGATGGATCAAATGCAATACGGATGGGGCCTCTTGGGGAAATTCGGGACCGTCAAGTTTTGGGATTATTTTTAGGGACTCTCAGGGGGATACAGTGGAGTGTTTTTATGGCCCCTATGGGAAGGCCACTACATTGGAAGCTGAAATAATTTAGCTAATTAGAGTGGTTGATATGGTCTACCAGAATCATTGGAACAATATTTGGTTCGAGTGTGATTCAGTGGTGCTTGTTCAGGCGATTTAGATGAATCAATATCATCTATCATGCAAATTAACCAGTAAATGGGTCAATTGCCTAGAAAAACATGCCAATATGAACTACTTTGTCACGCACACGTTCAGAGAAGGGAACTATCTTGCGGATGGCCTTACAAATAAAGGTACCTTGGAAGAATAATGCATGTGAATTTCCACGGTGCCTAATGAATTGATGCATTTTCATATTTGGGATAAATGTAAAATACCCTCCTTTTGAATTGTGTAACTCCTTGATTTTTCAATATTAGAGCCTTTGTGCTCATCTTTCTCAAAAAAAAGTATTATTTCAACTCCTATGGACTAATTAATTTTTAATAACAATAGTTTAAACACAGAAAAAGGATTTGAGAAGGGTTTTATAAATGATTTTTTTCTTACTTGATGAACTCTTTCACCCCATCTTTATACTCTTTTGTCATACGATTGGCATACATACATTTTTTATTCATATCCATCCTATTTGATTCGGTAATATTAATATTTAACAAAATATATGAATTCAAAAAAAAGGGCCTTTCAAATAAGGGGAACCCAATATTTGAATATATCAAATAATTTTAGCATGATTTAAAGGAAATAGTTAATTGAGTTTAAGAAAATAATTAATCCATTGGTGGTAGGTGTTATCCTTGAAATTTATCAATAATGATTATCGGTACCAAGTATGGGATGAATACAACTCAAATTAGTTCAAGAAATATAGGTGCATGTACAGAAGAGATGGGGGTGAGTATTAGACAAAAAATTCTATAATAACTATTCGAGAGATGAAACTAATGATCATGAAAGTTATCTCCTTAAATATAAATGTTCCTAGGTTGCGGAGTTGGTGAAGCACAAGACAAAATTTCTTAGTTTTCTATCTAAAGTTGAAAAAAGCATCTGTAGTAGTCTAATACTTATAAGTGGATCCTTGATTGGTGTGATAGTGAGAATACTTGGCTAGATGGTCTTACACACACTCATGTAAAGAAAATCATTGTAGTTTTAACATTCAAATTAATCCTTCAATTGCTTCATGAAAATAAAAAGTATTTTGGTATGAGGATTGAATTTTAGTAGTGCTTAGCTTCTTGTGAGGACAAGGTTGTGGGAGTGGGATCCTGATGTATATCATATGGGTTGGATGGAGTTAGTGGTGTTCCCTTCCCATGGTGTTATTATAAATCTATATTATGTAGGAGGTGATATTCTGTGTATCTATGAGGTCTATGAATGTTAATATGATCATATAAATATAGATACCACCCTTTTCCATACAAATGTATGCATTTATAAATATAGATACCACTCAATTTTTTCACACATATTTTAAAGAGTGTTCAAAAAGGAAAAGGAAATTAATAAGTGAGTGAATTAAGACTTTAATTAATAACATAGGTTAATTTATAAATAGTAAATGTAAAAGAAAATGTGTATCAATTATTTATCTCCCCCTATCAATGTTAAATTACCACTACCCTAGAATCTTCAATAAGGTATATTACTTAGAAAGGTAATCCTATATTCAATCCTATAATATTATTCGTCAAAATTTCTTTTTATAGTATCCCTACACATTCTAATATGGTATTATGACATTAAAAAAAATTATCCTTAAATGTTCCATAAGTTTGGTTGGAGTGGATAGTTTTCTTGGATGATACCAAGGTAATGCATTGTTTATATTTTCTATTTTCTAGTTCCATACTTCATATAAAAACCCAAACCCAATTTTTATATTAGTTTTAGGTTGGTTCTTAGCTTAAAGTGGTGGTTTAATCCTCTTCCTTTGAATCCAAAGTGCCTCTTAGTAATCCGTTTGGTAGGCATACACATCTTCCCTCTCATATTCTGTTAGAGATATGATTAAATCCACATAGATTTGAGTGTATTTAAGTAAAATTGAACACTTTTTTTAGGAATGACTTATTAGTTTATCTCATATAGATTTTAAGGGTTTTTTAAAAAAATTCTTTATGATGATTTATAAGAACACCTTTGGTATTTTCATTTTTCTTTTCAATAATGGCAACATTGTACATGTCCACACATTGTAATTCCTTATTGGTACTATTTTTTAGTTAAAATTTTCCCCTAATAATATTATGGTTATGTTCTTTAAAGTATTATGAACACATATCCATATATTACATGGGTTGGTTCTTAATTGTTTTCCAATATTCTACATAATGTTTGATAATTACAAAAGGGGTATATGTATTTTTTTAATTTATGATCCATCAATCATTTTTATAAATAGTTTATTGATTTATTTTTTTCTCATTTATTATTAAACAAAGTTTTATTAATCATTAAAAAATGAATTGAACTGAATGAGTTATAGGAAAATTTAGTTTTAAAAAAAGTATCAAGGATTTCACCTTTTAAAGGAAAATTTTTAAGAAAATAAATATTTATATAATAATAAATTAATAAAATGAAACAAAACAAACTAAAAAATTATGATGAAAACAGTGAAATTTACACATGCATATGTTTCACAATTTCAAACCCTTATGAGAAATGTTCTGATGGTTTCATAATAAAGTAAAAAATCCACCCAATTCCTCACATAGAGGTCAATGAAAAATTATAAATTTCAATAATTGGAAACAAAACCAAATTTACTGAAGCATAATATCATAAAGATAAACTAGATTTAGTGTATCATGTTGGAGTTTAAAAACAGTGGAGGAGTAGAGCATCGTAATGCTCATTGTGTTGGATTGATTTTTTAGCTATGTTGGCTTCAGAAAAAATCATACAAACTATGTACATGAAGTGTAAGTGTAGTAGGTAAAGCTCAAATGAGGTGTAGTAGGTGAAACTAATTCAAAATTATTAACCAAAAATTATTATTAATTAACAATTATCAATTAAAAAATATTATTTAAAAAATATATATTAATTAAAAATTATTTATAAATTAGTAATAAAAATTATTAATTCAAGATAATCAATATTATGTATAATCAATATTATCTATAATAAAAATTATTTATAAATTATTTATAATTATTTATATACACATAATATATAGTCATAACATCTGAATCTCCCAAAAATAAAAATCTGAGAAGGATCATATAGTTTTAACTCTACCAAACAAATGCAATCATGCCCACTCCATATCTAAAAAATGGTTGAAATAAATATATAATTATCTGAAATAGAACATAAACAAAGAATAAGAAACCAAACACTAGCTTCATGAGAACCTCAATCATTGGAAAACCAAAAACTAGACCAAGATAAGATCTAGGATGTGGGATGGAATAACTGAATGATGGATTCAATAGGGAGTTGCAGCCATATACAAAAACCTAAGGAGAATCGAATGCCACCTCTAGTATACCCCAAACCACCGTGAACTCAGTCAAGAAGGGACAAAACTAGACTTAAACATGGTGGGTTAGACAAGGGAAACAAAGAATAACAAATGAAGACTCAACATTATGAAACTAAATATCTAAAACATGGTTGGTTCCCACTGTTCATGGTCAAGATCTAAAACAAGGTAGAGGAGTGGGGATAAAGACCTAGATGGGAAAATATCATGATTAAAGAGGAGGAAAAATAATAACATACCTTAGATCTTGAGAGGATCGATTCATCGAGAAGGTTGATGAAGAGTGGCGATGAGGGTTCATTTCCACGAAAGCTTGAAGGCACGCTAGAGGAGGACTCTGTTAGGGTTCTAGTTAAAACATTGAGTATGGATTTTATCAACGATTTCAAAAAAGTACTAATAGAGATATGTTTTATCATCACTAAAATAGTAAGCACTGATAAAACGTATCTTTTTCACTAATAAAATTCTAGCACTAATAAAATATGTTTTATCATCGCATTTTTTTATACAGATAAAAAAATCATTACCAGCGCTAAAAAAGCGTCGATAAAGACCCAATTTTAATAATATAATAAATATAATTAAATATATATATATATATATATATATATATAATTACAAATTAATATTTACAGAATTAAAAATATGTATTTATAAATATAGTTATAAATAAATATATTTACAATTTAAATATGTTTATTATAATTTTATAATCATTTAAATATATATATATTTATTTATATTTATAATTAAAAATAAATATATTTACAAATATTTTTATATAATTATAAATATATTTATATTATTATATATAATTATATATATTTATTAAAATATTAATATATATAATTATAAATATAATAAATATATTTACTAAAATTTTATAATTATTTAAATATATATATTTATATAATTATATATATTTATTTAATTTTACATATATTTTTTAATATATAAATATATATATTTATTATTTAAATATATTTATTATAAGTTTATAATTATTTAAATATTTATTTATTTATTTATTTATTTATGATTATATTTATAAATAAATATATTTTAAAAAAATTATATATAATTATATATATATTTATTATGAAAAAGGTACAAGTCTGAGTTGGCAATCCAACCCACACCCAAATAATATAAACAAAAAAAAGAACAGAAAACAATAAAATGTAAAGGAAAACAGGTTTTGAAAAAATATAAATGCCCAAAGAATCGAAAACAAGAAATCAAATCCTATCACACCCTCTAGATCCCATATTCCTAGGATGAAAACCTCAACCCTTTGGGTGTTGTCCTCTCTGCCATGATTTTTTCCTCTGATGCAGCTTTATCTCATCATTCAATGATGATTTAGAGGAACCATCTAGAATAATGCATCTTTTGTATTTCCAAGAGATATCCCTATAATCCCTCTTTGAGTTTGATCAATATCTATCATCAATATTTATCAATAACATCTTTTTAACTGTGAGGTAGTCTTGATAGAAAAAGGTGTATGGTTCCATTATGGAAAAAGTCACTTCAAGTTACAAGTCAAACCATTTTTTTAAATCATCATCATGACTTTGAGGAATCCTTTCACCCTCAAAATCCTATAGGGGAGTTTTTAAGTTCATTGCACTTGTAGATTCACATTTCTTTATCAAGGATATCCCAAAAAAATCATAAGAAGACTTCATACGATCAAAAAAGTGGGTTGGGTAAAACCCCACCACATTTCTAGTACCCTCCTGAGTACTCGTAGGATGAAGAACCTATAGTGGAAGTTGGACATCTTTTGGTATGTCTATCAATGGTATATATACTTTCCCTACATTATCATTGTGAGATTAAATCACTCCAAAAATGTTTGAAGTTTCCACTTGTGCCTCATTTTCATGATCCAAATCATCCAATCTTGGATCAGAGTGAGAATAAGTCTTATGATGAGAGACTACTTGAAAACATTCAACATCAACTACATTCTTTCCTTTATTCTTCTTCATGAATTTTGATTCCTTATTAGTATCCAAGGGGGTAAACATTGTTTTACTCAAATTAACATCAATTTGATCAAGTAGCACAACCTGATCACAAGAAGAGTCATCAACAACATCCATTGTTTTCTACCCTTGAATCTCAGAGTGATCCACAACCTCACCTGTTGAATCGTCATTACTAGACTTCTAGATTGGTTGTAAAATAACATGTATATTTTAATTGGTGAGATAATATCTAACCTTCATTGTTGAATATTGAGAGCCCAAATAATCCTCTACAATAGTTGAACTGAAAGTTGCCTTAACCTCCTTTCCCAAGATGTGAATAGGTGCATATATGAAGGATTGATGTTCCCTCTCATCTACACCAGGCCAAGACTCAATCCTATAAGATTGATCAAAGAGCCTATATTATCCTTCATTGGAATCCTTCATCCTGCCAGAGGTAGGGGAGATGAGGAAAACCCAAGGGTAAGCTCACGAGGTCTATATTTCCTGGGTTGGAGCAATTCAAAACCTTTATCATCCACCACCTTCTTCTTCTCTTTGTGACATGAAGAAATTAAATGTTCTTGCATCAAATAAGTGTATTAAGTATATTGAGCATGAGTTTCACCATCAGAAAGAATATGTGGGTCATGAGGATTTTCCACCACAACCTCATCCCATGTGAAACCATTCCCATGTGTCACTAGGACAACATCCACAACATCCTGATCACAATGCCCATCCAATTGGGATTTGTCACCACCTGAAATTACCTGGGCATGTTGAGTTGGAAGAGACTTCCCATAAAATTTTTCTAGATCCTATCCAGTGGTAGTCTCCCCCAAATAGGACTAACCCCTCATGGAAGTCTTTTTCCTTTGGTCTGTATAGACTTTGACCTATTTGGATGAGGTATCATCATACACACCTATGTCAACTCACTTGTCCTGGCCAGCATCAACCCAATATTGCTTATTGAGACAATGCAGCATATCATGTACCTTCTTTGAGTAGAAAGAGAATAAAAGATCCTTCCAACATTGATATTTTACATGTCCTATGGTAAGACACCCCAAACAGAAGAGGTTAGGATTCTCATATTCAATTTTCAAACAGAGTTTATCATCTAAAGAAATAATTACAACCTTATCAACCAAGCGAAATCTTAAGTACACTTCGACCAAGACACATTCATAGAAGCGAAAATTTGATTCCACTGTTTTTTAATCCATTTTAATGGGAATTCCTAGTGTGGGGGAAATGTCATAGAGTATTTTTTTGATGCCATAATATCTAGATAAGACCAAATATTTTTACCCAGACCTATGCTCTTGAATTTTTCTCCTCAAAGGGATTGAATCTATAGTCTCATTCCTGTAAGCATACCTTTCTCATCCTTAATTCTATAGATCTGAATTTCCAGGATTTTTTCTTGATGTCATTAGAGGGAAAGAGTATGTGGAAATACCCATGCCCCATAGGAATACACTTGAAATCACAAAAACCCCAACAGTTTGATAGCCGATTAATCAAATCCTAGGTATTCCATACCTTACCTTCAGAAGGACGAATCAACTTGGAGATGAATTCATATTTAAAAATATTAAATCTATCCAATATATTATCCGAATTTGTGGTGATATGTACAATTTTATCCAATTTAATCACTTTATTTGGATCCCCATCATACGAACAAGAGAAGATCCTTCACTACATGCCACTAGGGTCCTGACCTGATCTTACCGTCAACGGAGAATCTGATTCCTCATTCTTCCTATGAGTATCATCAATAAGGATAGAGACAGAAAGATCACCCCACACCAAAAGCTCCAACTCAAAATCATTAGGGATGTCCATAGTACCAAATAATCCCTAATCCTCATTATCACTACGGTAGCAAGCTCCCGAGACACACATCCCTTTCTAAATCAAAAGGATATCTGGTAACACAGTTATGTTGGGTGCCACACCATGCTTGTCCTGGGCCCCACCCAACACCATGCTCCATCCTTCCCTATCTAAATTTGAGTATGGAGGGAAAAAGTGTGCTCGACCCTAAAAATTTATTAATGAAAATAAAATGTAAATATGAATATCCAAACGTGTAGAGCATAAAGTACCGTCAAATTAGAAAAGTGGAAAACAACACCACCCAAAAGCATGAAAAATGATCCAATGAACCACACATCATGGCCCATAGACCCACATGGAAGACCCATAAACCCACATCAAAAATTCCAGAAGGCCCAGAAATAACCACTCCAATAGCTACCACACCCTAAAGACCTCGTGCACCCAACCACATTATAAATAAATATATTTATAATCATATATAAATATATTTATAAATATTTGTATATAATTATAATTATATTTATATAATTATAATTATATTTATATAATTATATATATATTATATATATTTATATAATTATATATATAATTATAAATATAATAAAGATATTTATTATTTAAGTATATTTATTCAATTATATAATTATTTAAATATATATTTAATTATTTATATTCATAATTATAATTAAATATATTTAAAAAGTATTTAAATATAATTAAAAATATATTTATTTAATTTTATATACTAGAGTGGTTCGGGTACCATGCATACTCAGCCTTAGAAATTATTAATGAAAATAAAAATGCAGAAACAATAATGATCAAGGCACAAAAAGCATCACCAAACAAAAAAGTGGAAAAACATTTCCACTAAAAAAACACAAAAAGAATGGTCTTCACCCACAAACAAAGGCCAAAAGGCCTATAAAACATGAAGGAAAAAATCCAAAGTATCCCTCGTGATCAAAAAATATCAATAAACATGCAACTATAAAATCCAACAGCCCATTATATGCTTAATAGAGGCCCCCTACCCTGGACTGGGCCCATTTGATGTCAAGAGTAGCAAACCATCTGTTCTTGCTGACAACATCGCCAGGATATGCAAGCTGCATCCCAAGGTCCTTTTTCATCCCAATTCTAGTCCACATTCTGATGCCATCACTATCATCCTGCATCTCGAGGTTGTCTTTGTCATCACTAGAAAAATCCCTCGCCTTCACTGGAAAATCCTCTTCATTAAATGGTTCTTCTTCTTTTCAGTCATCTCCTCCACCGGTTTCCATCCAAATCCTCATGAAACGATCCCATAATAGGCCTCACACAAAGCTTGAGGTTTCTACCCTTCACCGGTATCACCGACCACCAATGTTTCCCAACACTTATGTCACCGCTGCCACCCACCCACCATCGGACCACCATCATCTGATCCACCAGGATCCCAGATCCATATCCCCATCATGCTCCCTTATTTAACACCAAAAAAATCCAACCATCCTCTCTGCCATCAGGAAGGTCCACTATTGATTCCATCCATCATCCAATGAAAACAACCCTAAAGATCTTTTTTGTCATGAGTCGAAAACCAGTCATACATCGAGGTCGCCGCCAGTGAAGCCCGGGAGATGAAACCTCCTTGAATCTTGAGCACCACTACAGCAGTCCCTACCTGCAAGGCTGTTAATCATATAACCCTCTAATGTTTGATGTTCCATCGATGACTGCCTCCTTCAAGGCATCATCGAAATCCATAACCCCATCAATCACCACTTTCCAGGAACTTTTACTAGTTGTTCTCGTCAAGGCGCTTTCATAAGAAATCTCGATCAAGGAATTGTCTTCATCCTCAAGCACATCAACAAATAGCTTCCTTTAACCAACCACCTACCATGAATCAGCTCGATGACTCCCACTGCTGTAATCTGTAAATAACTCATAATGACAAAGATCTAATCTTCTAATCCTTTTTTACTGAAGCAACCTCCATGTAGAAGAGAGAGGAGCTCTCCAGTTTTGAGAGAGAAACACTCCATCGTACATGTAATTGTACCCCTAAGAACCTAAAATATATAAATAATATAAGTATATATATATAATTATATATATTTATTTATTAATATATAAGTTTATATAATTATATGTATAATAAATATATTTATTATTTAAATGCATTTACTATAATTTTATAATTATTTAAATATATATTAATTTATTTGAAATTCTAATTATAAACAAATTTATATATTATAGGTTCTTATGGGTACAATTACAACAAAACACATGCACACACTTCATCCATAAGCCAAATGGGTAGGTCATTGACCCCCCAAGGGATAACCCACCCATCAAGGCTGCTTTTTTATTCATGTGTTATATAGGCCCATAGACCCCCTATTATATCAACTCAAAGACCATTACAAATCATTCCCCAAAAGGCCCAAACAACCATAGACATTTTATGCATTGATATAGACATTTTCACCGCTAAACGATCCTCCCCTACAAATCAACGGTGGATAGCCTTCCATCTTCTCATTGGACGGCGTGTCGAGTTGACACACACAACTGTCTGACCACTACCCCCACCATCAAGTGGGAGTTAACCTCATCCCATTCAGTAGGGCACGTCACCATCATCAAGAACTGGCATTGCCCAATTAGAATATCCCACACAAATTCCTACTCAGACATCGTCTTTTGCATCCTGTCGTCGGACCGTCACCGTCGGACTCATCACCTACCTCGTCATAACCTTCTACCATCATCATTGCACCACCACCCACCCTTGTCGGGTATTGTCTCCCTCACATTGGCCCCCCTTTAGAAGAACATTCCACCATCATGTCGCAAGCACCCACCTCCTCTCTAATTCATCGCACCAGCACACACAGAAATTTTCGACGATCCCCTTCTTCATCAGCCATCGCACCAAGTGCCATAACCTTCGTTGGAGACTACTCTTGGAACCACCCCTCCATGTGAACCCTATCAATGGGCAAGGCACTGCCACAAATCGGTGCAAGGGATGCGCATGCTTTTATCAGTACTAAAAATAAAGCGCTAATAAAAGGCTCACCATTATCAGTGCTAGCCGAAAGTGATGATAAAGGTAATATTTATTAGTGCTAAAAAATGATAATGAAGGTGTATCCTTTATTAGCGTTATTCTTAGCACTGATAATTTTTTTAATTAAAAAATATTTTTAATATATATATATATATATATATATATGATTATTATATTTATATTCAAATATAATGTTTATTTATATACATTAATTAAAAAACACATGTTTATAATTAATATAAATATTATATATTGATATATATTTTTAAATAATTCAAATATATATATAATTTTTTAAGAAAATTATTTATAAGATTATAAATATATATTTAAATAATTATAATATTATAATATTTTTTAAATAATAAATATATTTATTATATTTATAATTTTATATTTATAATTTTATATTTATAATTTTATATTTATAATTATATATTCCTAAGTATATATAAATAATTTTTAAATATAACTACTTATAATTATAATTATATATATATATGTCTCCAATGAATTAGGTCAATAAAATATGATAAGGATGAAATTAATGGACATGATTGTCATTATTTATGTTAATATATTGATACATGAGTATAATTGATGCTATATGATCCTAAGTTTATTTGTGGACATGATTGTGGGTTGTAATGTTCCAAATGTTAATATTAACTTATGATGACACATGCATATGTTATGTATTCATGACCCATGAATGTTTATTTATATATTAACACCCTTATTATTCATGTTTTCCATATCTGTGACAACTCATTTTTTATGATCTATACTTTACTAGATATGATTTATTAACGTTATACTCATGAACTTATTATGTTCTCATAAATACTTATAAAATTACAATAAATGTATTTAAATGATAAATATATTTATTATATTTATAATTATAAAATTTTAATTATATATAAATACTTTTTAAATATATCTATTTATAATTATAATTATAACAGTATATATTTAAATAATTATAAAATTACGATAAATAAATTTATTATAGTTTTATAAATATATATATTTATATATTAATATATATATATATATATATATTTATAATTATATAAAAATATTGATAAAAATGTTTTTTTATAATTATAATTATAAATATATATATATATATAATTATAAAATTATAATAAACAAATTTATTATATTTATAATTTTATAAATATGTATAATTATGTAAATATATTTATAAATATATACAATTATTTATAAATATATTCAAATATTTATAATTAAAATTATATAAATATATATTTATTATTATTATGATTATTAATAAATATATATTTATTTATTTATTTAAATAATTATAAAACTATAATAAATATATTTATTATCTTTATAATTTTATAAATATATATAATTTATTTATTTATTATATATAATTATAAAATTATATATATAATAAGTATATTTATTATTATTTTATAATTATTTAAATAAATATTTATTTATTTATTGTTATATCTATAAATATATATATTTATTTATTTATTTATTTATTTATTTATAATTATATATTGGTTGTGCTTATGATGGTTTTTCTATTATTTAATTATTTTTCCTCTTTATTTTGATGATATCTCAATACACAGTGAACAGTTTTGTGTGAACCTTATACCGTTGGATAGCTAAGATATTTATCTAAACTTAATTAGTTTATGAGGAAGTTTGAAAACTATTTTTTGGTACTCTAAAAATTTAATGAAGCTTTCTATTGCAGTTTTAGAAACTCTACAATGAACAATTTTGAATTGATACGGTATTTGATTTACTGCAAGTTCTACAGATATTGGATTCACACAAAAATTGATTTTATATAAATCAAACATATTTATCATTATTTCATTAGTTTACATTGAAGTCCAAAATGGTCGTTTTCATGGTCAATAGATTATCTAAAGTTCGGTTATGCTGTTTCACAGCTGCAGTTTTTCCATTGTCTTATTACTTATGTTTTTAGATGTTTTTAGGAGCTATAAAAAACTTATTTATTTGTTTCTTGATTATTTGTAAAGTTATTAAGATTTTATACAAATAATTACTCTTGAACAAAGGCTGAATCTTCTTTTAAGAGCCATTAAGAGTTATTTAAAGTTTTTTAATGTATGTTGTCCAATTTTTCTCAAAGTATAGTTCGACAACCCTACTTTCGCAATAGTGCAAAGTATGGTCCTGAAACCGTACTTTTTCAGTAGTGTAAATTATGGTTCAACAACCCTACTTTCATGTACAGTTCAAAGTATTATTTGGAAACCCTAATTTTGAAATAGTGAAAAGTATGGTTCAAAAACTCTACTTTCACAACAGTGCAAAGTATGGTTCAGCAACCCTACTTTCACAATAATGAAAAGTATGGTTTAGCAACCCTACTTTCACAATAGTATAAAGTATGGTTCGAAAGCCCTAATTTCATGTATATTGAAAATTATTCTATAGAAACCCTACTTTCTAAATAGTGCAAAGTACAGTTTGAAAACCCTATGCTACTTTTGTAATGAACCCTATGCTACTTTTATAATAAACCCTACACTACTTTTGTAATGAACCCTACTCTACTTTCCTATAACCTAATTTTATGTACCCTACTTTTGTGTACCCTACTTTAGTGTACCCTAATTTTGTGTACCCTACTTTTGTGTATCCTAGTTTTTATACCCTACTTTGCTATTATCATTTTGTGCTTTTATGTTAAACATTGATCTACTGCATATATATATGAGTTATTTTAAGATATTTTCTGCTAGATAAATTCACATTAAATCTAAGGATTATGATCGAAAATATTTTTATGATTTTGGTGTAATTTTTAAATAGAAAAATTAATAAATTAATTAAATTCCTTTTTCCAATAAAGTCAGAGGATAAAAAATTATTTAAATTCAAATATTTGAATTTACTTTCGGTTTGTGCAGCTAGTTTTTAGGAACTATTTTGACTAAGTTTAAAGTGGTTTGAATGGATTTAAACCGGAGTTTTTAAATCATTCAATGATATTATTATTTTGGAGATATTATTGGAAGAGTTTTTTAAATTATTTTAAATTCTTTTATTTAAGATTTATTCTATAGGAAGAAAGAGACAACGGTGCTGTGATTTTTTTAAAGATATTTATAAAAGATCTTGACTCAATTTATTTTGAATATATGCATGAAGTGGAGAGATATTTATGATGGATATTTATTCTCTCTATATATATATATATATATCTATGGAAGTAATAGCAGACTCACATAGGTTAACATAATCAATACTCTATTTTTCAAAGAGAAAGTGTTATGAACTTTAAACCTGATGTGCATTTATAATGTCATGTGACACTATTTTTCATCACCTATACCTTCTATCAAGTGCTAGATTAATTCTTCTTTGACTACAATTTCCTTGATGAGATGTTCTAATAAAAATCTCAACAACAAGTACTAGTGCTTTAATTTTATATCTTCTCTTTTCTTGGTTCTGAGTCTGTAATAATATTTCCCATCTCTCACATGCACTCTATTTTTCTATTTATGTTTTTACACATAAAATAATTATTTATTTGTTATTATTTTTCCTCGGGTTATGACTCCCAGATTCTAAAGTCATGATATAAGGGTTGTGACTCTCTATATTTAAAGTTAGGACTATTCGGGTTGTGACTCCCTCTGTCTAAAGTCATCTTGTGAGGTTTGTGACTCCCTATAAAAAAATCAGTGTCATGGTTATCCCTCTACTAGAAAAGGATTCTATAATTGGGTTATGATTCCCCATTAAAATTTATTTTTAGTCCACACATATCCCTCGTCGAGTAGAGAGGTATAAAAGTGGAGTAGGCCCACTTTGGACTGAACTACAAAAAAACATCCTTGTGTTATTTACTTTTGCTGCTGCTAATTAACTTTTATAATTAATTTTGATAATTAATTTATTTAATCAATTATTTTTTTTATTTTTTTTAATATGGTCGATTCACCCCCCCCCCCCCCCCGTCTGGGCCATATTTCATTACCCAATCTAACCTAAAAATGGGTATTAGGGGATAAATTTCTTAAGAATACTTTAGATTTATCATTCTCTTTCTTGATACCAAACATTGGTATCATAGTTTGTTCCTTTCAGAATAATACAACCATTTTATAGAGTCTACTTTTATATTTAATTATGATAACGTATTCCTAGACCTCACAGTCTAAGGGAGAGATCTTATAAAATGGCCAGATTAAACCCAAATGATGCTCGGATTCCTCAAAATCCACTTTATTTCATGGAAATAATTATGGTTATTGAAGATCCTAAATAGAGGCTTAACTCAAACAGTTTTTCATTGAGTATTGTTCTATCATGTCAAAATATTAAACACTTACTAAATCTGGCCCAGATACTCTTACCAGAAATAATGATACTGGATATGTTTTAAATTACAAAGTTGTTAATATTTTATATTCTGTTATTAATAGAATTGTTTTTACTCATGTGTACGTATTATTGTAAGATAGCTCACGAAATTTAAAATATTCTACAAGTTAATCACCTTGTCTTAGAAAAATTTATCTGAACCAAACATTGAATGCATCAAACTGAGTATGGAGACTTCAAAATGGGTGAATATGAAATAGTAAACCAAGTGTTCCACAAATTCACAAGCATTCTGAATAGAATGAATTCACTTGGAGAAGCTATGGAAAACCAAATACTTGTTGAATAAGTCCTATGAGCCTTAACAAAAAAATGGAAGGCAAATATGGTTGTCATTGATGAAATAAATAATTTCAAATATTACACACTTGAGGAATTGATTGGATCACTACTCCAATATGAACTGGAATTGAAGAACATAGTTGATGAGGAGACCATAAAAAGAGAAGGTGTAGCTTTTAAATGTGTACATTTTGTTTCTACCGACTCTTCTAATTTTAATCTATAGGATAGTGAAAATAAATACATGTCGTAGATTGTGACTGGAGTTTACAAAATAATGAAAAAGAAAGGATTCAAAAACCAGTTTAGAAGAAACCCTCTAAAAGAAAAATATAAAGGAGATAAGAGATATGGTATTAATTATAATGCTTCAGATGTAACATGTTATGAGTGCGGGAAGAAAGGGAATATAAAACTCCACTTCCCTAAACTAAAGAATAAGATAAATATAAAAATAAGTGAAAAGTGGAATTGACCACTAGATGGAGTTGTACATAAGAATCTGATTCCAGTGAACAATCTAGAAATAAAAAATAAAATTTTAACTTGTGCTTCATGGCATCACTAGATAAGGTTGGTAATTCTTATTTTTATTCTGAATGTTTTGATTAAGAATATAATTCTGAAAAACCCAATGTTTTTGAATTAAATAAAGAAATTGAAAGATTAAGGAAATATATTTTCAAAGCTGTTTATTTATATAATAAGATTATGGAAAATAATGAGAAAATTATTTCTGCAAATAAATTGATTTTACAAGAAAATTAAAAATTAAAGAACACTTCTTTTGCTTCTCATTCCACAGTTTATAAAAATTTTAAAACTACTCAATATTTGAATGAAAATTTTAAAAATTAAGTTTAATTACTTATACAAAGTTTATCTTCTTTTTTTTAATGTTGTGAAAAATATCATTAGATGATAACTTTGACTAAAAATAATAAAAATAAAGATGTTTTTGGTTATGATTTGATATTACCCCAAATGTTTAAAACCCATTTTGTTAAAATTAAAAATGGTTTTACTTCTACTATTACTTGTTTTAAATGTGGCATGAAAGGTCACTATGAAAATGACTATTCTCTTAGATTCAAAAAATATTTGGGATATGAAAAATCTAATATTTCTAAATCTTTATTATCTAGAGTACCTTACAACAATTGTTTAAATTCTGTATGGGTACCTAAAAAACTTATTACTAATCCTATTAGACCCAATGTAGCTTGGGTAAAAAAATTGTCAAGTAATTGATTTTTATAGGAAAAAAGCCTTGTATGTCTCAAGAACGACATATGGTATATGGATATTGGATGCTCTAGGAATATGAACAGAGACCCATAAAAGTTTACTAATTACAACACATGTGATGGAGACACTGTTACTTTTGGATACAATTCCAAAGGCAAAGTAAAAGATTTTGGTAAATTTGGTATTTCATATTATACCTTTATTTCTAAAGTTTTATATATTGAAGGTTCAAAACATAATTTAATTATTATGTCACAATTATTTGATAATGGAATGGAATTTAAATTTCAAAATGATAAATTTTTAGTTTTTAAAGATCATTCTTTATTATTTTATGCTGATATAAAAGAAAATATTTATACTATTGATTTTGATGAACTAACTGTACAACATATTAAGTGTTTAAATGATCTATAAAATAACAACATCCTTTGGCATCGATGTTTAGGTCATGTTAATTTCATAATGATACATAAGATCTAAAAACATGATAATGTGTTACAACTTACTTCCTTGAAGAAAGAATAACTTCATGTTTGTGATGCTTGCATGAAAGGGAAGAAAAAAAATCTTATAGACCCATAAATTAGATAAGTACTAATAGACTTTTACTATTAGTACATATTGATTTATTTAGTCCCACTAAAATTTCTAGTCTTGGTGGAAGGAAATATACTTATTATTGTTGATGATTATAGTATATTTACATAGGTATACTTTCTTGCTCATAAAAATGATACATTTTCTAGATTTACTGCTTTTTATAACATAGTTCAAAATGAAAAAGTTTGTATGATTGTTTCTATATGTAGTGAAAAAGTAGGTGAATTTCATAATTTATATGTTGATTTTTTTTTTGAAAAGAATGGATATTTTAATAATTTTTCTACTCCTACAACAACACAACAAAATGGTATTGTAGAATGGAAAAATAGGACTCTTATTGAAATGGATAGAACTATTTTAATTGAATATAATAGCCTATATATTTTTGGGATAAGTCTATTTTTACTGCATGTTATATTTCAAATATAATTCTTATTATACCTTTATTAAAGAAAAATCCTTATGAATTATTCAAAAATAAAAAACTTAAAGTTGGTTACTTTATAGTTTTTGGTTGTAAAGTTTTTATTTTAAATTCAAAGGATAATTTAGATAAATTTGATTTTTAAAGTGATGGAGGTATTTTTCTTGTATATTAGAGTAATAGTAAATATTAAAGATTTTATAATAAAATAAATATGGTTATTAAAGAATTTTTTCATGTTATGTTTGATGAAAATAATGTTAAAATAAATTCTAATTCTAAGGTTATTGATGATGCGTTTAGATATTTTAGTTTTGGTGAATAAAAACCTCATGATAAGAATGAATAAAATGAGGGGGAGCATAATCCTTCTCAACCTAATCCATGATCATAGAAGATTCATAAAGATTGTCCTATTGAAAATGTAATTGGAAATATTGATTCTAGTGTTAAAACTAGAAACTCTGTTTTAAATTTTTGTGCCAATTCTTCTTTTATTTATGATTTTTTTTCCTATTAATGTTAATGATACTTTAAAATATGAAAACTATATTATTTCAATGTAATATGGATTAAATTAGTTTTTAAAAAATAATTTTTGGACTTTAGTATACCTTCCTAAGGATAAGAAGGTGATTGGAAATAAGTGGATCTTTAAAAACAAGCTAAATGAATCTGGATAGATTGTTAAAAACAAATCTAGACTTTTTACTCAAGGATACTCTCAAGAAGAAGTTATAGACTTTGAAGATTCATTTTATCCTTTTTCAAAGATAGAGGACATTAGATTTTTTTTCTTTTATTTTCTTTCAAGGTTTTAAATTATATCAAATGGATGTAAAGAGTGATTTATTAAATGGTTTTATAACTAAAGAATTTTATGTTTCTCAACCCCCTAGTTTTGAAAATGAAAGATTTCATAATCAAGTTTTTAAATTATTTAAAGATTTTTATGGTCTCAAATAAGGACATCATGGTTAGTATGAAAGGATTTCTTTTTTTATCAAAAAATGGTTTTAAGAAAAGAAATGTTGACCTTACAATTCTTATTAAAAGAAATTATAATGATATTTTAGTTGTACAAATTTATGTTAATGATATAATTTTTGGATCATCTAGTGAAATATTATGTAATTAATTCTCTACTATGATGTCTTATAAGTTTGACATGAGTTTAATGACAGAATTAAATTTCTTTCTTGGAATTCACATTTTTCAAAGAAAATATGGAATTTTTCTTAATCAATATAAGTATGCTAAAATGTTAGTTAAATGATTTAGTCCTGATTCATATAAATCTACGAAAACTCTTTTGGGTAATTATTGTAAATTAGATGCTTATTCATCTGGTAAATATGTTGATATTAAATTTTATAGAGGCATGATACATATCTTACTATATTTAACTACATCTAGACTTAATATTATGTTTAGTGTTTTCTTATGTGCTATATTTCAATATGATCCTAAAAAAAGTCATACTAAAGCTGTAAAAATAATAATTAGATATGTTAAAGGAACTATTGATTCTGGTTTATTTTATCCAAAATATAACTATTTTGATTTATCGTCTTATTCTGACTCTGATTCTGGAGGATGTAGAATTGACCGAAAAAGCACATCAGGTATGTGTCATTTTCTAGGAAAAATTTTAATTTTGTGTTCATCTAAGAAACAATTATTTGTTTCTTTATCTACCGAAGAAGCTAAGTATATATCTACTACAAGTAGTTTTACTCAAATTTTATGGATTAAAAAAACCTTATGTGATTTCGGTGTTTACCTTGATAAACTTCCTATTTATTATGATAATACCTCTTCAATTTCTATTTCTAAAAACCACTTAAATCATTCTATAAAAAAACATATTGATCTTATATTTCTTTCTATTCTAGATCATATGAATAAGGATTACTTCATTTTAGAATTTATACCTTCTGAAAATCAGCTATCCGATATTTTTACAAAACCTTTAGACTCTTCTCAGTTTGAAAAAATTAAATTTGGTCTTGGTATGTTGGAATTTTAACTTTTTATTACTGTATTTGTTTAGGGTGAGTTTTTATGTTTTCTCTTTTTTTTATTTAAAAAAAGGGGAGAAATAAATCAATTTTAAATTTTTTAAAAATTGGTTTTAAATGGTTTCAATATTTTTGATTTTGTAATCAAACAAAACGGGGGATATTGTTTATGCTTGTGCTTGTTTTTATTTTGTTTGATTACTTTTCTTATATATTTTAATTATATCTCAATCCAAAGTGAATGATTTTTTTGTGAAAATTATACTTTTTTATAGATAATATATTTATCTAAACTTAATTAGTTTATGAGGAAGTCTGAAAATACTTTTCTAGTACTCTAAAAATACAACTAAGTTTGTTGTTGCAGTTTTAGAAACTATACAACAGACAATTTTGAATTGCTACAGTGTTTTATTTAAAGGAAGTTCTATATATATCATATTCACAAAAAACATGATTTTAAATAAATACAACATATTTATAATGATTTCATTATTTTACATCAAAGTCCAAAAATGTTGTTTAGATGGTAAATAAATTATTTGAAGTTCTTCTATGTTGTTTCACAGCTGTAGTTTTTACACCATGTTGTTTCTTTTGTTTTTATAATGTTTTTAGGAGCTATAGAAGTTGGATTTATTTTTTTCTTGATTATTTGGAAATATATTAATATTTTATACAAAAAAGTCTTATTGACCAAAGGTTAAATATGATTTTAAGATCCCTTAAAAGATCATTGAAGTTTGTTAATATATGTTATCCAATTTTTATTAAAGTATGGTTTGAAAACCCTACTTTCCCAATAGTGAAAAGTATAGTTCATCAACCCTACTTTCACAATAGTGAAAAGTATAGTTTAGAAACCCTAATTTTGGGTACAGTGGAAAGTATGGTTCAACAAACCTACTTTCACAACAGTGTAAAGTATGGTTCGACAACCCTACTTTTGAAATAGTGAAAAGTATGGTTCAACAACCCTACTTTCACAACAGGGAAAAGAATGGTTTGGCAATCATATATCTGTGTACAGTGAAAATTACGGTTCAACAAACCTACTTTTGAAACAGTGAAAGGTATGGTTCAGAAATTATATGCTAATTTTGTAATGAACCCTATTCTACTTTTGTAATAAACCTTATGCTACTTTTAAAATGAACCCAGTGCTACTTTTGTGTACCCTACTTTCGTGTAACCTAATTTTTTGTGTACCCTAATATCGTGTACACTAATTTCGTGTATCCTACATTTTATACCCTATTTCCTGCCACTATTTATACTTTTATGTTAAACATTAATCTGCTATATATATATATATATATGAATTATTTTAAGTGGTTTTTCTGCTGGATAAATTCACATTATATCTAAGGATTATGATTGAAAATATTTTAATGATTTTGGTTAAATTTATAAACATAAAAATTAATAAATTATTTCAATGACTTTTTTCAATAAATTCAGAGGATGCAAGATTATTTAAAATCAAATATTTGAATTTACTTTTGAATTGTTCTACTAGTTTTTAGGAACTATTTTGACTAAGTTTAAAGAGAATTTAATGGATTTAAACTGGTGTTTTTAAATCATTCAATGCTATTGTTATTATGGATATATTATTGGAAGATTTATTCAAATTATTTTAAATTATTTTATTTAATATTTTTTCTATAAGAATAAAGAGGAAACAGTGTTGTGAATTTTGTGGAGATATTTATAAAATCTCTTGACTCAATTTATATTGAATATATAAAGGAAGTGGAGAGATATTTCTGTAGGATATTTATTCTATCTCTTATATATCTCTCTCTGGTAGGAAAAACAGACACACACATGTTAACATATTCAATACTCTATTTTTCAAATAGCAATTATTGTGAACTTTGAACCTAATGTGTATTTGAAACATCCTACGACACACTATTTCATCACTTGGACATTCTCTAAAGTGTTTAATTAATCTTTCTTCAACTACATTTTCCTTTAAGATATTTTTTAATTAAAATCTCGATAATCAATACCACTTATTTCATTGTATATCATCTTTTTTATGGTTTCTGAGTCTGTAAAACTATTTACCATCTCTCACGCACACTCTATTTTTTTGTTTATTCTTTTACACACAAAATAATTATTTATTATTATTATTTTTCCTTGGGTTGTGACTCCCAGATTCTTAAGTCATGATCTAAGGTTTGTGACTCCTTTTATATAAAGTCAGCACAATTTGGGTTGTGACTCCCTCTGTCTAATTTCGTGTTGTAAGGGTTGTGACTCCCCATAAAAAATTCAATGTTGTTATCCCTCCACTAAAAAAGGATTTTGTAATTGGTTTATGATTCCCCCTTAAAATCATTTTTAGTGTACACGTATCTCTCACTGAGTAGAGAATTATAAGAGTATAGTAGACTCACTTTGGACTGAACTACTATAAAAATATCATTGCGTTATTTACTTTTTTTCTACTAATTAACCTTTATAATTAACTTTAATATTTAATTTATTTAATCAATTATTTTGTTTAAATTTTTTAATCTGGTCTATTCACCCTCATTTAGACCATATGCCACTACCCTATCTGACGTAACATATATATAATAAATATATTTATTATATTTATAATTTTATAAATATATATAATTATATAAATATATGTGATTTCATGTTAGAAGAGGGTGTGTGAGATTATAGTAATTGGCATTGGTGGACCTTCACTGGTGTAAATCGCACTACGGCTGTGAAGGGTAACCACATATCCAATGATATCTTCAATCCTTGAGTTGTGTTTCATCAAAATCTCTAGGCATTAATCGAGGATGGAAGGAAGCCCTTGCTCATTTCATTTCAGGAGATTCCTACTGAATGAATCATCAAAAAGGGTTCTGAAGTACTTATGGAGGAAAATATGGATATGGTTGTTGAACGAATGCCGATGGATAAGAAATCATTCATTTCTAGGCTTGTTCCTCGAAGGGGAGATAAACTGTGGAGATTGGAGGAGTCATCTCATAGGGTTTCCATGATTTGGAGGTTTTATTATTGGTGATATGTCTCTATTGGATGTGGATTCTTTCACTTATTGTTTCCCTCTGATGAGTTGTAAAAATAATAATGGAGCTTTGAATCTATTTTTTTGATGCTAGGTACCCTTCGCACTCATGATAGGATCCCTGATTTCAATTTTTTGAATGTCTAGAATTCTTTTTAATGGGTTTGTATTAGGATTCATGGATTCAATTATATCATATTGCATCTGAAAATACTACATTACATTGCTATTGTGATTTAATTGTTGATTCAAATGGGTAGGGAGACTGAGGAGGTTCACTGTGGACACTTTTCTTAGATTCTATTTGAGGTGGACCTTAGTACCACTCTCATTGACACGATAATATTCTTTAATCCCAATGGTGATTTTCACTTATGTGTTGAATATGATAAGTAGCCTCATTGCTATGTGGTATTCTCTATTGTTGGTCCTTAGATTGAGTATTTTCGTTGAGCTATTGGTTGTGAGATATGTAATGTTATTGGCCATGCGGAAAAGGATTACAGGTTTCAATATATGAAGGATGGTGATTTACGTGTCTTGAGGGGTGAAACTCCTAGTTCATAGGTGGAAGGGGCCGCAAAATGTAATGGGAAAATCAATGAATCTATTAAGATGAAAGGGAGAAGGAGGTGATTACCACATCTTCTTTTAAGGAGGCCCTGTGCAAGAAGAATAATGGTGTTCCTGTTCATGAGACCTCACCAGTGCATTCAGATCGTGAGGCATCTACTTAAGAAGAACTTGACCATGTGATACGGTTAGAATCAAATTTCAGGAGGAAAGGGAAATCCCAAAGTGGTTGATGAATATGGTTTTCAGTTGGTTTCTTAGAGGAAACCAAATGATACTGCACATGCAAGGCAGATTTATGATTTTGGATCACATCGAAAGGACCCTAATGTTGAACCATAGGAGTAGATCGGATCATAGTTTACAGGGTAGGATTTAATGCCTTATCTTCCTGAGGTGACTTTGTGGGATGAACATCTGGTAGTGCTAAATGTCTTCACTCCTAATGGATTAAAGGAGGTGATTGTTGTCGGTGAGAAGGACAACACTACCCTTCCATACTATGGAATAAGTAAACTTTCTTTTCTTTACATTTTTAATCATTCAAGTAGAAAGTATGTTTTCCACAATGAGTTCACCATGGTTCATGGACCTTTCTTTTTTCAACCACATTCTCTTAAGATGAAGAGCACATCTAATTTGTAGGATTCCTCTTCAGATGATGATGATTCTGGTGCGGAGAATTTCATTGGTGGAACTGAATCGAATGATGAAGATGTTGAGAAACTAATCATGGATGGAAGATATCATGATCCCAAATAATGGTAGAGGGTAATACACCTGAGAAATTGGGGAGGCACTCGAGGGAGGGGTTATAGATATAAAAGAAGGTGATTTGTGATGTTGTTTGTTTCATTTTTCTCACATTTCAACCCCCCTAGTATCTCTGTCAGTGTCCTCTCCTTTTTTAATAAATTTTCAAAAACATGGATTTTAATCCATGGTTCGCGTTGTTCCTAGTATAATTATATAAATATATACAAATATTTATAAATGTATTTTTTATATATGTAATTATAAATAAATAAATATTTATTCATAGTTATAATTATAAGTAAATAAATATATATTTATTATATATATAATTTTATAAATATATATAATAATATAAATAAATTATTATGATTAGATATTTATTAGCGCTTTTTCAGTACTGATTAAGGTAACCCTTTATCATCGCTAAAAAAGTGTTGATAATACTACTCTTTATCAAAGCTAGAATTTTAGCACTAATAAATGGGTACCTTTATCAATGCTAAAACATTACTGATAAATAGCAGTTTTATTAGTGCTTTCTATTTCAGCACTGATAATATTTCTCTTTATCTGTGTTTTTTTAAAAGTACTAATAAAATACATATCCCTTATTTTAAAATAACCCTTATTGGATTTCTTCTCACACATAGTTTCAAGCTTTATCGGAACCCAACTGCAGCCACACAGCTGCTCTTACTGAACCCCACTACTATAGTGTTTCCCCTATCACTAAACCAAAATATCACCACGCCACCACTCTTCCTAAACCCTATTCCATTTGCAAACACTACTCTTGCTGAACCCCACTACTGTTATGTCACCTCTCTCTCTGAACCCCACTATTTCCACACGGCCTTTCACTTCAAACCTGAATCCCTCAGCTGATGCTCTCACCAAACCCCACTATCGCTACGATGTTGTTCTCACTAAACACTACTCTCACCACCGACGTCACTCTCATTCCAAATCTAAGGTACCTGTAAAATCATAGCATTACATCACACCCCCTACACGACATCACACAACCCCTACACTACATCTCACCACATATCACCACCACTACTTGTCTATTTTCCTCATAAAACCATATCACAAGGCAATGAGAATTGAAAAAAAATCCTTTTGTGACATTTCTAGAGCATGTTCTGTTTTTGGAAGTTCACACAAGAGGTTGGTGTGTGTTGAGATCTCCATTTTTTCAAAGATAATAGCTATACCTGTGAGTTTTAGTCCCACAAAAATTCATTCTTCATCTTCTTCGCAACAACCTAACACTCACCCACACACAACTAATACCTAAAACTGATAGAAATTTATAATTTTTGTTAACATTAATTATTAATTTTATAAATTTATAAATAATAATCAATATAAATTTACAACTTTTTACAAGTGCAATTTGTTATATTTATACTTATAAATATAATTTTTATACTTATATATACATCTATAAATTATATAGTATATCTTGTTACACTTATATAATTTATATATAAACTTTGGTTAAACATTTATAATTTTATTGTTTTATACATTTTTAAGTTTATATACTTTTATAAATTTTATATTATATCGTATTATAATAATATAATTTAATATAATTTTTTATTAAATATTTATACTTTTTTAGTTTTATTCATTTATATATTTATATACTTTTATAAATTTTATAGTATATCATACTATATATATATAGTTTAAATATAAAATTGTATTAATTATATATACTTTTATAATTTTTTAGATATATAAATTAATATTTAATTATAGTTTTATTCATTATAAATTATTATACATTTATAATTTCTTATATTTTACTTTTATATATTATAATTTTATACTTTTATAAATTTTTAAAACTATATACTTATAAAAATAATGTATACTTTTATTACATATATGTACTTTTATATAGATTTATAAATTTATATACATTTATAAATTATGTATATTTCTTTAAAATATATATTCCTTTATAAATTATATATAATTTTATACTTCTATATATGTATATATTTTTATATACAAATATAAATATATATACATTTTTAATTTATACTTTTATACCTATATACTTTTTTAAATTTATCAATATTATAATAATTTTATACTTTCATGAATTCAATTTCATTGTAGAAAATATTTTAAAAAATATAAGTATTTCTTTTTTTATTTGTGAAACCATTATTATATTCAATAGTAGTATTTTATATTATAAAAATGGTTTTCAAATAATATAGCTTTATTTTTTTATATTTCCATTATTACATCCAATAGTCGTATTTCATCATTTTTTATAATGTAAATGTGATTTTATACTTCATTTATACTCATACAAAAAGGGTTTTGATCATTAAAAATATGAAATAAATTATCGACTGATCACTAATCCTTCATGATGATAGTTCTATCATTTAGTCTTCCAATGACTCATTTGTTCAACCTTAAAACATTTTCATTCCCATTGTCAAAAAGTTGAAAAATTCTCAAGGGATTGTTCCTCAATCCATCAACAAAGAGAACATCATTTGATCCAAAATTCTTCACAATAATTTTAGTTCTTCCTACACCATTCAATTAAAGTGAAAAATATTTTTTAAAAGTGAAACATCCTCCATTATATTTATAATTTTCCTTCAATTAGTTTTTATTTTTGATCATGTGGGATGATAAACCATTTTTTAATCTTTCCATTTTCTTTCAAGAAACTCATGAGCTACATCTTCAATTGAACATCATTTGGAGTTTCTTTTTCACTACCCTATTTATTATTCCCTTCCCTCTGATTTGGTGTTAGCTTATAAGGGGATAATCCTCAGGAAAAAAATGCAATAATAACTCTCATCCTCAGAAACTTCATCTTTTGAACAGTTATTATTTCATTTTGTTGCTTGAGACTCACCCCACAACTCTTCTAGACATGAACTTATATTGATTGAACTACTCTGATCAGTAGTCATCCCATACCAGGTATTAGTGAAAATTGTGGATGAATTCATAGGATAACACCTTCCACCAGTGGAGTAATTATTTTATTAAATTCAATTACCCATTTCCTTCAAAACTTGATGAAATTATTTAAAACATTCAAATGTTTGGTTCACCTTATTTTAAATGGCCCTTTTTGTTTATTTATTTTGTTAAATATTAATATTACTGAATCAATTAGGATGGATGTGAATAGAGAATGGATGGATACCAATCGTATAACAGAAGAGTATAAAGATGGGGTGAAAGCGTTCATCAAGTTTACAAAAGATCATTTGTATAACCCCTCTCAAATCCTTTGTACATGATTAGACTTTTGTTATCCATGACTAATAATTCCATAGGATTTATAAGAACACTTGATATGTCATGGAATTGATCGAGGTTATAAATTTTGGAATAAACATGGGGAAAATATAATGTAGTTAGTGACTGGGATAACACTACATTTTATGGATCATATGATATGATTACAAGTATGGACAATGAAGAAGACTGTATCGAGGATGTGATTGTAGGTGTGAATGATGATGGAGATCGTATTGAGGAAACTAAAATGAAAGTTTAATATGAACTTCATGATATTCTAAAATTGTTTGAGAAGTTAAAAGGTTGTTCAATTATTCCATTGTATATTGGTTGCACTAAATATACAACATTTTAAACCATAATAAAGCTGTATAATTTAAAATATAGAAATGGATGGAGTGACCCCAGTTTTACTAAACTAATTTCTCTCTTGAATGATATGCTCCTATAAGATAATGAGATCCTTAACCGAACATATGATGTTAAAAAAATGGAATGTTCGATGAGTATGATCTATAAAAGAATACATTCTTGTACAAATGATTGTATATTTTTTCTCAAGGACCAAAAATCACTTATATAATGGTCAAAGTGTGGTGCTTCTCGATATAATAAATATGAATTGGGTCCTACAAAATTCTTATGGTACTTTCCAATCATTCCAAGGTCTAAGCGCCAATATATAAGTGAAGAGACTGCAAGGAAAATGAAGTGACACACAAATATAGGAAATAAATATAGTAAACTTCATCACCTGATAGACTCTCCTTAATGGAAGAGAATTGATCATGAGTATCTTGAATTTGAAAATGAGTTGAGAACCCTTTGTCTTGTGTTATCTACAGATGGGGTGAATCCATTTGGTTTTCAAAGAAACAATCACAGTACATGTATGGTTATGTTGGTATATTATAACTTTCTACCATGGTTATACATGAAATGAAAATACATTATGTTATCTATGATTATATTAGGACCAAAACAACCAGGTAATTATATTGATGTTTGTTTGGATCCATTGATTGAATATTTGAAATTATTGTGGGATTCTAGTGTTATGTTGTATGATGCTTACAGAAGAATGTACAACACCATCTCCACTAACAGGTGATCAACTATTTTATAAAGTAAAATATATAGACAATTATTTTGGAAAACTTTTTTTGAAAAATCTTACTAATACTAGTTAGGAAAAAAGATTAGTTTTTGTTTGAATTACTATACTAGAATTTTCTATATTCCAGACACTTTCTTAATTTTATGTATGTTGAAAAAAATGTATGTGATAGTGTCATTGAAACATTACTAAATTCACTCAGAAAAAAAATGATGGAATCAACGCTAGTTTAGACATGATTGATATGGGAATATAAGAAGAGTTGGTGCTAGTGAAGGGTGAAAAATGAAATTTTCTTCCTCGAGATGATTACACTCTTTCCAAGTAGGATAGATATCTATTTTTCAACTTCTTGAATGATGTAAAGGTTCAAGAGTGGTATTCATCGAATATCAATAATATCATGTCAATTACCAATTTAAAGTTAAAGGGTCTAAATCACAAGGCTGACATGTTTTAATGAAAAATATAATTCCTATAGCTTTACGTTGTAATTTTTCCAAGAATATCCATCATACATTAACCAAGATATGTTAATTTTTAAAATCTATATTCAATAAAGTTATAGACCTAGCGAAAATTCTAATAATGGAAAAAATAAATTTCCATCATATTATGTGAATTGGAAATGTTCTTCCCCCCAGTATTCTTTGATATGATGGTTCACTTGATGGGTCACTTAGTGAGAGATATTTGGATATGTGGTATTATACATTATAAATGGATGTACCCCATTTAATAGTATATGAATATTTTAAAAGGTTCTGTCAAAATTCATCGTCGTCCAGAGGGTTGTATTGTGGAGTGATATATTGTTGAGGAATCCATTGAATTCTATATCAACTAACAATCTAGTGTGTAAATCATTGTTCTACCAAAATCTCATCACACAAGGTGTATTATGGGTGAAGTAATTTCTAGAAGAGATATTTTCACAATCAATATTACAGATTAGGAGTAGGACCATATTTACATTAAAATAGTTTATAGGTTTCTCCATATGTTGAAACCCACAAATAAATTATTAGGAATTTTAATCCATCAAGGGATGAAATATAGATATCAAATACACATAATCAACAGTTTTTAGGATGGTTTTGAGACCATATTTTTAAGGAGTCGGATGAAAATCTAGATTCAATTTCAGAACGAATTTGATGGATAGCCATAGGACCAAGTGTGTATGTGTTATCTTAAAATGGTTTTGTAATTAATGGTTTCATGTTCTATATAAATGAACATGAGGAAGGAAGTACCATGATAAATAGTATAGTTAAACTTTTGGAAGAAGCAATGCATGTTTCTGGTACTAAGGATAGAAATCCAATTTATGTGAATATTTCATACTTTGGAATCATCAAAAAAATATGGTAGTTGGATTATACAAAATTCCAAGTGTTTATTTTCAATGAAAGTGGGTTGATAATAGGAGTGTTATTAAAAAAGATGAATTGGGATTTGTGAAAATGGATTTCAGTAAGGAAGGGAACAAATATGAACCATTTATAATGGCATTACAAGCAGTACAAGTAATTTATTCTTCATATCCTACAAACCAAAAGTGGTAAATTTTTATATAATCAACCAAAACTACGGTAGGTTCATATGAAAATTCAACTAAGGATGACCCTTTCATTGGGATGTTGTAATCATTTCATAGTGGTCCCAATGTAGATGAGGTTTTTTATGTCAGAGGAGACCACAATAAAGGAATCTAGATACTCGATAGAGGGTTTAAATCCCTTCAACCTTTAAAAAAAGAGTTCAATAATAAGGTTATATATTTTTTGTAATATAAATTGTGTTACCTCATGTTATTATCTTTTAGCTATTTCATTTATGTAATCTATATTAAATTTTAATTAAATTCTATAGATAATGACTTATGTACGTGATGATGCTCCCAATCTTGAGGTAAAATATGTTTCTCAACCTACTTCTTCTCTCAATGTAGAGGAACAAAAACCTTATTCACAAACCAATGCTACCAATCCTGAGCAATAATAGTTGGATGATGTTGAATCTAAGGAAATGGTAGATGGTGAAGAACTGATATTGCATAAAAAATAAGAGTGTCGTAGCATGATGATGTTAGCAAAAATTATTAAGTCGTAAAGAAAAGGTATCAAATTTGAGGTCTGATGGAATGTGTGTGGCTAGCCTTCTAACCCCAAAAGGCCATGATTAGTAGTTACATTGGGCTCATCACTTGGAAACACATGTCAATTTATGTAGATTCATTCCACCATGTTGTGACCACACTTAAGGCACTAATTTGGGAAGATATTATGCTAACATTATGATATCCTTTTTGTATTTTACTAAAACAAATAATGAAACATTGACTTACTATTAACTATCACTTATAGAGTTCATTTATAGTAGATGACTCCCATAAGAAATATGTAATAATACTTGATAGAAGTATTAACAAATGATTTCACACAATTATAACAATATTTCAACATAAATATATTGAATTGAAAATAAACCCACACCCACCGCTTATGTATGCACACCTGATAAGCTAGGAAGTGTGGGATGCATTTACTGGCCATTTGTGCGGATATATCATTTCAGGTACATTGTGGTTGGTAATATACTAATTAAAAATATGTGTATTCATCACTTTGATTGAGAATTTTTTATTTATGAAACTGAAACTGAGTGCTGAAAATAAGGAACAAACAGAAAAACTAATTTACCCTTATCATAAAACAAATATGGGGTGTTATTCACTCGTAAAAAATTGGTACCTATTTTATATCTTTTATTAAACTTTTATGTGACTTGAAAAAACAACATAATTATTTTTATCTATTTATATGAATATTTATTAATTCAAATCCAAATCCACTTTCATCCCACACAATGTACTTTGGAAGGAGGTATGTGTAAATAAAGATGGGATACTAACAGATTAAAACACAAAAAAAGTGTGGGAAACATTTGTAAGTATGACATAATAAAAATTTATTTTTCTTTAAATCTCTATTACATAGTAATGATTACTTATTTGCCTATATTTTCTTATCCTAATTGGACATGATAATCATCAAAACCTGTACTGGATGAACACCTACTACCAGTGGCCTTGAAGTGGTCAGAAAATAATGGTTGTGTTAGAGGTGAAAGTTTTGGGGTGATAGCCTAAACATATTTTGAGAAAAAAACAATATGAGGATAAAGATAAAGAAATTGAAGAGATGAAAGAAATATTAACTTACCTTGATGAAAAATTTCATTTCCTGTCTAAGTTTATAGAAAATGTTATGTGGGGAAGCAAAGTGAAGAAACAACTCAAGAAAAGCCATTGTGTGAAGATCCATCACCCACACCCTCACCAGATACATGGCGATCCATTCCCCTCAAAGATGTACCTTATATGAAGTAATAAATATTCTAATGATTGTTTCTATGAAATTTGAATTAGACCAACATTGATACTTTTCCTGTAATGATATTATACAAGGTGAAAATGACTATTATTTATATATATCAACACCCACCCATCACCTTATTGCAAGGGATACCATATTCAATATCCAATAAGACACTCTACACAACAGAGCACTTCTAATAGTTCATGTGAGAGTGGAGAATAGCATAACTCATGATCCAAGTACCAAGCTTCCTCTTCCATTTTGTGACATAGATATTCATATGACCTACCAAATTATTGTAACATTCATAGAATGGTCATCATATCTTGTAAAAAACATTTCAACAAGGATTTATTCATTTCCAATTTAATTTTCAGGATAAACATTTAACAATTAATGAAAAGAGGTCTGAACTGATGAATGTTATTACAAAAAAATGAAGTGAAGAGGGTGAAATGAAAGGTCAAATAAAAACTATATAAAGTATCAACCAACCAATCGAAAATATCTTCAAAAAACACCTTTACCCCTCCTGTTCAATATCCACATTTACTAACATTGAAGGTACATGAAAATACAAAGTTATAAAGTTATAGTACTCACATAGTTAATTTTGAAGAAAAAATGTATAAAAAGTCTGTTACAAACATTTCTCTTGATAATGTAAATGAAATCCTCAAGTATAAATGGCTAGGAGTCTCAATTTTAAATATATACATGAGGTGTGTTTTCTTGATTTTTTCCATTAGATGATATACTATGTTAATTATGACTAAATACATTTCATATTTTTTGCAAGAGTATATATGAATACCAATTATAGGGATTACCACATAAACATAAATTTGGACTCATTATTCCTCACGTCACTTTTGCATAAAAATAGAATAAAAAATGGATAAAATAGTGGTAGAAGTATTCAAATATTTTGAAAGAAATATTATGGATTATAGACTCTTGTTAATACCAATGATGCATGGGTAAAAGTATATAATTTAATTATATCAAATATATTTTCATTTCTTTCATTACTTATTTTCTTTTATGTTTTTAGGCAATATTGGATGTTCATTATAGTCAATTTGGATACTCTAAATATTTATTTCCTGGATTCACTACATGGATACCCAAAAAAACAACCACATGTGATGACATTTTTCAATTTTTAGTACACTACATCCAACATTTTAGAACTAAACTTCAAGTTATATATTTTATATTATATTTTAATGATAATTATTATATGATATGATATTATTTGAATATCATGAAAATCATGGCATGAGGACAGTCCATATGTACAAGGATCTTGAAAATTTATACAAGTGGGAAAGTATCATGGTATATATAATAATATTTCACTATTTAATCACATATCAAAACAAATTAGTTAATTTTTTCAATTCATATTAAATATATAAAACAAAGAAAATGGAAAATATTATGGTTATTATGATTGTAAATTTATAATAGAGATTATATTCCATCAACAAACTAGAAACCCTAAAGAAGTATTTTTTAAGATAATTACTATTTTATTTAAAAAAATTATTAATCCTTTGTGTATATATATTTTTTCAGTACTACTATGACAGTTGAAAATTCTTATATTCACAAGATGATATATATTTTCTTATAAATGAATGGGAAATATACCTAATTGAAGAATGTACATATATAACATGAAGATCTTACTTCCATAGAAGTTTCATATTTATGTTTAATTTATTTATTTTGTATTATTACTGACATACAATTTGTTTTCTTATACAGATGGATTCCTTTGTTTGATTTGGGGTGGTTTTTTTAAGTGCTCATGCTTGTGAGTGATTGAATTTAAAGGATAAAACTGAGATAATAATAAAAATAAAATTGGTCAAGAATGTATAAAACTAACATGAAAAGTTTGATTCCTAAAACTTAAAGTGTGTTTTTCTAGATTCAAAGTGTGTGTTTCCAGTCTCAAATGAAATTTTAATAAAAACCACAAGTGATATACTAGAAACCAATAAAACACATTCTCATTATTTTGATACATTAGTAAAATGATCCATAAGTCATTTTTTATTGTAGGAATCAGCCGCACCTCAATTTGATGCACAGTGTAACCAGTATAATTATAAGTGTGTCTATTTATTTAAAATTGACAATAATTTTAGTAAAAAGAACAAGAGAAATATTTAAAATTGATCAAACGCATTTTGATTGTTTCTATACTTTAGGAAAATGATTCATAAGTCATTTTTAATGTGTATGAATCAACTACACCTCAATGTGATTCATAGTGTGATCGGTATAACTCCAAGTGTGTCTTTTTATTTAAAATTGAAATCAATTTTAGTAAAAAGAACAAGTTACATACGAAATACATAGAAAACATATTAAGATTATTTTTCTAATTTAGTACAATGATCCATAAGTCATTTTTTACATGTAGGAATCAACCGCACCTCAATATGATGAACAGTGTGACAGATATGACTTCATGTTTTTCTTTTTATTTAAAATTGATATTATTTTTTGCAAAAAGAACAAGTGACATACTAAAAACTAAGAAAACACATTCGTATTGTTTTGATACTTTAGTAAAATGATCCATGATTCATTTGTGACATGTAGGAATCAACCAAACCTCAATCTGATGAACAGTGTGACTGGTATGGCTCAAAGATTCCATTATCATATTAAAATAGGCATTTTAGTTAAAAACATGAATCTATCACTAAAAACTAGGAAAACGCGCTAATATTGTCTTGAGGATTTATTAAAACCATACATGAGTCATTTTTTATGTTTAAGAAGAAGCCTCGCATCAAAATGATACACGATGTGATCAGTGTGACTCAAAGTGCATGTTTTCAGTTTGAAATGACATTTTAGTAAAAAAACACAAGTGGCATACTAAAAATTGAGAAAATGAATTCAAATTGTTTTGATACTTTAGAAAAAAAATAATGGGTCCTTTTTAAAATGTAGGAACCAACTGCACCTCAATCTACTGCACAGTGTGACCGATATAACTCCAAGTGTGTCTTCATCTAAAATTGACATTAATTTTAGTAAAATGAACAAGTGACATTCTCAAAATCAAGAAAATACATTCATATTACTGTGATAATTTAGGAAAAACATACATAAATTATTTGTAATATTTAAGATCAATCAAACCCCAATATGATTCACAGTGTTACCGGTATAACTCCAAGTGTGTCTTTTTATTTAAAATTGACATTAATTTTAGTAAAAAAAATTGACATACTAAAAACTAAGAAATATTATTCAAATTATTTTGATAATTTAGGAAAATGATATATAATTCATCTTTCAAATATATGAATCAAACACACCTCAATCTGATACATAGTGTGACTAGTATAACTCAAAATTTCTATTATCAGTTTTAAATTGACATTTTAGTTCAAAACATATCACTCATTAAAAACCAAGTAAAAAAACTAAGATTTCCTTGATAATTTATGAAAATTATTCATATGTTAGTTGTGACATATAGAAATTAATCTCACATAAAACTGATATATTATGCGACTGATATGACTCAAATTATGTACTTTTATTTTCAAATGACATTTTAAGAAAAAAACACAAGTGATGTACTCAAAACTGAGAAAACACATTCATACTATTTTTATACTTTATAAAAATGATCTATAAGTCATTTTTGATGTGTAAGAATCATCCAAAACTTAATATGATGCAAATTTTTAACATTATTATTCCCAAGTGTGTCTATTTTTTTTAAATTGACATTAATTTTTAGTAAAAAGAACAAGTGACATGCTGGAAACTGAGAAAACACATTTCAATTATTTTGATAATTTAGTAAAATTATCCATAAGTCATTTGAGACTTTTATAAATCAAAAAAACCTCAATATAATTCATAATGGGACTGGTATAACTCAAAGTGTATCTTGTTATTTAAAATTGACATTAATTTTAGTAAAAATAATAAGTGACATACTGAAGACCAAGAAAAATTATTCGAATTATTTTCATAATTTAGGGGAATGATCCATAATTAATTTGTGATGTGTAAGAATCAACCCACCTCAATTTTACCCATGGTGTGACCAATATTACTCTAAGTGTGTCTTTTTATTTAAAATTAACATTAATTTTAGTAAAAATAAAATGCGACACACTGAAAACCAAGAAAATGAATTTGGATTATTTTGATACTTTAGGACAAAAATCCATGAATCATTTGTGATTTATAGGGATACAAATCACCAAAATTTGATTCATGGTATGATCGGTACAACTTAAAGTACCTGTTATAAGTTTAAAATTGACATTTTAGTTCAAAACATGTGCCAAACATTGAAAACCAAGAAAACACACTCTGATAGTCTTGATAATTTCAAACAGTGATTCATAACTCATTTGTGGTGTGTAGGAAGTAATCTTGCATAAAAATGACATATGATGTGATTGGTATAACTCAAAGTGTGTGCTTTCAGTTTGAAATGACATTTTAGTAAAAAAACACAAGTGATATACTGAAAATCAAGAAAAAACATTTGGATTGCTTTGATACTTTAGGAAAATTATCAATATGTAATTTGTGAAGGGTAGGAGTCAACGTCACCACAATATGACGCAGAATTTAACTGGTATAATTCCAAGTGTGTCATTATTTAAAATTGACATTAATTTTAGTAAAAATAACAATTGAAAAACAAAAAATGGATAAAATAAATTTGTATTGTTTTTATACTTTAGAAAAATGATCCATGACTCATTTGTGATATGTAGGAATCAACCAAATCTCAATACGATGCATGGTTTGACCGGTATAAATAAAAGTGTGTATTTTTATTTAAAATTGAAATTTTATTAATGTATTCTTTCATATTAATGTTTAATTTATTTCTTTATAGTATTACTAACATGATATTTTTTTCTTATATAGGTGTATTCTTTTTCTCGGGTTGAGGTGATTTGTTCGGCAACTGAAACCATGGGAAGAATTTTTTGAGATGGGATTTTAGGTGCCAAATATGATGAAACATTAATGTTTTTAAATGTTTATAGATATAAATTTTAAATGTAATTATAAAAATTGTTGTTTTAAATGTATATGGCAGTGATTTTTTCTATTCATGTTGTAAAATTTATTTTTATTAAATTATATATTTTTCATACAGGTTATATACATTTACTGCAGTGTGCTATTATACAAACAGTACACTGAAGTAGGTTAGGCCTTTTTCAGTGCTATAAATAGTGCAGATAAAGGTCCCCCTTTATCGGTGATTTTTGAGCGCTTATAAAGTGGACCCCCCCTGCAATAGCATTAAGGACAATAGTGCTTTTTTAGCACTATTAAAGGCCTTTTTACACACTGTTCAAGGGTATATTTATAGAAGTGAGGTACATCCATCACACATCCTACATAAAGTATGGGCCAAATCCATTTCTGACATCATATGATGCTAGCCACAATCAATTCCCCAATTTAATTGGGGATAAAATGAACCACGTCTATATTTCGAAACCGAGTCGCTTGGATGTTGTATGAGGTGGGTTACGACTATCCCAACAACCATATACATAAATAAATATATTTTTAATTATTTCTATATAATTATAAATATATTTATATATTTATATATTTATATATTTATATATTTATATATTTATATATATTTATATATTTATATATATCTATATATTTATATATTTATATATTTATATATTTATATATTTTTATATTTATATATTTATATATTTATATATTTATATATTTATATATTTATATATTTATATATTTATATATTTATATATTTATATATTTATATATTTATATAATTATATATGATTATATAATTATGTATGAATATTTCATTTTATCTTATCAATATGATAATTATGAGAAGAATGGTAGGGTTCACGAGAATTTCTCACTCTAACTAGTATTGGAGATCTTGGATTCTATTCCATGGTGGCTTAGTCTCTCAATTCATTGGTTGAGATCTTCCTCTCCCATGGTATATTTGACTCGCACAAAGTTGTTGGCTATGGAGAAGATTGGAAAATCATTTGAAGTAATGATATTGTTGATTCTTAGATAGCTCACAATGCCAATAGTCAATCTTTCTCTCTATTTAGGGGATCCACTGTTATAGGTCTTCAATGAATGGAAAAAATTTCTTTTGTTAAGGCCAATCTGAATTATATCTCCAAACAAATAGGGTTTGGTAGGAATTGTATCATCACTTGCTTGATTTTTTCTAGTGGATATAATCTGTGGAGAATCATAGAACTGGTTTTACATATTTCGAGCATCTCAGGTTTCATATGATGGAAGTTCATATCAATATAGTGAGGTTTATTCCAAATCCTCTTTCCTTTGTAAGAACTAAATATGTGGGCTAGGGGATTTGGTTCAATTTCCCTCAAGCTAGGTTTTCTACATATCCAAAAATAGGACCAGAACTTCAATATCATGGAGGTAAGAAATTACTCTGTACAACTGTGGGTTAAGATTTATGGACTTAATTGGATTTTATGGAATCCTTGAATCCTATATGATATTTCACTGTCAATTGGAATTCCGATTAAAATGGAAAAAGAAAACGAGATGGAAAGGTTTGTACATTATGCTCAGTTCCTTGTCAAAGTTGATCTATCTTCAACACTAGTGGACATGGTACAACTTTCAACTGATGGAAATGAATTTAATCTATGTATTGATTATGAAAATGTCCATCTCTTTTGTTTGGATTGTAAATTTATTAGTCATGAAGTCTCAAATTTCAAGATATCTACTATTTTTACTTTTTTCTTGGAACATGGTAATGAGTAAAATATGTGTTTTAAGAAGACTAAGATATTCAAAAATGATCCTCATTGTGGTTCTGGTAATATTGTACATAATCAAACTCAGGTTGATGGAGTTCACTTGCAGGTGAACTTGGATGGGTGGGGATTTGGTTGTGATCCTAGTAATAAACATGGGATGAAATAGGCCAATTATGATGGCCTTGATGGAGTAGATCCTTCTAATCTTGGTGTGATAGTTGGAATCATTCCAACTCAGGAGGAAAATCCTTCTAATTCTATAGGATGTACCAATGCTCAGACTGATTTTGGAGATGATTGAAGAGTTGTACTAGATGGGGTGTTCTCAAATGGAATTCATGGTAATCATGCTTCCAAGAAATGGGATGATGTTGTTGAAGTAGGGACTATGATTGAAGTGAAATAATCTAATGATATGTTTGTATAATAGATAACTGATCAGCAGTTACTTTAGGAATAATTGATAGCTTCAAGAGCCCGTAAGGGAAAACAAAAAATTAATGTTGAGTTCCCCATGCAGTCTCGAATTGGCCCTCAAAATGGAAAATTGGTGTTAATATCTTAGATAAGGTCATGCACAAGGTCCCTGAATCATTTGTTTCAATACCAAATCCAAGTAACTTTGTGTTAGCTGGACCTGATGAAGTGTGTGGCAATGTTTTGGAAGATGGTCCCTCATCTACTACTATATAGATTTTTTTTCATGTTATATTGGATCAACCCAAGGTATGCAGTACACCTAATGTTTATAATGTGAAGGAGGTTGTTTATTTTACTGTTGTACCTCCATAATCAATGTCCAAGAGGGCTTCTGGCACACCTCCTATGAATTCTATACAAAACCCCAATGGGGGTGGCCTTGCTAACAATGTACTGGAGAAGGAATCTACCCAACCTGATAAGGGACCTCTTGTACCAATTAATGTGATGAATAAGAGTGAACATTTGATTAAAGGTAAGAAAATTTTATTGGATGAGGAGGGTTTCCAATTTCTCACCCCTCATAAATCCAAAGCATATACAACTGCATATGGATTGGTGCATAAATTAGTAGTCCCCTTATAGGTGGAACATTCGTCTACCAATGTGTATGATCTTAAAAATGTGGAATATAACTTCCCATCCAATTTTTTTGATCTTATAAAAAATTCATATGTCTATTTCAAAAAGGCCTCATATGAAAAATTTGACATTGAACATGAAAAAAACTGTCATATTATTCTTCCTAAGGACTGGTAAGGTGAAAGACCTCTTGAAGGCCTTAATAAGGAGGCGGCTGAATGGTTTTTCTCCTAGCTCAAAGTCATTTTCCTATAATAGAACTGGATGTTTTTAGGTTTTGTGATTATCTTTTAGTCTAGAAGTTATTTTTAATTAATATTTAATATGTCTTTCGATCCAACTCTGAGATGGAATTTCAAGATTTGTCTTGGAAATTCCAAATTTTATCTGTGTTGAAGGAATCATATGGTTCGTCATCAGCTGGGGAGTATGATCCCCCATAATAGGATAAGACATGGTGAAGTGGTTGATACCCAAAGGTAAAAGTTAGGTACCCTAGAAATATGGGAAATATAAGGATTTTCAAGAACTAATATCTTTTTCTCAATATAGAAATTTGGTGTCATATTTGACCCTTTCTTTTTATTGTATGCTCCTATTTTATTAATAAATTTGGATTCATGGATTTCAACCCATGACTGGGTCGTTTGGGTATATAGTTATATATATTTATATAATAAATATATTTATTATTTAAATATATTTGCTATAATTTTATAATTATGTAAATATAAATTTATTTATCTGTAATTCTAATTATAAATAAATATTTTATTAAATATTTTTATATATTTATAAATATTATTATATTATTATATTTATTTATTTATTAATATATATGTATATATAATTATAAGTATATTAAATATATTTATTATTTAAATATATTTATTATAATTTTATAATTATTTAAATATATTTATTTATTTATAATTTTATAAATACTTTTTAAAAAACATCATAGATATTTATAATGCCATAATTGACTATTTAAGTTCATGTCATACATACACATGTACACATTTTATATATGTATATACATCCCACGTACACATGCACATATATATACATACAAAACATACATCTATACACATACAACATCTATATATGCACATACGCAAAACACACACATGCACAACATAGTGCATACACATATATACACATCGAAATTGATATAAATATATAAGTGAAAAATATTACATATTAAAAATACATCATTTATATTTATATAATTATTTGAATTATTAAAATATATACATAAATATATATATCTCATATTTATATTAATTATATACATACATTTTGAAATTAATGTATATAAATAAACATTAATTTTTTAATATAAATATGATAAATTTATATATGTTAATAATTTTTTTAATAAATTTTTTTATCAGTTATAATAAAAGAACTAATAAAGATCAACCTTTATCGGCACTAAAAAAGCTCTGATAAATGGTGCACTTTTATCGGCACATTTTTTAGTGCTGATAAAAGGCAGTGTGGGATAATGTGTGATCTGTGGTAGTGAGTCTAATATTTGAATTATATGGAACTAGTGTTGGTGTGTTTTTATCCCTTTATTTTTGGCTATATTGGAGAAATTACATATGTAACTTTATAATATCACAAATAAATCCAAAAATCAAGTGATAAATAGACACAATCTCCCTTCCCATGTGAATAAAATCTTGGATTCATAATTTGATAAAACCAAATTTTCTTACAAATATAGAGAAAATTATTTTAAGTTTATAAGCTTTGTACATATATTTATTCTTTTAAAAATTATTGATTTTTTAATTTAAATATTTAATAAAACTAATGATTTTTTTTATTTTTTAAAATTAATCTTAATGTCTCACATTTACATGTATTTGTTGTCATTTTTTTAATGTAAATTTTTTATTTATTTTTTAAAAAATAAATGTAATTTTTCATTTATAATAAGAAAGGAAGGAGGATTACTAAATATTAGTTATTAATATATATATATATATATATATATATAATTTTTGGTTTATGTATTCCACTTTTCTTTTGTATTGGTTTAAAATTGATTTTATAGAAGTGTTTTTTCTATCATTTAGCTGTAAGTATTATTTTGAATTTAATATATCTATTGGTATTATAAATTTTGAAATTTTAGTTTTTTTATCATTTTAATTTATGTTTTCTTTATTTTGTTTTTGGATAAAATAGGTATTGTTCTAGTTCAATATAATTTTTTTTTTAAAATTATGATGATTATTTTAATAATCATGGTGAAAAGTTTATCAAAGCTATTTTAAACATCATTTTTTAAATAATTTATGTGATAAAATATTGTGAAGACCATAATTGATATTATATTTTTAATGTCGCTTGTCTTATTATATATATATATATATATATATATTTATAAAACAAATAAAAAAAATGTACTATTGAATTAAGTACTTAGATTAAAATTTGGTTAATGAAATGAATTTCTAAATAATAATGGCTGATAAAAAAATACAGTGCACCTCAAAGTAATAAGGTCTAACTCAATGAACTAATACTCAGCCTAGTGAGTAACCAGGTCATAAATAATATATTATTATAATTAATACAAATTAAATTTACATAAGATAATTTCTTGGGAATAATGAAGAATTAAAAATAATTAATAATGTTGTTTAATTTAGAAATTTAAAGGAAAAAAGTGTAAATAATGTTAAAAAATAAATGTGCTATTTTAAAAAAAATGTATGTATGTACGTATGTATGTATGTATTTATATATACATATATATATGTGATTTTAGTTTATTATGTTTTTTACTTTTCTTCATATTTTCCAATCAGAGTGCAGATCACCCAACACTTATTTTTTACTATGTATCTAAATTTTTTCTTCAATTTTTTCATACAAAGTGAATCAATGTCCAACCCACCATTTCAGTGTCTACACCTTCATCCATTTTTGGGCATAAAAGTAGTAAAACAACACCCTACCCTAAACCATCAGATTTTTCACCCCAACCAAAAAGGGTTAAACTATTATTATTGAGTATGAAAGAATTTATGAAAACATGCAGAAAAAAAATGAAAGTGTTGTATGAATTGAACTACCCTGTGATCAATGAGTGAGAATTGTTTTTTTTTATTTTTCAAAAAAATTAATTAATGTTTTTATTATGTTTTTTATTATGACTATTTTAAATGTGTAGTAAATATATATTGGACTTATCGATCATGAGTTTATTGAACATTGTTCTTTGATAATGGGATTGGGGAACAAATTAACGAGGGGTAAAAAATTAAAAATAAAAAATTCATGGGGAATTTATTAGGGATAGGTTGGATATGGGAAAATTATAAGAAGTTGAAGTGTGAATCATACATATCAATAATTCAACATGAAAGCATGTAACATTAAAGATGTTTTTTATGAGTATTTTAAGTTATTATTGTATTTTTTATATTTTATTATTATACTAAAATTTAATTTATATTTATAGAAATGAAAATTTATTAAATATTAATGGGATTATGATTTTATAATTATTACTCAAAGTTTTTTTAAGGTATGATTTTTTATCTGTTGATTATGGTGGAAATTATAAATATAATTTTGATATTATATTTCTTCATGTGGGAGGGGTATCACACATCACATGGTCATCACATGACACATAACAATAAGAATAATTTAACAAAATACATTGATAATATGTTTGGGTTTTCGGACTCAAACTGTGAAAACAATTCTCACAAAAGAATCGATTTGGGTTTAGCCCATTTATTGGAGAGAAAAAAATATAATGGATAGATTTATACCAACATCAATAGAGGATTTTCTCCCAACATTAAGGGATAATTAATTCTCAATATTAATGGATGTAAAAATTAATGTTAACTGCACTTAATGGAGATATAGACTTGGGGTCAATATAAATGGATGCAGTGAAATTTGTTGAGTATGAATGATGAGTGCTGACAGGGCCAGACAAAGGAAGAGTTGGATCCCATTCTGGGAAATCCAACATGGACTCACACAAAGATAAAGTCACCATATTCAAATGCATAGGTCGATACTCATAAGGGTGAAAACCAAAAGTAAGGATCCATAATATGTGATGACTGAACGATGTTGGTTGAACATCTTTCAGTGACCTAATTAGAGTTCTGGAAGATGGTAATTCTTGTAAACTATATGTTTTCACTCATTGAATGAAAGTGATGACACCATTCTTCAATGGATGTAGGAACAAAGTTATAACCATGTAATCCTGCTATTCATTATTTTGTACTTTGTTCTTGCATGCATGTTTGATTGTAATGTGTTTCTTTTGTTGCTATGAATGAAGACTTTTGGAGGATTGGAACCAGATGCAAGGAAAACTGGGTTTGGTGGTTGGGGTTCCTAGAATTCCCAGTTCTGAACACCAAATTCATGGGGGATCTTCTGGATCAAGTTTCACATTTGTTGATTCGAGCTCCAATCCCAAACACATGGTATCAGAGGAAGTTTATAGTGTTCAGTTTCAGAACATGGTAGAAATCATTTGGTGGATTAGTTTATCAAGTACATAAAGGAAATTACTAGAAGATAGTGGCAGTACCAGAGGTGTCTATGGGGTATCGACAGTCCAATTGACCAGAAGGAGTCATGAGGTGTGTTTTATTGTTAGTGACATTCAAAGTTTGGTGGACGACTACATGGGTTCCTTAGGTTAGGTGGTCTATTAGGTGTCTAGAATAATGACACTAGAAAATGGTGGTGGTATCAGTGGTGTTTTTGGAATATCGAATGTCTCCTTTTCTAAAGGTTTCACGCAATGTGTTTCATTCATTGGGTGATATATGGATCTTGGGGGAAGGATACTGAAATTTTTTGAGGCAAGGGAATTGAAAGAGAATAATATCAAGCACTCGAGGATTATTTTAGAAGATGATGTTAGGTGACAAGTGACTTGGGTTCCTGGAAGGATATTTCATATGAAATTGTTAGTTTTTATGTCAAGTCGATGGAAGATTTGGATGGTTCCCCTATTATTCATGACATTGAAAATGGATAAGTGATATTATAGTTTTTGACTCTATGAAAATGATCGTTAGAATTTTCAGTAAATAAATTAAAGGATCTTATGTGATTAAGGTGGTATATAAAAGAGTCAAAGTAGGCTGGAAGCAGTGGGAGAAAATGACCATGTTTCCATGGTTTCACTGAAGGAAGTTTCAGTGGGATTTCATCATGCTAATGACATCAGACTTTCCAGAATCTAAGCTTATCAGATGAAGGTCAGTTCTGATGGTCTTGCTAGATTTCAATGTACAAGAAATCTATTAGGTGGTGCAAAATCTTGGTAGTGGGGTTTTCAAAAATTCAAGGAATACTAATAATGTGAGGCCATAGAAATGGTGCACGACACAACTTGTTGATGGGAATTTCAAAAAAAATAGAGGACAAAAACTTGTTCATGATTACTTTGGAGAAACTTTCCATGGATTCATTCAGATGTGTTTCACAAAGAATGTGGAAGACCATATTATGGTTTCAGAAGACTAGGGACAAGCTACTTTAGTGGGATCCTGGATGATTGAAGAATCTTGGTGTGAAGAACCACGCAGGCATTGCAGAAGAATGGAGAATGGAATCCAAACTACTTTCGACATTGGTGTGAACATGAGAATATTCTTCGAGTGTGAAATTGTTGGACTCAACCTGAAAAAACAATTCTTAAGTCATAATTATTTGAGTCTAACATATTTATTGGAGAGAATGAAAATCTTTCACGACCCGTCCCTCGGGGCCCGTGTCGTGACTACCCCAAGCCCGCCTTCTATAGGCTAGGGGCTGGTGACTAGCACCGAATGAATATTCCCTAAAACTAGGACAGCATTGCCTTTATAACCTGTAAACACACACAACCAAGTACACAGCAAGATATGAACTCATATAAACTAAATAGTAAACAAAGTGAGTACAGTAAGTAAAAGGGGCCAGAATACATGCCCAACTAGAAAGTACAAGAAACTGAAAGTACAAGTAAACTGGACCATCTTCTGTGAACACCCACCAAGGATCCTACCTAAAGGGTAGGTATAGCTCTTGATCGGTCATCTTTGCGGTACACCTCTTCTAAGGTCCACCTTCGAGCTACCTCTAGTCTCGGTACTCTCGTTCTCAGTCAGTGATGTATGTCATCTGCACCAAACACAACGAAGTGTGGGCATAGACCATGCAGGGGTGAGTATAATGATACTCAGTAGGGACCTCGAGACCCTCAAGGTCTCACAAAATCCACAAAGGATAAACCAGAAGGCAAGAAATCAACTGACAACCCAACTTAGGTATATGCCCATACATATACCTAAGTTCTCAAGTATACCCATCTATATCATGAGGAAACACATAGTCCAACTCAAAAGCCCAAATATCAATTGTTCCACAAAGGAAGGAACGCCACGAAGGTAAGTACCACACAGGTACGCCACACAGAAGAATACCACAAAGGTACTAAATCAGATCACACTAGGTATTTCTTAGGTACAGTAGTAGAGATGATTAGATGTAACTACTGAATCATCTTACTCTATTAAGAGGCAGACCCACAAAGGATCCTAAACCATCATCAGACCCACAGAGTATCGTAGTACATCGTCAGTAAGTCATCAGACCCACATAGTATCTTTAGGCGTTGACCCACATAGTATTGCTCAGTGCTGACCAACAAAGGATTGCTCGGTGCTGACCCACACACGATTGCCCGGTGCTAACCCACACAAGATCGCTCAGTTCTGACCCACACAGGATCGCTAGGTGTTGACCCACACAGGATCGCTCGGTTCTGACCCACATAGAATCTCTTGGTGCTAACCCACACAGGATAACTCAGTGCTGACCCACACAGGATCGCTCAGTGTTGAGCCACACAGTATCACTATTCATTCTTCACGTCACATCCAGCTACTAAATTCCTGCTCTAAGATTGATCATCTCCGGGAGGGTCTTCTCCTCAATCCACTGGTTGATACTCCAACTACCACGAATTCCCATGAAGAAGTAACCCAAAGGACCACCATGTCTTAAGGGTCTCAACGCAATAGACGGTGCATCAATCAGACACTCAGTATATAAGTTATTAGCCTTTTAGTCCTGAGGGCCCGGTTGGATTCGTGCTCGATCCAACCCGATCGTGTCCCAAATTTATCCACATCACAAGTGGGTTATACCAAAGGGACCATCTCGCTCCAGGGTTTCCGGCGTCGTAGACAGTTCATCAAACGGACATCTGGTGCCAAAGTTATGGCCAAAAGAGCGTAAATGGGTCGAAGTGGATCTGGGTTTGGTCCGACCCGACCTGACCCGGCCTCGGCCGACCCGGTTTGAGTCGATCCGACCCAACCCACTGGGTCTGGCTCGACCCGCGCTAGCCGGCACAGAGGCTGCGGGGGCTGCGAAGGTCGTGGGAGCCACGGGGGCTGCAGTGGCCATGAAGCGGCAGATACCGCAGGGCGGCGGAGGCCGCGGGGTAGTGGAGGTTGTGGGCGGTGGAGGCCGCGAAGCGGCACAGGGGGCCGCGGGGTGGCGCGGAGGGCTGCGGGGTGGTGCGGAGGGCCGCGAGGCGGCAACGCCGCGGGGCGCCGCGGAGGCCGCGGGGCGGCGAGGAGCCGCGGGACGATGAGGAGCTACGGGGCCGTCGCCTTCATCATGGCCAGCGGTATGCCGGCCGACGCATCAAATTTTCATCGCGGCACAAATCCCCCTTCTTTCATCGTGAAGAACACACCATTCAAGAAGAACGACGGAGGATTCGGTCCATGTTTTTTTGGCATGCACCCTCCACGTTAGAGCAGTAGCAAGTGGCTCAACAAAAACTTGAATGAAGAATTTCAAACCCTATAACCTCCTGTAATGATTATTCCCAAACCCGCAAAATAAATCATTCGCAGATCAAATAGTTAGAGAGTTGATCCACGTTCTTTGTTTTAGAAGGTAAGAATATGGGAATATATAATCATACACAACTAAACCCCTACCTTGGTGATTTGTTGATGGAGGTCACGAGGAAAGAGGCGAAATCATTGGGGATAGACGGACGTCAGTGACATCGGTGTTTCCTCGATCATCGATTCGTTGTCATTGAAGACGTTCCTCATCAGCATGAGTGTTCTTCATTGGGGATTGCATTCTTCATTGTAGAACTCATTCTACATTTGATAGAATAATCCTCCAAAAGGTTCTCCTCTCCCAATTCCACAAAAATATGAAAATATCCCCCTTATTAATTTAAGTTTATCAAGTTAAAAGGTTGGAACAATTAATTTTTGGCACAATTAATTGTACCACGTTGGCATAATTATTTGGCTCCAATTAATGGGAGGAAAGGATTAATGGGGAGTTGAGATGTTTTTCCACCATTAAGAGGGGTCGAGTGGTCCCCGCCCCTAAATTCAAAATGGGGGTTAGTTCAGGTGGTCCCCCCCTCTAAACATCCACATGGGAGGTTTAGGCTCGGGTGGTCCCCACCACTATAACCCATGTTGATGGGTTTCAACAAAATAAAATAAAAATGTTAACATTTTTATTTATTTCATACTTTCACGAAAAACACAAAAACTATCTTTCACTCTCGACCCACTGCGGTCAAGGTGAAGGTCTCTTTAAGTGAATATCAGTGTTGTGAGTTCAATGGTGCCCTCAGATTTCAATTCTGAGCACTGGTTCAAAAGTTATAAAAACTCGCTCGTACGTTTATTGAACATACCTTAAAAAAATTCAGAAATTCATTCCGAGCACACCGGGCCTCAAAATCACGTGCCATCAATTTTCGTGAACTCATAAAATTCCTATATAATTAAAAAAAAATACATGGAGTTTCTAGGTCTTTACATTCTCCCCACCTCAGGGCTTTGTGTCCCCAAAAGCCACATCACAAAAACTAGGAAAACAAGTGGGGGTACTGAGAACGAATCTGAGTCTCTCACTCCCATGTGCTCTCCTGGAGATTCTCGTGCTGCCAAAGAATGCGCACTAGAGGTATCGACCACCCATGAAGGACCCGCTCCTATCAATCTTCAATCTCTACTAAAACCTCTGAAAACATCACCCCATCATCGATGTCCAGCTCGCTGTGGTCGATGATGTGAGAAGGGTCGTGCACGTATCTCCTCGACTGGGATATGTGGAAGACATTGTGCACCCGGTGCAACTGAGGTGTAAGTGCTAAGTAGTAAGACACCTCACCAACTCTACTGAGGACCTGAAAGGGTCCAATGAACCTCATAGATGACTTTTTACCTTGGCCAAATCTCCGCAACCCTTGTCGAGGTGAGACCCATAGAAAGATATGGTCGCCATCCTTGAACTCCAGAGGTCTCCATCTCCAGTCAGCATATGACTTCTGTCTACTTTGTGCAGTATTCATTCACTCCTGGGTGATCTACACCTTCTCTATGGTATCCCATACCATCTCTGGTCCCACTAGTGCTGACTCCCCTGGGTCAGTCTAGCATAAAGGTGATCTGTAAGGTCGCATGTAAAACGCCTAAAAAGGTATCATCCCAATGGTGGAGTGATAGTTGTTGTTGTGTGAAAACTCCACCAAAGTCAAGTGATCCTCCTAGCTGTGACCGAAGTCGAGGACACAATCATGCAACATGTCCTCGAGGGTCTGAATGGTCCACTCAGACTGGCCATCCATCTGCGGATGGAAAGTGGTGCTCAAATGAAGTTTCATCCCGAAATCCTCCTACAACCCCTTCCATAGCCGAGAAGTAAAACATGCATCATGATCGGATATAATCGTTGAGGTTACTCCATGTATCCGCACAATCTCATGCACATAGAGTCATCTCAAGCTCTCTACTAAACCCTTCTCTCTGATCAGAAGGAAGTGGGACGACTTGGTGAGTCAGTCGACGATCACCCAAATCGATTCATGACCCCTGGATGTACATGGAATTCCTATCACGAAGTCCATGGATATCTCATACCACTTCCACTCTGGGACTTCTAAAGGATGAACCAAGCCTATTGGTACCTGATGCTCCACCTTCACTTGCTGACAAGTGAGGCACCGAGAGACAAACTTTGCTACTAATTTCTTCATTCCCAGCCACCAGTGATGTCGTCGGAGATCCTGGTACATCTTCACCACTCCTGGATGTACCACTAGAGGGGAAGAGTGTAACTCCCTCAACACTTCCTCCTGAAGTGATACTAGTACCATGGTATGTCCTCTAAAGAGGATGAAGTGCTACCCACCTTCAAAAAAATCCATCAGATTCATGTCCTGTGGATATCTGAGTACGTCGTGTCTCGCAGTCATTGTCCTCACACTGCACCTCCCTAACTCGCTGAAGAAGTGGAGGAGTGATTGTAAGATACTGAAGAAAAGATTCTCCATCATGATCCAAAAATGATATCTACAAAGTGGCCAGCTACTCCGTCACCTCGCCTAGTAGTTGTATACCAGACCTCTTGCTGAGTGCATCTACTACAATGTTCCCCTTCCCAGGAGTATATACTATCTCAAAGACATATTCCTGGAGGAACTCAAGCGAATGTCGTTGTCTCAGGTTCAGGTCTTTCTGATAGAACATATACCTGAGACTCTTTTGATCAGAGTAGACTGTAAAATGTTCGCCCATCAGATAGTGTCGCCACATCTTCAAGGCGAAGACCACTACTGCTAACTCCAGGTCATGGGTAGCATAGTTCTGGTCATGTTGTCCTAGCTTTCAAGAACCATATGCGATAAATGATCGCTCCTGTATTAGGACACATCTGAGTCTATTCCCTGATGCGTCGCAATAGACTATGTACCCTACACCCTCCTCTGGAAGCCTCAATATGGGGGCACTAGTCATCCTCTGCCTCAACTCCTAAAAACTCTGTTGGCATCTCTCCGACCACACGAAGGGTTGACCCTTCTTTTTCAATGTTGAAAGTGGTGTTGCAACTCTGGAGAAATCTGGCACAAATCTCCAGTAGTATCCGACCAATCTTAGGAAACTTCGTACCTCCGTCACACTCCTGGGTGGATCCCAAGAAAGTACTGCCTAAATCTTTACTAAATCCACTACAACTCCAGCCTCTGATATGACATGTCCCAGAAAGTGAACCTCTCGGATCCAGAACTGGCACTTCGAGAGATTACTATAAATCTGGTGCTCTCGAAGTGTGTCCAATACTACCTGCAAATGATAAGAAAGATCCTCCTCAGTAATCAAGTAGATCAGAATTTTGTCGATGAATACTACTACAAAGTGATCAAGGTATGGTTGGAAGATCCTTCTCATGAGTCCTATGAACACTGCTAGAGCGTTGGTCATGCCGAATGGCATAAACAAGAACTCGTAATGGCCATACCGACATCTGAAAGTTGTCTTCTGCACATCCTTATCTCGTAATCTGAGCTGGTGATAGCCTGATCTAAGGTCTATCTTCAAGAACCACCATGATCCTTTTAGCTGATCAAAAAGGTCGTCAATCCTCGGAATTTGGTACTTGTTCTTCACAGTCATCTGGTTCAGGCACTGATAGTCAACACAAAGCCTCAAGCTCCCATCCTCCTTCTTGGTGAACAAAATTGGGGCTGCCCAAGGAGATACACTGGGCCAAATGAATCCATTCCCTTGCAAGTCCTCCAGCTATACTTTTAGCTCATGAAGCTCCTCGGGAGCCATCTGATACACTGGTGTAGATATCGGTGCCATCTCGGGGTACAATTAAATGTAAAAGTTCACCTCTCTATGAGGAGGTAGACCCGAAACATCATCAGGGAAGACATTTTCATACTGTTCCACCACTACAGGATAACTTGGACTCTCCACATCAACTGATCTTAGGGTAAGGCTAGCCAACTGATGAGTGATCAGCAGCACTCTTCTCCAGGTAATTCCATCATGTGCTGCAAAGGCTCCCTTCTCACTGGTGAAGGTAAACCTGGTCCCATCCGTGCGAACACACCACACTTTGTGCCTAATACAGTCAATATGAGCATGGAATGTAGATAACCATTCCATACCCAAGATGACTTAGTAAGGCCTTGACGCCACTACTAGGAGATCTCAATCGAAGCTCTCTCCTCCTAGAGTAAGCTCACACTGCCAGAACCAATGCGTAATCGTCAAATCCACACCTGTAGGAGTCTCTAGTCGTAAGGATCGAGCCAACAACTCTGTCAGAATCTCCGAGCTCCAAACGAGGGCAGTGGCAATAAAATAATGACTAGCACCTGTGTCTATAAGTACTGCAACTAAGGTGGAGTAGACACAGATCATACCTCGTATCATCTCCAGAGCGCCATGATCGTAGGCCTCAACTGCCTTGAGCTGAGATCACCCCTGTCCACTTGCTCCCTGTGGTCGGGGTGGACCTCCTGGTGGTGGTGGAGGTAACATATCAAATCGTCACCCACCACCAGCTGCACGGTCATCTCCTCTGCCGTGTTTGCCTGCTCCCTGTGGACCTCCTTGGTCGAACCTCTGTCTCTGCCTGGGCGGTCCTTCAACCGTCTTCTGATCATTTTTACGTCAGGTCGGATAGTCATGAGCCATGTGACCCTGCCCACCGCATGAATAACACTGCCTGCTCCTCGCATGACTGGCTCTGTCTCGGGTGCCTCTCACAATCGACACTGAATCCTACAATTGTCCACCTGTATGCCTGGTCCTCTTAGACCTCTGTGTCATCTATCTGATTCCAACTACAAAAGACTCCACTACATGATGACTGGTGGTGGGTCTCACTGTTGGTGAATACTCAGTAAGGAAACTCTTCACTAACAGGGCTCGCTCTAACACCCCCACCTACATCGAGATGCTGAGTGAGATCATCGAAGCCCTGATCTCTTGCCTGAGTCCCTTCTCGAAGGTCCATGCCCTTAAGAATGGGTCTCCCACCATATCAGCGGAGTAACGTGAGAGTTCGGTGAACCTCGCTGAGTACTGATCTACAATCATGTTGCCCTGTTGCAGATGAAGAAGCTCCTGAATGCGCACTGCGCGAAGAGTCGCTAGGACAAACTCTGCCCGAAACAGGCTCTCGAAATCCACCCAGAAAAGTGTCACCTCATCGTGAACCTAGAGCATCAAGCTCCACCATCTGCCTACTACTGCTTGTAGAAGGCTGGCGGCAAGGATCACCATAATATCTTCTGGTGTCCTTACCATCTGAAAAACTCTCACCACGACCTCTAACCAATCCTCAACCGCCTGTGGGTCCGTATCTCCCCTGAACCTGGGTGACCTCTGGCACTATAACTTGTGAAATGCGCTCAAGAAGTGTGCACCCTCCATTACTGGGGTTGGTGGAATCGTTGGCCCAATGGGTAATGGTACCGCTGGTGCCTCTGCTAGTGCCTCTACTGGAAGAGGGCCTTGTACAAAGGCCTCATAGCTTGGTGGGCTACCAGTGCGTACTATTCTCGGAACCCTAGCTTTCTGTCTACGTGGAGGCATCCTAAAAAGAAACAGGTGTGCCATGGTCAAAAAGTTATACCTGGTGAGCTGACTCAAAGATCACAAAGAAAACTTTTGAAAACACACACACAATCAGTGTTTTCACGCACTAAGTCGAAAATCAGAAGTCAGGGTCTCGGTGTATGGATACATCGGTTTCCGCACCAACACTGGATTCCCTAAACTGATAAACACACTCACTACACTTAACACTATTTCTATTAAAAAGAAAGATCAGAGTCATATGTTCTACAGTAGAACTGACTCCTCTAATACCAATTTGTCATGACCCGTCCCACGGGGCCCGTGCAGTGACTACCCCACGCCCGCCTTCCATAGGATAGGGGCTAGCGACTAGCACCGAAGGCGTATTCCCTAAAACTGGGAAGTCATTTCCTTTATAACCTGTAAACACATGCAACCAAGCACACAGCAAGATATGAACTTAAGTAAAATGAATATTAAACAGAGTGAGTACAGTAAGTAAAAGGGGCTAAAATACAAGCCCAATTGGAAAGTACAAGAAACTAAAAGTACAAGTAAACTGGATCAGCTCCTGTGAACACCCGCCAAGGATCCTACATGAAGGTTAGGTATAGATCTCGATCATTCATCTCTGCGGTACGCCTCATCTAAGGTCTACCTCCGAGTTACCTCCAATCCTGGTACTCTCGTCCTCAGTCAGCGTTGTCTATCGTTTTTAACAAACACAACAAAGTGTGGGAATAGCCTATATAGGGGTGAGTATAACGATACTCAGTAGGGACCTCAATACCCTCAAGGTCTCAAAAAATCCACAAAGTATAAACCACAAAGCAAGAAATAAACTGACAACCCTACTTAGGTATATGCCCATACATATACCTAAGTTATCAAGTATACCCATCTCAATAATGAGGAAACACAGAGTCCAACTCAAAAGCCTAAATCTCAATTGTTCTATAAAGGAAGGAACACCATGAAGGTAAGTACCACATATTTATGCCACACAGGAGAATACCACAAAGGTACTGACTCATCTCACACTAGGTATTTATTAGGTACAGTAGTAGAGATGATTAGATGTAACTACTGAATCATCTTAATATGTTAAGAGGAAGACCCATGAAGGATCCTAAACCATCATTAAACCCACATAGGATCACAGTACATCGTCAGTACATTGCCAGAATTACATAGGATCTTTAGGTGCTGACCCACACAGGATCACTCGGTGCTGACCCACACAGGATCGCTCTGTGCTGACCCGCATAGGATCTCTCAGTGCAGACCCACATAGGATAGATAGGTGATGACCCACACAGGATCGATCAGTGCTGACCAAAATAGGATTTCTCGGTGCTGACCCACACAGGATCGCTCGGTGCTGACCCACACAGGATCGCTATTCATTATTCACGTCACAGCCAGCTACTGGGTTCCCGCTCTAAGCTTGTTCATCACCGGGAGGTTATTCTCCTCAAGTAATTGGTTGATACTCCAACTTCTATGAATTACCATGAAGAATTAACCCAAAGTACCACTACGTCTTAGGGGTCCTAACGTAATAGACGGGGCGTCAATCAGATATCTGGTCTGTAAGTTATTATCCTTTTAGTCCCAAGGGCCCTGTTGAATTCATGCTTGATCTAACCTGACCGTGTCCCAAATTTATCCAAATATTAAGTGGGGTATACCAAAGGGACTGTCTCGCTTCAGGGTTTCTGACGTCACAAACGGTTCATCAAACAAACATTCGGTGCCAAAGTTATGGCCAAAAGAGCGTAAATGGGTTGAAGTGGGTCCGGGTCCGGTCTGACCTAGTCAGACCGACCTGGCCTGGGCCAACCCAGTTTGGTTTGACCCGGCCAGACCCGCTGGGTCCGACCCGACCCGCGCTGGGTGGTTCAGCCCGCGCTGGACGGCCTGGCCTGGGCGGCGCTGGGCAGCGCGAAGGCCGAGGGGGCCGCGAAGGCCGCGGGAGCTATGAGGGCTGCAGTGGTCATGGGGCGGTGGAGGCCGCGGGGTTGCGGGGCGGTGGATGCCGCGGAGGCCGTGGGGCAGCGCGGAGGGCCGCAGGGCGGCGAGGGAGTGGGGCGGTGCTGAGGGCCACAGGGTGGTGAGGCGGCGGGGTGGTGAGGTCGTGGGGCGACGAGGCCGCGGGGTGGCGCGGAGGGTTGTGGGGCGGCGCGGCCACGGGGTGGCACGGAGGGCCACGAGGCGGTGAGGCCACGGGGTGCCACGAAGGTCATGGGTTGGCGAGGATTCGCAGGGCCGTTGCCTTTTTCGCGGCCATCAGTATGTCGGCTGCCGTATCTGTTCGTCACCATAGCACAAAGACGCCTTCTTCCATCGTGAAGAATATGCCATTCAAGAAGAATGGTGGAGGATTCGGGTCATGTTTGTTTGGCCCGCACCCTCCGTGTTAGAGCTATAGCAAGCGGTTAAAAAAACTTGAATGAAGAATGTCAAACCCTACAACCTCCCGTAATGATTATTCCCAAACCCGCAAAAGAAATCATTTGTGGATCAACTAGTTAGAGAGTTGCTCCACATTCTTTATTTTAGAAGGGAAGAACATGGGAATATATAATCATACACAAATAAACCCATACCTCTAAGATTTTTCAATGAAGGTCGTGAAGAAAGAGACGAAATCATTGGGGATAGAGGGATGTCGATGACTTCAGCGTTTCCTCGATCGTCGGTTCCTTGTCGTTGAAGAAGTTCCTCGTCGGTATGAGCATTCTTCGTTGGGGAGCGCATTCTTAGTTGGAGAACGTGTTCTTAATTGGAGAGAATAATCCTCCAAAAGTTTCACCTCTCCCAATTCCACCAAAATGTGAAAATAACCCCCTTGTTAATTTAAGTTTATCAAATTAAATGGTCGGAAAAATTAATTATTGGCAAAATTAATTGTACCACGTTGACATAATTAATTGGCTCCAATTAATGGGAGGAAAGGATTAATGGGGAGTTGAGAGGTTTCTCACCCCATTAAGAGGGGTTGGTTGGTCCCCGCCCCTAAATTCAAAATGGGGGTTAGTTCAGGTGTTCCCCACCTCTAAACATCCACATAGGAGGTTTAGGCTCAGGTGGTCCCCACCACTATAACCCATGTTGAGGGGTTTCAACAAAAAAATAAATTTTTTAACATTTTTATTTATTTCATACTTTCACGAAAAACACAAAAACTATCTTTCACTCTCAACCCACTACGGTCGAGGTGAAGGTATCTTTAAGAGAATATTGGTATTGCGAGTTCAACGGTGCCCTTGGATTTCAATTCCAAGCACTGGTTCAAAAGTTAGAAAAACTCCCTCATACGTTTACTAAACGTACCCGAAAAAAATTCAGAAATTCATTCCGGGCACACCGGGCCTCGGAATCACGCGCTATCAATTTTCGTGGACTCGTAAAATTCCCATATAATTAAAAAAATTACATGGAATTTTTGGGTCTTTACAAAATCATTAATGGAGATATTTATCACAACATTAATAGAGGAGTTTCTCAAAACATTAAAGGAGAGTTAATTCTAAATATTAATGGATTGAAAGATTAATGTTAGATGAATTTATTAGAGATATAAACTTAGTGCTTATATAAATGGATGTAGTTACATTTTTGGAGTATAACTAATGAGTGTTGATATGTCTTGAAAAATGTGGAGGTGTCTCCCCTTCTGGGGAATCCAACATGGTCGCACTCAAAGAAAAAGGCACTAGATCCAAAGGTAGAGGTCGATACATGCAAGGGAAGAGACCAAAATGAGGGAGGAAAAAGATGTGATGACTTAACAATGTTGGTGGAATATCTTCTGTTGATATAGGTAGAGTTCTAGAAGATGGAAATTCTTGTAACCTGGATGTTTCTCATCTTTAAATGAAAGTGATTTTGTCATTCTCCCATGGATATTGTATAAAATTCTGAACCACGTAATCCCATTATGAATAGTTTTGTACTTTTTTTGCATACATGTTTTCTTATTGTTCACTTATTCATTAATGTGAATGAATACCTTTGGAGGACCATAACCAGATGCAAGTATAGATAGTGTGGTGGATAGGGTGCCTGGAATTCTCAGTTCTAGACACCAAAGATGTGGGGGACTTTCTAGATTGAGTTATGTGCTTGTTCCTTAAGTCTCCAATCCCCAAAACATGTTATCAAAGAAAGGTTGAAGTTTTCAGTTGCCGAACATAGTGGAAATATTCTGGTGGAGCAGTTTATCAAGGACTCGAAGGGCATTAACAGAAGAAAACAGTGATACTAGAGGTGTTTATGGGATATCAGAAGTTTGATTAACTAGTAGGAGTCATGAGGATTGTTCCATTATTGGTTACAGTCAAAACTTGGTGGAATATGGTTGGGTTTCCTTAGGTTAGGTGGTCTATTAGGAATCCAGAAGAATGTCACTGGAATATGGCAGCGGTATTAGTGGTGTTTTTGGAATATGGAAAGTCTTCTAGTCTACAGGTGTCATGTGGCATGTTTCATTCATTGGGTGACACTTTGATCTTGGTGGAAGGCTATTGAAATTTTGGAAGGCAAGAGAACTGGAATACCATGATAGAAATCACTTAGGGAATATTTCAGAAGTTGGAGTCAGGTGATAGATGACTCTGGTTCTCAGAATTATATGCCAGATGAGGCCATCATTTTTCAGTTCAATTTAATGGAAGATTCAAATAGAGACCTTATTCTGCAAGATATTGTGGATGGATAAGGGAAAACCATGCAGGTGTGGTATAAAAATAGTGAATAGAAGATGAACCATTTTTTATATTCATGAGAGTATGAGAATAGTCTTCAAGTGGGAGATTGTTGGACTCAACCTGTGAAAAATATTCTCAGGAAAAATTGATTTGGGACCATCCCATTTATTGGAGAGAGAAATTTATTAATGGAGTGATTCATCTCATCATTAATAGAGTATTTCCTCCCAACATTAGTGTATAATTAATTCTCAATATTAATGGATGGAAAAATTAACACCAACTTTATTAATTAGAGATATGGACTTAGGGTATATATAAATGGATGTTGTGACATTTTTTGAGTATGAATGATGAGTACTGACAGGTCCTAAAAAGTTGGAGGTGGCTACCCTTCTAGGGAATCCAACCCTGGTTCACACAAAGCCAATGGCACTAGATCCAAATGCGGAAGTCAAGACCCACAAGGGGGGAGACCATAAGGAGGGACCCAGAAGATGTGACGACTGAATGATATTGGTTTCACATCTTTTAGTGATATAGGTAGAGTTCTGGAAGATGGAAATTCTTATAACCAATATTTTTCTTCTCATTAAATGAAAGTGATGTTTTCATTATTCTGTGTATGTAGTATGAAATTTTGAACCATGTAATCCTATTGTGCATTGTTTTTTACTTTGTTCTTGCAATCTTGTTTTCTTGTCATGTGCTAATTCATTGATGTTAATGAAGAACTTAGGAGGACCAAAACCATATGCAAGGATGGATGGTGCGGTGGATGGGGTTCTTGGACTTCCTTGTTCCAAACACCTAAGGAATGGGGGATCTTCCGGAGTAATTTCTGCACTTGTTGCTTCAGGCTATGAGGCCCAACATGGGTACCAAACAGTATCCGATAGCAGCTCTATGATTATACAATTGAAACAAAAAAAATATTCATATCATCCAATGACATCTATCCCCAAAAATTATCAATACCACAACCCATAAACATCCTCACAAAGAATTATTAATACAAACGACATCCAAAAGAATACATCATCATCAACCTACTATTTTCCCAAAACATCACAACAATATCAAAACGACTTTAGAAAATACAGTAATTACTGTTAGAAGTAATAAGATATATGCAAGACCAGTACATTTTGTAACAACCTATTCTATAATATCAAACCACAACAAAACCATAGTTGGAAATTCATGCCACCCCTAATCACCATATAGTTCCATGCAACATGAAACCACAACAATTTCTACAATGGTAAAGTATCAAACCCAAAACCACTACTACATATCATGCTTTTAAAAGCATTAGAAATTGGTTTTATGAGTACTAAAAAATAATTGTTAATCTAAACGTTGTTAAAATCCATTTTTTAGCACTAAAAAATTTTTGATAAAGGGTGAATTTTTCTAAATTTTTAGCACTAATAAAGCCCCCATTTATCAGTGCTAAAAAACTGATAAAGGCCACCATTATCAGTGCTAAAAAAATGATGATCAAGGCCCCCTATATCAGTGATTTTTTTAGTTCTAATAAATTTGGATTTTTTTAGTGCTCCCCACCCCCCTTTGTCAGCGCTTTTCCCCACCTTTTTAGTGCTTTTCATCTATCCACCCCTACCCTAACTCGAACCCATGCTCCCCCTCCCCCATTTCAGTGATCAAAAATCCCATTTATCAATGATTTTTCACTAGCCTATCTCATGTTCACTAGTGCGTGTCTGTATTTGATACTTAGACCTCCATTTTTCTATGTAAACATCTTTACCACGGCACCAATATTGTTTTATTTTATATTTTATGATATTTCTATTTATTTATATATATTTAAATACATATTTTTTATTCATATATTTATATAATTATTTTTAAAAATATTTATAAAATATATGTTTGTGTGTGTGACAGATATTTGCATACTAATATTTATTTAAATATATTATGTATTAATATTCATTTACATATATTAGAATAAAAAAAATATTGATTTTTTAATACACACACATATGTATATATAAAAATCATATATACATTTGTATAAGTGTATATATATATATATTCATATATTTTTATAATGTAAAAAAATAGTAAGATATTATTTTAAATTAAATAGATAATAATTAATTCCATATGATTTATATAATTGTTTCTTAATACATTTTTAAAATTTTTCTATGTATTGTATATTTAGATATAAATGTTATACATAATATATATATATTTACATGTATATATATTTACATATATATTTATACATATTTACATATAATTTAATATTTAGATGTACATTTGTTATAAGGTACTTATAAATATTTACTGTAAATACTTTTATATACTATATTTAATGATAATGATATATTGATAAAAATACATTTATATATGATTTATTTACATAATTTGACATGCACACACACATACACACATATTCACACACACATTCACATTTATATTTTTCGCATATATGCACACATATTACATATATGTATTTATTTACATATATTGCAATATACACATAAATATATATATTTTCTTATTGGCATAGACATATTTATATATAAACATTACTTGTATAGTTATATATATATATATATATATTAATGCATTTTTATAAGGTAAATAAAATGGATAATTTTCTATTTTTAATAAAATGAATAATGAATATCTATTTCCATATGGTTTATATATTTAAAAATACATTCTATGTAAATATGATTAAATATTTATTTTTACAATTGATTTATTATATGTAAACATAATAAAACACACAAATATTTAATTATAAATAAAACTATAGTATGAAAGATGATAAAATTTCAAAACCATAATATATATATGAATGAAAACCTTGCAAATAAATTCAATATCCATTGAAAAATGACAAGAATACCCTCTTAAGCAAAGTTGAAATATCAGCTAATATTAAAAAATTAGGGTATCCCAACTAAAAAATAGTTTTAAAGGTCTTCCAAGAATTTTTTGCCTCAAAAAAATAGGGATCGGGGTATCCCCAGTCAACACGTCATAGATCTATTCGTGGGATTTAATTTTATATGTGGTAAAGTCTAAATAGACACCCAAATTAAATGTTATGACTCTTTAAAGTTCAATTGATGTTTTCAACTTATCTCACAATGTTCATTAGTTTATTAAATTTTTATGTCTTCCAATTTTTATTAAGTGACAATTACACGATAATAATTATCAAATTATTAATGAATAATATTTTTTTAATATTTTTATAAGTCATTTTCAATAAATATCCTATATATTATGTGTAAATTCATATTTAGTATTTTATAAATCATATTTAATAAAATATATTATATTTATATCAATATAAATATATTTATATAGTAATAAATTATTTATAATGATATTTATATTTTTTATGACATATAACTTTTATTAGTGAAAAAAAAGTGTTGATAAATAGTATCTTTTATTCGCACTAAAATAAAAGAACTTATAAATTGTATCTTTTATGAGCACTAATAAAAGGTATCTTTTATTAGCACTTTTTTCTAGCACTGATAAATTTGACCTTTATATGCGCTTTTAGCTAGCCTTGATAAAATATTTCACTAGATAAACCCAAATTTGTAGTTGTGAACATTCCACACATGCAATGTTAAGTGTCCCCTCCTGCATTATGGAAATTTCATAAACTTGATATTTATAATTACTATCATTATCAACAGATAAAAATCACACATTAAAAAAATCATGTTTAATAATTATACAATCATAACCTATTTAATATTTAATATATCATGATTCCTAGACATAATATTAAATTTAAACATAATAGTAAAATATATAAAAAAATTAAATACTCTACACAAAAACATCATTAATGAAATATGTTTCTAAGTTGAATGATTGATCTATGGAATTTTCCCTAAAACTTCTTATCAGCTTTCTACATCCACCTTTCCCTAATCGATGCCCCATGAATTTTTGATTTTCCAATACTTTACCCCTAGTTCATATGTTCCTCATCCCACTATATAAAAAATATCCACCTAACTCTTCTCCATCCTCTGCAAATTCACAACATAGTGAAATTCATACAACACCTACATTAATATTATCTTTATATTTTCATAAATTATTTTAGTTTACTTAATAAAAAACATAGTACTCTTTTTACATAATGGATTACCCTTACATACTCTGATATTATAATTATGATAAATTATGAAAATATTTTTTAATTTTTTTTTATTTTTCACTATATACTTATATATTTGTAAATATCAAATTAATTAATTTATAAATTATTAAAATCATAATTTTGATTACATCAGTACTTAGAAATAAAACATTATTTAGTGTTAATAATGATATTAGTAATTACATTATATTTTTATTATTACTAGTAATTATAAATAATTAAATTTTTATTACTAATAATTTGTAATAACATCAATTGAATTATTAAAAAAATCAATTAATTCAATTTTTTAAATAAAATAATTTAATTTGTGTTGATAATGTATATTAATCATAAAAATATCAATAATTGAAATACATCAACTCGTAAGAAAATATAAAACATTATTGAGTATAATAAAGTCCATTCACCTCTCCTAGGTGGCTCTATCACACATCCAATTTTGTGAGTTACATGATCATATTGAATCTATCTAAGTCGATGTGTTGGAGTCTGATGAAATTGAGGGGAAACATCATCCTTTATAGGATCATCATCTACTTATAGTTACTCTATATTTTAAATATCAGGAGGTCACTACGGGGTATATGAGATATGATGATTGTTAAACAGATCCTTCACCCACCATGTAGAGTTTGGATCTATGTATTAACCCTATTTTGTGGTTTGAACCTTTAGAACATTTTAAATAATTTTTTTATGATGGGTCATTGATCATTTCCTGATTTTTTAGCATTATGAAGTTTAGATAAAAATATATTGAGTATAATATATTACTTTCAGTCTGCACAGACATTTAAAGAAGTGAAGAAATTCCCTTTGATCAAAGCCTCATATGATAAATCTAAGGTAGTGATTGCATCTAAAATAGGGGTTTTACCCTAGGGGTGGTATAATCTTCATTCGCATTAGGGTCCCATAGATCGGGTCATTATCGATGGAATTAATTAATTAAATTAATTGAATTAATTGATTAATTGATTGACTAGATTTTTGGACCAAAACACCCCTTTATAATCATCTTAAGCCTCTCTCTATATTTTTAGTCACCATAAACCAAATCCAGAGAGAGGTAGGGGAGGATATTATTGGGAAAGTCAAGATCTGAAGATCTTCCTAGTATCTAGAAGGTTTATTCTAGAAGGGTAAGAAATGTCTCACCAGGGGGTATTGTTAACCCATATGTTGATGGGTGAGATGGTTAAAAGGGGAGGGCTAGAGAGAGAAGTAATACAAGAATTAGTTTGTTTAATTCATCCTTCAGCTTAGGTAAAGGAACCTTTGGGTATCTCGGGTGTCTTCTCTCACTTGTAAATTCCTATTCTTCCTCACATGTAACTCTAGTGCACATTGATATTTTTCAAACAAAGAAGTTTTAAAAGGGGAATAGAGTTATTGACTCTTACCACATGGTCTAACCTATCGAATACAAAGTAGGAGGAAAATCTATATGGATACATGATTTTAGGATCACTTTGAAGGAATGGAGTAGCACATGGGGTGAATTTAGATAATAATTTTTGAACTAGATTTAACTGTGTATAATTTCACAAAAAGATAGTATGATTGTTAACAAGAGTTGAAATAAAAAGTAAAATTTCAAAAGTATATCATTGGTTTGAAATAATTTTTTTAGAATATATAGCAACATGACAAAGCAAGACTATCAATGTTAATGGAAGAGTTGAGGATGTATTCTTATGGAGTCATTAATAAATAGTTTCTTAGAAGTAATATTACTTGGATAACACCTTATCCTACATTGATCCCTGGATAGCTGAAAACATTAAAAGAATCAAGTTTATATTGTTTGATAGGATGGATTCAAGATAGTGGCTTAAACTAGTGGAATTATATTTCTGAATTCAAAAAACATAAAAAATACATAAGGTGAAAATCACTCATGTAAGTATAGAAGGAGTAGTGACTCAATGGTTCTTAATTTTGGATTAGTTACACCCTAACATGAATTGGAAATTGTTTAAATATGAACTCATGGAATGTTTTATTTTATTGAAGATACAAAATCTAAATGAGGGATTAGAAGCTCTTCAATAGAGGGGAAAATCTAGGAGTATGAGGAGAAGTTTGAATATCTCACCTCACTAATGTCATGACAACTAAAATAGCAGTTCATAGGGGTATTTCTTGAATTCATTTTGATAGAAATTTTTTTATTCAGTGTTCTTTCAAAATTTAGTGACTCATCTACAATCAATGCGTTTAACTCTCCATGTTGAGTTGGAAATAAGAAAAGGGGCGGGTCCTCCACACCGGGGGGGGTTGGATGCCATTCTATGGAGAATTATGTATATGAGAAACATGGAAAACATCTTTATATATGGGTTCCCAATATCATAGTGAATTTAACCATTAACTTGTAAGATGCATGGGTAATTTATCTGGAGTTCCTAATCAGGATACTAATAGGCAGGTGACTATTTTAGTAAGGGAAAATAAAAAAAATTGATGATCAAGAGTGGGACTAAAGGTGGAAAAAGTGTATGTGATTCAAGTGAGGGAAGCCCTATAATCCCATGAATAAGTGTATTGATCCCAAAATATGGGTGATCTTATTAGTAGAAGATGATGACGGTGTAGGGGAGGTAATAGATCAATTGGGGGAAGAGGAAGTGGCACTAAAGGTAGTGGAAGAAGTTGAGTGTAAATTTTTGGAGTATCATAATTTTGTTTTTTTGTTGTTAAGGTCTAGAATAAAGAAATTGGGAGATGAATTCCATGATGGTGGAATACTCTATGATAGGTATTCACATCCTCTTTTTATTATGAAAATGGAGTTACTCATACTTTCTTATTGCCCTTGTTGACCAAATTACATTGAATAGCCATACAGGATTCTCAAAATATGAGTATTAAGGATATTGGCATAAGTTATGGTCCCATGGGGTATGTCAAAAACACAAAATTACCTATGGGAGAATATGTATTCTTAGTTAATGATAATGTACTATCAATTGGGGTATAGGCCTCATTTTGGGCATAAATTGGTTGTATACTCTCAAGGATGTGAAACCCACTTGGAAGATGATTTCAATGGGATTTTTTGGAAGGTAAAAAGAAATATATTCTTAATGGTGAAAGTCATCATAAATAAACAACATCCTCCTTGATTAATTTTGAAATCAAATCGGGAGGATGTGGTAGTAAATGAATTTTTTTAGGTTGAAAGATCATCCATGAAGAATTTCTATTGGTGTCACAATAACAGTGGGATCCACATATGATGCTCCAAAATTTTTGTGCTCTTTGAAGATCCTAAGGGACTTCCTCCTAAATTATTGAGAGACCATGTTATCTACTTTTTCCACAATCAAGTCCTAGTTTCCATCAGACCATACATGTATTTTCCCTTCCAAAATAATGAAATTGAGTAGAAAGTGAAAGAGATTCTTGGAATAAGGATAATCAAAGCCACCTATAGTGCTTACTCTAGTACTATACTTTTGGTGAAGAAAAAAGATGGTTCATGGTGTGTGTGTATAAATTATTGGTCTCTCGGTAACATTATCATACATGATAAATTTCATATTATAGTGGTAGAAGAGTTTTTTGAAGAATTACAAGGATTGGACTATTTTTCAAATGTAGACATTAAATCTAGCTTCCATCTGATTCAGATGATGGAGGAAAATGTGGAAAATGCTTCTTAACACACCCATAGTGGCCATTATGAATACTTAGTCAAGTTATTTAGTATTACCAATGATCCTTCCATTTTCCAAGATAATATGAATGGTGTATTTTTTCCACCAATTCATACATTTTTACTCATATTTATTTATGATATTTTGGTTTACTACCTTTATTGGAACACAAATTTAAGACACTTAGAAGCATCCCTAAGCATACTATAATCCAATAAATTCTTTTCAAACCACTAGAAGTGTCACTTTGTTTTATGAGATGTAGAGTATTTAGGACATTATATTTTAGGAGTGTGAGATTAAATGGATTCTATCATGATCAAGGAAGTTTTATACTGGTCGATACCTATGAAGGGGGTCCAAAAATTCTTTTTCCTCATTGGATACTATCAAAAATTTATTCCGAGATATGGTTCAATTTCTCCACCTCTCACAATTTTAACAAAAAAATATGGACTTAAGTTGACTCCAGAAGCTGAAAAGTCCTTTAATTACATAAAGAAACTCATGGATTAAGGTTAAATCCTAGGAATACCAAAAAAAAATTATTAAATTTGAAGAAAAATATGATACATTTGGGCTAGCATTATGGGTTTTACTCATACAAAAACAAAAACCAATTTATTTTCTATTTGGGAATTATCTGAACAAAATGTATCTAAATAAACTTACAAATATAAAATCATGGCTTTGGTTTTTTCTATTGACCATATTATTTTAATGATCACTAAATCAAGATTACTATGCTAATTAATGATTTACATGTTTTCAGTTAGCATTTTATATTATGAGGCATATTCAAGAAATTTCCCTAAGTATGACACACTGCTAAGAAGGCTGACCAATAAGGAGAAGTCTCACCATCCCTGAGATGAAAATTTGACAAAGTATGAGACACCACTAGTAATGTGTCACTGTCACCGTGAGACACTGTCAAGGAACTCACACCTAAAGCATGTCTCACCGCCATCCTGACACACTGTTAGTATAACATATCACTAATAAATTATCATTGTTCTGAGGAAACACCATTGATATGTCACTGATAGACTCTAAGTCACTATCAGAGTTAGACAACACCAGTGTCACTAATTCAAAGAGTCACCATCAGATCAAGACACTACCAGAAGTGTCCCCATTCTAAAGACACACCACCACTATTCCTTTTCTTATTTATTTTCAATTACATTTTTTTAACGGATACATTATAGAATTTAATTCCATTTATTATTTTAATGATTTTCTCTTAATTTCTCGACAGAAAGAATTGAAGTATGTGTCAACCTTCTAGTAAAAGGAGCATAGAGGATCCAAATGATTTTATCTATTATTGTTTCCACTATTAAAATAGGAAGGAGACTCCCTCATGCATATAAAAAACAATGTGTATAAACACTTAGAGATATACACACATGATGTGAGATGGACTTTTATTGTAATAGCAAGTAGAGCTTACCTACTATATCCTTCTTTCACTAGAGTAAGGAAGCTGAAGCACATCTGACATCTAGTACATTCCTATAGTCAATAACGAAATAGTATATGGAACTTTGTTCTATAAAACAATTCTGAAATCTAACATGAGCATCAGTTTAAATCAATTTCAAGGAGTCTCAATATGCATAGCCTAACTGACTAAGAAACAATATTTCTTTACATATTTTATTTTATCAATCTATTTAGTTTCTTTTACTTTATGATCAGTGTGTGTTGATATGTTATCTACACACACTATCTCCTGCTTTAAACTAGATGATACCAGATATATTATCATACTCTATTTTATCTGTTTGTCCCTTGATAACTATATTAGAGGTCTTGTGTGACCTATTTTATTTTTACTCCCATGAAAATGGTGGAAGAGATCCTATGTGGTCTTGATAGTTGTTGTACTGTTGTAAAAACGAATCTAGGTTGGGGATCAAAAGTTTATTTTATATAAACTGCTTGGAAGCAGGTGATTTCCAAGTGGATAGAACTAAGTCCAAGATTGAGACTAAACCTATTATATTCATATTTCGTTGTATGTTTTGTTTTTTTTTTTAATTTATTTTTTTCTTTTAAAACTAAATCTATTTTAAAATTTAAACAAAACCAATACTTTAATAATTAGTTTTAATTAGTGTTTATATTATAACTTGATTTACTAAATTGATTTCAAAGGATAAAATAGTATCTTATATTGTTTTTAACCAATACCTAATAGATCTTTGATAATTATTATAAAAGGCAAGGTCTTTTATCAAAACCCTATTTTAACTAACTGGGTTTTTTACTTCAATTGGAAGCTTTCATTTAAATATTTTTTTTAAAAAAAATTAGGTACTCAATTCACCCCTATTGAGATACTCACGCCAACCAACGATTGGTATCAAAGGTGAATCTTTGGTATCATATTTTTTCATAACTTTTTCAATTGTGATTTTAGTTGTGCTTAAAAGATCTTAAATTTCTGTTAGTTCTAAATTTAAATTCTTTAAATGGATAATAGACTGGGAGGTTCTACTACCAAAATACCTCTTTTTTAAATGATAATAATTATTCTCAGTGGAAGATCAAGATGAAAATGCATATAGAAATTATTGGATTTGAAATTAGGTCTTCTATTGAGTATAATTATGAGTTACCTATGAATACTAGAAAAGATTGGTCTGATGATAAAATGCTTTACTATAATAATAATTATAAAGCTATGAATGCCTTGTATTGTGATTTTGGAGATGAGGAATTCAATATAATTTCTTCTTGTAAAAATACTTTTGAAATTTGGGACACACTAGCTATTTCTCATTAAGTAACAACTAATGTTAAGGAAATGAGATTAAAAACATATACTATTAAATATGATACTTTTAAAATGAATCCTGGTGAATTAATTTCTGATATGTATCTCAGTTTCAATGAGATTGTGAACACTATGAGCTTACTGAGAAATCCTATTTCTAATAAAGACCAAATCATGAGACTACTAAGATTCCTTCTAGAAATATGGAGAGGTATATCTATTTCAATTAGAGAATCATGTAACATTAGAAGACTTTTGGTCAATGGGATGATTGGTAAGCTGATGATGTATGTAGAAGAACAGAAATTTAATAGATCAAAATATTATGAGTTTAAAATAAAGTCAGCAGCCTTCAATACTATTGCATCTAAACAAAGAGAAAAGGAAAAGTAAAAGATAAAGGCAGAAAGGTCAAGTGATAGTGAGTCACCTCCAGACAGTGATGATGAGATGGACCATTTGGCTAGAAGATTCAGGAAATTTTATAAAAAGAAGAAGTTTTTCATAAATATTATTTATAAAGGTAAGTATGACACTAAATGAAATTGGAATAAGGATTGGAAGAAGGATGATAACACTAGTGAAATTACCTATTATGAATTAAAGAGAAAGGGAAATGTTAGGGTAGACTATCCAAAATTGAAATACAAAAAGAGATATGATGATAAGAACCAAAGGTTTAAGAAATCAATAAATGCCACTTGGAGTGCTTATAAGGATAGCTCTAGTGATTATGATTCATGAGATGAGGAAAAGTCAGATTGAGCCAACATGTTCTTCATGACTAATGTCTCTGATGTACCTGTTGTTTCTAATGTTTTGTCTTTGCTTAATTATAATAATTCTAAAAAATATTATAATGATGATGACATGTCTCAAGAAGAGATGTTTGAATATTGAAAAATGTTAGAGGATACTTTTAATGAACATAAGGACAAGTAAAAATTTATTAAAATACAACATGATTTAACTGCCAATACTAAATCTGATTTATCTATTAAAAAGGAAAATAATGCTCCATTATTAAAGGAAAATGCTGAACTTAAAATTTCAAAAAAAAACAATTGAAGAATGATTTAGAAAAGATTACCAATTGTAGATAAACTCTTGCATAAATTTTTGGAAAACAAGTTGCACTAAAATATGTTACTGGTATAGGATACCGACCTAAAAAAATAATAGTAGTAAAAAGCACACACTACAGGAAAATGGTCATTTCGCGGCGGTTTTTAAAATTTCCACTAAATGTTTTTTGGGCCGCTATTTCGCGGCGGTTTTTTCACGGCGGTTTTTAAACCGCCACGAAATGTCTTAATTTTTTTTATTTTTTTTTATTTTTTTTAAATATTTTCAAGGATTAGCGGTGGTTTTTTAAAAAAACGCCGTAAAATAGCGACAGTTTGGGTAAAACCGCCGCAAAATGAAAGGAAAAAAATAAAAAAACATGAGAAACCCTGAAATCACTAAAATGACCATAACTTTTGATTCGGGCGTCCGTTGGAGTGCCACGACCAGTAAAATCTAAGCTTATGAAGAGATATAGAGGAATGTATAATCAAAACTGTGAGATGGTCTAAGGTGCGGAAGATATGAGAGTTATAAGAAAGTTGAAAAAATTTCTCCAACTTCAAACGGCCATAACTTTCACTCTGGGTGTCCATTTGGGCTCTACCGCACATCAAATCAAAGACAGCGAAGAGAGATATGTACCAATTTGACACAAGAAATCTTTTGTCATATTTTTAGACCCCAAAAACCCCTCTAAAGGCCTTTAAAATCTCATTTCTGTCACCGGTGTCCCGTCGAACTTTTCTTCAAACGGACCTAACTTTCGATCTGCGTGTCAGTTCAGACTCCTCCACCTTCCAGATCGTAGTTCATTCCATGAGCATCAGTTTGACTGGTTGCGGCACCCACATGGAATCCTGGATCATAAGTTATGGCCTTTTTAGTGGGTATCGGGTTTGTTATATTTTTCGATGCCTCGTTTCTAGCACCCGTTCCCCGTCAGTTTTTTTTAAATGGTCGTAACTTCCGATCCGCCGGTCCATTTGGTCAATTTCACCTATCAGCTCGAAGATAATTTTAGGATCTTTGATTTGACTGGTCGTGGATCTAGAACGGACTCTCGGATCATAAGTTATCTTCGTTAATGTGAGTCCAATGTTTTTATCACTTTATGACCGTTTTGACGGGTTTTAACGGTTGCTCCATTTATTACTATTTATTTGGGTTTCCATGACTTTTTATCTTTATCAATGGTTTTTTGTGGGTTATTATGAGGATTATGTTGAATTATTAAGGGGTTTTCCAGAGTTTTCATGAGTTTTCATACGTTCTCATGCTTTCTAATGCTTCCTTCTTCATGCTTCTCCATCTGTTTTCATGCGTTTTCATAATTTTTCATCCCTTATCATGTCTTTTCATACTTTTTCATGTGTTTCATTTATTATTTATCATTTATTATTTATTATTTATAATATATTTTAATTTATTTATTATCTATTATTTGTTACTGGTTATTTATTATTTATTATTTATATTTATTTATTATTATATTTATTTATTATTTATTATTTATTATTTATTATTTATTATTTATCATTTATCATTTATTATTTATTATTTATTATTTATTATTTATTATTTATTATTTATTATTTATTATTTATTATTATTATTATTAATATTTGTTACTGGTTATTTATTATTTATTATATATTATTTAGTATTTATTATTTATTATTATTAAATATTATATATTATATATTATTATTTATTATTTATTTATTATTATATATTGTTTATTATATATTGTTTATTATTTATTATTTATTGTTTATTATTTATTATTTATTATTTATTATTTATAATTATTAATTATGTGTTATTTATTATTATTATTATTTATTATTTATTATTTTTTATTTATTGTTTATTATTATTTTTTATTATTTTTTATTATTATTTATTATTATTTATTAGTTATTATATATTATATATTATTTATTATTTATTATTTATTATTTATTATTTATTATTTATTATATATGTATTATTATCTATTATTAATTGTTTTTTATTATTTATTATTTATTATTTACTATTTATTTAATTATAATTATTAATTATGTGTTATTTATTATTATTCTTATTTCTTATTTCTTATTTCTTATTTCTTATTTATTATTTATTATTTATTATTTATTATTTATTATTTATTATTTATTATTTATTATTTACTATTTATTATTTATTATTTATTATTTATTATTTATTATTTATTATTATCATTATTATTAATAATATTTATTACTGGTTATTTATTATTTATTATATATTATTTATTATATCTTATTTATTATTATTAATAATAATATTTTATATATTATATATTATATATTATATATTATATATTATTTATTATTTATTATTATTTATTTATTATTATTTATTTATTATTATTTATTGTTTATTATTTATTAATTATTGTTTATTAATTATTAATTATTATTTATTATTTATTATTTATTATTTATTATTTATTTGTTTATAATTATTAATTATGTGTTATTTATTATTATTATTATTTATTATTTACTATTTATTGTTTATTATTATTATTTTTTATTATTATTTTTTATTTTTTATTTTTTATTTTTTATTTTTTATTTTTTATTTTTTATTTTTTATTTTTTATTTTTTATTTTTTATTTTTTATTTTTTATTTTTTATTTTTTATTTTTTATTTTTTATTTATTATTTTTTATTTTTTATTTTTTATTTTTTTAATATTATTTATTATTATTTATTATTTATTATTTATTATTTATTATTTATTATTTATTATTTATTGTTTATCGTTTATTGTTTTTTATTTATTGTTTTTTATTTATTCTTTATTCTTTATTCTTTATTCTTTATTCTTTATTCTTTATTCTTTATTCTTTATTCTTTATTCTTTATTCTTTATTCTTTATTCTTTATTCTTTATTCTTTTAATTTCGTAATTTTATTATTTTATTATTTTATTTTCATAATTTTATAATTTATGTAAATATTATTATAATTTATTTGTTATTTATTATAATAAACAGTAAATAATAATAAATAACAAAATAAATAACTATTAAATCAATAATTATTAATTATTGGTTATTGGTTATTAATTATTGATTATTGCTTATTGTTTAATTATTATTGAGTTGATATCTATTAGTTATGTATTATTTGTTTTTTCAATTAGTATATATAAGTATATTAAATTTTGTTTATTAACCACATGACGAGTTTGCTGGAGTGGTAAAGTCTTTGGAAAATATGCAAGAGGTTAGGGGTTCAAATCTCACCAAACACAGTATTTCTTTATATTGCATGGGCATGTGCATGGGCATGAGCATGCATGCATGGATAAAGTAAATAAAGTAATGCAAATTAAATGAAATAAATAAAATAAATGCGAAATAAATAAAATAAATATGAAATAAATAAATAAAATATGAAATAAATAAATAAAATACGAATTAAACAAATAAAATATGAATTAAACAAATAAAATACGAAATAAATAAATAAAATACGAAATAAAAAAAAATATGAAATAAATAAAATAAAATAAATACGAATAAATAAATAAAATACGAAATAAATAAAATAAAATAAAAGAAGAACTGAATAAAATAAATAAAATAAATAAAATAAGTAAATAAAAAAATAATTTAAAAAAATCAAAAAAATAATTTAAATAAAATAAAAAAAATATCAAAAAACTGCCACTAAAAAACCACCGCGAAACGTTCTACGACGGTTTTGAAAACCGTCGTGAATAGTTTCTCGAGGCACAATTTAGCGATGGTTTTTCAAAACCGCCGCCAATCAATTTAGCGGCGGTTTAAACCGCCGCGAAATGAGAAAAAACCCGTCGCTAAATCTGCATTTTTCCGTAGTGACATTTGTTCCAAAGTCAAAATATGAAAATTTTACTGCAAGTTATTTTTCTAAAAAACCAAAAAAGTGTTTATTTCAAAAATATTATAGTCATTTATAAGAGATCTATTAAACAAATATGGGTTCCTAAAGCTCTGATTACTAACACTTTTGGACCCGATCAAATCTGGGTATCAAAATCATTTCTTTATAAAAAAATTTTTGTAGTAAAACTACTTGAAGACCTCCTAAAAAGTCTATGGTACATGGAGAGTGGATTTTCAAGGTATATGACATGAGATTATTCCATATTAAATATCCTAATAAAGGTTGATGATGGTCATGTCACCTTTGTTGATAATGCTAAAGGGAAAATCATCGGTCTTGGTCAAATTAGTAACAATAATTCTATCTTAATTTATAGTGTACTAATTGTTAATGGTTTGAAGTATAACATGCTTAGAATCTCACAATTATGTGATGATGGTTTTCATGTTAAATTTGAAAATAATTCATGTAATGTTTTTTATTCTAATATGTTTTAGTTTTTACTGCTTTAATGAATGTAAATATTTATGTTGTTGATCTTAGTTCTTTAATTTCTCAAAATGTTTACTCCTTGAGTGCTTTTCATGAAGAATCTTGGTTTTATCATAAGAGAATAGGACATTGTAGTATTCACTCACTTATGAAGCACACAAGGAATGGATTATTCAAGGATATAAAAAAACTAGAGTTCCCAAATGACAAATTTTGTAACCCCTATCAAAAAGGAAACCAACATAAGATTTATTTTAAATTAAAGAATAAAGTTTCAGCTTCTCAACCTATCGATATGGTTCATATAAATTTATTTTTACCATCTAGAGTTTATAGTATAAATGGGAATCACTAGGTCTATGTTTTAGTAGATGAATTTTCTAGGTATACTTGGGTGTTCTTTCTAGCTCACAAAAACGAAGCATGATATTACTTTACCAAATATCCTATAACTATAGAAAACTTAAGTGGGCTTATGATTAAGACCCTATAAAGTGACCATGGATATGAGTTTGATAATAAATAATTTGAATTTTTTGCTCACAAAATGGCTATAGTCATAACTTATATGATCCTAGGACCCCACAACATAATGGAGTTGTAGAGATAAGGAATAGAACACTTCAAGAGATAGCCCAAACCATGCAAAATGAATATGAATTGTCTGTCTACTTTTGGGTAGAGGCTGTGAGCACAGCCTGTTACATAATCAATAGAGTTTTAATTAGACCTATCATGAAGAAGACCCCTTATGAGATTTTTTACAATAGAAAGTATAAGGTTAATTACTTTAGAGTTTTTGGTTTCAAAGTCTTTATTCTAAACACTAATAAAAATCTTGACAAATTTTCTTCCAAAAGTGATGAAGGAATTTTCACAGGTTATTCAATTTTCAGTAAATCCTATAGAGTTTTTAATAAAAGGACCAAGACTGTGGAAGAATATGTTCATATCAAATTTTATGATACAGATCCACATGATCTGAATACTTATTTATAAAACCTTAAGGATGATTTATCTTCTCTGAATTTAAATTTAAAAAAAACTGATTCTACTATGAAACAGTTAGAAAAATCATCCATTTCTAAGGAATTTGTAGAACTTATAGAACCCAAGCTTTTAGAAGAACCAAAAGTGAACAACCTTACTTTTTCTAGAGTTATTAGGACCCTTAAGTATTATCCTTTAGATATTGTAGTTGGAGACCTGGATAGAGGTACATAGACTAGATATTCTATTAGAAATCAGGTTGAATATAAAACATTATTATCTCAGCTAGAACCAAATAACATCAATGATTCAATCAATGATGAATTCTAGGTTATGGAAATGAAAGAAAAATTAAATAAATTTTAAATAAATAAATTATGAGAACTTTTTGATAGACCCAAGGACACCTTGAATGTAGGAACTAAATGGGTTTTTAGAAACAAGGTAGATGATTTAGGAATAATAGTAAAAAACAAGGATAGACTAGTTGCACAAGGTTATAGTCATGAAGAAGGAATAGACTATGAAGAGATTGTTTCACGTGTAGCTAGAATTGAATCCATTAGAATATTTCTAGCTTGTACAGATCATCTAGATTTCAAACTTTACTGAATTGATGTCAAGAGTGATTTATTAAATGGGTATATAGTTGAAGATGTTTTTTTAACAAACACCTAGATTTAAAAATCCCCATTTTCTAAATAGAGTTTTCAAACTAAAAAAATCTTTATATGGTTTGAAATAAGCCCCTAGATATTCGTATGATAGGTTCAACACTTTTATTATTTCAAAATGTTTTTTCAAAAGGTATAGTTCATCCTACCCTTTTTATAACACGAATTTACAAATATGTTTTATATGTACAAATTTAGATTAATGATATTGTTTTTGGATCTTCAAAAATTGATGTTTGTACTGATTTTTCTAAAATGATGAAAAATGAATTTGAAATGAGTTTAATAGGTGAAATCAAATTATTACTTGGTTATCATATTTTTCAAAATAAAGAAGGAATCATTTTAAATAAGAGTAAATATACAAAGGATATTTTAAAATGTTTTAACTTAGATTGTACTAAGAGTTGTGATACTTCTATGAGTACCACCTATAAATTAGACCTTGATGAAACTGAAAAACAAGTTGATCAAACTAGTTATAGATGTATGATTGGATGTATTCTCTATTTAACTACTAGCTGACCTGGTATTATGTTCAGCATGTTCATGTGTGCTTGTTTTCGAGAAAATCCAAAAGAGACACACTTGGTTGTTGTAAAAAGAATTTTCAAATACCTCAAATATATTAATAATTTAATATTGTTTTACCCAAGAGTGAAAGAATTTTATTTAGTTAGTTACTCTAATGATGATGTTGGTGGATGTAAGCTAGATTTAAAGGAACCTCTAGAACGTGTCACTTTTTTGGAAATTCTCTAGTTTTTTGGTGTAGTAAGAAGAAAAATTTTATTGCACTGTTTACTACCAAAGTTGAATATATAGAATTAGATAGCTATTGTGCACAAATTATGTGGATAAAACATGCATTAATAGAATATGGATATAAATTACAACATGTCCCTATAAATTGTGATGACATAAGTTCTATAAATATTTATAAGAATCCTGTATCACATTCTATAATAAAACATATTGATGTAAGAATTCAATTTTTGAGAGATCATTTTCAAAAAGAAGATATCACTCTTGAATACATTGGTAAAGAATATCATCTTGTTGATATATTCACTAAGACTTTTAATTATTAGAGAATTAATCACATCAAACATGGGTTAGGTATGATTAATTTTGGTTAAGTTTAATTTTTTGGGACTCACCATTGTTAATGTCTCACTATTGTGAATGTATCACTGTTGTGAATGTCTCACTATTGTGAATGTATCACCATTGCGAACTTCTCATTGTTGGAATTTTCACCATTGGAATTCTCACTGTTGGACTTATAACCATTGGTTTGTCTCACTATTGGAATGTTTTATGACTTTTTCATTTTATTTATATTTCACACTGTACATCTTGAACCACCGGTTTTTATTTCTTTTTTAGTTTTTTTTATGACTCGATTCAAATTTTTGTTCCATTTTTCAATTTTTATTTATGAATCCTTGAAATCCCAAATTATAATAAATGGGATATCTTTTTTAGTTTGAACGCACCTATTTTCTTATGCCTTTTTCTCTTGATCCATGTGATATCCTTCTCTCCCAACCTTTAGACCTTCCTTTCATCTTCATCCGAACCAACCGAGTCGGTCTGCATGGACAGAGTGAAGCATCCCTTGAAATCCTCCCTAGATGAGTTGAGTTCCACAAAGAAATGAAAAGGGGGTCTAGTTGCCAAGAAGAAGTTGAGCTACAGAATCATGAGATAGAAAAATGGGTTCTTGTACTATAAAATAAGTTTAATAAGAATGGTTAGTTTCAAGTAAATTGTTAGTACTCAAAGTAATTAAAGATTAAGGTTGGATGGAGTGGTTTTATTTGAATAAGATACCCTTTTATCCTAAGCTAGTTTTTGAATTCTACCATTATGTAAAGTTTGGTTTTGAAGAAGAATAATTAAACAGGGAAATAATCTGAGTTAAAGGTCACATAATAACTTTTTCTTCAAAATAGTTGGATGAGTGTTTGAAAGTTCCTCATGAGGGTGCTTTTAATGATTATCAAGGAACCATCCCAGATGATGGTGATAATTTTATTTATGAAGAATATATTTTTGAGTTAATAGGTGATGGAACTTTGAGAAGTCCATTTTTTTAGTGTTAGATAGAGAATGCAGATTTCTTTTCAAGTTTATACAGCACTTTATATTCTCAAGGAAGGGTGAATTTTCCACTCTAAGGTATCAAGATGTTTATTTTCTTTGTCTTATGAAAATATTATAAAAATAAATCTTTGAAAGTATCTTATACTTTATATGTTAGAAATGATCAATCCAACCTAAAGATCAAATTACCTTATTTATCCCAAAATTATTTCTACTATATTAAAATCTAAAAGGATTATTGATTAAAATGATGAGTCATCTATGGATTTTAGTGGATTTTGTATTACAAGGATAATATGTAAAAGGATTAAGTTTAGTTGGAACCCTTATAAAAAGTAGTGGGTAGCTGATAGTGAAAAATTATATGATGAGTTTAATCCTATGGATTATCCTACAACACCAATATATATTGTTGATCCTCATCTAGACCCTAATGAAATTGTTGAATATTCTGATGATAAGGATGAAGTTTCAGTTAGTGAAAAAGAAGAAGTGGAATATCCAGTAGATGAGGGTAGTGACCTTGGCCCATATATTAGTTCTCATACTATCACTTATAGAGCTCCTAGATCAACCATGACTCTACTAGAAAGAGAAAAGTTATTAAAAAGTGATGAGTAAGAGACTAAAGTCTCTGGAGAAGATCAGTTTAAAAGTAGTTTAAAAAGAGATGATGAAAACGGTGATGATGTTGATGGTGAAGAGGATAATAAATATGAGAATGGTAAAGGAAGTGGTGATGAAAATGTGAATGGAAATGAAGATGAAAATGATGTTCATAATGGAGATTCAGATCCTAATGGTTCTAATGGGAAAATTAGAGAGGAGTTTGATACTCCTTAAGATCTACTTGTTTCTATTGAAGGTTCTATTTCTAGATCAAAGGATAGACCTAATTTTATTATTTAAGTAGATCTTTCTGATAGAAAATAATTAGATGCATCTGTTGAGGGGGAGTAATCCCCAATTCATAATTTTTTTCTTCTTTTGACAATGTATCTGTTGTTGGTGATCAGACAAATTAATATCAATCTATTTTTTATCATATGAGAATTATTGCTTCTGTTGAGCAGTATGTGGCTGAATATATGGTAAATGGAATTTTTTTTAACAAAATGATGATGTTGATGATTTAGATAAGCCTTCAGTTTATGAGAATATGGTTGACACACCTTATGTTGAATAGATAATGGTTGAAACTTTTATTGGTGTACTTGTAGTAGTGGTATCTATAGTTTTTACTTCTTCAGTAGTTGAGATTATTGGAAATTATTTCTGATAGATGGATTGATCTCATGCTAGAGGAATGGGATTTATTTTATGAAAAGTTTGGCAGTTCACCAAATATTGGTGAACCTACCATTCAAAAAGAGAGAGTTCCTAAAGAATCGATGGTTAATCAGATTAATGTTGATGGTTTGTTAGAAATATTTTCTTTTGTGAGAGAACTTGTTCCTATTGTATAGCCTATTCCTGTTTATGTAGTCACCAAGAGTGACTTGGATGATTTCAGAGAAAATATCATTTCATATTTTTGTAAGTTTTTATGGAATCAAGCACCTATTCTTACTAATCTAAGTGAACAAGATACTGGATATCTATTTGAATTGGTGATCCACCATATTCAACCAATGATGATGCACCATATCCAAGAAGTAGTGATTGAGAATAGAAGGCTAGAAAATGAGTTTAATTCTTTAAAATCCACTATAGAAGGAATGTACTCTACTTTTGCAGCAAGTATGCATTCCCTTATTGAGATATTCGAACATCTTACATCAGTGGCATCTAGTTATAATACTCCTATAGCTATTTTTGATGTTTAATTTCTTAGGTATTTGATCAGAGAAGAGATTAGAGCTTCCTCTAGTAGTGTTTTAGGTGATTCTACTGCCTTACCTATGGAAAATTTGAATAATTTTGAACATGATAGTGATCATGTTTATAAGATGACCGAGGAGTATTCTAAGGATATGAAATCTGATCAAGAGACTATTACTAAGAAAATCAATTATTATCTCTCAAGGATCTATACTAATCATCCCATGGATACCAATTTCAAGTTTTTGGCTGAGAATTTGAGGATGCCTCCCATGACCCAAACTTTTAAATAACAAGTCAGCTAGTTGAATTTTTTTGACTCTATCATTGGAGAGGTTTATGGAAGAAAAGAAATAATTTTTTAATGAGGTGGTAAAATTATAATGGAATTCATACACCTTATGAAACCATTTCATCATGTACATAGTACTATTATTGTAGCTCAAGTAGTTTTCCCTGTTACTTCCCACCTGACACCTCCTGCAACTACCCTAGAGTACTTCCGGCCTGGAGTGTCCAGAGACCCTCTTTTACCTTTTTCAACTAAGTTCAACCAATTTTCTCTAAATCTTGGGTAGGTAGTAAAACACCTTCATCCAATCCTCATTTATGATCTGTGACCTCCTTTATCTATTATAGATTTTCCTTCATCTATCCATTTAGTACCCTCCACTACTCCTCTAGTTACTTCAACTTCAACTGTTGAACCCTATATCACTATTACTTCTACATCATCCAAGGACAAGGGAAAAGCATCGTTGGACCCTTCATCTAATCCTAAAGCTCATTGTTTGGACTTAGTGTATTTAATGGCATTGTTTTTATGTCACTTTTTCTTAACATTTGTTGGGATTTATTTTTTATTTGAATTTATTCATGGTTATTCTAATGATATTCTTAATCTATTTATATTACCTTTCCTATTTTATTCTTATTCCATTATTTTTTATATTTTCTTCTACATTTTTTGATAATCCCAAAAGGGGGATAAGATCTATAGAATTTATATGTTTACTTTGATATAATGTGTTTCTCTTTTTTCTTTGACTATTTCTTTATCTTTGATACCTTATGTCTAAACTATCATGTTTTTCCTTTGATTCCATGGATATAAAATTCCATGATTTGTGATCATCAAAAAGGGGGAGATTTTTTACCACCTTGTTTTAATGATCACCAAATCATGATTACTATGATAATTAATGAGTTTCATGTTTTCTATTATCATTTTATATTATGAGGAATATTAGAGAAATTTTCCAAAGTATGAGACACCGCCAAGAAGACACACCTAAAAAGAGAAGTCTCACTATCCCTGAGATATAAATTTTGAAAAAGTCTGAGACACTGCCAACGATGTCTCGCCATCACCTTAGGACACTGTCAAGGAAGTCACACTGCCAGCATGTATCATCGTTAGCCTAACACACCGCCAGACTAAAATACCACCAAGAAAGTGTCACCATTTTGAGGAAAAACTTCCAATGTCTCACTGCTGGACTCTGAGTCACTTCCGTAGTTAAACACCTCCAGTGTCACTAATTTAAAGATTCACTATAAAATCAAGACATTTCTATAATTGTCACAATTCTAAAGACTTGCTGCCACTATTCTTTTTCTTATTTATTTTGAATTAAATGTTTCTAATGAATACATTATCGAATTTAAGTACATTTATTATTTTAATGATTGTCTCTTAATTTCTTGAAAGAATGCATCGAATTATGCATCAGACCACCGAGTTTTTTTACTTAAATTGGGGTATTTTATTTAAATCCATTTTTAATAAAAAAATTTTGTGGGTACTCAGTTCACCTTCCTCTTGAGATAATCACTTCGACTAGAATTTTCAAAACAACAACATCCATATTTTCTTGGGATACCATTCATGATGTAGTCTAACCAACAAAGCCTCGTGTTTCTGCTCAAACAAAGGATCACTACTACAATAAAATATTCTTGTATAACCAAGATTTTAGATTGCCAATTTAAAGTGAAGTTCAATCCAGATAGTTATAACTCTGCATCAGATTCCCTTTCATGGAAGGACATATGAATGAAATATAATTGATTCGATCTACTCCAGTGTGGGAGGAATACATTAGTATAATATAGGGTGTATTAGATGATGAATACCTTAATAAGATTATTAATTCCATCCAAGCTAGTGAGTGTTCATACTTAGTATTTAGTTACACTCAAGGATATTTACAATATAATGGTCGATTATTAATTTTGGATTCCTCACCTTGGGTGTACAAATTGGTGGATGAGTTCCATAAAACTCCTTAGGGAGGACATTCAAGGTCCTATAAGATTTATAAAAATCTCACTGCCAACCTCTAAAGGGTGGTAATAAAGAAGTTGGTACTTGCCTATATACAGAAATGTATAGTCTTACAATATAACAAATATTAAACTTTTTATTTTAAAGGGATTCCCTAATAACTTCAAATTCCCCAGGCTGTATAGATGGATCATTCTATAGATTTTATTATATTTTTACCAAAATCAAGGGGTTATGAAGTGATTTTCATGGTTGTGTATAGACTATCAAAACATGCACATTTCATCCTTATAAGGAATCATTATATGAAAAAAGTGGTGGTTGAGGTTTTTATTTAGGCAATCATCCTTATTCATGGCCTCCCAAACTCAATTGTTAGTGATAGAGATCCCATTTTTATCATCCATTTATAGATAGAATTATTCAAGATTCAGGGTACCACACTAAAGTTAATCTCATCATACCACCCATAGATAGATGTCCAAACAAAGGTGATCATCTATTTTCTAGAAGAATGTTTGTATTGTTTTTTAGGGGAACAATCCAAGGTGTTTTCCTATTAGATACCATGGGATAAGTTCTTATACAACACCACTTGCAATGCCTCAATTAACACAAATCCTTTTGGAGTTGTTTGTAGAATAAAAATACCTATTGTTTTTAGTTTCCTTCCCCTGAAAACTAGGTTGGAATTTGTGGATAATGTTTTCTTAGATAATAATAAGGATTTAAATCAGATCAAGCTCCATCTAACATAATCCCAGGAGTACACATTGTAGAAGGTAGATAGTCACTGGCACAATATTTCCTTTTAGGTGGTAGATTGGTTAAATCTAAAGTATTACCACACAAATAAAATTCCCTCACCCATAAAATCAACTAGAAGTTTCTGCCCTATTTTTATAAACCATTTACCATTATTTATGAAATTATACAAGTGGAATATCATTTGGATCTACCACCATCATCCTATATAAAACCAATGTTTCATGTCTTCTATTTAAAAAATGGTAGGGAAATAGGAGGTATAGGACACACTTTCCATAGATCCGGATGGTGAATTAGCGAATTATACTACATAGGAAGAATTTATATTTAAGTGGTTCAATTTGAAACAGGGGGTGAAAAACCATGGTGACTAATCAAATTTCAAGTGTGTCCCATAGAAGATGATATGTGGGAAAATGAATTCATCCTTCGAAACCAATTTTCTACTTTTTATCTCTAGGAATATATTTATTCTCAAGGAATGTCAAGTAATAGAGTCTGAGATCTTCTTGGTGGTTGGAAGGTCTATTCTAGAAGGGGTAAAAATGTCTCACCAGGGGGGTTGTTAACTCATGTTGGGGGTGTTACATTGTTAAAATGGGAGGGTTGGAAAGAGAAGGAAGGCATGAATTAGTTTTCTCAGCTCAACCTTTGGATTGGACGGGGGAACCTGAGGGTATCCCAAGTATCCTCTCTCACTCTTACATTATTATTCTCCCTCATATGTAATTTTGGTACACACATCTATTTTTCATATAAATAAGTTCCCTCACTACTAAAAAAACTAAAATTAGTGATGTTTTTTTGTGTTAGAAATGTTTTAAAACATCGCTAATTGATTTTCCAATGTCTTAAAATGTCACTAATTGATTTACTATAACTTCTCAAAAACATTGGTAAATGAGGTGTCACTAAATTAGGGAAATTTATAAATGTCACCAAATTAGTGATGTTTATAAATGGTTCTAATTAGAGACACCTCATTTACCAATATTTTTGAGAAATTTCAATAAATCACACCCTATTTATCGATATTTCTAAAAAAACTTTGGTAATTTTTTTTGAAGATTAGAAATATTTTCAAGCATCACCAAGTTAGAGAAATTTGTAAATATCTCTAATCAGTGACACTTCATTTACTGATTTTGTTGACAAACATTGGTAAATCAGACCAAATTTACCGATATTTCCAAAATACGTTAGTAATTTTCTTTTTTGTAATTCATAATTTTTTTACAATAAAAAAACACATGGAGGAACCCCCTCCAATATGCCCCTACAACACGTCACCTAACCCCCACCACCCCCTCAATCTGGTACTACCCTCCAATATACATCGTGTACATACTATGCTCCCCCACACTCATGTGTGGAAATGCCCAGGCATGAGGGATCTACCTGACACCCACTCCCTCCCGTACACCTCTCATAAGTACGATGACCCACCACACTCCTGTGCACATGAAAGGGCTCCACCATAAGGCACCCACTGGGAATCGAATACAGGAACTCCGAGTAACCACTAAAAGATCAAACCAACTCAATTATTCTACTTTTGATTATAATATTGTATTATATATATATAATAGAATTCTGTATTTAAGAAAATTAATATTATATATACATTAATATATATATATATATATATTAATTTACATATATATTTATTATATATATATATATGTTTATATTTTAAATATATGTTAATATTATATATCTATTTATATTATATATATATATATATGTTTTTATTTTTTGTTTATATATATGTTTATATTACATACATGTGTGTGTGTTTATATTTTATATATATTTGTTTATATATATATATACATGTGTGTGTGTTTTTATATGTGTGGGTGTGGGTGTGTGTAAATATATATGTGTATGTATACATATATACAATTATAATTATATATATATATATAATTAGCCATATTTTAAAACACCGGTAAAATTGTCACTAAAATAACCACGTTTTCTTAAAAATGTGATGAAATTTAAAATATTTAATTGTATTATTATATATATATATACAAATAGATTTTATTATTTAAAATTTAATATTATATATATATATATTAATATTTATTTATTTATTTTATGTTTATATATGGAAAAATTGCAGGGCAAACCATTTATATTGAACAGAGAAAGATCTCCTTTTAAAGATTGGGAAAATGAGAACCCATAACAATGACCCATTGAGAACAAGAAAAACCAACGGGGCACAAAGGCCTTACATGGACCCAAACTCCAAAAAAGAAACAAACATCAAAATAAGAACCAACCAAGAGTTTTTTTGCTCCCTCTATCAGTACCTGCAACAGTGAAACCAGTCCAAGATGATGCGTCACCCCCCTTTCCAAGAAATGTGTTGTGCTGGAAACACAATAAAGGTAATTCACTCCTCCATCTAACACCAAAATGTAAGAAGAGGATAGGATGATAGATGCCAGCACACCTATCTCTCATGCAAGCCACCCACCAGAAAATGTAAGCGAGGAAATCACTACACTGTCAACCTGATGTAGTGCAAAACCAGAAAGAAAATGCCATGTAGAAACCAACAAAGTACCCATCTATATGAAGGACCGACAGTTGAATGATGGGTGTCAGCGCACCCATCCCTCTTTCGAGGCCACCCACCTGACGCTATCTGCAAGAAATAGACAAGCGTGCTAAATGCAAAGATACATTGGCCAATTCTCACAAGAACATCTGCATCTCATCCAGCCTTTAGATCCAAAGCAACAAAACAAAGTTGTGCAGAACCAGATGAAAACAAACAGAGAAGAAACAAAAGGCTTAGAAAAAATATCTGATAAAAGAAGTCACATCCGATGTCCAAAATCTCATTGCAATAAGAAGTGCACAACCCACGGCCTCCCCCACATGACTCAAAACCAAAATCCACCCTCCAAAGATCATAATTAAAGAATTTCATGGGAAACAGCTCAAACAATCCAAGCAATGTGCATCCAAGCTCGTTGTAAATTGGTCCTCCAAATCCAAATCCGCAACACCCTACAAACATTGATCTTCAGATAGCATCATTCGGATAAGGCATCATGAAGAGACAACCCAACAACCACACATTGCTACATGAACGAACGAAACCAATCAGTTTTGGGGAGGCACGGATCTGATAGTCATATCGAAACCATATGGGAATACAATGAAAACTACAAGAAATATTATATTTATATATATATATATATATGTTTATATTTTATGTTTATATTACATATATAGATATGTTTATATTATATATATGTGTGTGTGTGTGTGTGTGTTCATATTATATATATGTGTGTGTGTGTGTTTATATATATATGTGTATATATTTTATATATATTATATGTTTATATTAATATATGTGTGTGTGTGTGTGTGTTTATATGTGTGTATGTGTGTGTGTAAATATACATGTATATGTACACATATATATAATTATAATTATAAATATATATATATATATATATATAATTAGCCACATTTTAAAAAATTAGTAAAAATTTCACTAAAATAGCCATGTTTTCTTAAAAACGTGACTAAATTTAAAATATATTTGTGATTTTATATATAAATATATGTATACACACACACACACATATATATATATGTGTGTGTTTATATATTTATATATATGAGTATGTGTGTTTATATATATAAATATATATATGTATATCTTTTTATATATGTGTGTGTGTGTTTATATTATATATATACATTTATTTATTTATTTACATCAATTTGGGGAAATAATCTATATATATTTAGCGATGTTTGTGAGGAAACATCGTTAATTTGAAAATAGTGATTTAAAAAACGACACTAGAAACGTCACTAAATTCCAATTTTTTTTATAGCGCCTAAGGGGAATTGAGTTACAGACTCTTATCAAGAACCTATTTAATGGATGATCCAATCATGAGGTAGGGGGATCAATATTTTATTATTTTCTCTACTCGTCATGTTTTACAAATACAGACTTGTTTTTCTTGATTTATGGTTTTCTAATACATATCCTTGCAATTTTATTTATTATTATTATTATCAATTTCACATCATTGTTTCATGTTTTCATCATTATTGGTGAATCCATTCCTAAAAAATGGTAGTTGTATACTTGCACTGGCCACAAATTTTCCTGACCACAACTACTCTCAATTTACCCCTATTTCATCATGTGTTCACCACTAGCTTTTGAAATGGCCATGTGTTTGATAATTCTTGTCCTAAATCAGGGAACACATGAAATATGGGTATGCTATTAATATATTGGTTTATAGAAGTAGAGATTAAGGTGGAAGGAATCAAGGATGGGTGATAGAAGATCATTAAGGGATAGGTAGCATGGGACTTTTGGGGAAGTGATGTGCAGAGATTCCAAGATTGTGTTTGAACCATTAAAAATCATTTTTCTGATGAATTAAGGTTGATAATTGACCATTGAAGGTATGATGGTAATGGATGAGTCTTTTGGTAGTTATTTGGGAATGATCAGAGGAGATAACATTGATAGAGTGGTGATTCTAGTAATTATGTAAAATATAGGTTTAGAGACATGATAATGTTGTGAAGGGTTTGTTAAGGTGTGGTTTGGATGTTAAGGTTTTTTCATGGGGTGGTTTGTATATCATGGTGCGCACCATAGAACATGGGAGTTAGGTGATGTTCTTTCTCAATGTGAGAGTTCAGTCAAGGCATGGAGGGTTCCATTATGATTTGAATGGATTTTATGAAAATTTTCATTAAAGAAGAACCGTATTTGTTGAATAACCCATGGTCACTACATGAAGATCCCTAGTCATGGTGTGAAGAACATTGGTCAATGTGTGATAAGACATTATACCAGCATGAAATAACTTTGTTCTGATATGAAGAACCTTGGTCATGATGTGAGGAGACTTGGTCATAGTGTAAGTATCTTCTATCATGACATGAAATGTTTTTGGATAGATATTATAATGACCCTAGACTTTTACACATATTATTAAATAATTTTAAGCATAAATATCCTTTAAATAAAAACCAAGGATTGAAAAATGTGGTTCCTTTGTAAGGAAAGGTACATAATTAGAAAACATGAAACTAGAATAAAACATCATATTATTAATATCCATAATGATCTCCTAACTCCCTTTGAGCTCATATAACTACATTGGATAACTTGGGGAATATATAGACAAAAGGAATGAACTAAAATTCCCAATAAGGGAATAAGCATGGTAATAAATCATAAACATGATTTAAAAGACATAACATGGTAAAATTAAACTCAAGGATCATGAATAAACACATTCACCCATAAAACATAGAAGATATAATCATATGGTCATGGAAATATTGAAATGTAGAAGGAACATATAACATGACATAAACATGATTCAAGTCTAACTACCAAGGTTATATTACATGGTGGACAAAGTCCCATAATGGATTTGGTTTACTCCCTAATCCCATACATAACATATCATTATACTAAAAAATACCCAATTAATTGAATCACTATGTAGGATCATTAATCATTATAGGTTCGTGCACATGTGTTCCACATTAAGAACCATGCATAAAAAATACACATAAGTGTTACCCATGGAAATAAATGGGTATCATAATCATGTCAAAGTGCATAACCAAGGGGAGTATAATAATGGTATCCATGAAATAAGGGATTTAAATCATTATTTTACATTCATAAAGGAAAAATAATAATATATCATGAATAATGATGTCCAAATGAATTGGAAACAAGAAAGAGAGTGGTTAGATGCCATTAGAAATGTCCCACTTAAGTGTGGTTTTAGGAAAAAGAATAAATAGTATTTAAATAGAATAAAGGAATAATTGTTCTAATAAAACCATAAATTAACTAAGATATATTTTCATGATAAAAATAGTGATTTTATAAAAATATTGGTGGCTTAAATAATTTTATAGATTATACTTGAAAATGGGTAAGAAATGAAGAAGTTCTCTTTAATCAGGTTCACTTATCAGGAGGAATTGAGAAGGGGTCCTTTTAAAAAATGTATTTACCCATAAAAGGAATATAAAATGAGATAGATACATATGTGTAGAAAATTTCCATACAATTTAGGAGAATTATATAATAATAATGAATAATTAAATTGGGGTAAAGTGAGAGAAAGCTTAACCTAGAGGAAAAAATGGAGGTTCTGCGAGATCCCTTACCTTATGTCCAAAAGTGTTCTTCACTTTCACTTAATGTCCTGAATAATCAAATTAAATTATTTAATTAATAAAATAATAACCAATTATACAAGTATTCATTTTATTATAATTTTATTATGTGCATTTATGTGCATTTTTATGAGTTATAAGGTTTAATTTTTTCATTCTGGGAGTATTTGTTTCATGGTTTCATGGTCAATTTACTTGTGTATAATTTTGGGAGTTCTTTTAAAATGGGAATAATTATCCACAAGTGAAATTATATGGTATTAATTCACTTACATAAGTTTAATTGGTCCCATATATCATGTTTTCTGATATGATGATGATTCATTTGATAAAATGTAAATGATAAATGTTTAGTTTACTTTGGTGGTTTTTTTATCACCACAAACTAGCTTTGTTTTATTTAATATTATGTATATATATTAGTTCTATAATATGAAACAAGTTATAATATAAATTTTAAAATATATTTTAACCATAATAATGGTGTTATGAATAGCCTTGAAGATGGTAATGGATAATGAAATCTCATCATCTATGAAGGCGGTGAAATGACATATCACGGACGATGTTTTCATTTTTAGAATAAAAGGAGAAGTGAAGAGATTTGATGATGTAAATTCAATTAAAAAAATAAAATTATAGTATATACATGATACCAGAGTTATCATTCCTCTTTGGATATGGGATGATAGGAGAGGATAATAAGATAAAATAATTTAAAAGAAAAGGATTGGCGATTTTGCCTCTTAAGTGTTGTCTCCTTAAGAACCACCATAAGACACTTTGGTTTGATATTTTGTTGATACCATAAGATCTCATACTTGGGGAATAGGATTGGGAAAGTAATTGGTCAAAATATTTACAATCTATAATTCTTACATGGTGTGAGGATAAGGTGTGCTGAGAGGTGGTATTTATAGGGGAAAGAGAGGGGTGTTTTGATTATTATATTCATTAGTTTATTATTTTGGCTCAAGACTATAAATAATGTTGATTACTATGACTATATATAGTAAATAGTTCATGAGAGTTCAAACCAATGGGTTATTTCATCATGATTACATCATCTATGACTTAAAAATTCATGTTTTTATCTTATAATGTAAATCACTGAATTTAACTATACACAAAAAATTCAACTATTTTAGAAGAATACCAAAAATTCACCCTTAAAATTTTTCAATGTGTAGATTTAAAAAATGGAATCCATTTTACACTACTAGAAAACAAGGCTATAGCCACGGTTTTAAACAAAACCGTGGCTATAGGGTTCAATTTCAAAGGCTATAGCTACAATTTAGTGAAATTGTGGCTATATGTTTTTTTTCAAAATCTATAGCCATGGTTTCACCCAAACTGTGGCCATAGGGTCTTTTTCAAAGGGTTATAGCCACATTTTGGTTAAACCATGGCTATAGGGTCTTTTTCAAAGGTTTATAGCCACATTTTGGTTAAACCGTGGCTAGTTGGTATATAGCCACGGTTTTGGTAAAACCGTGGATATAGGGTATTTTTTTCATGAACTATAGCCACGGTTCATCAAAACCGTGGCTATAGATCTCCCTCCCTTGCGCGGGAAAAAAATTAACTCGTGAAAAAATAGCGGGAAGATTTATAGCCACAGTTTACATGCTATAGCCACGGTTTTTAATAATATATTTAACAATATATATATATCCTCAAAGATGTCTGTGGAGTAGTGGAAAGGTGCTTGGCCTACATAGCGAAGGTACAGAGATCGAATCTCGATGGGAAAAAATTAATTTTGGGCTATAGCCACGGTTTTATTGGGCTATAGCCACGGTTATAAATCGTGGCTATAACCCTATTACCACGGGGGACAACCGTGGCTATAGCCCAACTGCCACGATGGACAGATATGGGGGTTATAACCATGGTTTAGTGAAACTGTGGCAATAGGGTTATAGCCACGGTTTAAAATCGTGGCTATAGCTTTTAGCTATAGCCACGCCAATAGGTGCCACGGCTAGCTGGAACCGTGGCTATAGGTTATAGCCACAGTTTTGACCCCTATAGCCACGTTTTTTACCATGGCTATAGCCCAATTTTCAAGTAGTGTTATGAAAATAATTTTCTAAATATTATAAATTTATTTTTTAAATAAAATCATCATTTATATGAAAAATATTGATTTTAATATAATAATTGATTTTATGACCCTTTGAAAATTAATTAAGGTCTCATAAAATTATTTTATGATTATAATAAAAGATCATATTAATTTATGAATCTATTTTATGAGAATAATTTTTCTTTTAAATCATTATATTAATTATAAAATTATAAATAAACATTTACGTTTTACAAAAATATCACCACTTAATTTATCATTTTTAAAATATTTATTTACTTATACCATGATATAATTATATCATATTTTAATTTATAAAATACATAAATTTTATTTATACTTTCATTGGTTTGGTTACTATCTTAATTTCTATATTACTATTCCTAACTGTCAGATTACTATTCCAATGGTCAGGTTATTATTCCAATGGTATAAGTTACTTAATTTCTATAAATACCTATTATTTCATTCATTATTTATCAAGTTCCATTTTATATCAAGATTATTTATTGTCATTTTAAAAATGAATATTATATTATTAACATTATGTTTTATTTCTGTAGTTTTGTTAATGAGTGCAGTCATTCTAGTGGATTGATCATATCCAAATTTTCCCATTCTTATTATCTTATTTTCTCTTTATTATTCCATTTTAATATTTGGAATTATTATTGTTTTATTTGATGACTAGTGTATACTATTTTTTTATTGGGTTCTCAATGTCATGTATCATCTTTATGACATAATTATAAGAAGGAAAATTGTATATATAAAATTATGGTTCGTTACATTCTTCCCCCCTTAAGAAATTTCTTCCTAGAAATTTCATTTTACATAATGAGGTGAAAACATGTGAGGTTACTTATCCTTCATCGCTTTCTTCGGTTCCCATGTTGCCTCTTCATACTTATGGTTCCGCAATAGTACTTTGACAAAGTGAGTGGTCTTATTGCGTAGAACTTTATCTCTATAGTCCAAGATGTTCAATGATTATTCCTTGTAGGAGAGATCAATTTCCAATTATACCACCTATAAGTATATTATATGTGAGGGATCTAGTATGTACTTTCTCAAGAGGGATACATAGAATACATCAAGTACTTGAGACCTGGTTGGTGGAAGTTCTAGTCAATAAGCCACAAATCTGACATGATCAAGAATCTTATAGGGAATGATGTACCGGGGACTTATCTTTACTTTATTCCCAAATTTCATGACTCTTTTCCATAGATATATATATAGGAATACCTTGTCACCAACCTCAAACTCTACAGTCCATCAATGATTATCGGCATAGCTCTTATGTCGAATTTGGGCATCCCTAATGTGTTGTTGTATGGTATTCACCTTTTCTACCATTTACTCAACCATTTTAGGTCCTAGCAGCTTATGTTCTCTAACTCCATCCCAGAATGTAGGTGTTCTATATTTCTTATCATTAAGGGCTTTATATGGATCCATTTTGATGATTTTTTGAAAACTATTGTTGTAAGAGAACTTGACTATTGGAAGATATTGATTCAATACTCCTTTGAAGTCCATTGATCATGCTATCAACATGTCTTCTAGTGTCTGAATAGTATTCTCAGATTGGCCATTAGTTTGGGGTGATAAGTTTTACTAAATTTTATCTCAGTGTTTAGATAATGTTGGATACTATTCTAGAATTTGGAGGTAAATCTCATATCATGATAGGATATAATCGATAATGGTACCCCATTCAACCTCACCACTTATATGAGGTATATACATGCGAGTTAGTTGTGTGAAGAGTCCTATCTAATCACAATATAGTGAGTAATATTTTTAAGATGATCTAAAATGACCCATATATCATTATTTCCTATAGATGTATTTGGAAGTCTGGTTACAAAGTTCATAGTGATGTTTTCTCATTTCCATGTAGGTATGGGTAATGGTTGCATCACCCCCTTATAATTTTTCCTTTCAGCCTTCACTTGATAACATACCAGATAATTTGATTTATATTTAGTGATATCCTTCTTTATATTGTACCACAAATAATGCTCTCAGAGATCTCGATATATCTTTGTGCTCCTTGGGTGAATAGAGAAGGATGTTCTATGTGAATCATTCAAATAATATTTCTTTATCTAAGGATTTGATGGTACACATAGTCATGGACCAAACCTTATGACTCCTTCCACACCAATCTTGAATTTTGAGGATTTCCCATTTTTGATAGCTTCCACATTCTTTTTAATTTCCACACCATCTCTTTGAGCATCCTATATTTTCACTATAAGGGATGGTTGAGAAATAATTTGATAAATTAAGGATTATGTTCCTTACTTTATAATTCCCATGACCATACATTGAATGTTTAAGAATATTGGATCGTTATCAATTATTATCATTTATAAATTTACAATATACTTTCTACTTATAGAATCTTCCACTCTATTTTCTTTACTAGGATGGTAGTGGATTGATCAGTCATAATCCTTGATGAGTTATGACCATATTCTTTGGTGCATATTAATATCCTTCTATGTGAATATATATTTGAGGCTCTTAAGATTAATATATATCTCAAACTTCTCCCCATAGAGATAATGCTGCTAAATTTTCAACATGAAGATCACAACCAATAACTCTAGATAATGTGTGGGATAGTTTTTATAATAAAATTTAAGCTGCCTCAAGTCATGGGATATTACTTTATCATTTTTCATAACTACACATATTAATCCCTTCTTTGAATCATAATTGTATATCACAAAGTGTTCTCCACTTGTGGGAATTTTAAGCACTAGTGTAGTGATAAGCCTCTTTTTAAACTCTTTGAAGTAGTCTTCATATTCACTGGTCTGGAAAATATTTACTCCCTTCCGAGTTAGCTTGTTTAATGGGTTTGAAAATCGAAATAAGTTCCTCAAAAATCATCGATAATACCTAGTTAGACCACGGAAACTATAGATCTATATTATAGATGTTGGTGTGGTCCACTCCTCAATTGACTTTGTTTTATAAGGGTCTATATATATCCATTTACTAGTGATAACATTGCCTAAGAATGATACTTCCTCCAACCATAACTCAAATTTATTATATTTGCATACATTTTATCCTTTCGCAAAGTCTTTAGCACAATATTCAAATTCACCTCATGCTCCTCCTTGCTCTTGGAGTATATCCAAATATCCTCTATAAATACTATAAAAAAAATTAGAGGTAATATCAAAATAATATGTTCATTAAGTCCATGAAAATTGCTGGATCATTAGTGAATTTGAAAATAATTATTATGAAGTCATATTTTACATATCTAATTCAAAAGTAAACATTGGGAATATATTTTATATTCACTTTTAATTGGTGATATCTCTACTGAAGGTCCACTTCAGAGAAATACTTGGACCAATATAGCTGTTCAAAAAATTCATCTATCCATGGTATAGGATACTTGTTCTTTATCATGGTTTTTTTGAGCTCAAGATAATTAATGTAGATGTGTATTGATCCATCCTTCTTCTTGATGAAGATGACTAGTGCACCCCATGGTAAAGCACTTATGAATATAAAACCCTCATCCAGATTTTATTATAACTACTTATTTAGTTCTTCCAACTCAATAGTGGCTATATTGTAAGGAGTCTTTGATATGGTTATAGATATAGGTATAAGATAAATTGAGAACTCAACCTCTCAGTCCTGAGGAAAACCAAGAAATTATTTAGGGAACACATCTATGTAGTCCCTCACAATGGGAATGTATTAAATCATGATCCTCTTCTTTGACTTAATCATTTGAGATGTATATTTTTTCTCATAAGGAAATAATATCCACAATTGATATGATGATTCTAAAATAGATTCATCCTCCCCCTTACACTTGTAAAAATTTAGGGGATGCCTTAGGATGTGAAGAGTGGTCTCCCTTTACTGAAAGTTTATGTTGGAATTTTATAAATATAGCCAATCCATACCCAATATATCATCAAAATCCACCGAAGGAAGTAAGATGAGATTTATTGGAAGGTTTAGTCCACAAACATTAAACAGGGAGGATTTATATAGTTTAGATGCAATAATTACCCTATTCGAAGTTCTAATAGATAACAAAACTTTCATATTTTGTGGTGGTGATTGAATAGTTCTACTAAACTTGTAAGATATTAAAGAATATGTATAACTAGAATCAAATAGTACATTTTCTATTTTTGAATGAATGACATGTGCACTTATCACCACATCATTGTTGAGCTCCACCTCAACAGTAGTGATAGAATATTCCCTTCCTTTCTACCTTGAAGGTTGTTGTTGTTGATTGTCTCTAAAAACCCTTGGCTTAGGGCATTGGATCATATAATTACCATGTTCATTATAGTTGAAACATTGCACTTTAGGATGAGTGTTTATCTGAACCTTCTTTTCCACATCCTCATTAATGGGATTATTTATTTCACTTCATTATTTATTATCTTGGTGACCCTCTTTTCCACACTTGAAGCACCTTCTGGTTCCCTTTAGGTAGTTTTCAGAATACTTATTCCCACACTTTTTACAAGTGGGATGCTGAGTTTTCTTTACACCATAATATTTTTTTTGTTGGGACTCTTGAAGATAATTCCACCTTACATTTCTTATCACCAGTCCCACATGACCGCTGAGAATCATTGATCCCCATCTCTACTTTAAGGGAACAATAAACAATATCTTCATAATTTTTAAATTCTTTAATTTATAATTCTTTTTTTAGACTTAGTTTCAACACACTAAAGAATTTCCCCACCTTGTTTTTAGTTCTGATGAAAAATTTGGAAGAATATTTTGAAATCCTTGTGAATTTTACCTCATATTCTTTGATAAATATTATTCCTTTTTCTTCAAACTGATGAAATCCATCTCCATCTTAAGTTGGATATTTTGGGGAAAATATTTATTGAAAAATATTTTCTTGAATTAATTCTATTTCAAGGAATCATTTTAATTCATAAACTCTATGTTTTTTTATCAATGTACACCATTGATCATCTTCCATATCAAAATAATAGACCACTAGTATGACTTTATATTCTTATGATCATGGATGGATAAAGAATATATTCTCAATGGAGTTAATCCATTGTTCTTCAATGAGGGGATAGAAGATCCACTAAACATTAGAGGATTTTTTCATATAAAATATTTGACCAAAAAATTATCTTTATTAGGAGAAGGAGGGTATTACCCATGATTCAAGTTATTATTCATAACTTGAGCCAGTTGTGCTAGTACTATCACAAAGTTCTAAGCTCCCATTCCCATCATATTTTTCATCTCATTAGGGAAATCATCGCATTGACTATCACATTGATTTTTGGCACGAGTTCTCATTTTTCTTTCCATTAAATAAGAAAAATAAATAAAATATAATTAGGGGATTGATTACTTAGATAATGAGCATATAAAAAAGAAACTAAGAACATATAAGGAATAAAATATAACTTATATCCTAACTTATGATTCTTTAAGTTTCAACATAGCTTATTCAGGGTGATATAATTATCCCAGGGGTTCTTGATAAATATTTCTATTCATAATCCCCAAAAATAACTAAACCAATATTTGATACCAACTATTGCGACCCTATTCTTTTACACATATTATTACAATATTTTAAGCATAAATATCATTTAAATACAAATCAAGGATAAAAAAGACTAGTGTATTTGGATGACTAGGTACATAATTAGAAAACATGAAACTAGAATAAAACATAATATTATTAATCTCTACAATAAGATCCTAACTCCCTTTGAGCTCCTATAAATGTAGAGGATAACCTAAGAAATATAGAGACATAAGGAATGAGCTAAAAATCCTATTAAGGGAATAATAATGGAAATAAATCATAGAACATGAGTTAAAAGGTATAACATGATAACATAAAATCCATGGATTATGAATAAGCATATGGAAGCATAACATATAGTACATATAATAATATGATCATGGAAATATTGAAATGTGGAAGCAATATATAACATGACATAAACATGAGTCAAGGATAACTTCCAAGACTATATCACGTGGTGGACAAAGCCCCCTAATGGATTAGGTTTACTCTATAATCCCATACATAACATTTCATGAGACTAAAAATTACCAAATACATTGGATCTTTATCTGGTCACACCCATAATAAAATGTTCATGCATATGTTTTCCACATAAATAATCATTTATAAAAAAAATACACATAAGGGTTACCCATGTAAAGAAATGTGTATCATAATCATGTCATAAGGCATAACCAAGTGGCATATAACAATAGTATCCATAAAAGAAGGAATTTAAATAATTTTTGGTCATTAATAAAGGAAACATAAGAATAGATCATGAATAATGATGTCCATCCTATTTGGAAACAAGAAAGAGAGTGGTTTGATATCATTAGAAATGTCCTGCTTAAGTGTGGTTTTAGGGAAATGAATAAAGAGTCTTTAAATAGAATAAGTGTATAATTATTTGTATAAAACCAGAAATGAAATAAGGTAGATTTTCATGATAAAAATAGTTATTTTATAAAAATATCAATGGATTAAAATATTTTATGTAGTGTACTTGAATATGGGTAATAAATGGGTAAATTCTCTTTAATTAGGCTCACTTATGAGGAGGAATTGAAAAGGGAACCTTTTAAAAAATATATTCACCCATCAAATAAATATGAAATGACATAGTTAATTTTTTGTGGAACATTTAAAAATAATTTAAGAGAATTATATAATAATAATTAATAATTATATTGGGTAAAAGTTAAATAAAATGTAACCTAAAGGAAAAAATGGAGGTTTGGAGAGATCTCTAACCTTATGTCTGAAAGCATTTTTTACTTGCACTTAATGTCATGGATAATAAAATTAAATTAATTAATTACTTAATTTATAAAATCTTATACATGAATTTTATTTTTAATAATTTTATTAAGTTTATTTATGGTCATATTTATGAGTTATAAAGTTTAATTTTTTCATTCTGGGAGTGTTCATTTTAGGGTTTCATGGTCGGTTTACTTATGTATAATTATGGGAGTTCTTGTATAATGGTAGTAAATCTCTAGAAGTGAAATTAGATGGTATTAATTAACTTAAATAATTTTAAATGGTCCCATATATCATTTTTTCAGATATTAGAATTATTCATTTGATAAAACATTAACGATAAATGTTTAGTTTATTTTGGTGGATTTTTTATCGTCGCGAACTAGTTTTGTTTTATTTAATATTATATTTATATATTAGTTATAGAATATGAAAAAGTTATAATATACATTTTAAAATCTTTTTTAACCATGATAACTGTTTTTTGGACAACATTTATGGCGGTAATGGAAAACGAAAACTAATCATCCATGAAGACGGTGAACCGACATATCATGGATAATGTTTTCATTTTTAGAAAAAAAAAAGGAGATTAGAAAAGATTTTATGATGGATATTAAATTAACATAATAAGATTAATATATATATATATATGATATTGTAGTTATCATAACTCTTTTTACAAGTTGGTTGAGGAGAGGATAAGAAAATAAAATAAATTAAAAGAGAGGGATTGAGGATTTTACCTCTTGAGTGTTGTCTCCTTGAGAACCACCTTAAGAAACTTGGGTTTGGTAATTTGTTTAGACCAAAAGCTCTTTAACATGGGGAAGGATATTTTTAAGGGAATTGGGTAGAATATTCTCAAGATACATGGATTAGAATATGTGAGGAGAAGGGGTAGTGAGGGTGGTATTTATAGGGGGAGAGGGGTGTTTTTTATTATTATATTCAATAGTTTATTATTTTGGATCAATAATATCAATAGTGTTGATTATTATGACTAAATACTATAAATATTTTAGGATAATTAAATCCAATTTTTTCTTACATCATGGTCACACCATCAGTGAATAAAAAATTCTTGTATTTAGCTTATAATGTAAATTACTATATTTCATTATTCATAAAAAATTCAAATATTTTAGAAAAATCCCAAAAATTCACCCTAAATATTTTTCGATGTGCAGATTTCAAAAATGTAATCCATATTATGAAATTATTTTATAAATATTATAAATTTAATTTTTAAATAAAATCATCATTTATTCGAAAAACATCGATTTTAATATTATAATCGATTTTAGGACCCTTTGAAAAAATAATTAAGGTCTCATAAAATTATCTTATAATTAAAATAAAAAATAATATTAATTTATGAAACTATTTTATGAAAATAAATTTTATTTTAAATCATTATATTAATTTTAAAATTATATATAAACATTTACATTTTACAAAAATGCCAACACTTAATTTATTATTTTTAAAACATTTATTTACTTATACCATGATAAAATTATATAATATTTTCATTTATAAAATACATATATTTTATTTATAATTTCATAGGTTAGGTTACTTTTATAATGGTCATATTACTATTCCAAATGGTTATATTACTATTTCAATGGTCAGGTTACTATTCCAACGATATTGGTTTCTTAATTCCTATAAATACCTCTTATTTCATTCATTATTCATTCACTTATATTTTATCTCATGGTTATTTATTTCCATTTTAAAGTGAATATTATATTATTAATATTATGTTTTATTTCTATAGCTTTGTTCATGAGTATGGTCATTCTAGTGGATCAAGAAAATCCAAATTTTCTCATTCTTATTATCTTATTTTCTATTTATTATGTTGTTGTAATATTTTTCATTCTTATTGGTTTATTTGATAACTAATGTATAATGTTTTTTTATTGGATTCTCTATGTTATTTATGATCTTTATGACATAATTATAAGAAGAAAAATTTTATTGATAAAATTATTAGTCATTATAGATATCACATACCATATACACCATTTTTTAAGCCTTAGTGGATATATCATACCACATTGATCAGGAATTTGATTAGAGATCGCAGGTAGTCTATCTTGAGTACATTTTAACCTAGAAAATAATGGTTCTCTTATCATTGGAATCCTAGGTGATAAGCAAGGTGATACGAGTATCTAAGACTCCTTATCTCTAAAGGTGTGATTGTACAGATCCATCATAATGATAAAATAATCCATGGGATTAGGTACTCCCTCATTAGTTATGCGTTACTCAGTGAGGTGTGAGTTCCCCATATTTTTTATAGAGTTTTAACTTTTTTAGATGGTGTGTGATTCTCAGAGTATGAGGAGTATATTTATAGATTCATATCCCCATTTTTCTACTTTATGCTACTAGAGGTGTGTTTCTTCTATATATGGAGGTTTTTCCTCCCTCATATGTGGTGTGACACTTTACGAGACACATTTCCTCCACTATAATTCCTAAGATGAGATGTGGTTTTCTTAGTTTAGGTAGTTAAAATTCTTGGGGATTCTTATTGGTCCTCTTGTAGTTGGGCTATGAAGAGTGATAATATCTTATATCATGGTTTCTATCCTTTAAAGAATATAAGGGTTTTTATAGCTCATTAATTCCTTATTTCATAGTGGTTTTGATCTAACTAGTTTCCTTATTGTATCTTCTTTGTTTTTGGGGAATTTATTACTGGTTATGTATATACTCACTCATGGGTGGTAATCTTCACCCACACATGTCGTGCCATATGTAGATGATTTATAGTTCAATGAAAACCTTGGTGGACATAGTATTCATGGATCTTAGTGATACCAAGATGTGGTAGTAGTGGCCAATGTTCATGTCTAGAGTTATCTCATTACATGTACCTCTTTAACTTAGTTTTTCAGTTTTTCTTTTTCCTGTTTTAATTTCAGGAATTTATCTTACCCATTTTTTCATTAAGGATTGTGTATTTTTTTCTTCTTTATGTATTTCTAATGGGTATGTATATGCTCACTCATGGATGAGAATCTTCACCCACACGTGTAATGCCTTATAGAGATGATTGAAATTTCAATTAAGACCTTGGTGGACATAGTGTTCATAGATATTAGTGATACCGTGAGTTAGTAGTAGCGATCAATGTTCATTTCTATATTTATCTCATTAATGGTACCTATTTATCTTATTTGTTTCAGTTTTTTTACTATTTGAATATTGGGAATTTATCTTGCCCATTTTACATTAAGGATTTAATATTTTTTTATTCTTTGTGGATCTTATCATTTTTCTCATGCATAACATATTATAGTTAGTTTAATTTTTTTATTCTACATTGTTATGTTCATTGTGGAGGTATGTGTTGTGTACAAGTGCATTAGGTTATGGCCTCCCATTATGTGTGATATGCATATCTGGTGCTAGTCACCAGCCTATGACCCATTAGAGGTTGAAGTTTTCAAAAGGATTTGTTAATATGGATTTGAATTTTTTTTCAATTACACATATTTAAATTAAATGTGTAATAATTGAGATGCTACCAACATAAATGGAAAAAATAGAAGTTGTGATACTTATAATTGGAACATCAGGCAAGATGGTTTCAAGTAGAAACCCTTGAATGTGATGATAATCTATGAAATGATTATTAATTTATAAGAAAATTATTGATGGATAAGACATTGTCTGTAATAGTTTGGAATATTATTTATGTTTATTTTTGAGTTGTTGATTAATGGGTTAATTAAATAATTAAATTAAGAAATAAATAATGTAGGATGAAGGTATAGAGAATCCATATATAGAGACCTATACATGCACACTACTATATCAGGTGAAAAAGAAAACTTGGATAGTGTAATGAGTTGATTTTAAGTGATTGAGAAAAACTCTGAGTGAGTTTAAAATATTTTGAATTTATTTGAGTAAAGTTTGATAATTATATGCTGCTAGAGCTAGAAATTCATAAGTCTTTGAAATCTCATAAGGATTTTTCTAATATATAAAAATGAAGAATTTTGAAACTCTCCATATGGGTGTAAGGATTTAAAGTGAGTTTTTGAGACTTTTTAAGCTGTTTATAAGACTTTGATGAATCACATAATAGTTTGTTTCTATGTGTAATACTTTGAGTTTCCCATAAGAAGGATTCATTATCTAATATAATACATTGTCTAAGGATGAAAATTCAAAAATACATGAGGATTTTAGTGATCCTGTAAGACTTACAATGTTGTATGTGATTTTATAATGTATAAAAATTTGGTGAAGTGAGGAGTGCACTGAGTCATGTATGAATTGAAACGAGCCACATGATACTTATAGAAGGAATTTATAAGAATTTTAATCCAATGAGTGATCCTTTATTTTTAAATATAAGACATTATTGTTTAAAAAAATATGTGATTTTTTAAGATTTATTATGTCTTATGAAATGTTAGGATATATCTACAATTTAATATTTATATGAAAATAATATTATTTGATTCTTTTGAATTGTGCTTCAGGGGTTTAAACATCATGGTTGTCCAAGTGATTCATAATTCAAGCAGTGTATAAAGTGTCAAAACAAATGTGATATTGAGATGTTAAGATGTATTTTTACCATGATATAATGATCCATTCCATGTTAATCAATTCATGAAAATCTCCATGACAACATAGAATAATTTTAAAATCCCATGGATTTTGTGGATCTTTTAAGAAGGGAAAAAACATGAGTCTCATAGAGATTAAAGAGGGGATATTTGACTTAGACTTTTGTGAGATCGAGATGAGAATTCAAAATGGGAAAATATCTTCGATATTTGAATTAGAAGTTCACTAGATAATCATTATTTTTAGGATTTTATATATATTTAATAAAGGAAATAATATTCATGATATTCTATGAATGTAAACGCTATGCAATGATGAGAATAAAGTAGTTTGAGAATTTAGAATATTAAGATACTAATACACTATTGTATTGATGTGATAAGAAGAATAATTTAGTCGATATATTTTCATGAAGATGGAGATATGTTGATCCCACATGTTCAAAAAGTGAGATTCAACAGGAAGTCATGAGAAGGAAGATCAATTTCGAGTGGTGTAGAAGAAACCAGGTGAAGAAAGAAGATATTTCTTATTTTTCATAAATAGTTTGTAGTGGATAGTGGGATGATTCATTTTTTAGAGGGACTCTAGAAATATAAGTATTTTGGGACTCTATGTTGATGGGTTCGGGGATATCCATGGCACAACCACTTGGATATATATTAGAGAATTTATGATTTGGGTGACTAACCAATCATGAAATGTAGTGGAATTTTAAATATGAACCATATAAATACTTATGTGTTTTTAATTCCTTATTTTTTTATATATGAGGTAAGGGGGAGATTATTTTGAGTGGATCAGGATCTTAACTGATTATAGAGTTTTAATTAACAGGGTAAATTTGTAAAAATAGACTATTTATACCCCCCCTCAGGGATCTAACCTGATCTAGGATCTATAGAGGTTGTCTTGGGGGGCATAGATTACCGCCCCATGAGGGGTATTAGTGGGTTAGGTTATTTCAATCTACTAATACCAAAAAAAATATTATTCATCTTAAATAGTCTATTATGATTCACAAGCCAAATAATGAAGTCATGTTTTAGGGTGACAAACCAACCTTAACAAATAAAGGACCACCAAACTCTAGGAGAAGGGGGAGAGGGAAAGAAACATGATAGGGGAGGTGAAAGGGGAACTTAATTACATGAGTCTATTTTTTATTTACGTTTATAATGCTCTGAGATAGAAAATGGACTGACAAAGTGGTCAAAGGAGGTTGGAAGGAGAGTTTGAAAAAAAATTGTAAATGAGATTCATAACAAGTAACATAGGATCCTTGGGATATTAGTGGGGTATAATTGAGTGTTTTATTCACCATATAATATCTTTTTAATTTTAAACTTCCATCAAAGTACCAATGATGAATTTTCATAAGTCTAGTAGAAGGCCTGGTCATTTTTTAATGATATACATTTTCTTCCTTATCTCATTCATTCATGTGTGCTATGTATTTTACATGAAGAGAGGAATGATAAAAACCATCCAATTATGAATTTGAGTTGTCACTAATATATTATTATCATGGAATATAATGGGTTGAGATCATATGTTAGGATTTACAAAATTAGAGCATCATATGTGATACAGAGTAGACTTGTGAGATAATAAGTAAAGACTTATCATCTGGACTATAGAATGTTATATGCATGGTCATTGATATACATAGGGGTGTATCCTTAAATTAATCCCCATTGATTGAGGTTCTGAAGTTATCTATAATTTGAGAAATCATTCTTTGATACCTTTGTTACACTAACCTTGAGGATTGGATAATTAGGGGATATTAGGTATGTTGTCGATCATATAGTAGGTATTTGTAAACCAATATGATATTTGATTTCCTTTATGTCAAGTATGAAATTTTAACCCTCAATTTAATTAGATTGATGAAACATATGGTCATTCTTAAATTGGTGACATGTGATGTGTTAATCTACTTGAATGGATGACTAGTCTATTTATTTAAGATAATCAAGAATGTATGGGTTGGATTATAGTAGATTGGTGTGTTCCATGTATTGTGGTTGACTTGAAGTCTGAGAAAAAAGTAAAATATGCATATATTGTATAGAGATACATATTTTGGTGGACGTGTATTAGCATGTTTGATTGATATATTTCTAGGAACATTTATAGCATGAGTAGAAATAATGTTTCACTAAATGCAAAAATTTTCCTACAATTATGTATTAAGGAATTCATAATTATTTTCAATTCTATAAAGTCTCATCGGGACACACATAATCCATTGAATAAAGAGTATTTTTCTATAAATTTTTTGTCCATAATTTGAGAAAATTTATATGAAAATAATATCCAAAGGAGTTTTTATGGATATACAATTAATTATGATGCTTTATATAAATTCTATTATACTTTATAGTAAGTGGAAGATTATTGGATATATGCACTAAAGTGTCAAACATGACATGGTGAAAGACACTATTTCATGGTTTTTGTTACGTCGTAGTTTTTTATAATACACCATATTAGTGTTCATGAATGATATGAGATATCATTTTTCCACTCTTCCTTTGATAATTATCAAAAAAAATCATGTAAAACAATAAAAGATAATTTTTTGATGATAAATGAATGTTAAAAGAGTTTAATGAGTCTCTTAATAAATGATATGTCCCTTGTAAATGTTATAATGGATGAAGCCAAACAATTGAATTATTTTGTAATGTATAAAATAGATTCAATTCATGTGGATACTTCTTTCAATGAAGGAAATTTATTTAAATGGAGTTTATGAGATACGTTTCAATACAATAGATCACTCTAACAAGCTAAATAATTCTCTTGTAATAGTCTCTTCATTAGTTTTAGAGGTGGTTCCAACATACCATTTGAAAGAGAAGAGATCTTACCAAAGGGGTAGAAGATTTCATTAAAAAGTGAATTACTTGGGAGGAAGAAGTCATTTGATTACTACCAAGTGATCACTATCAAGATATTTTTTGTTGAATATATCTCATGAATAATGAGGTATGAGTGTTTATGGTTTTTCCTTTTCATTTTACTATTTTCTATCTTAGTTGATCTTAAGGTTAGGTTTAATGTTTTATTCCACTACATTTGGGTATATAGATGTTTACCATGTGACATTATGGTAGGAAATTATGGGTATCATTGAGAATTTATTATAAGAGTTATGAACACTTTCAATGTCATTTTTGGGAATCAATTGATTAAACGGGTTTTTGGAAAATACTAATTGCTTCTAGCGATAAGTGTCAATATCTTTTATCTCTAGTGTGACCTACAATTTTGTAGGAGAATAATACTTGTAAGAAGATTTTGTAGAGCTCAATGTGGGTTAGGTGAGATCCATCATGTCATATATGTAAAGTACCATACTTAAAATAGAGGGAGTGATTGGGAAGGAAAGTTCATCTAGTTTGGACTGGTTTTGCTATGTATTTTCAAAAGATTCTCCGAGGTTACCTCTAAAATTAGAGGTTGGGTTGATTATTGATCTAGTACCAAAAATATAACTGATCTATATTCTATCACATAACATAGCTTAAGAATAGATATGGGAGTTTATTTTTATGCTCGATAACCTTAATGCAAAGGTTTTTATTAAGCCGAGCACCTCACTGTGGAGTGCACCATTTTTGTTTCCCAAAAAATATAATGAAATATTATAGTTGAGTACAAAATAAAGTTACCTAAATCAACTTATGATCATGAAACTCTATGATTTTACCTAGATTGATGAATATTTTAATTAGGTGAAGGGTTCCTGGTAGTTTTCAAGAGGATCTAGGACAAGGATATACAACCACTTTGAGTATCATGTAATCTCATTTGGGATGAAGAATCCCTGAAATCGCCAGCCCAACCAAGAGACCTGCAAAGAAAAAAAAGGAAAAATTGGGACCACAACAAAAAATTTATAGAAAAAACAAAATCCAAACAATGAAAATATAAATAACAAAAAAAACAAAAATGGATAAATTCCCATCCTTTCAACACTTGGAATTTTGATGATCAGAAATTGATGATAACTTAACTTTTAACGATCATAACACATGGGAGACAATAGAGTGATTAATTAACAAAAAAATGTAATAAAGATAATTATAAATAATAATTATCAATATATAATGTTATAAAAAAATAATTAACAACACACACATGAATATTTTGGAAGGTTGTGTGATTAAAAATTTATTATCTTTTAACAACACATGTCATTTATTATTGTATAGTTTTTGACAACATGTATCACGCATTATTAAAAGATATCATAATTTAACATTAAAAATATATATTATCACACAATTTTTAAAGGCATTCACTGCATGTTGTAAAAATCAATTAAGACGTGTATAATATTTTGTAACATATATTTTATAAAATTGTAGTATTTTTATCAATATTTTTCTTTCATTTTTAAAATTCCATAACTTTTAGTAAATTAATCTACATCACTTATTATAAAATAATACCATTATTTTTGTAAAATAGAGTGGAATAGACCATGGGGATTATATGTGAGTATATTCAATGGTTTCAAAAAAGGGAGGGTGAAACAAAAAAAAGGAAAACTAATAAGGAAAAAAATACATATGATATAAAATAAAAAATAAATTCCTAAAAAGCATATAATCACATGTGAAAAATAACATAAGAAAATAAAATCATATTGTGTAATATAACAGTAAAAGAATCAATTAGGTGAGTGGCTTGACATCAAATCACTTATGATAAAGGAAATGTCACAGCCTCCAGAGGAAAAAATATTCAATCATAAAATTAGTAAATAGTACATGGGTATAACAATAAGAGGGAGGAGATTCTAGGGAATAAAGTATAATTATATAAATATAATATGTATCAAGATACATATATAAGAAAGTATTTCAAAATCAAGGAAAATAATCTTAAAAAAATTCATTGATTGCAAAAAGTTACAGGTCAATTTAACCACAAGAGAAACATGTCCAGGAATCAAAGTGCAGTTCTAAAATAACATCAAATAAGGCATAAAAGTGAAAAAACACAAACCATGAGAAGAATTAATGAGTAAATAAGAGAGCATCACATTCAATGTTTATGAATATAGAGTGAAAATGTTGAAAAATGTAGTAGACCAAAAGCAACAATTGGGAGGATAAACCACAATATATGAAATAGGGAAATGGAGTTCACAATATCATAACATGAGAATAGAACAATAATGTAACCATAGAGAACATAATGGAGAAAATGATAAATAAAAATATTAGGAGAACATTGAACTTGTAAAATTCAAGGAGTTGGTTTGGCATAATGATCAACTTTTAGGATAGGGACTGAAAACAAAGGCAACAGACTAACATTTGTTTGGTTAGATCTAATGATAGACCTATATGAAAAAATTTCCAAGTTTATAATGTTTTCAAAGATTAAAAATATATTTTTTTGGATATCAAAAATCTACATCAAGTGTGATAAAAGTATTAAGTGGAACTAAATCACTAAAAAATAAGAATGAATATATAAACATTCAAATTGGTACAATCATTTAATACTCAAACCCCATCAATTTAAAATGAATCTAAAAAATATAATACGATTTAATACAACATAAGGTTTTTAAAGAACATCAATCAAAATATTTATGTTCAAACAAAAGATAAAAATTTGAAAATCAAGGATGATATTCTTCAATTATATAGATGGTATGAAGTAAATACTCAAATGTTGGATAAAAATTCATTTAAGTACACACTCTCCCTCCCCTGCTCAATCAAGAAAGATTATAAAATAGAACTTTTTTAAAAATTCAAATCTCTATGTACGTAACTTCTTACTATGCTCCCAAAAAATAAAAACATAAGCTTATACAAATTCAAATAATACAGGATATCCCAGTTGTAACGTCCCAGATCCAGATGCCACTTAACTGGTGCCTCATACCCAATTGGCCACATGACCTCAAGTGCATTTTCCCAAACACCAGAGGCTGTCAACTCATAGCAAGGGATTAGGGTGTGATAGTGGAGAAACTATGACCTCATTGCAGAGTGTAACACAGCAGAATAATAATAATCAATAGAAAAAGTAGTAAACAATATATAACTAAAATAAATAGTGGAAGACTAATATGATAAATAATCAAGCATCATTCAATAACAAAGACGATGCAGCATGTCACATGTTCTAAAAAATAGCCAAACAAGTACACTACAGTAATACACAATATAAGTCTCAAAAGAACAAGAGAAACAAAAAGATACTAGGAAGAATCACAAGCCTCAACTCGGTCTCATACCCTCTGACTCCTAGGTAGCACATCAAGTACCTGTAGCAGGGTGTTTTCCCTGATCAAAACCTGCAATCATATAATCTGTTTAGGCTCATAGCATGACCCAAATAGGGTGTGAGACTAAATCCCAATAGGAAACCACCAAAGGTCTATGCCAATCTTTCAGTGAATATATATAATAGGTAGTGTAAAATAGTTAAATCTATAAATAATATGTACTCAAAAGTAAGAACAACAGATGTCTCAGAAGACAATGGTAAACTAGTATAAGTGAAGATTGAATCCAAGATTATGCTTTGGCTTGGTAGACGCGTCCTTAGTCATTATATTTCATTATTCAATTCCATTGGAATATATAAAAGTATCGATGTTCGGCCTAGGCCCGAAAACCCCTTGTATAAAGTAACTATCAACTCGTGACATGATAATCATTTAATCATTTGAAACATTTACCAATAGAGTCTGACCAGGGTATTCCTTAATGGATCCTAGGTTCGCTCGGCATTTTAAAATAAGACTCAATGATCCCGACCACCATATATGTGGCTCGCTCATGACCTTTACATAGTTAACCTCTTGAGCCCATCCATTTTCTTTTAACCGAGACAATGATTCACCCAAGGTATATAAGGTGCAATTAGTCACATGATCCCGACCTTGTCTTTTAACCGTGACTATGGATAGCCCATTACTAACTAACTCTTTTAATCATTTAATTCAATTACACATTCAATCTCAAAGAAACACATGTGAATTAAACTATCATGTGGATTTAACAAAATCAAATCACATGGACTCAGTTTACATAATAACCAACACATGTAAATTAGACTATTACATGGTCAAACAAGGATAACTCACATGGGAAAATATACAACAATCCTATTATTAAATGTAAACAATTACAAGGCTTAACACAACAAGTATCTCACTTGTGAAATTGATATAATGAGAAATACATTTTAAACAACCCAAGAATGGGAATTCACGTCAAGCCTCATAGGCATTCTCGGCCAAATGGCCATAAAGGTTATTCCAAGGGAAATTCACTCATGGGGTGGCCCTAAATCAAGGTTTTCAACCCTAAAAAATCTTTCAAATCATCTAATCAATTACCTAATCATCAATAGGAAATAACAAGGTTCATTATTCAATCAAGAAACACCCTAAAAGTGGGTTTGCAACACTCCAACATATATAAACATCAAGACAATTTGCGAAAGGCACAAGACCACCTACCTCATCGTAGTACGACTATCCTCGCCCAGTGTTGAGCTTTGATTAGATCTAGAACGAGGTAGGTCTATAAAATGAGAAAAATGCTCAACCCTTGATAACTCAATTGAGAGATGAAATCAGGAAGAAAGGATGAAGAAAAATCAATAGCTCACCGAGGGGAATCCAACGGATCTGACAGTGTTCGAATCAGAGATCGAATAATGAATCAAGAGTCAAACCCTCGTTCGGATTTTTTGGGTGTTCCATACGTCGAAGGTGAGTCGTTTCTATCCGTCTAGAAAAATGACGTACTAACCGACTTATTAATCAAATAAAAAAAGTACATGATGTGTACTTGAGATTACACGTGTGTCCACACTATTTTATGGCCTGGCCTTTACATGGCCTTGTACTAGGATTACATGGAATGTAACCTTACATACACGGCATGCACCTATAAGTACATTGTGTGTAGTTCCTAGTCACGTCGTGTAATAGGCCTACAACCAGCCCCTCGACCTCTTTTCCCCCATTTTCTTAAGTACAAACTGAAAAGGAAAGATCCATACCTCAAAGGAAGAATCGAGTTCTTACACCAGTGTATATAGGGAAAGACTATCAAAAATAAATTCCTAAACACTTTGTTGTGAGTCTACATCTCTTGATGGATACAAACACTTATTTAAGTAGTTTTCTTTAGGATATTTTTAAAATAGAACCACCACCACTTGTTTTTTCAAATTTATTATAATAAATGTTATGTTATATTATGATTAGTTAAAAAGAGTAAGTAGTTATTCTTCTATTTTTGAAAAAACAATATCAATTACATTCTTGGAGAAGACCACTTAAGTTGAAGAAAAAATATTTTTCAATAAAAAATTCAAAAACTCTTATATAAAAGAAATCATCTGAACTAGTTAGTATTATAAGAACACATGTTTTAACATTCCATAAGAAAAATATTTAAGTATTAGAAAAACACTTTTTCAATAATCAATTCAAAAACCATTTCACAAAAGCAGCTACCATAAGTGGTAAGTGTTATATGAGTTTTTTTAATAAGTGATATCAAATAGAGCATATATTGTATACAATAATATGTTTGAAAAAATATAAGTGTTTTTGGTTCTATTTTGAAAAAAATACACTTAAATTGTACAGTAAACTTGCATAATTATTTAATATAAAACCTACTGGTTAAGAGTATATTTCATATCCCTTAATGAAATATGGTTATAAATATTATGTTAAAAATCTTGAAAAATAAGTATTATTTGTTATATTTTTTGAAAAAACACTTACACTCATATTCTAGAAGAAACCCACTTGAAAATGGTGGTTGTAAAACACTTTATAAGGAATCTGGAAACACAAATGTAGATAGAGTTATCAAAAGTGAAGATGTTTTATGATGTTTTCAAAGAGGGATAGAAAATAGAACTTTAATGATTATAGCCCTAATAAATGGATTATTTTTTCATATTTTAAAAAACACATAAATTCTTAAAAAGCACATATATAATTGAAAAAACATGTTTTTTTAATAAACAATAAAAAAATCATTTCAAAAACAATTATTACTAGTGATAGGTTTCATAAGTAATTTTATATATGTAACATAAAATGCACCCAAAGTAAATTTGGATTTTTATTTTCATCAATCATAATAATGATAAATCATCAAAATCTTTAACATTAACCATAATGATGTTAAATCACTAAATAATCAACATGAAATTTTTTATGAAACTCAAAACTCTCATATAGTAGTTCTAAAAAAATACTATGAACCCAATGAAAAAGACTACCCATTTTTTTAAGGAGTGTAAAGAATATTTTTAATAACTGATCAATTCAAAATTGTGAAATATGTGTTGTGAAAGTAGATAAATTTAAGGTGACCTTAGAAATAAAAACTGAAATTGGTCTTGAAATGATATCTTTATCATAATTTTTTTGATATATTTAACATTAGTAGTCAATGAATTTAACATTTTAATCAAGAAAAAAAATAAAAACAATGTGTGTGAGGTAAATTTTAGTAAATGGAATTCTAAAAAATGAAATTCCATGAAATACTATAAAAATATATCATGTATAAAATATCACAATATAGGTTACAACTTACTGCACAAATGATGGTATTTAGGAAAAAATATTTATTTTGTTAATAGTGTAAGGCATATTTATTAAATGAATTATTAAAGTAGAAAAATACAAATTGTAACCAATTTTGAGATAGCTCGTTCACCTTTCTCCAAAACATTATCACCTATAGAGAATATTAAACATTATGAAGATTCAAGATTATGTTGGAATATTCTATTATAGAACATAATATGGATTATTAGCCAAATTTCCTTTCCCTTACTTCTTTAATAGAAAAATGGATTGACTGTTCCACCTCAATATGATATTCAAGTTTAATAATGCGAGATTTAAAGTTAATCCATATTGTTTTTTTATAAATGATGACCCATTTTTCATAGAGGGTCCATAACTATAACTAAATAGAAAACCACCATGGAATAAATGTGTGTTTATCTTTATTGATGGAATATACTTCTTTAGAAATGTCACTCTCAATCATAGATCTCTAAAAATGAATATAGTTAGACCCATTATCTATTAAATAACATAAAATGCCAAAGAAAAAGGCATATAATATAATATATATAAAAATATGTTACCATCCATTTCAATGAAATTTTCAACCAACTCCCTAACACGTTACATCTATTTTGACCATATATTTTAACAATTTTGGATAGAAATATTTTGTAGGTGGGTAATTAAATTTATTTAATATAATCTCAAAAATTTATTATATTAATGTAAATATTAATATTATTTCATATGATCCAACAAACATCTATAATGTAAAAGTGTGAAGGGATAAAATAATAAAAGATAAGATGATTACCAAAAAAAGAAATGCATAATTTAATTGAATTTCTAAGGGAGTTATCATTTACTCTAATATCAAGAGATAAGGAGTGGATTCAAAAGTACCCAGTCTTTCTTCTAGTACAACATAAATAATTAACATTCTCAAGGATTTATCCATCTTTATTTTCATAGGATCATTAATAACGGAATGAAAGGGTGAAATAAAAACCCTGGGATTTATTGAGAATACTATTGTAGAAAATATGTATTTTTGTAATGGCCCGGACCTCTCCGGCCCATTCCTTTGTCAAAAAGAAGGTCAAGAAGAGTTCCGGAGGGTAAAATGGACTTTTCCCACACTTTCCAGAATTTTAAAACTACACGCCGTGTAGTTTGAGTACACACCGTGTACCCCCTTTCTGGGTATACCCCGTGTTACAGGTCGTGTCCTTGCTGTGTGAAATAATGGGTGCACATCGTGTTCCCAGTTCTACACGCCGTGTAGTCCTTCCCCGCGTATGCGTTACCAGTCAACGGTCGTGTACTGTGTTGGAGCCGTGTATCTAAACTACACGCCGTGTAGTCCTTCCTCGTGTATGTGTTACCCTCAAACCTCGTGTTGACCAGTCAACGGCCGCGGAGCCGTGTTGGAAGCCGCGTGGAGACCGTGTAAAATAACCAAGTACACACTGTGTACCCTAAAGTACACGTCGTGTAATTTTCCTTTTCTCTCCTATAAAAGGAGGGGTCCCCTCCTCCTTTCAACTCACTCCTCTCCTCCCCTTTCCTCTGAGCAGAGCTCTCCCAAGAGACTCGAAGGCTCCTTTTCTTCCATAACTTCTTCGTCCGAACTCCGATTTACGATCCGTCAGCGGCCACGAGATCGTAACGACGAGTCGGAAATTCCAAGCTTGGATCCGTTGTCTTTCCTTTGGCCTTTACTTTCCGAATTCCACCCGAGGAAGTTTTGCTGGGACCCGACAGAGGTGATGGACGCCGACAGACTTCTTCTAAAGTTGATCCGGGGGAGCGCTGTGATCAGAACCTATTGAGGTAGGGATTTTACCTTCGTCTCTCTAATTTGTGCATCATGCAGGGTGGGTGTTCTCTTGTTTACGTGAAACACTTTTGAACCAGTTTAATAAAGATAATAATTGGATTATATAACGGGGATGGGAAGTTTTGATTGTTGTTACTTTATATCCTGTGATATTATGTTGTGAATTGAATGAGCTTCTACCTATTGAAAATCACGGTCGTTGGGGGACATTGCTTGCGCAATTAAATGTTGCACTATCTTTCTAGACCATTTTGTGGATATAACTTTGTGGAAATTGGTTAATCACGTAAAGTTGGCTGATTAAATGAAAATCTGGAACCCTTGTGTGATCACCCCAGTCGAAGAAAAATGGAATAATGAACATGTGGGTGTTGGTTGGGATGTGTGGCATGTGATGGGGGTGTTTTTGTGGGTTGTTGTGGTTTGTGTGAGTAGTGGGGCTGCGGTTGTCTTGGTTGTGGGTTGGTGTGAATGTTATGTTGGTGACGGGCAGCGGGGCTGCGATAAATGGTATTAAAGGGATAATAATGTACGGGTTTCGGTGCGGTTGTGGTTATGGTGGTTGGCAGCGGGGCTGCAGGGATGGGTTTAAATGTGAATAGGTTATGGGTTGTGATTAATAACTTAAAGTGGAGTAATTAATAAATGGTGGGGCGTGGTAATGGAATGGGTTTAATAATCAATGGGGTTGGTTGGTAAGAAGGGCTTTGTTGTGTTGCTCGTGTTTTTCCTAACTTGATTTGTGGATGGCAGGGATAAGTTTTACGAACGATTGATGTGGTTGGTTGTGGATAGTTTCCCAGTAGTTAAGGAACTAAATAAACTATTATTTCTACTGAAACGTGAAAACCTAAATGGGGTTGGGGTTGTTTGTTGTATGCATTCTTCGTAGTAGCAGTGTCGAGGCACGTGCTCAGTTTCTCTATTTAGAAGCCATAGGTTGGGCTGTGTGGTTGGTATATATATATGTATATATGTATCTTTTGTGTTTTATCTCACCCCACCCATGTTGAGCACTTAGTGCCGAACACTCCCATTTCATGGGAGAGGGTGTTTTTCCCATTAGTTACTAGCTCCTTCCTGCTCCTTCTCCCCTAGGATGTGATGGCTTGAGGCGACCTTACACCTAAGACTCTTTGGGTAGGTTTAGATTGGGGTGGATTAGGCCCAAGACTCTTCGGGAAGGTTCTACTTTTTCCCAAGAATCTTCGGGATGAGTCCCAGGTGTGTGCGGGCGGGATACGTGGTTGTGAGGCCCAGGTGTGTGCGGGAGGGATACGTGGTTGTGAGGCCTAGGTGTGTGTGGGCAGGAGACGTGGTGGTGAGGCCCAGGTGTGTGCGGGTGGGGAGAGTGTGGCAGCGTCAGGACGTTCGTCGTTAGGAAGAGTAGCTAACTAAAGGGAACCGGTGCGGGGTACCCAATACTCTTGTTTCTTATATACTACTACATGTTGTGCTTGTGTTTTGGTGAGTGTGGCTGGTGAGGTTGGGTGGATAGAATTCCTTGCTAGGTTTCTTCTGTTGTTCTCACGGGACATTAAGATGCCTCCCCACTTGTGCACGAGAGCTTTAGGTTTCCCTACTGAGTATACTTGTATGCTCACCCTACATTTCCTTTCAGGTTTCCATGAGGACTACCAGGGCTGTGCAGGACCCTACTAGTCGGACAGTTGGAGTTGTTGCAGTTGTTTCTCTCTTGTTTTCTTTTAGTATTGTACTTTGAGATTTCTTGTACTTGTACCTTGTTATAAAATTGTTTAAACATGCATGTGGACTTGGTTTGGGTTTATTTCTATACACTTGTTCTTTTTTTTCCTTTTGGTGGTTGAATTGTCCTATTTTCTGATCCTATATAATAAAAAGGGTAATGCCTCCCATATTTGTGAAAACTCATACCCTTGGTGTTATTCGCCACCCCGGGGCCTACTGGAGGCGGGACTCGGGGGTCATTATCTCCCTTCCACCATTGCCAGCTCAGAAGGGGCATCTTTGGTGGGAGGGGGTCGTGACAGAATGGTATCAGAGGCTGATAGTTAAGAGATAGGATAGAGTCTGGAGTTAGGTACAGTGAGGATTGCATGGGATGGTAGGGCAACAGTGTTAGTTAATCTTGGTGTGTGACATAGGCCAGGGAAGACCGGCTAGGACACGGGATTTTAGGGCCCCCGTGATCCGATGCAAGGATTATGAGCCTACCGAACGACCAAGTGAGACTACATTGATTGCAGGGTAGAGACCCTAGGGAAGGTACATGCATCATCATGATTGTGTTTTACTTGATTTAGGTGTTCTGGGAAATAAATTGAAATAAAATGATAAAATAAAACCTTGAGTTTTCCTTACTACTTGGGCTTAGGCGATCCTTGTTTATCGTACAGCTATGGCACCTGGACGTCATCCCCGGGTGGCTCAGACGGCCGAGGCCCAGCAGATTCAGGCGGTCGATCAGCTGAGGATTGACCGAGAGGAGGAAGATAGCCAGTGGCAGAAGACTCTCCATTCTTTCCAGCGGTAGACCCTCAAGAAGTACGAGGGTAGTACTTCAGATACGGAGACAGAGGGGTGGATTGAAGAGCTAGGGGTCACTTTTACCTTGATCCGTGCTCCGAGGGAGTACTGGGTTCCCCTAACAGTCAGTCAGCTGAGAGGTGCAGCGCGACAGTGGTGGACGCTCTACCTCGGAGAGAGGATAGAGGCAGAGGTTCCATGGGCTGACTTTGAGTAGGAATTCTGAGAGGAATTCCTTTCTTCCACGATCAATGCGGAGAAGCGGTAGGAGTTACTCTCCCTTCAGCAGGGGAGTATGACGGTACGAGAGCTGGGGATCAAGTTCAAAGATCTCCCACGCTTTACTCCGGATCTATTTCCGGATGAGGAGTCTCGGGCGAGACGATTGGAGGAGGCTCTCCGTCCTTCGCTCCAGTATGTTGTCACCCCCTTCACCCTTCTGACGTACTTGGCAGTACAGACGAAGGCATAGGTTGTGGAGAGGATGCATTCGCTGGGAGGTGCACCCCGAGAGGGGATCCAGCCAGGTTCGTCGAAGGGGAAGGCGGTCAGCAGCAGGTCTCCTATGACGGGACCTTCCAGGTTCTGGCCAGTGGGAAGCAGGCCCCAGCAGTTCCACTTCAAATCTTCGGGTCCTCGTCCCTTTTTCACGAGCCCGGGACCGAGGTGTTTTTCTTGTGGAGGTTTCAGACACGTTCAGAGTCGGTGCCCGACCCGAGCTTAGTACGGTGGAGGTGGGCAGGTTCAGTGCTCACCTCAGCAGCACTAGTTGCCAGCAAGGCACTTCCAGCAGCAGCAGGACCATGCCCCTCCGAGGGCAGACTTTGTAGGAGGAGGCCGACCTCAGGGTGCTCCTCAGGGACCTCGAACAGGGCATGGTCGGGGAAGTGGACAACATCAGAGAGGCAGAGGAGCTGGGCGTGGACAGTTTCACGCAGCAGAGTTGTCGGCTCCAGCAGGACCAGAGGTGGTGCGAGGTATGATTTGTTTGTTCAGCACTCTTGTTTCTACTTTGTTCGATTCGGGAGCTTCTCACTCCTTTGTTGCACCTGTTCTAGCCCATGCTTTGGGACTAGACGTAGAGAGACTTTCCGTACCACTGGTACTGAGTACACCAGTTGGAGGCCAGACCAGCGTATCTTGTGTTTGTCGGGGATGTGGGATGACGTTGGGACCACATCGATCTAGTGGGGACCTTCTTCTATTACAGATGCAGCCATACGATGTCATCCTAGGCATCGACTGGTTGTTTTCTGTTGGTGTCGTTATCGACTGCTTCCGGAGAAGAGTCGTGTTCTCCGACATGGATGGGCAGCATGTAGCTTTTGTTGGCGAGAGGAACTATCAGGCGGGAAGCCAGCGTGTGGAGCCTCTCCTTTCCTTATTAGGCGGGTTATCAGTGGTTCCAGCTGATACAGAGATGATGGATGTCCCAGAGGTTGTTGGGGAGTTCCTCGATGTTTTCCCTAAGGAGGTTGTGACTCTACCCCCCGACGTGATGTTGAGTTCGGGATAGATTTACAGCCTGGTGCTCGTCCGATTTCGATGGCCCCTTATCGGATGGCACCTTCGGAGTTGCGGGAGTTTCGGATTCAGATTGACTATCTGATGGAGAAGGGTTTTGTTCGACCCAGCATGTCTCCATGGGGTGCTCCAGTTTTGTTCGTGAAGAAGGCATATGGTGGTCTCAGGCTATGCATAGACTACCGAAGGTTGAACCAGGTAACGGTCAAGAAACGATATCCCCTCCCAAGGATAGATGATCTCTTCGACCAACTGAGGAGAGCAGTTTGGTTTTCCAAGATTGATCTACGATCTGGATATCATCAGCTGAGGGTAAAGTACAATGACATCTCGAAGACGTCTTTCAGGTGCATGTATGGGCACTTCGAGTTTGTAGTGATGCCGTTTGGAGTTACGAATGCACCGGCTGTGTTCATGGGACTTATGAACTCTGTCTTCCAGGAGTTTCTGGACCGATTCATCATTGTGTTTATCAACGACATCCTAATCTACTCAAGATCAGAGGAGGAGCACGTTGAACATCTCAGGGCAGTCTTGGAAGTCCTTCGACACCACCAGCTTTACGGGAAATTGTCGAAGTTTAAGTTCTTGACACAAGAAGTACACTTCCTTGGGCACGTGGTGTCTCAGCATGGAGTGTTAGTGGACCCGTTGAAGGTTGAGGCAGTTGTTTCTTGGGCAGTACCCAAGAGCGTGGCAGAAGTTCGTAGTTTCGTGGGGTTATCAGGTTACTATTGGAGGTTCGTTTCGAACTTCTCTCGAGTTGCTGCTCCTTCGACAGCTTTGATGAGGAAGAACCAGGTCTTCCTATGGAGCGAGCAGTGCCAGAAATATTTTGACTACCTGAAGGAGAAATTGGTCAGTGCTCCCGTACTCAGGTTGCCAGAGGAAGCGTTGTTGTATGAGGTGTTTTGTGATGCTTCTAGCCTTGGTCTGGGGTGCGTGCTGATGCAGAAGAAGGGGGTTATTTGTTATGGGTCTAGGAAGTTGTGCCCTCACGAGCGTAACTATGCCACCCATGACCTGGAGCTTGAAGCAGTAGTGTTCGCACTGAAGTTGTGGCAACATTACCTCTTTGGGGAGCGCTTTGTGGTCTTCTCAGATCACAATAGCCTGTGTTATATCTTCTCCCAGCATGACCTGAACTTACGGCAATGGAGATGGGTCGAGTTTCTCCAAGACTATGACTTTGATATCTCTTACACTGAAAGAAAGGGCAACGTTGTGGCTGATGCCCTAAGCAGTAAGTCGCATCAGGAAGTGGTTCGGGAATCTGTTGATGCTTGGAAAGCGATGGGAGAATTGGTTGCCTTGCACTTGGATGCAAGGGAAGAATGTGTTAGAGGCTGTTTGTTTCAGATGACGGTGCAGTTCTCCTTGTTGCAGCAGGTGGAAGAATCTTAGTGGGGGGGACTCCGAGGTAGAAGTGATGCGGGATCGTGTCGATCATGGGAATGCTCCAGAAGGATGGTCAGAGGATAGCCGACATCGGATGCTTTTCCATGGAAGGTTGTTTGTTCCGGAGGCGATGTGTGAGGGAGTTCTCCGTGAGTTCCATAGCTCAGCCTTAGCGGTACATCCAGGAGTTTCGAAAATGTACCGAGGCCTGAGGGAACAGTTTTGGTGGCCCAGGGTGAAACGGGCAGTGGTGGAGTTTGTGGCTAGATGCCTAGTGTGTCAGCAAGTGAAGGCTGAACACCGTGTTCCCAGTGGTTTGTTGCATCCTTTAGATGTCCCCGAGTGGAAGTGGGGTGACATCTCGATGGACTTCGTCACAGGACTACCCAGAGATCAGGGAGGTTATGATGCTATCTGGGTAGTGGTGGATCGTCTGATGAAATCAGCTCACTTCTTAGAAATCAAGGAGTCGGGCCCGGTGAGTACCTTAGCACAGAGGTATGTAGACGAGGTTGTGCGGTTTCATGGAGTCCCAAAGACTATCGTCTCAGATCGGGATTCTCGGTTTACCTCACGAGTCTGAAGGGGGTTACAACATGCTTTTGGAACCCAGCTACGCCTTAGCACTGCCTTCCACCCCCAGACCGATGGGCGGACGGAGCGGACTATCCAGACGTTGGAGGACATGCTACGAGCATGCGTTCTGGATTTCAGAGGATCATGGGTACGACACTTGCCTTTAGTAGAGTTTTCCTACAACAACAGCTTCCACTCTACTATTGGCATGACACCGTTTGAGGCTTTGTATGGAAGTCCATGTCGTTCACCCATTTGCTGGGCAGAGGTTGGTGAGACAGGTGCTCTTGGGCCAGAGGTAGTGCAGAGCACCATAGAGAAATTCCAGCTTGTACGTGAGAGGATGAAAGCGGCTTAGGACCGACAGAAGTCTTATGTCGATCGTCGGAGGAGGCCCTTGGAGTTCTAGGTGGGGGATCATGTGTTCTTGAAGGTTTCCCCTCGACGGGGGCATTGGAGGTTTGGGAAAGGGAGCAAGCTCTCACCTAGGTTCATCGGACCTTTTGAGATGTTGAGGTGAGTCGGCAAGGTGGCATATTAGCTAGCCCTGCCACCTCAGTTGGAGAAAGTTCATGACGTCTTCCACGTCACCCAGCTTCGTCGGTACTTACACGACGACTCCCACATTATCGACTAGGGAGAGTTAGACATGGGAGACGACGCGACCTTCGAGGAATGACCAGTTAGAATCGAAGATCGTAAAAAGAAGGTGCTCCGTGGATGAACCATTCCGTTGATTCGTGTGTTGTGGAGTCATGGCGGCCTCGAGGAGAGCACTTGGGAGCGGGAGACCCAGATGCACGCTCAGTACCCAGAGTTGTTTTTACTTGTGTTTTCCCTTGTTCTTCTGAGCTTTGTGTTGATGTTGTACTTTATACCTTTGATATATGGAATGATTGGCTTGTCAGTTGTGAGACCTTTTTGTTTCCTTGTTCCCTGGTAATGTGTAACATGTCCGGATGTGTGGGAAAGGGGAAAACCTGACCCTTAATCGAGACGCATTAATGCAGATGCGATTGAACCCGTGCGGGCAAGTCAGTGCCGCCTAAAGCGGATAATACCTCGACATAGGAGAAGGAATTTTCCCAAACCCACGTGTTCGGGCAGTGTGTTGGTTGTGTGGTGTTGGGGGTAGTTCGAGTAGAAAAATCCTAATGTATGAAAGTGGGAAGACCCAATTCTTAATCAAGACGCATTAATGAGGATGCGATTAAACCCGTGCAGGTGAGTCAGTTCCGCCTAAAGCGGGTAATATCTCGACATAGGAGAAGGAATTCCTAACACATATGATTAGGGTTGTTGATTGGGTTCCTATCATAATGAGAACCCTAAGAGGTATCTTGTTGGGTTTCCTCTGGGTTGGTTTTTGAATTCTCGGGGACGAGAATGTTTTAAGAGGTATTTGATGTAATGGCCCGGACCTCTCCGGACCATTCCTTTGTCAAAAAGAAGGTCAAGAAGCGTTTCAGAGGGTAAAATGGACTTTTCCCACACTTTCCAGAATTTTGAAACTACACGCCGTGTAGTTTGAGTACACATCGTGTACCCCCTTTTCGGGTATACCCCGTGTTGCAGGTCGTGTCCTCGCTGTGTGAAATAATGGGTGCACGCCGTGTTCCCAGTTCTACACGTCGTGTAGTCCTTCCCCGCGTACGCGTTACCAGTCAACGACCGTGTACCGTGTTGGAGTCGTGTCCTTTCCGTGTGCAATAAATGAGTACACGCTGTGTGTCTAAACTACACGCCGTGTAGTCCTTCCCCGCATATGCGTTACCCTCAAACCGTGTGTTGACCAGTCAACGGCCGCGGAGCCGTGTTGGAAGTCGCATGGAGACCGTGTAAAATAACCAAGTACACGTCGTGTACCCTAAAGTACACGGCGTGTACTTTTCCTTTTCTTTCCTATAAAATGAGGGGTCCCCTCTTCCTTTCAACTCACTCCTCTCCTCCCCTTTCCTCTGAGCAGAGCTCTCCCAAGAGACTCGAAGGCTCATTTTATTCCATAACTTCTTCGTCCGAGCTCCGATTTACGATCCGTTAGCGGCCACGGGATCGTAACGATGAGGCGGAACTTCTGAGATTGGATCCATTGTCTTTCCTTCAGCCTTTCCTTTCCGACTTCCACCCGAGGAGGTTTTTCCGGGACCCGACAGAGGTGACGGACGCCGACAGACTTCTTCTAAAGTTGATCCGGGGGAGCGCTGTGATCAGAACCTGTTGAGGTAGGGATTTTACCTTCGTCTCTCTAATTTGTGCATCATGCGGGGTGAGTGTTCTCTTGTTTACGTGAAACACTTTTGAACCAGTTTAATAAAGATAATAACTGGCTTATATAACGGGGATGGGAAGTTGTGATTTCGGTTAATTTATATCCTGTGATATTATGTTGTGAATTGAATGAGCTTCTACCTACTGAAAATCACGGTCGTTGGGGGTCTTTGCTTGCAAAATTAAATGTTTCCCTATCTTTCTAGACCGTTTTGTGGATATAACTTTGTGGAAATTGGTTAATCACGTAAAGTTGGCTGATTAAATGAAAATCTGGAACCCTTGTGTGATCACCCCGGTCGAACAAAAATGGAATAATGAACATGTGGGTGTTGGTTGGGATGTGTGGCACGTGATGGGGGGTGTTTTGTGGGTTGTTGTGGTTTGGGTGAGCAGCGAGGCTACGGTTGTCTTGGTTGTGGGTTGGTGTGAATGTTATGTTGGTGACGGGCAGCGGGGCTGCGATAAATGGTATTAAAGGGATAATGACGTACGGGTTTTGGTGCGGTTGTGGTTATGGTGGTTGGCAGCGGGGCTGTAGGGATGGGTTTAAATGTGAACGGGTTATGGGTTGTGATTAATAACTTAAAGTGGAAGAATTAATAAATGGTGGGGCGTGGTAATGGAACGGGTTTAATAATCAATGAGGTTGGTTGGTAAGAAGGGCTTTGTTGTGTTGCTCGTGTTTTTCCTAACTTGATTTGTGGATGGCAGTGATAAGTTTTACGAATGATTGATGTGGTTGGTTGTGGATAGTTTCCCAGTAGTTAAGGAACTAAATAAACTATTATTTCTGCTGAAACGTGAAAACCTAAATGGGGTTGGGGTTGTTTGTTGTATGCATGCTTCGTAGTAGCAGTGTCGAGGCACGTGCTTAGTTTCTCTGTTTAGAAGCCATAGGTTGGGCTGTGCGGTTGGTATATATATATATATATGTATATATATATCTGTATCTTTTGTGTTTTATCGCACCCCACCCATGTTGAGCACTTAGTGCCGAACACTCCCATTTCATGGGAGAGGGTGTTTTTCCCCTTAGTTACTAGCTCCTTCCTGCTCCTTCTCCCCTAGGCTGTGATGGCTTGAGGCGACCTTACACCTAAGACTCTTCGGGTAGGTTTCGATTGGGGTGGCTTAGGCCCATGACTCTTCGGACAGGTTCTACTTTTTCCCAAGAATCTTCGGGATGAGGCCCAGGTGTGTGCGGGCGAGATGCGTGGTTGTGAGGCCCAGGTGTGTGCGGGCGGGAGACGTGGTGGTGAGGCCCAGGTGTGTGCGGGCTGGGAGAGTGTGGCAGCGTCAGGACGTTCGCCGTTAGGAAGAGCAGCTAACTAAAGGGAACCGGTGCGGGGTACCCAATACTCTTGTTTCTTATATACTACTACCTGTTGTGCTTGTGTTTTGGTGAGTGTGGCTGGTGAGGTTGGGTGAATAGAATTCCTTGCTAGGTTTCTTCCGTTGTTCTCACGAGACATTAGGATGCCTCCCCACTTGTGCACGAGAGCTTTAGGTTTCCCTACTGAGTATACTTGTATGCTCACCCTACGTTTCCTTTCAGGTTTCCAGGAGGTATACCAGGGCCGTGCGAGACCCTACTAGTCGGACAGTTGGAGTTGTTGCAGTTGTTGCTCTCTTGTTTTCTTTTAGTATTGTACTTTGAGCTTTCTTGTACTTGTACCTTGTTATAAAATTGTTTAAACATGCATGTGGGCTTGGTTTGGGTTTATTTCTATACACTTGTTCTTTTTTTCCTTTTGGTGGTTGACTTGTCCTATTTCCCGATCCTAAATAATAAAAAGGGTAATGCCTCCCATATTTGTGAAAACTCATACCCTTGGTGCTAGTCGCCACCCCCGGGGCCTACTGGAGGCGGGGATCGGGGGTCATTATCTTCCTTCCACCATTGCCAGCTCAGGAGGGGCATCTTTGGTGGGAGGGGGTCGTGGCAATTTTAATTTTGGAAATTTCAAAATATTGATTCATTCAAGATTTATATTTGTACAAGATCTATAGTCATTGGAATTTGACTGATTCCTAGTTTCTTATGAATCTAAAATAAAAAAAACCATGTCATGATTTCATACAAAAAAAGCATACCAATTTACCAAATAAAAAAGGATACAATCTAGAGTAAAATCCAATAAATGGATGAAAGAAATACCATACTAATAGAAAGCACTTACCTCAAAGTTGTTCACATAATATAGCATAAGCTTTGATAAGAATCCCATTGTATCTATATTCCAAATGTGAAGAATTAACTCCCACGCAACAATTTTCATCCAATCGATATAAACTCTTGACATAAAGTGCATAACATTTTAATAAAAACAAATACCAATTAGAGAGAGTGTGGGATATTAAAACCAATGAGGAGATAAAATTGAGTCTGTATGTGGGATTCCTTGATGTCATCTTTGAGGAGTGTAGATGATGAGAATAAGGTCAAATTCTAAAATTACTTACTCCACATTGACCATTAATATCAAAGAGGATAAAAAATGTTTTCGGTTCTAGGTAATAACTACGATTATCCCCCAAAAAATGACATTTTCAAGAGTGTTTATAATTGTAAGTAAAATAAATAATATATGTGATTGTTCCTTAATTCAAAAGGTGAAAAAACTTTGTATGTTTCTATAAGTTTGAGATGGAATAGAATACCCCTGATAGATCTTATAGTTATATAAATAGAAATAAACCTTATTATTTATATTTAAAATATAAAGTTTATTCATATAAATAATTGTATACAAATAAACCTTAATTAAATAAATAAATAAATTTCTATTTCTATTTCTATTTATGAATAAACCTTAATTGTTAATAATTTTATCATTAACAATTTATTATAAATAAACCTCAATTGTTTATTTAATTATGGTTTATTCACACACACACACACAAAAGGTTCAGGAGACAGGCAAGCCCGCTCCTCAAAAATTTATTAGAAAAATAAAGTTGACAAAAAAGACGAAAAGATGATGGATGAGATCAAACAAAGAGGCACACCCTCGTCCATGAGGAAAAACTGAAAATCAAGAACATGATCATACCCATAATCATGGTCAGAGTCATCATCATCATCAGCAGTTTCCCACTATAACCGTGAGTTCCTTTGGTTGAAGATCACACAGTATCTCTCCTTTATCTTTTCATGCTGTGGAGCGAGTTGACTCTTGAATATGCATTTATAAATATATTTAAATAAGCATTATATTTAAATAATTTTTATATAATTATATATTTAAATAAACCTTATATTTAAAATTATATATAAATAAACCTTATATTTAAAATTTATAAATTTACATATAATTAATTAAATATATAAATAAGCCTTATTAAATAAATAAATAAATAAATATACCTTATTAAAATTATTTATATTTATATAAATAAACCTTATTAAATATATATAGAAATAAACCTTATTATTTATATTTAAAATATAAGGTTTATTTATATAAATAATTATATATAAATAAACGTTAAGTAAATATATATTTATATTTATATTTAAATTTATGTATATGAAATAATAAAATATTTATATTTAATAAGGGGGCTAGGTCATGTTAAATTTTAATATAAATAAATTATTTAAATATAAGGTTTATTTAATTATATAAATATAAATAAACACTATATTTTAAATTTAATAAGGTTTATTTATATAAATAATTATATATAAATTTATAAATTTATATAAATAACAATATATAAGGTTTATTTAATTATTTAATTATAAAATTAAATAAGATTTATTTATAACTATATAAATATAGATCTGTAAATATAGATTTATAATTATATAATTATAAATATATATATATGAGGGGGAGTTGGGGTGGGGGAGGGGAGAAATCGCTAATTGAATTGGGGTTTTGAGATTTATCCGGAATAAACAATACCTAGCCGCCTTTAATTAAAAAAAAAAATCCTATTCAAATTTTGCCCATTGGGAGGTTCAAGATTTTTTCAAAGAATTTCCAATTCTTAATGAACAGATTAATTCACACTCGTCACATATCTAAAATTAGAAATCTCTAAAGATGAGTAAGAGATGCAAAAAAAATAAGCAATGAATAAATGAATTACAAATATTGATATCTCTTGACAGATATTTTACTCCGACCTCCTCCTCCTCCTCGGCCGTCTGCCCCACTCCCCTTTCAGAAATTGCAATGGATTCTACCCACTAAATCTCAGTGGATGGAATCCATTAGATCTTCTTCCCCGGTGTATCCTTCTCAGTAGTGGAGGGACTTATGAATTGGACCTTGGTGGCCCGGTTTGGACTAGATAAACCCCCGATTGCTCTTTTCCAGTCCTCCGTGGATACCTGGGGTCTCAATGTCCTGGATAGGGTCTCGATGTTGAACTCCAGATCCTTCTACGTGGATCTTTCCTCCTGGGATGATTTCGTCAAAGCACGGTCTCACACAGCCAGATCTATTGGTAGATGGCGGTTCTCTCTATTTCGATGAACAATGGACGTCCAGTTCAACAGGGATCCTCCCAAGGCCACGGTATGGATCGAGCTTCCTGGTCTCCCTCTCCCCTTCTATAATATGGACTTCCTTCAAGGGATCGAGAACTCCTTTGTCTCTTTTCTCTATGTGGCAGACAACACTCTTCGTCTTCTTGATGTGGGCGATGCTTGTGTTTGTGTGGTGCCCTACATTTCCAAGACTCTTCCGTTGCACATTATCCTCAATGTTGGGGAGAGTTTCACTTGGAAGCAGGATCTACTTTGTCCCTCTCCAGCCAGGTTCTGCATGTTTTTCCACTTGTATTGGCGCTCCATCTTAGTTTGTATAAGAGGTCGATATTCTTCCAAAGTAATTGGGAAATGACATATCTCCAGCAAATATCTGGCTCTGAATCAATCGCATGGGAATCTCCAGTTTCCTCCTTTCCAGGAATCCTTATCGGAGGTAGGCGAGCCCTCTTTTTCAATATCGGGCCTAGCTTCTTCTTCTCATGGGGATAACATGTCTTCCAAGCCCATGTTGGATCCTGAGGAGCCTCCCTGCCGTGCTTTGGTGGTCTTCAAGCCAGGTATTATTTATGGTAGTCCAAACTTTTTTCCTCTTTCCTTGTCTGTGGATTCTGTGGATGAATTCAGCTATGGGAAGTCGACCATTATTCCCTTTCCTACTTCTGATGATATTAAGGATAAAGATCCTGATTCCTTAGTTGTTTCTACTGTCAACACTTCGAATGATTTAATCCAAGGGACGCTCCTTGGCTTGTTGGTATTAATTTTAATACGGTTTTACAGGCTTCAGAGAAGAAAGGTGGTGGTCATGTTCCGTGGAAAGATAGAGGGGATTCTTCTTCCTTCACTTCAGACAACAGTCTACTCGATATGAGTTATTTAGGTGATAGATATACTTGGTGAAACAACCATCAAGGTAGTCACCGCACCTGGAGCAGGTTTGATCGGTGTTTTGCAAACCTGCATGCCTTATCATCTTAACTGTTTGCTAGTGCATCCAATCTAACCCGATCTATTTCTGATCACTCACCAATCGTTGTCTCGCTCAAGTCCAGTAGAGGTGGAAATAAATGGTTCTTCTTTTCCAGTCAGTGCACAGTGGATCCCTGCTTTCTCAATGCGGTTCCCACATCCTAGATCAAGCTCATGCCGGAAAGATCTTGGGTGGGTTTCCACAACAAACTCAGGCGGTCAAAACTGGATCTTCAAATGTGGAGTAATAATCGTCCTTCACCAATGGTGGGGATAGAGTCAATAATGGAGGATATTGAGCGTGTGAAGTCTAGTTTAGAAGAAGCATGTGGTGATCATATTTTTAATGGGATTGCTGAAAAAACCAGTTCTCTGAAAAGATCTTAGAAGAGGAATGAGTTTCTTTTCTCATGAGCATTTCAGAGCCTCGTGGCTTAAAGGAGATCATAATTCAGATTATTTCCATGCTTGTAGCGGAGAGAAGAAAAGGACTTTTGTCCCCAACATTCATATGGGAGATGGATCATATATTAATGACCTAAACGGTGTGGGAGGTATGATTGATTCTCACTTTAAATATTTGCTTGTTGAATCCAATCCTTCTATACAGGCCAGGTACCCAACAATGTAGTCAGAAATCCTTGATTTTATTCCCAGTGTGGTGTCTGATACCGTCAATTGTTCCCTTGGAAGCATCCCTAAGGACGGATAGGTGTGGGAGGGGGTCCATTCCCTTAACTTTGAGAGCTCTCCAAATCCTCATGGATTCCTAGGATCTTTCTACGTGGCCTCCTAGAACATCATCAAGTCAGAGCTTGTGGGGATCATCCAAGACTTCTTCAGGGGTGGTGGTCTGCTAAGGGTGGCTTGTGCTACAACCACAGTTCTTATTCCAAAGGTTAATAACCCATACTCTATGGATTACTTGGGCCCCCCAATTTCACTGGGAAGGGTCCGTATCCATATCGGTTGGTTGACAAAATTTCTAATCACATCCTCAATTGGATGAATCATTTTCTCTTATTTAGGGGCCACATTACTCTTGTTAATTATGCTCTTACTTCGATTCCAATGCATGTTCTTTCCACCCCTGTGTGCCCAAAATAATTTTAAGAAGAATGGAGGAAATCATGGAAAAATTCAGCTAGAATGCACACGATTAAGGCTCGTATCACAGGGAAGCATGGTAGAGGATGGAAAAAGAGCCAGAGGTGGAGGGAGTTAATATCAGGAGTGTTGAGGAAACCATGTACTTCATGTAAGTGAGGTTTTTTGGGGAGGCCATAAAGGGAAGATCCATGTAGGCCAAGTTTATTTATCTAAAGTATGGTTCAATTTTGGTAGAGTTGAACGACCAAAGATTGGGGGTTTGGAAAAGAATCCATGACCATGTTGAGAAACTCTATCAGCATTCATGATGGATCATTGATCGTAGTGACATAAATTTGCGGAACCAGAACGTTCATTGTTGGGCTTTTGGGGATGTTTGACTCCTACCGTTCCTTCTCCCAAGCTAGAAGATCTTGTCTTTTACTCATTTGATTCTGAGTCCGCACCATCTTATTAGGGCTCATGCAATATCTATGGATATTGCAAGCTTCCTCTGTTAGAGATGAATAGGGAGGAATTCTACGGTTTCGAGAGCTCTGCAAAATTCTTCTTCTTGGTCTAGCATATCAGGGCTCATACCTATGGATATGGAAGTCCTTCATAAGGGAATTTTCCTTGCTTCAAGGTGTGCATGCTGCAGGGACCCTACAGAAGAAATGACGATGCACTTATTTTTTCAAAGTGGGTGGGTGGGCACGGTGTAGTGGAAGCCTAGGGAATGAATTGGCTTGGACCTCCATAGGGGCATGATCAATGAGTTCCTTCTTAGTTGGTTTCATGGTGTTGGGAACAACAAGCTCAAATAGAAAGCTAGGGAGGCTCTCCTAGTGGTGAGCTGCTGGTGCATCTAGAACTCTCGAAATAAGGCTCGCCATGAGCTTGTAGATGGAATTGGTTCCTAGATCCCAGAGTACGAGCTTGGGATACTTTTGAAACACTGGGACAAAACTACTTCTTTGAGGACTCTTATGGGTGACATCATGTCCCCCCCTCAGTTCATGTTTTGAGCATGCATGGTAGATGAGTGAAATGGTCTCCTCCTAGTAAAGGCTTTAAACTTAACATTGAAAGATCTTTCATGAATGAGCTCTTTGGGGAGGTGGTGTGATACATGATTCCAGGGGCTCAATCGTCATGACCTTCTCTGCTGTCTACGGCCAAGGGGATTCCCTTATGGCGAAGGCCCTTATAATGATCAATGGTATTCTTCTCTTTCGGGATAGGGACCTCTGCCTAGAGTTGGTGGAGATGGATTCATTGATCACCCAGAATGCTATACACATGCCTTCCTCCACTCTTTGGACCATCAACTATCTCATTTAGAAAATTAATCTTCTTCTGAATGATTGGGTGGAGGTTCTACACACTTGGAAATAAGGTAATATGTGTTGGAGTTGGTGGCCTAGAGCCAACTACTTTGTAGTTTATGATAAATTTGTATTCATGGATTTGAATATTAATAAATACATTATCACATATTGATTGTTCTTCTGCGTGGCAATGCATGCGATAATGTCCTAAGGATAGCTGTTGTACTAAAGGGTCATAGCGGATCACAAGAGAACTTGGAAGTGCCACAACACTATTCTTAAATATATGTTCTATGACCGAATGATGTTATTTGAAGGACACAAATAATACAGACCATTAGGGGCGATGATTCATAAAACTTTGAGGCACCTTCTCATGGTGTGTGCCCTTGGTAATATTCCGGAGGATATTATGAGAGCGAGACCCGACAGCAGGAAATCCAAATTTCATAGTGTCATTGGATGTTCCTATCCGCAGACGTGTGTATTGATCCTTGAACTTTAAGATTATTATTAATGGGTATTACAACTCGCACACTTAGATGTATTGACGAAAACTGTGATGACACACTGTTCGCAGCGAGGTAGTATATGTTGGGTGTGTCACGAGTAATACTGCATTAATAGATAATGCGAGAAAGGATTTGTCCCTTCTGTTCAATAACAGAAGTTTATATCTCATGCCCTTTGATGAAATTGATATAGCCTAAATAAATCCATGAGTCATAGTAAGGAATGAACAAATTCAATTTCGGGAAGTTAAAGAAAGAATAATTGAGTACATGAGTTGATGACACTAGCATGCGACCGACTTGATTGGAGATATCGAGACAAAGAAATTACATTACACGATAAGTGTTTGTATGAGGTGACACATCATTGTGACGTTAACTTCTTTCTCTATGAGTGCCTTGGTGTGTTGCTAGACGTTAACCTTGGACTTTAGGTAGGCTTCGCCTAATGCCACTGAGAAAGAGGTCTAGAGGGTCACACACTAAGTATATCCAAGTATCTCAGTTAAATATTCATTTAACAAGTTGAATAAAGATTATTTCCGATTGTGGTTTAATAATTATTCAATGATGCCTGATCACATTTATTTCGACACTGGTTATTTGAGAGAATATATTGTGAACGAAATAATATATCTATTAGTGAATAATGTAGTGATATTTATTTAAAAAATAAATAGTCATTATTCAAGGTCTAATAAATGTGGTGAAGGAAATAAAGGAAAATGGAAAAACAAAAGTACACGCCGTGTATATTAATATACACGCTGTGTGGTTTTTCTGGGAATTTGTGAGAAATAATATTATTTATTTAATTAAATAATATTAGGTGTAATTCGTTGGGTGCATGTAAAGTAATAATAATAGTCAAACGCTATTATTAGACATGAGGTCTTACTAAGAATTAAATGAAATAAATAAATACCTATGAGTAATTATTTTATTTTATTATTCTAAGTATTATAAATCCCAATTACATTATTCTCATTAAGCCTAGCCATTCTTTGTGGTTGTGCACAACAGATCTGGAGAAAGCTCTCAAACCAAAAGAGAATTCATTCATTTAAAAACGCTCTCAACTTACGAGAGAGATCCTCCTCCACCAGATCAAAGAGAACGCTTTGGAAGCGGCTCTCAAGGCGATCGAAGGCGGACATCGCAAGCGAAGACTCTTTCGCGCTAGCACCCGAAGATCGCTTCGGTGACGTCCAAAGATACGTGGAGCACGTGTGGATCACCGCTAGAGGAAACCTACACTTGGCTTCTGCGACACAATGACAGATCACATTGGATCGTGACCGGAAGCATCAACGGAGAGAGAATTCCATCAAGACAATTCTTGTTTTTAATTAAATTAATTATAACCAACATATAATGATCCTCTTTATAGTTCCGGGACTTCCCTCCTTTTTTCGTTCTTCGTTTTATTTCGAAGATCTGACGTTTTATCATCGTGACAGATCTCAGATTAATCGTTGTTAATGGTAAAATTAAAGTTGGGTACACCCACCCACGCGTTTTCGCTGCGCCCGAAACCCACAAGTGGTATCAGAGCGGTCATATTGTTGATTATAATTTTTTAGTTTTTATTGATGATTTACACATTTAATAATGTAGTTGTTTCAATTCAAGTTAATCGTTCTGTAAATCTGAATCTCGAGATCTGTTCCTCATATTTTGTTTCTCGTTCACCTTACAGAAACAATCGTTTTCTTTTAATTTTGATTAAAATAAATCAAGAGGATCTCATCCGGAGGTGCCAAAGGTTCCTGACCGTACAACACCAGAACACACGACATGTATTCGGTAGTACACGCTGTGTAGTCAAGGTTCAATGTATCAGGACTGGTCCGCCAAACCAAGTTGTGTGATTGGAGTTTTTCTAAGTTTTAATGACTCCGTGTGTTGACCAGGAACATGCGACACACGATTTTCGGAGTACACGCCGTGTGACCCACTGGACACGACATGTAGTCCCTTCGGATTAGGATTGGACCGTGTACCCCGTACACGGCTTGCCCGACTGAAGACCGTGTAACGCGAATACTACACGGCGTGTGACCCACTGGACACGTCGTGTACTCTGAAAAATTTCCGAAGTACATCTACATGCGGTATCTCCGTGCATGTACATCGGATGGACGATGAACGATAGTACACGCTGTGTGGTAGAAACTACATGTCGTGTACTTGTCTAAATTACGCAGTTTTATTAAAATTTATTATTATATTATACAAACCCTTGAGACGTGTATCATGGTGTAGGTGTAAAGTTGGGGTACAACACGCGATATGTGTTTTATATATATGTGTTTAATTTAACATCTGCGTAATGTTAATTTCTACTCGTTGGGTAGTTATGAATTAGAATTCATCGGATTGCCTCCAAGGTACAAGTTACGTACAAAGATAATTTTAAATGAATTTATTTGTTTAAAATTATGATGGATGAGAATCTCAAGGAAATTCAGAAAATGATTTAAGATAAAAGGATTGATTAATCAAAGATGATAATTAATTGATTCGAGCGTGATTTATCTTAAACAAGAACGATTAAAGAATTGAATGCTAGTTTTATTTATGCGTAAATATCGTTGTATGTATGGATGATCATGAGCTAAACCACGACCTTTGTATGTGGATGATTTCTTTTAATTAATTTATTTAAATTTAATTTGTTGTCCTGCGAGCCTTCTCCTCATTAACATGTAGGGCTTGCGTGTCCAATGTTTTTTTTTATGTAAACCCCCGTTTTACCCCTCACCTTCGTGTGAGATAAAAAGCATATGTAATGGATGAAGCTCCCTAGGTGTTTGGTTAGTTTATCAACCGCTTGATAAACTAACAAATAGAACAAGTTCATGATCATGCCATTTATTTTATTTCTGTCAGTTGCATGGTTTATTTATTATGAGTGTGTTGTCACCCATAAATAAGACCGGTTTATGCGTAAATATTATCTTAGACATGGTTAATCACTGAAAAATATCCCACTTAATATTAACAAGCATGTAATAAAGATAATAAAATGGCAATTTACGTATAAGGATAAAATCCCTCAAGGAAATATTAAGTCGATATAACCTTTCATAATTTTGGTTAGAATCGAACTATAGTTCAAAGTTCTTGACCAACTCTAGTTGGGGTGCTTTCAATAATCACTAATTCGAGGTTTTGGGTTGACTTGACTTGGTTCACATCAAGGGTTGACTGCCACAATAGGACTTGGTGTGACTAAGAGGCAAAGGTTGAGGAAATCCAAAATAAAAGGATTTCAGGATAGAGAAGTCCACTCAGCGTATCAAGGAGCTGTGAGTTAATGCAATTGTCATTTGGAATGCCTACCTAAAACCTTTCAAATTGCTTGACCAACCCTAGTTGGGGTAATACGAAGGGAAATATGGATCTTTTCCACTAAAATATTTAGACAACAAAATATTCTGAAGTCAATGATGATGACTATTGAATTTCGATAAAATAGTGGGAGACTAATAAGTATTTATTTATTTATTTGTCTCATTTTTATCATGATAAAGGAATAAATCTTTACTAGCTTAATTTGTAGAAACAACAAGAAAAATGACATCAAACATATCATTGCGAACCATACTCGAGAAGAAAAACCTTCTCACCGGCACCAATTTTCAGGAATGACTGAGGTGTTTACGCGTTATCCTTCGCCACAAGATGAAATTATATGTGCTGGAGGAGCCTGTTCCAGTTGCACCTGGAAATGAGGCCAGTGATGATGAAATATCTCTCTATATGAAACATTTGGATGATGCTACAGATGTCCAATGTTTCATGCTATCTGCCATGTCTAATGAGCACTTGAAGCTGTTGGAGTTGGTGATCTAGAAACAACTACTTTGTACTTTATTCATTAAATAAAAGCCTTATCACATCTTGATTGTTATTCTGCGTGACATGTCATGTGATAATGTCCTAAGGACAGCTGTTGCATTAAAGGGTCGTAGCGGATCCCTGCTATGATGAGAACCCGAAAGTGCCATAACACTGTTCTTGAATGTATGTTCTATGGTCGGATGATATTATTTGAGGGACACAAATAATACAGGTCATTAGAGGCGAGGACTCATAAAACTTTGAGGCACCTTCTCATGGTGTGCGCCCTTGGTAATATCCATGAGGATATTATGAGAACGAGACCCGCCAGTAGGAAATCCACATTTCATAGTGTCATTGGATGTTCCTATCTACGGACGTGTGTATTGATCCTTAGACTTTAAGATTATTATTAATGGGTATTACAACTGGCGCACTTAGATGTATTGACGAAAACTGTGACGACACACTGTTCGCAGCGAGGTAGGATACGTTGGGTGCGCCACGAGTAATACCGCATTAATAGATAATGCGAGAAAGGATTTGTCCCTTCCGTTCCATAACGAAAGTAGATATCTCAGGCCCTTTGATGGAATTGATATAGCCTAAATAAATCCATGACCATGGTAAGGTATGAGCAAGTTCAATTCCGGGAAGTCAAAGAAAGAATAATCAAGCACATGGGTTGATGACACTAGCATGCAACCCGCTTGATTTGAGATATCGAGACAAAGAGATTATATTACACGGTAAACGTTCGTAGGAGGTGACACGTCATTGCGGCGTTAACTTCTTTCTCTATGGGTGCCTTGGCGTGTTGCTAGACGCTAACCTTGGACTTTACGCAGACTCAGCCTAATGCCACTGAGAAAGATGCCTAGAGGGTCACACACTAAGTGTGTCCATGTATCTCAGCTAAATATTAATTTAACAAGTTAAATAAATATTATTCCCGACTGTGGTTTAATAATTATTTAAGGATGTCTGATCACATTTATTTTGACACTAGTTATTCGAGAGAATATACTGTGGATAAAATAATATATTTATTAGCGAGTAATGCAGTTACATTTATTTAAGAAATAAATAGTCATTACTCAAGGTCTAATAAATGTGGTGGAGAAAAAAAAATGGAAAATAAAAGTACACGCCGTGTATATTAAATAAACACGCTGTGTAGTTTTATGGAAAACAAGTACACGCCGTGTATTAATTATTACACGCCGTGTAGTTTTTCCAATTGGGATTTTGAGGATTTAATATTGTTTTATTAAATGATATTTATTATAATCAGCGTGGGCGCATGTCAAGGAATTAATAATTCGACATGGAGGTTTTCAATAAGAGTTAATGAAATAAATAAAACGCGTAACGCGTTTATTTATTGTCATAACTCTATTAACCTCAAACCTGATTATAAATATCCTCGCAACCCCAACATTTTTTGAAGAGCCATTGTTGTGCACAACAGATTTGGAAATACTCTCAAGCCAAGAGAGAATTCCCTTTCCACCAAGAACGCCATCAAGTTACGCGAGCAAGATCCTCCACCGGATCAAGGCGGTCGAAGGCGGACATCGCAAGCGAAGGTTATTCCGCGCTAGCACCCGGAGATCTCTTCGGCGACGTTCGGAGATACGTGACACACGTGTGGATCACCGCTAGAGGAATCCTACACTTGGATTCTACGACGCAACGACGGATCACCGAATCGTGATCGGACACATCAACGAAGAAAGAATTCCAACGAGGTAATTCTTATGCATTAATTAAATTAATTATAATCAACATATGATGATCCTCCTCAAGGGTTTCAGGACTCATCTTTTCTTTTCGTTCTTCGTTCTATTCCGAAGATTCAGCGTTTTATATCGTGACAGATCTCAGATTGAACATTGTTTAACGAAAAATTAAGTTGGGCAAACCCACCAACGCGCTTCCGCTGCGCCCGGAACCTACAAGTGGTATCAGAGCGGGTCATATCGTTGGTTATAATTATTTAGTTTTTTGTTGGTGATTTACGCATTTAATAATTTAGTTATTTCAATTCATATTTAATCGTTCTGGAAATCTGAATTTCGAGATCTGTTCCTCCTCTCTCGTTTCTCGTTCACCTCACAGAAACAGATTTTTCTTTTAATTTTGATTAAAATAAAATAGAGGAACTCATCCGGAGGAGCCAAATGTTTCTGGCCGTATAACACCAGAATACACAGCGTGTATTCGGAAGTACACACCGTGTAGTCTAGGTTCAATGCATTGACTGATCCGCCAAATTAGGCCGTGTATTGGATTCTTTTTAAGAATTTAAGACACCGTGTGTTGACCAGAAACAGGTGGCACACGGTTTCCGGAATACATGTCGTGTGGTCCAATGAACACGGCGTGTAGTCCCTTCGGGTTAGGGTTGGGTCGTGTACTCCGTACATAGCCTGTCCGGCTGGAAACCGTGTAACGCGGAAACTACACGGCGTGTGTCCCACTGTACACGCCGTGTACTCCGAAAATTTCCGAGGTACATTAACATGCCCTATCCCCGGGCGTGTACTTCGGATGGACGATGAAGAAAAAGTACACGCCGTGTAGTCGGAACTACACGCTGTGTACTCACCCAAATTACGCAGATTTATTAAAATTTATTATTATATTATACAAACCCTTGAGACGTGTACCATGGTGCAGGCGTAAAGCTGAGACACAACACGTGATAGGTGTTTTATATATATGTGTTTAATTTAACATCTGCGTAATAAATGGGAATTCGTCGGGTTGCCTCCAAGGTTCAAGTTGTGTACAAGGATAATTTTAAATGAATTTATTTGTTTAAAATTATGATGGATGAGAATCTCAAGGAAATTTAGAAAAGGGATTTAAGATAAAAAGATTGATTAATTAAAGATAATTAATTGATTCAAGCGTGATTTATCTTAAACAAGAACGATTAAAGAATTGAATGCTAGTTTTATTTATGCGTAAATATCGTTGCATGTATGGATGATCATGAGCTAGACTGAGACCTTTGTATGTGAATGATTTCTTTTAATTTATTTATTTAAATTAAATTTGTTGGCCTGCGAGCCATCTCCTCATTAATATGTAGGGCCTGCGCGCCCAAGGATTCTTTTATGTAAAAACCCCTTTTTTCCCCTCGCCTGCGTGTGAGATAAATGCATATGTAATTGATGGAGCTCCCAAGCTAGTGGAGGCAGCTCAAGTCAGGAGCCAAGATGAAACCAATCCAAGCAGATACAAAGGTGGACAGGTGGAAAGCTGTAAACACGAACCCGAAAGGTTCAAGGTGTTTCTCCCCTAGGTCTTGGGTTAGTTTATCAACCGCTAGATAAACTAACCAATAGAAAAGCTCATAATCATACCATTTATTTTATTTCTGTCAGTTGCATGGTTTATTTATTGTGGGTGTGTTGTCACGATCACACAATTAATGAATTAAACGAGCATGCAAGATGGAACTAAAATAAAATTGGCTTATACATAAATATTATATTAGACATGGTTAATCACTTAAGTATATCCCACTTAATATTAACAAGCATGTAATCAAAGATAATAAAATGGCAATTTACGGATAAAATCCCTCAAAATAAATATTAAGTCGGCATAGCCTTCCATAATCTTGGTTAGAATCGAACCATAGTTCAAAGTGCTTGACCAACCCTAGTTGGGGTGCTTTCAATTATCGGGGAATTCTAATTCAAGGTTTTGGGTTGACTTGACTTGGTTCGCATCAAGGGTTGACTGCCACAGCAGGACTTGGTGTGACCAAGAGGCAAAGGTTGAGGAAATCCAAAAAGGATTTTAGGATTGGGGAGTCCACTCAGCGGATCAAGGAACTGCGAGTTAATGCAGTTGGCATTTGGAATGCCTACCTAAAACCGTTCAAGTTGCTTGACCAACCCTAGTTGGGGTAATGCGAAGGGCAATATGGATCCTTGCCACTAGAATATTCACGCAATAGAATATTCCGAAGTCAATGGTGAGGGCTATTGGATTTCGATAAAATAGTGGGAGACTAATAAATATTAATTTATTTATTTGTCTCAATTTTTATAATAAAGTACTAAACCTTTGCTCATCTTAAATTGTAGAAACGACAAGAAAATGACTTCAAACATATCATTGTGCACCATACTCGAAAAAGAAAACATTCTCACCGACACCAATTTCCAAGAGTGGCAGAGGCGTTTACGCGTCGTCCTTCGCCACGAAAGGAAATTATATGTGCTGGAAGAGCCTATTCCAGTTGCGCCTGGGAAAGAGGCTAGTGATGAGGAATTATCTCTCTACATGAAACACATAGATGATGCCACAGATGTCCAGTGTTTCATGCTATCGGCCATGTCTAATGAGCTCTTGAAGCAACATGAAAACATGGATGTGTATAGCATGATGTCTCACCTTAAAGATCTCTACCAAGAGAAGGCGAGACAGGAGAGGTATGAGATCTCCAATGCTTTGTTTACCATGAAGTTTGGAGAGTCTGCGCCAGCTGGGCCTCATGTGGTCAAGCTTATTGGCTACATTGAACGCTTGGACATCTTAGGGATTAAATTCCCAGATGAGTTGCGTACAGATCTCATCCTATCATCATTACCCAAGACCTTCTCTAGCTTCATTGTCAACTATAACATGAGCGGCAATGAGAAGAGTCTATCGGAGCTTCTGACCTTGATTCGCCAGGTAGATAAGGACATGGGGCGTGACAAACCCGCGGTCCTTATGGTGAACAAGAAAAGGAAGGACAGAGCAAAGGGGCCAAAGACTTATAAACGGTCTGAAACCCCCGAGCACCGTCCCTCCAAGAAGGGGAAGATCCAGAGGCAGGGCAAAGAACGAGAATCAGTGTGTTTTGCATGTGGCAAGCAGGGCCACTGGAAGAGGAACTACACCCAGAAGCGTGGGGACGCTAAAGGTGCGTTCGTTATCGAGTGCAATCTTTCTATTTCTACACATTGGGTATTAGATACAGCTTGTGGGGCTCACATCTGTATTCAAATGCAGGAACCAAGTAGATTTAGAAAGATCGCCAGAGGAGAGGTGGATCTTCGAGCTGCCAATGACGCAAGGCTGACTGCGTTGACTATTGGCGACTATCACCTCTCATTGCCAACTGACATGATTTTGGTTTTACAAAACTGTTATTTTGTGCCTAGTGTTACCAAGAACATAATTTCTGTATCTTGTTTGGATATGGATGGATTTATTTTCAAGTTTGGAAATAAGGGTTAGTCTCTTTTATAAGAACAACGTATGTTATGGTATGACACATTTGAATAATGGTTTGTATGTATTAAATTACGAAAACCAAGTGTTGGCAATCGATAACGAAACAAACTCACATGACTCATACATCACCCAGTTATGGCATCACCGCCTTGGTCATGTGAACGAGAAGCGCTTGACAAAGCTCTGCCAAGATGGCTATTTAGACTCTACTGAGCTAAAACCACTTGATAGATGTCACGCTTGTTTACAAGGAAAAATGACCAAGCCACCTTTTGGTGGACAAGGTGAAAGGGCTACAAAGCTTCTAGGATTGGTACACACAGATGTGTGTGGACCATTTCCAGTAGAAGTTAGAGGTGGATATTCTTACTTTATTACTTTTACTGATGATTTGAGTAGATATGGCTATGTCTACTTAATGAGGTATAAGTCAGAGTCCTTAGAGAAATTTAAGGAATTCAAGAATGAAGTAGAGAATCAACTTGGTAATAAGATAAAGAAGCTTCGATCGGATCGAGGTGGAGAATATCTGAACCAAGAGTTCATCGATCTTCTACGGGAGTCTGGGATTCTATCTCAGCTCACTCCTCCTTATACACCACAGTGGAATGATGTTAGTGAAAGGAGGAACCACACCTTGTTGGACATGGTGAGGTTGATGATGAGTCATGCAGATCTTCCATTATCCTTTTGGGGATATGCATTACAAACTGCAGCATACACATTAAACCGAGTACCAACTAAGGCGGCAAATGGAATTCCATCCCAGTTATGGAATGGAAGGAAACCCACTTTGTCGCACACACGTGTATGGGGATGCGAGTCGTTTGTTAAGGCCTTCTCAGGCAACAAACTAGCACCCCGGGGCACGAAGTGTATCTTTATAGGATATCCCAAGGAAACAAAAGGATATTACCTATATAACCCCCAAGACAAGAAAGTGACTGTCGCCAGACAAGCCGTCTTTCTTGAGAGGGAGCACATCCTCAAGAAGGATAGTGAGAGCAAGATTGACTTCGACGAAGTTGATGCTCAAGATACACAGGAGTTGGTACAGGAACAAGTTCCACAGGTCCCCGTGGAAGAGGTTCCAGAAACACAAGTACTGCGTATGAGCTCAAGAGAGGTAAGGGAACCAGAGAGATTTGGTTTCCTAGTCACCGGGGATGGTGAATCATTATTGTTGGACAATGATGAACCTCTCTCCTACAAGGAAGCAGTAAAAAGATCAGAAGCTGCAAGATGGCTAGAAGCTATGAATTCTAAGATGGATTCCATGTATCAGAACCAAGTTTGGGTTTTGGTCGATGAGCCAGTTGATGTAAAGCCTGTTGGATGCAAATGGGTATTCAAAAGAAAGCTGGACATGGAAGGTCAAGTTAGCACCTATAAAGCAAGACTAGTGGCTAAAGGATTCAGACAGCGTCAAGGAATTGACTATGATGAAACCTTCTCGCCAGTTGCCATGTTTAAATCCATAAGAATCATACTTGCCATAGCAGCTTACCATGACTACGAGATTTGGCAGATGGATGTCAAAACAGCATTCCTTAACGGGAACCTTCAGGAAGATGTCTATATGACACAACCAGAAGGGTTTGTGACACCAGGTGAAGCCAAACGGGTTTGCAAGTTGCAGAAATCCATTTATGGATTAAAGCAAGCATCCAGGTCATGGAACATTCGATTTGATAAAGCCATAAAGGAATTTGGTTTCATTAAGAACGAATGTGAGCCATGTGTTTATAAGCGGTTTAATGGGAATGCGGTCGTCATCCTAGTGGTATATGTTGATGACATATTGCTTATTGGAAACGACGTACCAGCCTTACAGTCAGTTAAGGACTGGTTGAACAAGTGTTTCTCCATGAAGGACTTAAGAGAAGCAGCCTACATTCTAGGGATCAAGATCATTCGTGATAGATCCAAGAGGCTGCTTGGACTAAGTCAGGGTACATACATTGACCAGATACTAAAGAGATTTAGTATGGAAAAATCCAAGAGGAGATTGGTTCCAGTGTCACATGGCTTACATCTTTCTAAGAAAATGTGTCCCCAGACACAACAGGAGAAAGATAGGATGAACAAGATCCCATACGCTTCGGCTATAGGATCCATCATGTATGCCATGTTATGTACCAGGCTTGATGTTGCCTATGCACTGAGCATGGTAGGCAGATATCAAGCAGATCCAGGAGAACAACATTGGACTGCTGTTAAGACTATCTTTAAGTATCTGAGAAGAACTAAGGATATGTTCCTGGTGTATGGAGGAGACGAGAATCTTGTCATCAGAGGGTATGCTGATGCTGGTTTTCAAACAGATCAGAATGATCTGAAGTCGCAATCTGGATATGTTTTCTGTCTCAATGGAAGAGCCTGTCATCAGAGGGTATGCTGATGCTGGTTTTCAAACAGATCAGAATGATCTGAAGTCGCAATCTGGATATGTTTTCTGTCTCAATGGAGGAGCTTGTCATCAGAGGGTATGCTGATGCTGGTTTTCAAACAGATCAGAATGATCTGAAGTCGCAATCTGGATATGTTTTCTGTCTCAATGGAGGAGCTGTGAGCTGGAAGAGTTCAAAGCAGCCAGTTGTCGCCGATTCTACAGCGGAGTCCGAGTATATAGCGGCTTCTGATGCAGCCAAAGAAGCCGTTTGGATTCGGAACTTTGTCCAGGAGCTTGATGTGGTGCCTAGCAGTAAAGATCCCATTACATTGTATTGTGATAATACTGCAGCGGTGGCTCTTACAAAAGAACCAAGGTCACATCAACGGACAAAACACATACTCCGGAAGTATCACCTCTTGAGAGATTTCTATCAAAGGGGTGAAGTTGCAGTGAGCAGAGTGTCCACGGAAGAGAACGTGGCGGACCCCATGACTAAATGCCTATCTCAGCAGAAACATGAATATCATGTGAGAGATCGGGTTAAAGGTTGTTAGCAGTTGGCTCTAGTCCAAGTGAGAGTCTGTTGGAGTTGGTGGTCTAGAACCAACTACTTTGTACTTTATTCATTAAATAAAAGCCTTATCACATCTTGATTGTTCTTCTGCGTGACATGTCATGTGATAATGTCCTAAGGACAACTGTTGCATTAAAGGGTCGTAGCGGATCCCTGCTATGATGAGAACCCGAAAGTGCCATAACACTGTTCTTGAATGTATGTTCTATGGACGAATGATATTATTTGAGGGACACAAATAATACAGGTCATTAGGGGTGAGGACTCATAAAACTTTGAGGCACCTTCTCATGGTGTGCGCCCTTGGTAATATCCAAGAGGATATTATGAGAACGAGACCCGCCAGTAGGAAATCCACATTTCATAGTGTCATTGGATGTTCCTATCTACGGACGTGTGTATTGATCCTTAGACTTTAAGATTATTATTAATGGGTATTACAACTCGCGCACTTAGATGTATTGACGAAAACTGTGACGACACTGTTCGCAGCGAGGTAGGATACGTTGGGTGCGTCACGAGTAATACCGCATTAATAGATAATGCGAGAAAGGATTTGTCCCTTCCGTTCCATAACGGAAGTAGATATCTCATGCCCTTTGATGGAATTGATATAGCCTAAATAAATCCATGGCCATGGTAAGGTATGGGCAAGTTCAATTCCGGGAAGTCAAAGAAAGAATAATCAAGCACATGGGTTGATGGCACTAGCATGCAACCCGCTTGATTGAAGATATCGAGACAAATGGATTATATTACACGGTAAGCGTTCGTAGGAGGTGACACGTCATTGCGGCGTTAACTTCTTTCTCTATGGGTGCCTTGGCGTGTTGTTAGACGCTAACCTTGAACTTTAGGCATGCTCAGCCTAATGCCACTGAGAAAGAAGCCTAGAGGGTCACACACTAAGTGTGTCCATGTATCTCAGTTAAATATTAATTTAACAAGTTAAATAAATATTATTCCCAACTGTGGTTTAATAATTATTTAAGGATGTCTGATCACATTTATTTTGACACTAGTTATTCGAGAGAATATACTGTGGATAAAATAATATATTTATTAGCGAGTAATGCAGTTACATTTATTTAAGAAATAAATAGTCATTACTCAAGGTCTAATAAATGTGGTGGAGAAAAAAAAATGGAAAATAAAAGTACACGCCGTGTATATTAAATATACACGCTGTGTAGTTTTATGGAAAACAAGTACACGCCGTGTATTAATTATTACACGCCGTGTAGTTTTTCCAATTGGGATTTTGAGGATTTAATATTGTTTTATTAAATGATATTTATTATAATCAGTGTGGGCGCATGTCAAGGAATTAATAATTCGACATGGGGGTTTTCAATAAGAGTTAATGAAATAAATAAAACGCGTAACGCGTTTATTTATTGTCATAACTCTATTAACCTCAAACCTGATTATAAATATCCTCGCAACCCCAACATTTTTTGAAAAGCCATTGTTGTGCACAACGGATTTGGAAATACTCTCAAGCCAAGAGAGAATTCCCTTTCCACCAAGAACGCCATCAAGTTACGAGAGCAAGATCCTCCACCGGATCAAGGCGGTCGAAGGCGGACATCGCAAGTGAAGGTTCTTCCGCGCTAGCACCCGGAGATCTCTTCGGCGATGTCCGGAGATACGTGACACACGTGTGGATCACCGCTAGAGGAATCCTACACTTGGATTCTACGACGCAACGACGGATCACCGAATCGTGACCGGACACATCAACGAAGAAAGAATTCCAACGAGGTAATTCTTATGCATTAATTAAATTAATTATAATCAACATATGATGATCCTCCTCAAGGGTTCCGGGACTCATCTTTTCTTTTCGTTCTTCGTTCTATTCCGAAGATTCAGCGTTTTATATCGTGACGGATCTCGGATTGAACATTGTTTAACGAAAAATTAAGTTGGGCAAACCCACCAACGCGCTTCCGCTGCGCCCAGAACCTACATAAGCAACATGAAAACATGGACGTGTATAACATGATGTCTCACCTTAAGGATCTCTATCAAGAGAAGACGAGCTATGAGAGATATGAGATCTCCAACGCTTTGTTCACAACTAAGCTTGGAGAGTCTGTGCCAGCTGTGGCTCATGTAGTCAAGCTTATTGGCTACATTGAACGCCTGAACATCTTAGGGATTACGTTCCCGGATGAGTTGCGTACATATCTATCATCACTGCCCAAGACATTTTATAGCTTTATTGTCAACTACAACATGAGCAACAATGAGAAGAGTCTATCGGAACTTCTGACCTTGATTTGCCAGGTAGATAATGACATGAGGCGTGACAAACTCGCAGTCCTTATGGTGAATAAGAAGAGGAAGAACAAGACAAAATGGCCAAGGATTTATAAACGGTCTGAAGCCCCTGAGCACCGTTCCTCCAAGAAGGGGAAGATCCAGAGGCAGAGCAAGGAACGAGAGACAATATGTTTTGCATGTGGCAAGCCAAACCACTGGAAGAGAAACTGCACCCAGAAGCGTGGGGACGCTAAAGGTGCGTTTGTTATCGAGAATGCTATACACATGCCTTCCTCCACTCCTTGGACCATCAACTATCTCATTTAGAGAATTAGTCTTCTTCTGAATGATTCAGTAGAGGTTCAACATACTTGGAAATAAGGTAATATGGTGGCTGATTTCCTCACCTCCTGGAGCCCTCAAGATGTTCACTTCATTTTTTTCTCTAGTTTAGGCTCCCTTCCATCTGAGTGTATGGGTCTGGTGAGGGATGATGCCCTTGGCTTGAATTATTTTCGTCCTCTACAACTTTGTCTATTTCTGATGTTGTATTCTTATATGCTTCTCTAATAAAATCTTCTTATTTTTGATGAAGAAGAATCAATTCTAAATATAAAAATTAAAAACAAGAATAAATTAATTTGAATATCAAAGAACTTGAAATGTGATACTCATAACACATTCAACCAAATCATTAGAGAAAAATTAAATCATTTCATGAAAATTAATTACAATGAAAAATTAACATGAAACACATGAATAGAAAAAAAAACAATAATGGTTAATGATGGATATCTACTGTGAGTAATTCAAAAAAATCACAACCACAATTCTATGAAAAAATCACTCCTTTAGGCCAGTAAAAATTGATCAAGTAAACTAACATGAGGATAAAAATAAATTAGGCTTCCAAAACATGTTTTTTGGTGGCTAAATCTCACTACAACCTATTAGGTAATCCAAAACCAGTTGCTAAATTAGTGAGTAGGAGATGGTAGATACTGATTAGAAGAATATGAGGAGCTAATGAACCAATGTGAGGATAGGTGTTCATCAACGTGTCACTTCCAGTATTAATTTTCTCTTAAAAATAGACTTATATCAAACTTAACACTGAACCAAAACAAACCACAATACTATTTATAAAATTATAAGAATTAAATTTGACCTTTGTAATGAGACAATTGAATTGGAAGGTATATATGTAACTTTATTTTTAAATCTATGTATAAAGAAAAACAAAGGGTTATTTTTAATATCAATATGTTGATAAAATTCAATTTGTGTAGCTAAATAACTAATAAGATAACTCTTTGCTTAAAAACTATTCTCTTGAAAATTTTCTTTTTAGTCGCTCTGTATTTATATTTTTAAAAACAAAAGATTTTATGGTTTAATGATGATAAAATATATTTTTTTATTGGAATAATAAATTATCACTAATTCAAATAATAATTAATAGGAAATAAGAATAAGAATAATTAATATTTTAAAAATTATATTTCTAAAAAATTGGTTTTTTTATATCTTGTATTTTCTTTTAATGGATAAATTTATTAAATTTAGAATTTTAATTTCATGAAATGAAAATTATTTTTTAATTTAGAATCTCAAAATTATTATATGATTAATTTTGGTTTTTTTTTGAAATAGTTTATTTTTATGTGAATGGTACAAAATATTGATTTTGCAAATACCGTGTTTTTTTGATATCATTAAGATATAATAATGAATTAATGTTTATGAAACATTTTTTGAATCAAATAAGTATTTGATTAGTAAAATTATACTGTTAAAAATATTAATTTTAATTTACAAACCTATATTCAGTAATTTAGAACTTAAGTTATATCTTTCTTCAAAACCATTTCAATGTGTTATACATTTAATATTTTAAAATTATTTTTTATTATTTTTAGAAATTTTATATTACAAAATGGTTGTAAAATTTGGAATAAAAATATCCAAGTTGGCTAATAAGGGTAATTTTTTTTGTTCATAAAAATAATAGTTACCGGGTTTCAACAATGAATTTCTGTAGTAAAAGTAAAAAATGGTAAAAATTTAAAATAAAGGCTAAAGATAAAAAACATGTTAAAAACATGTATTAAAATTAATGGATGAGGTGTGTATTGACTAAAAAACATTTCCTCTTCATTTTTTTCTAATTTGGAGTCCACATACAATGTGAAACATGGACTTCCTTTATATTAATAAGTGATATTTACAAAAATGTCATTCCCTCCACTTATAAAAGAGACCTCTTACTACCCCTTTATGGAAACTCTAGATTTCGAATTAATCTTGAAAATATAACATTTTTACTTCCCCTAGATACCTCTCCCACTTTTTTATCCCCTTTATCCAAGAAAAATCCCTAAATCCTTTATTTCTAAGAGGTGCTCTAAGAGAAGGTTAAAACTCTCAATATGAGTACTAATCATTTATTAACCATTTTTCTTCCCTATATTTCTCCAAAAAATCTAATTTTTTATATTATAATATAATGAAATAAGTATTATTAATATAATGAAATGTTGTCATGTTAATGGTATATCCATCATCCACTCTTTCCCTCCCATAGAAAAATGAGAAGATCACTCATGAGTACGTGCAAAATACAGCCTCTATAAAGCAATGTATCTAATTTTTCACAATCGCATTACATGGGTAAATCTAAAAGGGTATTTAATGAACAAATAATATATTTATAAAATGTTTATGATTCTTAAAATATAAACCATTTCATATATTTATCCAGTTCTGTGGAAAATAAAAATGTCGCTTTTGTGTACGTGCGAACTACCGTTTCCATGTAATAATGTATTGATTTTTTTTGTCACCACCCAAATTAGATGATTTTACAAATTTATATAATGAATTAAAATGTTTTTAGGACTTTTTTAAGGTTGTGGATGTGTTATATTAATATTTTTCATGTTATACCAACTTTTGTTCTTCAAAAATTCCCAAAACAAGCTTGTCATAGACTCCATATTCATGAATCATTAGTAAAATTATAAAGGAATAAAATTAGAAATTTATAAATAATTGTCAATAATATTTCTCAGTACCTTGGATAATATAGTAATGATGAACTCGGTATCAATGAATGAGAATCAACATCAAGACTTTAAAGCACAAGTGAAACAATCAAAATTACCAGCATCTGATGATGAAAATAAATCGTAACTAACTAATTAATGTATAATATATTATTATAACTAAGGAGTATAAGAAGTAATAGATATAAATAAGGTTTTTAAATAGGTGATTAATATGGTTAGGATTATGATACATGGGATTAAAGCGCTTTCATGTAAGTCAAGAGTAACATTAATGAGTTTTCTTAACTCGACTTCTTTTCTTGAGTCATCACGATTCCTCATTGACTATGGGTTTAAAAGGTGATTTTCTTATGTTATATGATATTATTATAATTTATTCCCTCCTTTATGGTTAATTATATTAATAGATTTACTTCTTCATAAAATTGGATGATGTTGAGAATAATTCATTTTCTCTTCAAATGAGCACTTTTTCTTCCATATCCATATTCAAATGAGCACTTTTTCTCTTCAATAATGTTATATTTGAAATATTAAAAAGGGGTTTTCCATTCAAGTTCATATTTTTATCTTCCACTCCATAATTCTTATGAAAAAACTTTGTATCTCTTGAAGGTAAAATTATTTGGATATCTTTTAAATTGGTGTTATAAAATGTTTCTAATGTTACATTATTGAAAATGGATTTTGAAAGTGATTTGTAATTTCATCTCTTTATGATAATGATAAGGAATGTTTTCTAAAAGATCCTTTTCATGGATTCATTTACATTTTCCTCTTTAAAAGATTTAACTGATATAGAGTTCTATTTTTTTATCACAGTATAAATCCCTCATCGAAATACTTCTGGTTGATTGAATATTGGAATAAATTGATCTAATCTTTGAAGTCGATTTATGCAATGCCATTTAGAAATTATATGAAACTCATTTTCTTTCTATGGGTTTTTAATGAATTTTTGAATTCATGATTTCAAGTGGAAAACATATGTAGATTTGATTAGTGTGTCGGGTCCTATATAACCCTCCAATATTTTTTAATGATTTTTATCCCATAAGATAAATATTTGAAGATATGATTACATATTTCACAAGCGTGGGTGCGATTGAGTGACTCATGAAGGTGATGATTACTTGTGATTATGTTTATTGCATATTTATTAGTTATGATATGTTTTTAAGGAAATGTTAATTCTTTATACCATATTTCTAGGATTTTATCTATCTCTCAGGTTTATTATCCCACGAATCCAGACTCTTTCCATGGTATGTGTTTGTTCATTTGAGATTGCTTTTTATTTCACTATCACGAATGAATAAATATTTTTGTTTCGTTCTCTTTTTAATAATATTATTCTCCCATGCTCATGTTTTCTAATATGATTATGATCTCACTCTTGATGAAATGTTGATAATATTTCTCATACCGAGTATTTGAGCTCACCCCTTTCTTTTATTTCCACTCTCCAGGTTTTGAAGATGACTATAACCTATAAAAAGTCTTGAAGGGGGTTTAGTGTGGTTCGATTATAGAGAAATGTTCACAAGTATTGTAAAATTCGTTTCTTATATAGCTAGATCTCAAAGACACCAATCCTCTAATGCATGGGATTTTATATTTATTATGAGATGTAATGTTTAAATTATATAAAAGATATAAAATAAAGTTATGTTTAGCTTGGGTCATCTCACTTGGTATTAAAACCTATGTGTATAGTATGTGTTTTTATCATCAAACTTAGGAGTGTGGGTATGGGGAACCTCAAAAGGGATTAGGGATTCCTATATCGATCATGCAAACAAAGAGAGAAAGGAAAATCAAATGGTGGATGGGGGCTAGCCTCGACCACGATATCGATCTCGCCCGAACATCATTTTTTAATATTTATTTATTATTATAATTTATTTGGAGATCATTTTTTTAAATGTTAATCGATTAAAATGGATATTTTAGTTTTTAAAGCAAAAATTAAACACCGATGGAAATAGCATAACTAACCTAATTTAAAATAAAAATAACAAATTTATATAGAAAATAAGAACTAAATTATCTAAATATGTTTGTCTTTTTTAGATTTTTTTTGTCAAACCAACTTAATGATCGCCCATAATCTTGGGAGTTCCAAACTTTTTTTGATATATATTTTAATAAAAATATTTCAATTTTTATCATCCCATTACGCCCTTCAATTTTGAGGGTTATGAGATGGAAATATGTCTTTTTAGTTCATCTCATTCTCTAGTAAATAAAACTACCGAATAATGATTTTAACTTCAAAGTCATTTCATATGGTGTACCTCAATCCTATTTAAATATCTCAAACATATCATTATGATGTAATTGAGTTTGGAAGGGGGTTGATAGTGGACGTTTGGAAACTGAGAAAGCATATGGTAAAACAAAGCGAAACACTGTCAATTTTTTTTGTGTTTTGAATAAAACACCATTAATATTGATACATCGATTGACATTTTTATTAAATAATTGTTAATATTTAAATATTTACCTTTATTTTTATAAAAAATGATTAATTTAACAAAATTATAAAAATTATAAATAAATTAAAAAATTATTTTCACTTTTTACAGATGTGAGAATAAAAAAAAAGTTAAATATATGGCATTTTGTTTATATATAACCACATATTTATAATCCACATTGTTAAGTGTCTTGAAATTTCTAAAATAACAATATTAACAAATATTCATGTTGTTAAATAATATTTTCAATAGTGTACAAAAATTTTCATGTTGTTGTATGTACTTTTTAACAACACACCTTAATGTATATTTTTAACAGTGTTGTTAAAAATAAAAAATTATTATAGTGCGAGAGAATTAGAAGTACTCCAAATTGAAAAAACTGATGTGAAGGTATTTATCATGTCATAGCCTGTGTTGGAGTAAACCATAACATGGTAAAGGTTATTACATAATGGTTTTGTTCATGACAATGAAATAATTTTAGAATAATGCATATAGACTATTATTTGTTGTTGATTCTATTGGGACCACTTCAGGATATGCTCAACATTGGGGGTAGGGGGTGAATCAGTGTTGCGAACTTCTTATTTAAATCAATACTTTTAACCCTTTATCTCTTAGACCTTTTAGGATCTTGGTTCTCTTATTATCTTCTTTGTTATCATATGTAAGTATATGAAAGAATGTAAAGACCGACACACGATATGTTTACAAATATCACTACTCAATAAAAGTATCTAGTCCTTTCCATGTATGGTGATGACCATAACATAGATTATACACTATAATGAGATACCTTTTTACAATGGTTGTCTAGAAAACAATCCTGGGCCCAAGTTTGGTTCCCTAAACATTAGAAGGGGGGATAAGAAAACAATGCCAAATCCCTGGATTGGTGAATGCCTAGTCTAGTTGTAACTCCTTAGTGGATCTTTATGCTGCCAGTGTAAACAGTCTTCAAAATATTCTTTATATACTTTGCAACTTTAAGAAACTCATACACCAATGTGACTTCTTTTGAATGTTGTAGTTATACTTTGTTCCTCTTCCACTTCTCTTACTTGCACAAAAGCATATGAGAAATTATTTTTCTTTTCATCTTTTATGAAACTTGATGTGCACAACTTTTCTTTCTCATCACAACAACTTGAATGTGTCTTTTCTTTCAACGATTTAATGACTTATTCTCCTCCACTTATTCTTATTCCTTCATTCCAAACCTGTCTGTCCGAATCTCATTTCTTAGAAACTGTCCTTCCAATGTTGTTCGTTCGGAACCATTTAATATGTTCGCTTTTCTTCTTCACTGTGTACTTGTTCATCCGATACTACCTATTCATTCAATACAACATGTTCATTCATTACCAGTAGTTCATCCTATTCATTCAAGATATCAAATTTGAATTTCCCACATTTGAATTTAACTATCCTGCTCAAATTTTTCTTTGTTTGATCACTTTCAAACATCCTAAATGTTCAGAGTCAAGAATATTTGTAGTAAATTTCCTTAGATCATGGATTCATCACTCCTATTCACACCTCCCTTAACCATCGACTAGAATCACAGTCTTTCCTTTGAGATTAATGAAACATTGAACAACCAGCTAAACATCACCATGATTGATAAATTTACAATGCACTCTATAAAGTTCTTCAAACCAATGTCTGATACTTTTTTTATAGGAACTTATCTATCAGATAATACTTCATTCAATAATAATCCATTTGGTGTTCCTTCATTATGGTTTTTATTATTCAACACTTTTGTTTGATGAATCTGTTCGGTCAAACCTTCAAAAGTATGCCTGACATACATTCACAATGCTATTCCTTCTTTAGATGAATTCTTAGTTATTTTTTCATTCTTCTCCACTTGATGAATCCATGGGGGATTTGTTATACTCTTTCTATATGATGAATTCATAGAACATAGCTCAATGATACTATAATACTATGTATGATGTCTTTAAAAAATTCTATCCGATGACATCGCTCAGATATATCTGTCTGACGCCATCATTTAGAATATTCTATTCAACAACATAGCTCAAAATCTTTTATATGACAACTTATCTCAGAATATTCTGTCTACTTTCTTCATAAATCCCTCACTTTCCAATGGTTTAGAATGTTCTATCATATTATTCAGTGGTCTTCAGTTAGAATAATTCAAAAACTATTTTCTAATGAATTCATTCAGAAACCACTTGTCCGATGAACTCACAACTATTCTTCTGTCCAATGACCCTCTTCAAAATTCTCCATCCAATTCCTTTGCTTGGAAACCTCTATTCTATGATCTTCACATGTTTCCTCTAATTGTTGAAATTACTAAGAAACCTGTATTTGATTATCCCAAAGTTTATGTTCGATAGAATCTTTTTGTTGACTCACCATGTTCATTTGACAGACTTCATACTTTCTTTCTCCATCTACAACCTCATCAAATAATTCCAAAATACTACTCAATTTTATCAATTATAGCTAGAATCATGAATTCCTTAGAATAATAACGATGTTTGACAGTAATGCATCACTTGATTTAGTTCCCTTTCAATCAATATTTTCTATTATTCCAAACATCAGCATTGAATCACATCCACAAGGCATTATGATGTTTGATCAATGAGGAATACATTATTAAGGAGCCTCTAATATGTTTATCCTATCATTCACTATCTTTTATAACTATAAACACAATCGTTCAAACAATTTGGTTCTTCTTTTCACCCGATTGACTCAATCCGTTCACATTTGTCTGATATCCTCGTGAACACTAGTAGAAACCATTTCATCCTATAGATTTCATTCGATCATCTCAAGCCTATTCATCTATTTTTATTAGTCTATTAGAATCCATATGATCATATCATACTTATTAATTTATTTTTACTGGTCCATTGAACTCCAAATTTTTCATATGTAACATTCTTTCTTGAAACTTCATTAGGAAAACTCCTCGAGAAAACATCATAATATTGATAAAAGATATTCTTCTCAATCTAAAAAATCACATGCTATATACATTAAGATTAGTTCAATAATCATCACGAGTAAACTCATAGTCTTCAAATAACATTCTCTTTCAAGTAACAAATATGTACCACACCTTCCATAGGAAAGAACACCATTTATTTGTTTCTAAGGTAACATGAATTGAGGAATTCTTTAATTCTTCATTCAATCATCCAAGTTACATGTTTTTCATTACCGGTCATAGATACTTAAACCAAACATTCCAGTAGAATCTTCTTTAAAACCTATTCAACATATTGAAATCAACAAAATATTTCTATTGTATTGAAAGCCATTGACAACCATTGACAATAAATACAACTCACACACAAAGTGGGATCTTCAATACCCCCTTTATATTTGTTTTCAATACCTTTAATGTTCATTTAAAATGAATATGTAAACATATTAATATTTATCTTCTTTCTCTCCCTTTCTTTTCAAACATTAATTTCACTTTATATCCCCCTTATTGATAAGAAATTCAATGTTTAAGGGAATAAGTTATTAGTTCATTCTTAAGCAATGTGTCATCATTCATTTCACTCTATGTCTACATGAGCTATTTTAGGACTAAATTAGAACTCGAAATCTTGTCTTCAAGGGTTGTTTACTTGTATTCTAGGATTAAGATACAAATTCTGATGTGAAATAGTTATATACTGAGTCAACTAGAAACTCTTGTACTTACTTCAAAAAATAGTTTTAAAATATTCAAGGATAAATATCAGGATAAACAACATTGGTACACTTTCATTCATCCAATTTTAACAAGTCACAGATTGATTCAATTTATCCCCCTTGTGTTATGATTTTTCTCTTTATAAATAAAGGATGAGAGATAATGAAAGACATAACTTTTACACTGAAATTCCATTAGGGGCATTCTAGAATAATAATATTTGTATGGGAAAATGATTCTATTTGCTTCCCCCCCTCAAGGTGACATTTCTCATGATCTTCATAATGATGAATATCTTAAATAGGTATTCCTTAGAAACTTTATATTAATAATGCACAAAAATGGACCTTCCTTATGTGACGGTATATACTTTTAAAATTTCCACATCTTCATGAAGGATAATCTTCTTCAATATATTCCTTTGGATTTCAAAATGTAAGATCAATCCAAGATGATAACTTTTTCATTTTTCTATAATGTGTTGACATAAACCAATTTTTTTACATCAATGATGATCCTCTTAAATATTTTCCAGTGTACCAACTTAGGAAATATTCAAAGATGGAAACTTCATTAAGGAATGTTGTCTAACATTGAGAATCCATCTACTATCTTTGATTCTCCACCTGAGATTATGCTTCACCTTCAATTTCTAGTAACGACTGACTGAAAATTAATTTTTTATTAAGAAGTACCCCCTTTTAAAGGTTGAGGGGGAACCCAACAAGATTTCAAAGACTTAAGTACACAAAAATCCCCCTGTGGACCAAAAGTCGGGCCATAAGAACCCAGTTCACAACAAGGAAAAGCCCCACCTACCATTAAAAACGTTAAGATCTACATCCACTTTTCCATCATAGTTCAACAAGCTATCCTGTGCAAAAATGCATGGCCCCGATGCCAATGGCCAAGGCTATACGCTCTCAAAACATCCAAATCTGAGTCCCGATGGTTAGGAGGAAACTCCATGCTCAGAACCCCATCAGAAGGTGCCCCTTGAGGAAGAACAAGATGCAAGAAACCTTGACCGCAGGCCACAAAAGCCATGAGCAGAATCACAGTGCCACAAACTCCATTCAGTGCCAATCAAATAGACAACCATAGAGAAATCACCTACACTGAAAAATCATCAACCAACAAAACCTTCACCATGACTTCACACCGGTACCAGAATAACACTGCCAAGAGCCGTATCACCAGGCACCTCCAGACGAGGCCAGACCAAGAGAGCCCGCTTCCAACCCCACCACCACCGGAGCACCTCATGTGACACCACCAAAGCTCCGACCCACCAAACCAGCAACCTTAATCGACGAACCAGATGCTGCAAGACCGTCGAGGGCGAATCGACGCCACCTAGGGCTAGAAGAACTGCTAATGAGGTTCGATGCCACCACTGGAGAAGAGATTTGGGGTGAACTGGATAGAAAATGTCACTCTGGGCTAGGATCTGCAGAGACACGCACCAAAGAACACCTAAGCTGGGGGAACGGGGCTAGGGAGCCAAAGGGGGCCGAAACAAGGAGGCGGGAGGGAGAAATAGTGGGGAGAAGGGCCTTCCGTGAAAATACTGGAAGAGGGTAGAACAGAAGAGATGGAGGGTGGGAGACAAAGCTGAAACCAGCGACGAACTCCCCCCTCCAAGCTGTTGCCACACCAGAAACCCTAGCATCGAGAGAGGGAAGGGAAGAGGCCACTCCCGATTTTGTTAATGAATTCCTACCGAGTTAATTTCTTGTAATGAATTTACACGTACACAACACAAATGTTAAGGGAATATGGTGGATCTTTCTTTCTTCTTAATGTGAAAAAAGGATGAGAGGTATTTCTTAACCAAGTTTCTCCATTTCCTCCACTCTTTATTTTTACACATTTGAACTTTAATTCAGATTGAGGCAACATGGATCTTATCATTTCTTCTTCCACTTTGGGTGGAGAAATTTTCTTATCAACAACATTTATGGATAATACATTCTTATTTTTTATGGACCAATTCTAGTTCTATAGGAATAGTTAGACAACCTTTTTCATTATTTCCATCATTCTTGTATCATTCACACATAACTTCTTTAACACAAGGATTTTCTTTTATTGACAACCTCTCATGAACATTATTTTCTTCATGTGGAATTTTCACCTTTCCTTTTTCACCGTTCTTTTCTTGTTCTTATTCTGTTTTCCTTACTTTCTCTAAATCTTTTGTCCATATTACTAACATATAATTGGGTATATTTAAAGCATGTTTGGGTTTTCCACATGGCTTATTATAAGTGAGAATATTTTTATCAATTTGTTTAAAGGATGCAATCTTCTTCAATATCATGGATTTGGAATCAAATTACATCTTACCTATCTTTCCTAGTATCTTCTTGGAAGAGTTCTTATTTACATAATTCTTTATATTTAATCCAAAGGATGTTTTTTTATCTATTCAACAACTTTTGTGGACTTCTTTTATTATATGATTTTGATACCTATTGGGATGATCATGAACCACTCTATCGACCACCATTATTGAAAACTTCAGAGATATCTTCAGTCTTTCTAAATGTGTTTGAAGTATACATATTTTTCACAGACTCTAGATGTTCCTTCATCATCTCTAGATTTCTCCCACTTGGCATGAACTTCCTTTGTGGTTTACCATTTTGGGGATTATACTAATAACCCAATGCACAATTCCTAAATTTATTGAAGCACAAACACTGACCCATAAATCTTGATCTTCTTAAATATTATGAAGATAATCTAGAAGCATACCATTTTTGGGTTTTCTTTATAACATGTTGGGATCCTCATTGAGAACCGATTTACACACTATTTATCCTATCCACCTTAGATATGGTGTTAGTATTCTTATCACTTTTCTTCATCCATACTAGAACAAATATTTTTTCCAATTTTCACTATTTATGAAAACATATTTAGAAACATTAATAAAAGATTATAAGGATTATAATTATTCCTTTATAGCTACTTGATATAGATCATTAATGAAGTCATTATCCTCTTATCACATGTTACATGTATTTTAATAATAGAATCCACATCATGTTTTGAGTAGAAGCATGAAATTTCTCTCTCTTTTGTGAAGTCTCAATGTGCATCTTCTTAAGATTAACAAACTTGAATTCCAAATATAGACATATAATATTGACTGATTTCTTCTAATATTAAATCAAAACCACATTTTCTTCAGAAAACATCTTCATTATGTCAAATTCTTTATCATCCTTCTTAACTTTGTTTTTTAGCAAAGATATAATCTACTTAATCTTCTTGGATTTTAGTTCAAATTGAAAATCATTGAATTGAATTCTATTTTTCATACTTTATTAAAGTGTATGGATCTTTTCTTCAAGAGTATTATTGAATCCATATTTCTCTTCAACTTTTCTGATCATTTTTTTTAAATTTTGAGGAAATTATTAATAGTTCCACCTTCTTGGTCTCAAAGGATCCAACATGCTTGGAGGGATTTATACATTCTAGAATATTTTATTGAAAACCCTTATCTATTCTATTCATTTCTTAATTAATCTAGGTGATTTCTTCCTACATTCTTTCAAAGACTCCACAAGAAAGAGATATTGCTCCTCTAGGAACATAATACAAAATATTATTTAATCTTCTAACTGATATATATTGATATGTTTTTGATATATCATCATCACCACTTATGCCATGATTTCCTTCTTGAGTAAAATTATCAAAAAAAAACTTTTATAAACCTTATGATCACTTAATGTTGATCCACTTGAGGTTGAAATATTTTCCTTTCATTTGGGGGTGATTTGAATCACCTATTATTCACATTCTAAGCCAGTTTTTTCATCTTTGTTATCATGGGACAGATATACTAAATTACTTCTTCCTCTTACTTTAAATGGGACATCATCTTCAGTTTTATTTTCTATTTCTTTAACATATTCATCATGGTCTAGGTAGAAATAGAATTATTCTTTGAGATAACTTTAAAGTATAAAATCTAGTAGAGGTTAACCATGGCTATAATACAACTTCTTATGACAACTTTGGGATATTCTCAACATTGGGGGGGGGGGTGAATCAGTGTTTGATAATTTTTAAATTAATCAATACTTTTTATCCCTTTTCCTAATATACACGTAGTTTATTGGTTCTCCTATTCTATTATTTATTATCATATTCAATTATATGAAAGAAAGTAAAGAATTTCACATGATATTTTAACAAGGTTCACTACTAAATTAGAGTAGATAGTTCTTATAGTGTATAGTGATGAGCAGTAAATAGATTCTCCATAATGATGAGATACATTTTTATAGTTGTCTAAAAAACATTCCTCAGCCCAACCGTGGTCCCCTAAACTTTAGTAGGAGGGATTAGAAAACAATCCTAAATCCCTAGATGGGTGAATGCCTATTATAATTATAACTCCTTGATGGATATTTATACTTCATTTTTAGATAGTCATCAAATTATTATTTAGATACTTTGAAACTTTAACAAATTCATCCACCAATTTGACTTCTATTGAATGTCAATTTGATACTTTTTTCCTCTTCCACTTCTCTTACTTGCACAAAAACATACAAGAAATTCATTTTCATCTTCTATTGTATGAAACTTGATGCACACAACTTTTCTTTATCTTCATATAAACAACTTAAATACTTCTTTTTTTGTATATATTTGAATACTTATTCTCCTACACTTATTATTATACCTTAGTTAGGAACCAATCCATCCAATTCTATTTCATCTGATATTTCCAACCCTATGTTGTTCATCCAAATCTAGTTCATCTGATCCCTTATTCTTTTTTTCTTGGTACATGTTCATCTGATACTACCTATCTATCCAATACTATGTGTTCATCTATTACAAATAGTTTATCCTATTCATTCAGTATGTATGGAAATTAACTTCTTAATATGATTCTTGATTTCTCTATCTAGTGTTTTCACTCAAGCTGGTACTTACTTATCCATCTATCTCCTCTCTGTATGGATCATGCAGCTTCATTCAGTACTTTGAACCAAATGAGAATTACTCTCATGATTTATTGCCAAAACTTCCTTATGGAACTTCACTTCTTCAATAATAAGAAAAAAACAAAAACTTGAGAAAAAAATAGCTCAATATCACCATCTATGGTGCACCAACTACCCTTTATATAGGCATTTTTCTTCAAAAACTCAGGAAGAGGTCTGAACTCAAATTTGAATATCCCACCCAAATCATTCTTTGCTTGATCACCCTAAAAATGTAATAAAAACTAGGATTCAAAAATATTTGTAGGAACTTTCCATAGATATTGGATTCAACACTCATCTTCAAACCTTCCTCAATTATTTGCAAGAATCATGGAATTTTCTTCATGATTAATGAAACATTGAATGACTAGCTCATTATCACCATGATTGAAGAATTTACATGGTACTTCGTAATGTTCTTAAATCCTATATATAATACTTATTCCTAGGAATTATCTATTTGATAATACTCATTTAGGAAATACTCCATCTAGTGTTCCATTATTACAATCATCTTTGTTAGGCACTTCTTCATCTGACACTTCTATTTGGTCCACCCTTAGAAAGTATGTCTCACATACTTTCATAAGGATCTTCCTCTTTCTAATGACCCCCTAATGTTTATTTTTACATCTAAAAAGGATGAACCATTGGGGGATCTATTTTCCCCTTTTATCTTATGACTTCATTGAACTTAGTTCAATGAATTTGTAAAACTATGTATGATGTCTTGAAAAAATTTGATTTGATGAAATTGATCAGAGAATTATGTCTGATGCCTTTGATAGTAATCTTCTATCTAAAGGCTTAGCTTGGAATCTTATATATAATTCCTTAACTCAAAATATTATATTAACCATATTCACAAAATATTATATGTCTGATGACTCAGAAACTTGTATTAGATCTTTTGTCAATATTCCGTTTGATTCATTCAGAGACTATTGTCTGATGAATTCATTTGGAAACCACTTGTCTGATGAATTCACAACCATTATTCTATTCAATTTCCTTACTTGAAAACCTATGCTTGATTCCTTCTCTTGTCAACCTTTTTCCAATTATCATCACGTGTTTTCCCTAACTGCGGATTTTTTTTGGAAAAATTTATTTGATCATTCAAAATATTTTATCCGATAGTGTTTGTTTGATGGATCACCAAGTTTATACGATGGACTTTATAATTTCTTTTTTAGATAATACCTCATAATTAGCTTCCACATCACTTCTAATTTTGATAGAATTTAGTTAGAATAATGAACTCCTTAGAATAGTAATGATGTTTGATACTTTAAGGATTAACAACACATCACATGATTTACCTATCTTTGAATCAGGCTACCCTCTTCATCTAAACTTCAATGCTAAAATATAGAAACATGGAATTATGATGTTTTATCAATGATAAATACATCACTAAGAATATTTTGATATGTTTTTTTCCTATCATTATCTATCCAATATAACTATGAATACAATTGGTTAAACAATATGGTTACTCTTTTCAGTCAACTGACTCAGTTCATTCACATCAGTTTGACATGTCTTCTAACACTAGTGGAAAACCATTTTGTACTTTAAACTTTGTAAAATAATCTCAACCATATTTTTCTTTTGTACTATGTATAATTTTATCATACATTACGCTCTATTCCTCTTGGTACACTAAAATCCATCTTATTCATCTGGTAACATTATATCTAGAAACATCATACGGAAACCTCCTTAATGATACTTCATGGTATTGATAGCATATATTCTTATCCAACTAGAATATCCCTTGTTGTAGACATTAAGTTCAAATTTACCATCTTCATAAGCAAACTAAAAGTCTTAAAATAAAATTCAAAATTAATTAATGAATTTGTTCCACATTTTCCATAGGCAAGAACACCATTTATCTATTTCTAAGGTAACGAGACATGAGTATTTATTCTCTTCATCATTAAATCATCCAAGCTATATTTTTTTATTTCCAGACTTATATACTTCAATAAAACATTCCATCAACTTCTTCTTTACAACCACTTCAATATATTGACATCAATAAAATCATTCAATTTTATTGAAACCCATTAACAACCATTAAAAATAAATATAACTCACACACAAAGTGGGATATTTAGTTTCTTCTTCACAAGTTATTATACATTGGTTGCAACATCATTGGATGATGTATTAAGGTGTTTTAACATCCATAATTAATTTTCACTAGTTCTACAAGGAATAAATATTAGGAAGATTAAAAATTATTTTAAAGAGTTAAAAAGGATTGATAATATTCCTTATGCATCTACCATAGCCCGAATGGCATGAAGACCTTATTTTTTTATTGATTTTTGATAACCCCCCTTTCAAGGGATGAGGTTAAACCCTTACAAAGCTCGCATACATAGAGATTACATGACCTGTATGTCTTAGGAATTATATAGACTATACTTGGAACTGCCCCTCCCTAGCTTCTTCATCGTGATATCACTGCTTCTAATGCTTTGTAGGTTGTTGTTTGGATCAAGAATCACATCTCTAAACATGGTTTGGTTCTTAGAATTAAAGGAGAAATTGAGCTTTAATATGAAAACAATGGAGCTATCACATAGGGAAAATAACCTCAGTATAAAAAAAAGATCAAACACATCCTTCTAAAATTCTTTCTCATTTGAGAGATTGTTGAGAGGGTTGATGTAAGGAACGTTTTGGTTGGTATAGATGAAAATGTAGCATATACATTAATAAAACCACCATTGAAATAAATATACAAGGGTCTTGTTAAATATATTGGTATAAGATACATCATATATTGGATATAATGTTTGTAAAATGTATCATAATTTTATAGTAATAGAAATATCCATTTATCACTCATTCATGTGTGCTACATTTATAATACATGAACACTATAATGATAATATACCCTCATAGTATGGATTTTAATTTCCCCCAATTGAAGATCCTTATTGAGTATTTATCAGTTGTGATGATATATTAGGATTAGTGCGAGTAGAATCTTGTATATGATACAAAGTGTTTTTTATGATATATTAATAAATGGTGGGACTAACCCACTAAAATATATCACATGGAATATCATATTTTCATTGATATACTCAGGGGTGAATGATTATTATGAATCCCCATAACCTGAGTTTGGTGAGATATCTAACACAAGAACCTCCATACTTTGATATCATCATTACACAAGCTATGTGGCTTAGCTAGTGAAGGGGTGGTTGGGTATGTTTTTGATCATGTATTTTTTTTGGAGTTCAATGAATATGGGATTTTACACTCTAATGATAAGAAAATGCATTTGTTCCCTTGATTAAATTAGACTGGGGAAATGGAAAACTATGCTAAGTTGGGTAACATGTGATGCGATCCGTTACTTGGATGAATGGCATCTGATGTATTTATTCAAATTGGTCTCTATATTTTGAATAATCATGAATGCATGAGTTATCCTACACTAAATTGACATATTATATGTCTAATAGTCCTTTGATTCCATGGATGAAAGGATTCTATGAGTGCACATACAATGTATATGATATATCTAGTGGTGGAAATATTCATATATAGATTTTTTTTATGGAGATCACACTAGAACCTTTGTATCATGAGTAACACTAATGTTTTTTTGAGGTTTCTCTTTTCTTACATTTATGAAGTTAGGAATTCAGATTTTTTAACACTATATTTTCATGTAGGGTCACATAGTTATTGTATATTTTAGACACTGAGGAAGAGTCGAATGAGCCCATACAACACAAATTTTTTTCATTAGATTTGATGGATAAACCATAGACTATGACAAAGAACAACATGCCTCATATTTTATCTGAAAAAACTAGATGAAGAGAATCTCATGACATAATAGAAATGATCTTTTCATAGTAAATTTATAATTACTTTAATAACATGAAGAATACCTCATTTTTGATATCTTTCTTTTATGTAGATTTTGATCCTTCAAACATCATTCATGATATGTCATTGCTAAACTATAGGTTTCCCAAGTATAATCCCTCTAGTAGTGATATAAATGTGATCCTTAAATTAATAACATCACCAATGTATTTCTAGGTGTTATCATGGAAGTATTGATTATCTTCCATCATTTGTAATGATTGCTACATAATTATTTACTCTCGATGATTTTCAAACTGTTGTTCTAGTGATATTGAGAGGAAGAAGGAGGTGAAGGAATATCTCAAGCTTGAGATAAGAAATCCTATACTATTATTCATTCCTTAGAGAACTCTAGGGTGAGAATTTCTATGTACAATGATTCCAACATTCAGTTTTTGACTGGTTATTCTTAGTATACCCTAGAGAATGACATATTATGTGAATATATAGACCTAGAGTTTAGTATAGATAATTTCTAATAAGGCCCTTATTTAATACCTTAATATAATATTAAACTCTATACATTTTTCACAACAAAAACAAAAACAAAAACAAAAACAATAACAACAACAACAACAACAACAACAACAACAACAATATTATTAATTCATAGCTTGTTCTCACCCACACATCGAAAAATATTATTTTATTAAATAAATATATTTATATTTATTTAGTGAAATCTCACACTTTTTCAATTCTTATCACTATACCCTTATTCCATGAAAATCCTCTTTGACACTCACCGAACCTTTTGAATAATAATGAATAGATATTTGTTATTAAATAAATATAAAAAATAATACATTCATGATATTGAAAATAAATATCAATTTTATTCTTTGTTTGATAAAATAAGAAACATTATATTCATGATATTGAGAAATAATTATTTATTTTATTAACCATGTAACTAAATAAATAGATAGTATTTAATACCTCATGAAAATAACAAGAAATAAATAAATATTCTATTCAAAAGTGTTATTAATAAATATTTATTTAATATTCAACTCATATATATATATATATATATATCCTAATCATAATATAACCGATGATTTAATTTTTATGATTAGAAAAATATTGAATATATATTATTAATTAGGATTGATAATATTATTTATTCCATCTATTAAACTCAAATAGATTTTATTAGAGATCACAAATACACTTAGTGTGTGACCCCTGGCTTCTTTCTCTATCACATTGGGGGGGGGGGGGGGTTAACCAAAGTCCAAAATTAGTGTCTTACAATGATCGAAGGAACACATATAGAAATATGTTAATTCCATAATGATGATATCCAAATATGAACACTCACTATATAATATAATTCCTTTTTCATGATATCTCATCAGGTAGGTTTCAAACTCATGTTATCAACCAATGTGTTCATGTTCTTGTTATCTGGTGATCTGAAATGAACACATCAATACACCATGGCTAGGGATTTTAGTCTGAAAGTTCTATTTAAATCAAATGGCCTAACATGTCTTCTTCTGATCTTACAAGAGAAAAATCCTTTCTAGATGTATTTGTTAATTTCATATAACTCATGATGAATCTAATAAATCTTACATCATAGTTAACATAGAGAATCTTGGTTTTTGTCAATACATTAAATTATATGACTTGTAATATAAATTAACAATAATCTCAAGTCCAAATATCTATACACACATTCACATATAGGAATATCTAATGAAACTTAAACATATGGAATTCTTGTTTGTGGTTCTATTCCCATAATATGTAGTCTTAGAGATTACCAATGTGAATTTCATGAGATGAAGTCTCATCAACTTATGAGTATCAAGAACTTTATAGTCAACCTACTACGTGTCCCATCATAGAATATTATCCTAACAATAGAACTATATTTAGGAATGTGTCATAGCACATCAAGGATTTAATTATAGAAGGGAACTTCCATGTACATTCAATATAATATATTTCCCTATGAAATTATCACATTAATTTAATGAAAAAGAAAAATATTCATGTGATAATATATTTCATTAACATTCACATCTTTTAATTTATAAAAATAGGCAATCTAAAGTTTAATGTAGTTGGTTCTAGGGAACCAACTCCAACAAACTCCAACTATCACTAGAGTCAGTTTTCAATGAACTTGAGTAATCCATCTCTCGCATGGTTGTACTTATTTTAATAAAATAATATTTTATTCAATGGTACTTTCATGTTTTCCTCTATAGATACTCTATATACTATGATCTCACCCATTAGAGTGAAATTCCTCAAGAGATGATACTTCTGATGTTTGTGCTTCATCCACTGGTGTGATCATGGATCTTTAGAAAGATCCACTAGTGAATTATTATCATAGTACAATGTTATAAGATATTTACTACTAGGAACCATATCATGGTACTAGAAAAACATTTTTATACAAACAACTTCTTTAGTTGCATTTTAAGCTACAATATACTCGGACTCTATTATAAAATTGGTGACCACTAGTTGATTTTAGCTCCTCCTTATCAAAACCCTATATTATGGTAGAATAGATATCCTAATTATGATATTAGATCATATGGATATTTCTGGAAATTATCATCTATATATCCTATGATGACTTTCTCCTCATCTCTTCCATAAACTAGGAACATATATGTAAATACACCTTTGATACTTTTGGATAGTCTTGAATAAAATCCAATGGTAGTATCCTTGATCTACCAGATATCTCTTCTAACATGCTCAAAGAACATGAAAAACAAATCCTAGAACATATCATTTCATACATGACCGATCATATCAGTGATTCATATAGAATCCTAATCATCCTCTACCTCTCATAATGTGTTTGTGGAAACATTTTCTTGGAGATATTTATGCCATATGATTTTAGAAACAAACCCCTATTAGATTCTTCCATATGGAATCTCTTCATTTCCCTTTCAATATATGTACATTGACTTAGTCCACACACCCTCTTGGATATATATTGATAGATCTTGATCCCAAGAATGTATAAAACTTCATATATATCCTTTATAGAGAATCACATGTTCAACAACATCCTAACAGACAACATGATCGATATCTCATTTCTAATTAGTATCATGTCATCAACATATACTATTAAGAAAATAACCACACTAATACTAAACCACTTTTAGACACAAGGCCCACATTCATTATTTAGAAAATGATATTACCTTATTGTTTCATCAAAGCTAATACATCATGATTTGGATTCTTGATTCAATCTATAAATGAATTTATACAACTTTCATACCTTATTGACACTGTTTAGAGTCACAAACCCTTTTGGTTGTGTCATATAGACAACTTCCTAAAAGTTATAATTAAATTAATCTATTTTTAAATCCTTATGCCAAATATCATACCCATGGTAAATTGACATGAAATGTTGAATTTTGAAGGATTTTAGCATAACAAATGTTGAAAAGGTTTCATCATAGTCAAATCCCTGATACTGATTATACTCTTTTATAACCTTTCATTCCTTATAGCTACTGAATTTTCCATCCTTGTCTATTTTCTTCTTAAATACCCAATTGAAACCAATTGAATTTAAATCCACTAGAGGATCCAACAAAATCTAATCTTGGTTTTAGTATATGAAATCTATCTTATAATTTAAAACTTCTTTCCATTTAAAAGATTCTATGACACTTAATTATTCCTGGTAGGATAAAAATTCATTATTATCAACCAATAATGAGACACCATTCTTGGTATCTATAAAACTATATCCTTTAGTCCTCTAACCTCTCTAGTGTTCATATATAGTACTTGTGTCTATAGAACAAGCACTTATAGAGGACTTTATGGAATATATTCTCATGCTAACATTAGTTTATCTTAAGCCTCAACTTCATCAAAGTGTATCTCAAACCCACCATATCTTTTGGATTTGTGCTCCCACTCAAGGAGCATGGCATGTCTTGCCACTATAACCATTTTATATGATGGTTTATATAGAAAATATCCCTTGTTTCCATTGTGTATCCTATAATAACACACTTAGTTATTTGGGGTGGATGTTTGTTACTAAAAGAGGCCTTACCAATTTTTTTGAAACCCCACACTCATAAGTTAGACAATATAGATGTCCTTCCAGACATGAACTCATAGAGAATAATGTTTGACTCTTTAGAAGGAACCTGGTTTAGTTAATATGTTTCATCCTATAATGTGTATCCCCAAAATAATAGATGAATTTCATAACTCATCATTGATCTCACCTTGCCCAACAAGGTGTAGTCACTCCTTTCACATACACAATTCCACTATAATGCACAAGGAGGAGTGAGTTGAGATAATATCTCAAAATCTCATAGATAATCAATGACCTTTTGGTTAAGATACTCTCCACCACAGTCTAAGTGGAGTTTATTTATTTTCTTACCAAAATAATTCTAAACTTCATTCTTGTATTCCTTGTATCTATCAAATGAATCTGACTTATACCTCATTAGGTATATATATCCATATCTACTGAAATCATCGGTAAAATTTATAAAGTATGAGAATCCACACATTTCTTCAATAGGAAATGGTTTGTACACATATGTATGAACCAATTCAAGAAGCTCTATAGCCCTCTCACACTCTCAAATAAATGGAGATTTGGTCATTTTACCTTTTAAACAAGCATTACATATGTCAAGTTTATTTAGTCCAAAAGAATAAAAATACCCACCTTGATACAATTTTGTTAAGAACTTTTCATTTACATGACCTAGCCACTGATTTTATAGTTGGGTGTGATACGGTTCATTACAAACTAATTATTTTTCAATTTCCAATACTTGGTTTGTATAATCCGACACATAAATACCATTTTAAAGATGTTTGATTCCACAATATATTTAATATTTGTAAAAGAAGAAACATTTATTCACAAATTTTAAATTAAAACCATCTATATTAAGAATGGATACAGATGTTATGTTTTTGGAAATTCTTGGAGCATAATAATAATTATATAAAATGAAGACAATCTTTTTAGAAATTCAAGGTGACAGTATCCAATAGCCACCACAATGAGTGTATCTTCATTATCAGCTTGTAGATCCACATAACCCTATGAAACACTTATTAATGTATTTTTTTCTTATAATTGAAAATAATTTTGTGAACCACAAGCTATATCTAATACTCAATTTGTATAAATAGATGTATTTCAATTGATAATTAATGAACCTAAAGCATCCCCATTTCCCCTTTTTATAATGCATTTCTTCTTCCAGTAGCCCTTCTTTCCACATACACAATAAATGACATCACACTCCCTTACTTTCCCCTAGATCTTTATTTTTTAGTTAGGCATTGAAAATGAGATTTAGACTATGTGTTATTCTTGGATCTATTTTTCTTTCCATTAGTCTTATTCACCATAATAACTAAAGGATTTTAGTTATTTATATCCTTATCAACTTGGGGAGTGAGGGAAATGAGATCTGAGAGAGACTTATAAATGTTTTCTATATTAAAATTCACAATAAAACTAGATAATATATATAAGAGTGATAAAGTTGGTGATCTATGTATAATTTTTTGGGTAGATTAAGCCCTATGATTTCTTGTCACTCCTCCAAATCCAATTTTTTGTTATTTTTTAAAAATCAACCTTATGGTTAAGTGTGAACCACCTCACAACTAAACAATTAACCCAAAAAACTGCAAAAACAAAGTTATAAATTAAAAATAGAGAAAAAATAATTCCACATTTGAAAATAAAATTCCATCCCTCAAACCAAACTCCACTGAATCTCCTCGAGTCACCAAATGTTGAGTGAAGAGCCACCTCGAGCCACTCCCCTGACAGAAAAAAGTACTCATCACCACTGTTAGTGGAATCCCACCGAAAAACATCCCATCAGAGTATCAAACAACTATCAATGGAGACACCTTCAGCTATGCCATTATCATATCACAATGTCACCATTTAATTGAACTGGAATCCTTAAACAGAACCCCATTCAGATACAACACCCTATGAGATAAACATCATGTACAAAAAATAAATAAACCAGAGCCGTCAATGTGATCTATGCATCTTCCAAAGACCGCATATCATCTTTGAACATCATTGGCTTCATCAAGGAAGAAAACCAGACTGGCTTTGAGAGCGAGCCATAACATCGTAGATCCAACATCCCTTCATTAAACAAACAACAAGAAAACCCGCACCAAACAAACCCATTACTTTGATAAAATTGCAACAACCATTAGACATTGCTATGACACATATTGAAGATGATGAAGGATGTTCCTCCTAGATCACTGATGACTAAACAAGCAACACGTCCCAAAGCCTATAGAAACCATCATAGAAGACTGACTATGAGAGAGATGAAGGGAAAAAAATCCATAGTAGAGTTTGAAGTGGTAGGGTCTCCATGAAGAAGCTCGAACTCACCCAGAACCACCAACCCCAAATGTAGAATCTTCTAAAGAGAAAAGAGCACACCGAAGAAGCAACGAACAAAAAATATGAGGAACCATTGTGTGGAATATTCAATCCTAAAATCATGACTTAGATTTCCTAAAAAATTCATGCAAAGATATATCAAGTCTATCAAGGGATAATTATCTCGATTTAATACTTTTTAAGTCAAACAAATACTCTCATAATATCTCCCTAATAAAATTAAATATCTTGATGAGAGCCATACCAACACTTAGTTTTATGGTTTTGTCCTTAATCATGTTTTGGAAGGCATAAATAACATAATACTTCCTTTAGTGATTTTGTTTACTTATACATAAATTATCTTATTTTATCATTTAATTTTCATGTTATTATTATATGGATTTTAGATAAGTGATTAACCAAGTTTTGATAAAATATTTATGTGCAATCTATTTATTTCAATCCATCTTTCATTCTTATCATCTTATTTATTTAAAGTGTTCATGTTCAAGCATAAAAAAAAACAAACAAATAACCATGCACAAAAATAAAATAAAATAAATATTGTGACTTAATCATGATATTTATAATGATTGATTTATCAAGCATATAATAAATCAATCCATGACCCTAGGGAAAAAAATTCCTTGATATGGTCTTAGCTCGAGTTGCAGCATTCCACCATCGACCTCTGTATCTTCTTGGTTGGTTTCACCTTGACTCAGGTTTTAAACCACCTTCAATCCCAAGATCCCCATCCTTTTTGTGATTTAATCATGCACAAGTTAGTGGAACCAGGGATATGAGATACATAAAATAATATTTTGAAATTTAGGTCATACATAATAAAGGTGGAAGGGATGAAACAAAGTTTATCATATTTAATATGATAAAAATTATCTCATATAAAAAACCATGAAATAATATTAAATTAAATTGAAACCCAACACAAAAATTGGATTTATAATGCTCGTGATCAGCCACATACATGAAATGATATCACAATCATAAAAGATAATATTTATTTCAAAAGTTTTTATTTAATTAAGTTAAATTTATGTTGAATTAATAATTAATGGTATTATTAATTAATTAATTCATTATCTTAATCATTAATCTAACCAGTCCTAGAGATACATTAGATTATCATTAATTGTAATTTCATATAAATAAGATAAATTAATTTTATTCAAAATTACCTATGAACACAAATGTACTAGATGAAACATAGTGTGTACCCACCTGAACATATAGCACTGCATGTGTTATTCACCACGTAATGCATACTTACACAACATATAGTCATACACAATGTGTCAAATATATACACTGTGGGTAGTTATGCATGTCAAGCTATGTAGTTAGCTTGGAATATAATAAAACATGGCCCATATTTATATTACATGGTGTGTTCTCCTTTAAATTCTTATGTAACATTCACAATGTGTATGATGACCAAACAACATGTATTTAAAAAAAATAATTGGGAATTTATTATTTTGAAAAACCATATCACGTGGTGTGTACACTATATACACATCATGTTGTTCAGTTTTAATACCATTATTAATTTTATTATGTGTAATTAAGTTTACAAGGTGTATAGAATTACATAACATGTTCATAGTGTAAACAATTAAGAGTTATACAATGTGTACACCTACTACATATTATGTAACTCCTTTCTAGATACTCCACGTTACACACATAAGGATTTGTTTTGTATCCTAGGGATACACCATGTAATAAAGGTGGATCTATTTTTATATTCTTTCAATTAATATATGGTGTCTAAATTTGTAACACTTCATATGCATTGACCACATGACCACAACATCATGTGGGTGTTTCATGACATGTATGGATGTTACAGGCCATGAAACCTACAAATTTAGTGCCACTATATTGTCTAAACATGGAATAATATATGTACATTAACATTCCACAAAATATATTCCCACATGGCATGTTATTATTATCATAATCATGAACGCGTGATGACTGAGACACATGTGCGCTAACTACTCAGAGTTTAACTATCTTGAAAATATCAATGGAAACCATGTCACCTTTTGTGATAACTCAAAGAGTAAGATAAGTGGTCTATGTACAATTGTTTTTTAAAATTCTACCATTATTGAAGATGTTTTATATGTTATTTTTTAAAATAATAATTTTCTTAGTATTGGAATTTTTTTTAATAGTGGATTTAATATTTCGTTTGAAAACGAGGTTTGCAATGTTTTTGATACCAAAGGAAATATTTTATTTTCAGCTTCTTAATTTCAAAATTTTTATATTAATGATTTAAAATATTTTTCTAGCCAACATTTTAAATCTCTAAGTGAAATAGATAATGAGTCATGGATATGGAATAGGTGCCTTGTTCATTTTAACAAACACACACACTTGTAACACTCAAATGAAATAAAATATTATTATATTTTAATAAATAGAATTTAAAAAATTACACTGTGTGTGGTCCTTGATGACTTGGTAAAAAATAAAAATCTTCATTTAAATCTAAAAAGGATGTTTCTAACTCCAGGACTCTAACATTATGAGAATTTATGAATTATTTTTTTTCAAATTAATTTAATATTTTTGATATTTTCACTTCATGCAACACTGAATATAGATTTTGGTTATTATTTAAATGAGATATTTATAAAATATCCATTAAACATAGTAATATGAATAGTAATACCTAATTTTTAAATATTATCACATAAATAAAACATACTTATAATGAAATTTATAATTTTTGGTAAGGTGTTTATATGTTTAGAAATACTATTTTCATAAAGAAATTTTTTTTTATGTCATTATATGAACGATAATAAAATTTATTTTAGACACTCTTAGAAATTTAATTTGATAAAATAAACATAATTTTTAATTTGGAATTTCATAATTAACTTAGGGTGATTTTTTAGTATTTTTCTGAGAAGTTTCATTTTTTTATGAATATTGAAAAATAATGCATTGTAGTTAAAAAACACCTTTTTTGTTTAAATAATTATTATATTTTAAATTGATTTTTAAATTCAAAAAAGTTCAATTATACATATATTAATCCAATGTAGTTCATTGTAATCATTTTAATATTGAAATTAGATATAAAAAATTACGGAATTCTTGAACGTTCTTTTTACCTGCCTCCTCACCACGCCAACGAGATTATCATTAAACTTAATTTTCCCATTTCTGTGATTTAAATTTTAAAAAATGGACATATATGGTTGTAATAAGTATGATATTTAGAGTATAATAGTACCAACTTAATATTTGGGATATTATGAATAGTAACTTTAGTAAATATTTATTTTTCACAGTTAAGTGTATATTAGATAATTAAAGGTATAAATATTATTATAATATTATTAAATTACCCTAACACTTATCCTATTTTCATTGGATGAGTGGGTTTCAACCAAAATCAACTTTAGGTCAAAATTATAACCTTTTTAAGCCACTTGGGTAAGAATATGTCATTTATTATATTTTATTTAAAGACAAGTTAAAAATGTCATACTCATAATTTTAATAAGTAAATCATTTTTAATATAGAGTTATAAAAAAGATAAATTCTACTATAAATAGTCATTTGCAATATAATAAATTTCTATTCATCATGATAATTTATTTTTAATTTTTAGAGAATAAATAATGTAACATCCCGTTACTGTATCAGGTATTTATAAACCTTCTTGTGTTAAATTTTTATTACGTTAAATGGAAAAAATGGTTTATCAATGAAAAGTTGTGTTTTTTTAAACACGTCACGAAATGGTAAAACACCCAATTAATACTCTGAAATATTCAATTAAATATTTCTTTGAGTTAAACACTGAGTAAGTATGAGTTTTCAAGGTCTGCAAAGTCTCAGAGTGGACGAAATAAAAATATTAAATATATTGTTTAAAGCATGGGTAATTTATTCAAAATAATTGAATAACTCCAAAATGGTCCATTGTATGAGAAATTTGAGTCCACGGTTATATCTGAAATATGGTGTTTACCCCAGGAGGGGTATAACATTCAAAGACACCAAACTTTTGGATGCCTCGCTCATGAGAGAAAGTTTTTAAATAATATTTAATATATTATTTATTAAAAATAATTAATATCTCCCAAATGGTGCGTCATATGGGACATTTGAGAACACTGATGGGTCCAAAATGATGGGATTACCCTAGACAGGGTATAACATTTGTTAGCGTCAGGCGTTTAGATGCCTCGCTCGCAAAAACAACTTTTTTATTTTAATTAATTAATTATTCCATTTTTTAATTAATAAATAATTAATATCTCTCAAACGGTTTATTGTTTAGTAAGTCTGAGACCACCGTTGTGTTCGGAACAGGGTGTTTACCCTAGACAAGGTATAATTTTCATGCACAATGGTCTTTTGGTGTTACTTAATTTTTATGTTAAATAATGAATTTTATTAATTCAATAAATAATCTGTATTTAATAAAAGAACGTTTCAACCTTCTTCTATGCACACCAATGACCATTGATGGCCCGTTCGATTTTCCAAAGCTTCCATTGCAGCACCGTTTTGATCCGTTTCTATTGGAAGTCATTGATTAGGTGAAATTAATGACTCCGTAATGAATTTTGGGTTGAACAGCGGATTAAATCATATGTTTAAAATAGGGGTTCTAAATGATCCAATTTTGAGGGTTCTTAAATTGCCAAAATCCTTCATCTCTCCCGTTGGTTGATATTGTCATGTCTGGCAGATTGTGGATCTTCTATGTGCTTGATCTGTGAAGCCCTGGTGCTAATCATGTTATCCTCCAACAACTTCAAGTGTGGGCGACCTTCTTCTTGTGCATGGTGCGCCTGAAAAAAATAGGTTTTCCAATTTTATTTTATCTATTTAATTTATTCTTTAATTTATTTTCATCTATAATAATTTAATAAAAATTGGTGGATTTTAATATAAATGGTCAAACATAAATTATAATCCCTAAATTATCTAAGGACAATTATTAAGATTATCAAATGGTATTTACGTGTATTATGATAAAAGAATAATTTATAAACAAATTATCGAATGCAAATTTGCACCAATTATCAAAGGTATGATTCCACAATTTTCCATTGACAATATATTAGAAACTATCAGGTGATATTTATAAATAATTATAAGAAGATAAATATTGAGTGGGATTATCAGAAGACATTGACATATAATTATCTAATAATAATTTATAAATAATTATAATTTAATCGCCATTATCCTTTTGCATGTAGTTATGAAATACAATTATTTTCAGTTATAAAATGAAAATTTCATCAGATTATCCAATGTTTTTTTAATCACTTCGAATTATCATTTTTTTAGATGTGGAAAATTATCAATGTTTAATTTATAAAATTAACATATGACAATTTTTTTAGATTATCAAAGATAACTGTTAAATAAATTATGAAAAGATGTTGTCGAAAATTATCAAACGATAATTGAAATAATTTATTGAAGGATAATTTATCAAAATTATCAAAGGATAATTAATATAATTATTGAACAACAATTTCAAGATCATAAAATAATAATTATAAATAATTATCAAATGATAATTACAATGAATAATCAAGAGATAATTGTGAGTGTTCCAAATGATAATTATTAAAAGAATTTATTGAAGGATAATTATTTAAACCATCAATGGATAATTATAAAGGGATACCATATGTGTTATCATTTTAATCTAAAGATATTATAATATCAAATGTGGTTTATAATTATTCGGAGGAAAATATTGCGATTGCGTACATTAACATAAAATGATAATCCAGAGATTATCCAGGAGAGACAAAATATAATTGAATGTAATATGTTATTTCCTTATGAAATAAAATAGAGGGATATGATTATAAAATTAGCTTTATAATTATTCTTATGGATATTTCATGAGATTTTAGGCGTTAACATAAAATGATAATTAAGAAATTATCCAGGAGAGAGAAAATGTAATCGCATGTAATACTTTACTTCCTTATGAAATAAAATAGATTTTTTTGTTCTAGGAACCCTTGATGATCTTTGAGCATTGGTGTGTAGAAACTTATGATAATAATGTCGTGAGAAGGTGTATTGAACCACACTTGGTAGATTATCATTGCCGATGGAATTGACGACCTTGAGGTAGGTGGTTCCATTCTGATTAGCAAAATTGATTATCCTTGAATTGCTAGATTTATTTCAATAGTTGATTTAAATTCAGTTTCATAAACTTGCATTCAATTGATGTAATAAAATATGATTTCAATGAATTTATATATTTGAAATGGTTTTGGAATAATATTTGAAAAACACCCAATTCCATGTAATTGGGGCGTGCTTATGGAAATTGGATGATTTAAATTGTTGAATTTAAATTGTGAATTTGATGGAAATGTTTTCAATTAAATTTTTGAATTTAATTGTGGAAATGAATTGTGAAATGAAGAAATTGGTTTTAATGGATTTCAAACTGTGGAAAATGGCTTAAAATAATTTGATAGAAACCCAGTGGTCTTATCTCGTTAAAAAGGCATGCTTTTGAATAAAATCTGTTTTGGTTTTAAATGGAAATAAATTGGCACTTTTGAAATGGAAGAATGGGATTGATCGTATTTTTAAGCAGTCTTAAAATAGTTCTCCCATCATGTAAGAGTGCATGCAAGTCTTAGGTAGTTAGTGAGTTATTTGGATACACTCTATGCTACAACAACATTCTAAAACATAATTGCGGCGGGTCACATCCCCGATGGGTTGGTGACAAGTCTCCTTTGGCCTGTTTCATTAGGACATGTTTATACACATTTTTTTGCATTCACATAGAGAGTGTGGAATCTTATAGCTGGTTAATACAATGGTACCTTTTGGCAGATGACCATGTTGCTCGCTTGTTTATTTATATTGGAGATATAAATGCATGCCAATGTTTTTGAATTGATTTACATTCCTTCTAAATTTATATAAACTGTTTTATATAATTGTTTTATTTAAGCCATTGTTTTAGAAACATTCCATCATTTTGTAAAGTCTTTTCTTAAATTATTTTTCCATCATTTGAATTGTATAACATGATTTGTTTAATTATGCTTTAAAATGTAAAACCTGTTTATCTTTAATATTGAAATAATTCCTTTGGTTAATCAATTATTAGAAGCTGTTATGGAATCTGTGGTGACACCCTACTGGGATTTTTAGCTCACACCCTAATTTTGCCTTCGGGTTTTTGTAGAATTCCTTCTTCCAGGTTTGAGCAAGGGTAAAGGATCACATGGAGGTGGATCCAACTGTTGACCCTCATTCTTGGTGAGTTGTGTCTTTAGAGACCTTGGGGATGTTTTTACCATTTTAGTACTTGGGTTGTAGTACTTTAGGCTTTTTATGCCTTATTGTATTCTGCCACTTCACTCCTAATGGATTTTCTTTTGTTATGAATACTACCTTGTTTTTGTTTTGCTTCATCATTCTTATGGAAAAATCATTCCCACTTGTATGTTGTATGATGCCATTTGCTAGTCGCTGACCCGTGGGAATTAGGAACGCACTTCGGGCTATGTAAGGGTTAGCTCGGTTATCGGGTTACCAGGGTACCCAGGATGGTTCGTGACAAAATGATATTAGAGGGAGGTTAAGCATCTTGCCTTGATGAAAATATGCATTTGAGTATTCTTATCGGGACTTAGGAGGTAGTTGCGATTGAGTACCTGACCAGCACTCACCGCAATGAACCTCAAGTCACCAAGGTTGGTTAGAGAAAGATGTCTTGTGGATTTTTTTCTAGTCTTTTCCCTATTTTTATTTGGATAGAGTGAAATCCAAATCATGTATGTTCTACTAGTCGGGGTCATGTTTCCATCATTTCTATGTACAAGCATTATCTAACATCTTCCTTATTGTCTGCTGATATTGTGTAACATCATGCCTTTGAGAGTACGTGAAAATCAGATCCGAGAAGGGGATACTTCTAAACCTCAGTGAGCGAATCCTCCAGTGGACCCGAGCCTAGTTTAGGTGATTGTGCACACTATCCCAGCTATGGGATAAGCACCACCTTTAGTCCCCATTCAGGCTCTAACTGTGGAACCTAGGGGGGGGGGATCTCTTTGAAATTGTTCACAAGAGTTATTTCATCAGAAACCACCAGTTTTCAAAGGCTCCAATGATCCTCAATATGTTGAGGAATGGTTGGGCAGGATTGAACATCTGTTTGAGTTCTTGGAGACACCAGATGAGATCGTGGTTAAGTGTGTCACCTTCATGTTATAAGGACCAAGTAGGAGATGGTGGGATACAATAGTGATAGAAATGAAACATGGGGGCTTAGAGTGGAATCAATTCAAGATTATTTTCACAGGAAACTTCTGTCTAGAGTCAATGGTGTTGGCCAAGGCTGTAGAGTTTTTCAAGCTTGAGTAGGCTGGCATAACTTTGGCTCCTACATATGTTTTGGGAACTTTCAGAAGTTCTTCCACAACTTTTCCACTCCACGTAACAACACGAGATCATTGAAACCCTCAAAAACTGTGGGGCATTCAAATATTTCACGTAAAAAAGAGTTCCAACCACAACATCTGGAATGAAGCTTCTTCACACAGTGAAAGAGTCTCCAGAGGAAGATGATACAGGTCCAATGATCGTGATAGGTATCATTAATATAGATTCATCTTTAGTGACTACCCTATTTGATATGGATGCTTCTCACTCATTTATTTCAAACTTTACCATTAATATTCTTAATATTCATATGGGGATTTTATCTTGTGCAATGGATATTACTACACCATTTGGTATAAAGAGAGAGCAGGGTCTCCATAGTCCTTCTTGTTTATTCTCTCTATCAGATGTCAAACTTTCTTGTAGTTTTATTGGTACTCGACATGGAGTCTCTTGATGTCATATTTTGGATGGATTGGTTAATTTCCAATAAGGCCCGAATTTATTTTTATCTTCGAGGGGTATACCTTGATACACCCAGTGGTGTGCATCTTGTTTTTCAAGGAGAATGAGACCTAAGGTAAAGCAGTGTCAGACCTTTTTATCTTGAGTTGGGGAAAGTGATATCAATGTTTACTTTTGATCTCAAGCGAGATTCTTTGGGTGGTGATCTCCCTCCAGTTGTTGTCAAGTTTTATATCATGTTTCATTCTGATATTTCTAGTTTACCACTAGAGAGAGAGGTTGAATTTTCCATTGAATTGATGCATAGTACTCAACCAGTTTCATTTCCCTTTTACCAAATAGCTCCAACAGAACTGAAAGAACTAATTTCCCAGTTGGACGATCTTCTTGTGAAATCCTTTATTCACACAAGTGTGTCACCTTGGGCAGCACTATTTCTCTCCACCATGAAATCTATTGGTTCTCTTAAATATTCTCATATTGAGATGATTATTTAGGAACATAAGGTTGTTGATGAATTTCATAAGCATTAGAGACTCTCTTTATGGAGGGGAGACTGATGCCCAATGGTTGTTTTTCAAAGAGGGTGTTCTGTGTTATCAGAACCATTTTGTTGCACTGTTAGCGACAAAGAAGAATATAATGGGGGATTTTCATATTTTATAGTGGTTTGTGCACTCAGGAAGCACTAAGATGTTCTACATCTTGAATAAGCAGTTTTGGTGATGATTTATTCTTGAAGGTTTCACCCCGATTGGGTCATCGATGGCTCGGGAGGAAAGGGATGCTTGCTCCTTATTTTTTGGGATCTGTCAAGGTTTTTGATTAGGTGGGGAAATTTTCTTACTGTTTAGCACTACCACCACAGCTGAAGTCAATACATAACATGTTCCATCTATCACATCTGTGAAAGTATCTTTCTGATCCATCCAATGTTTTGAGCTAGAGTGATCTTGAGATTGAACCTGATTTATCTATAACTAAATGACCAGTCAAGGTTGTTGATTATGATACCAAGGTACTTAAAGGTAGGACGATACCTCTTGTCTATGTGCTATGGAAGCATTGTACTGATTCTCATGAGACATGATAGAGGGAGGCACTGAGGAGTGAACAATGGCCCTGTCTCTTTTGACAAGGAGGCTTCTTCATAGGATTTCTGAGGATAGAAAGTTTCTATGGTGGGGAGGTTGTAACATCCTGTTAACGTATCAGGTATTCCTAAACATTATTGTGTAAAAATTATTATTACGTTAAATAGAAAAAATGGTTTATCGGTGAAAAGTTGCGTTTTTGTTAAACACGTTGCGAAATGGTAAAACACCCAATTAATACTCTAGAATATTCAATTAAATATTTATTTGAGTTAAACACTGAGTAAGTATGAGTTTTCGAGGTCTACAAAGTCTCGGGGAGGACAGAATAAAAATATTAAATATATTGTTTAAAGCATGAGTACATTATTAAAAATAATTGAATAACTCCAAATAGTCCATTGTATGAGAAATTTGAGACCACAGTTATGTCAGAAATATGGTGTTTACCCTAGGAGGGATATAACATTCGAAGGCGCCAGAATTTTGGATGCCTCGCTCATGAGAGAAAGTTTTTAAATAAAATTTAATATATTATTTATTAAAAATAATTTATATCTCCCAAACGGTGCGTCGTATGGAAAATCCAAGACCACCGATGGGTCCAGAATGATGGGTTTACCCTAGATAGGGAATAAAATTTGTTAACATTGGGCATTTGGATGTCTTGCTCGCAAAAAAAAAACTCTTTTATTTTAATTATTTAATTAATTATTCCGTTTTATAATTAATAAATCATTAATATCTCTCAAAAAATTCATTGTTAGATAAATCTGATACCACTGTTGTTTCCGTAACGGGGTGTTTACCCTAGAAAATGTATAACATTCATACACAAAGGTCTTTTGATGTTACTTAATTTTTAAGTTAAATAATGAATTTTATTAATTCAATAAATAATATATATTTAATAAAAGAATGTTTCAACCTTCTTCTCTGCACACCAACAGCCATTGATGGCCTGTTTGATTTTCAAAATCTTCTGTTTCAACACTATTTTAATCCGTTTCTGTTTCAATCCATTTATTAGGTGAAATTAATGACCCCATAATGAATTTTTGGTTGAACACTGGATTAAATCAGATGTTTAAAATATGGGTTCTAAATGATCCGATTTTGAGGGTTCTTAAATTACCAAAATCCTTCATCTCTCCCATTGGTTGATGTTTTCAATTCTGACTGATTGTGGATCTCTTTTGCACTTAATCCGCAAATCCCTTGTTCTAATCACATTCTCCTACAGTAGTTTCAAGCATGGGCGATCTTCTTCTTGTGTGTGGTGCGACTGGAAAAAATTAGTTTTCCTATTTTATTTTATCTATTTAATTTATTCTTCAATTTCTTTTCATCTATAATAATTTAATAAAAAATGGTGAATTTTAATATAAATGTTCAAATCTAAATTATAATACCTAAATCATCTGAGGACAATTCTTATGATTATCAAATGTTATTTACAAGAATTAAGATAAAAGAATAATTTATAAACGAATTATCGAATGATAATTTGCACCAATTATCAAAGGGATGATTCCAAAATTTTCCTTTGACAATATATTAGAAACTATGAGGTGATATTTATAAAGAATTATTAGAAAATAAATATTGAGTGAGATTATCAGAAGACACTGACATATAATTATCAAATAATAATTTATAAATTATTATAAGGTAATCATAATTATCCTTTTGCACGGAATTATGAAATAATTTTTTTTAGTTACAAAATGGTAATTTCATCGGGTTATCAAATATATTTTTAATCACTTTGAATTATCATTTTTTTAGTTGTGATAAATTATGAAGGGTTAATTTATAAAATTATCATATGATAATTTTTTTAGATTATGAAAGATAATTGTTAAATAAATTATGAAAAGATGTTGTCAAAAATTATCAAATGATAATTGAAATAATTTATCAAAGGAGAATTTATGAAATTATTTAAAGGATAATTATTATAATTATCGAACAATAATTTCAAGATTTTCAAACAATAATTATAAATAATTATCAAATGAAAATTACAATGAATAATCAAGAGATAATCATGAGTTTTCCAAATGATAATTATTAAAAGAATTTATCGAAGGATAATTATTTAAATCGTCAATGAATAATTATAAAGGGATACCACATGTGTTATCATTTTAATCTAATGATATTATAATATAGAATGTGGTCTATAATTATTTAGAGGAAAATATTACGATTGCATGCATTAACATAAAACGATAATCCAGAGATTATCCAGGAGAGATAAAATATAATTCTATGGAATATGTTATTTCCCTATGAAATAAAATAGAGGGATATGATTATCAAATTAGCTTTATAATTATTCTTAGAGATATTCCCTGTGATTTCATGCGTTAACATAAAACGATCATCCAAAAATTATCCAGGAGAGAGAAAATGTAATCGCATGTAATACTTTACTTCCTTATAAAATAAAATAGATGTTTTTGTTCTAGGAACCCATGATGAACATTGATCATTGGTGTGTCTATGCTTATGATAACAGTGTCATGAGGAGGTGTATTGAACCACACTGGGTAGATTATCATTGTCGTTGACATTGGTGACCTTGAGGTAGGTGGTTCCATTCTGATTAGCCAAATTGATTATCCTTGAATTGCTTGATTTATTTCAATTATTGATTTAAATTCAGTTGCTTAAAATCAATTTTAATTGATGTAATAAAATATGATTTCAATTAATTAATATATTTGAAATGGTTTTGGAATGAGATTTGGAAATCCCCCAATTCCATTGAATTGGAGCGTGTTTATAGAAATTGACTGATTTAAATTGAGATTTTGATCGAAATGTTTCCAATTAAATTGTTGAATTTAATTATGGAAATGAATTGTGAAATTATTGAATTGGTTTTGAATGGACTTAAAACTATGGAAAATGGCTTAAAATAATTTGATAGAAACCCAGTGGTTTTATGTTGTGAAAAAGGCATGTTTTTGAATAAAACTTGTTTTGGTTTTAAATTGAAAGAAATTGTCACTTTTGAAATGGAAGAATGGGATTGATCATATTTTTAATCAGTCTTAAAATAGTTCACCCATCATGTAAGAGAACATGAAAGCCTTAGTTAGGTAGTGAGTTATTTGGATACACTATACACTATGACTACATTCTAAAACATACTTGCGACGGGTCACATCCCCGACATGTTGGTGACAAGTCTCCTTTGGCCAGTGTCATAGTGACGTGCGTATACACATTTTTCTATGTTCACATATAGAGTATAGAATCCAATAGTTGGTTAATACTATCGTACCTTTTGAAAAATGACCATGTTGCTCACTTGTTTATTTATATTTGAGATATAAATGTATGCCGATGATTTTGAACTGATTTTTATGCCTGCTGAATTTATATAAACTATTTTATATAAATGTTTTATTTAAGACATTGTTTTAGAAATATTCCATCATTTTGTAGTCTTTGCTTAAAGTATTTTTCCATCATTCGAACTGTATAACATGATTTGTTTAATTATTATTTAAAATGTCAAACCTATTTATCTTTAATTTTGAAAGAAATAATTTGGATAATCAATTATTATAAACTATTACAGAATCTGTGGTGAGACCCTACTGGGATTTTTACCTCACACCCTACTTTTGCCTTTGGGTGTTTGTAGACTTCCTTCTTCCAGGTTCGAGCAAGGGGAAATGATCACTTGGAGTTGGATCCATTTGTTGACCCTCAATCTTGGTGAGTTGTGGCCTTAGGGACCTTGGGGTTGTTTTTACCATTTTAGTACTTGGGTTGTAGTACTTTGGGCTTTTTATGCCTTATTGTATTCTGGTACTTCACTCCCAGTGGAGTTTTTTTTCGTTATGCATACTGCCTTGTTTTTATTTTTCTTTCACATTCTTATGGAAAAATCATTCCCACTTGTATGTTGTATGATGCGAGGTGCTAGTTGCCGACCTGTGGGGATCAGGAACGCCCTTCAGGCTATGTCAGGGTCATCTCGGTTATATGGTTACTAGGGTACCCAAGCTGGTTCGTGACAAATAATTTAATAAATAGTTTGCATATTGATGATCTAATAATTGTTTAATTAATGGATGTATAAAATAATTGATATTAAATATACTACAATAAATATAATTTAACACAATTAATGAAATAAAATAATTTTATAGATAACTTTAACCTATTAGTTAGATATTAGAAGTGTTTTTTCAAAGTTATCATGTTAATATGATATTTTTTAAAAGAAAAATAATGAATAATATTAAAATTGACATAAATGATACTTTAAAATAAATAACATTTTATTAAATGATATAAAATTCAAAAAAATATATAATTTGGCCAAATAACTAGAATAATGTGAAACATGTCATCAATTATCTATTTGGGATTCTTTTGGACTTTTATAGTTTCAATATTAACCATAAATTGTAAAAATATGAGTTGTCATGGTAAAAGTTAAAGTGTTTAACTAAGGGTTAAAGACAAAAGATATTGTTAATATTGTGACCTAACCATGTCTAAAAATAATTTTTTGAGAGTATTTAGACCCACAATCATCTTATATTATAAATAACTCACTTTGGAGCTATTTGAAATTGAAAATCAATTTATATTAATTTAATATTTTAAGAGTTTCCTAAAGTGACCCTCACCTCTATTATAAATGGGAACATACTCCCTCACTTATTCACATCACTTTGAGCCTAAAAGATCAACAAAACCCTACCCATTTACCTTATAAACTTCTATAGTAACATTATATAGGTTCTGGTATTCTCAAAAGACCAACTCTAGTGTCACTAAGAGAAGATCTAGAGGGAGATCTTTGAAGAAGAGGTAATCTTCATACCGACTCTTTCAAAATTGTTTCTTCTTCTACTTCAACTTCACATGTTGATTATATTATAAAGTAATAAACTCAGTATCACCTATATGTTGAGATTTTAGTATGATTATTTAACAACCATATTCCACCTTTTATTCATTCTATGAAAAATTAAAGTACCACCCGTGCATGTGTACGACTTACCGTCTCCACGTCGTGGTGTAATCTATTTTTCATCACTACTTTATTTGGATGGATATAATGATGGATATAATGAATATAAATAATAAATATGACACGATATTGAATATTTATAATAAATATACCTTCAAATGTTTCACCCTTTTACCATTAATAGAATGATATCATTGCTCGAGCGTACTTACGACCTACCATCTCCATAACGCGACGAGATTTGTCTTCCATGCTAACCATTTCAAGAATGACTATAAAAATTTATATAATAAATAAATATGAAATATATGAAATAATAATTTTAATGGAATAATATATATATATATATATATATATATATACATATATGTCATTTACCCTCTTCTATTCAGTACGATAAGAAAATCGAAACAACTTTTATGCGTACGTACGCCTTACCATCTTCATGAACAATGTATTCCATTTCATATATCTATATTATATATATATATTTATATAATAAATATATATGATATATAAATAATTTTTTACATTATGGAAGTAAGTAATTAATGATCTATGTAATAGGATCACGAATAACAAGTCAAAACACGTATGATAAACAAAGCGGTTATTACCCCAAAGGTTGATTTTACTTGGAATTGTTAATAATTGGGTAACATAAAATGATAAATAAATCATATATGATATCATAAATATTATTAAGATTCTGGTATAAGTTAATAATATGTTTAAAACCACTATTCAGGAGTTTCTGACACGTGTGGAGGGAATCCGACCTAAGGTAAGGGATTTTTATCTCACCTTTACTTATGTGAGACGCATGCCTCATACACTACTTGTTTATTCTATGTTGTGTATATACTATCCATGAATTTATTTTATGAGTCTTAGCCATAATATTATTAAATTTTCATATCTATATAATTTCCTTTATTTCATGGGGCACACGATTCTACTGGTTATAAATATGTAAGTGTTAATTCCTTAATCTCATTATTATCAAGCATTTTTATACATAAGTATCTCCTAAGAAATATTTATATTCCATGTAAATGTTTCTTAAATACCCAAAAATATTTTTACTATTATTATACAATTTTTTTAAAATAATTTTTACCTGTGTATTACTTTTTATTAAATGGTTTGAAAGGAATCTTTTGTCATTTTCCTAACGAGGTGATTTTTAAATTTTCCAACAAAAGTACGAGAAGAATGTGTTTTTAACTTATAAGTCATGAACATATTTTTATTCTTTCATGATACCTTATTTCCTTGAATATTACCTTACAATTTTATATTTTTATTTTCAAAGAAATTTTTTTCTTTTAAAATTACACGACATTTCAATTAAAGAAAATATTTTCAAATCATAAAGGATATTTTCCTCAAGAATTGTTTTCAAGAGTTATCTCAAAATTATTTTCATTCTAAGATAACATTTTTTGATGTTACTTATGTTTTAATGGGGATATGATTCAATTTTTTCATTCTTATTTTTTCTATTAATGGTTTATGTTTATGATGGAATGGTTTTTATGAAACCCATTTCTTTTTTGTGTGTTATGTTATGATTGAATGATGTTTATGAAACCTATTTCATTTCATGGGATATGATATGATAAATTATTTATGTTCTTGTAGAACATATATGAATTCTTTAATTATGAAATTAGTGGGACCTATATCTCCCTCCAATTCATTGGTCAATGATTTATATCTCATGAGATAGACATAAAGGACCTTGTCTTCCAAGATGGTTATGGGAATGAACCATGACTACTAAGATGGTCATGGGAGTGAACCATGAATACTAAGATAGTATGGGAAGTAAATCCATACTAGTAAGATAGCCTTATAAATGATGCCTTTACTACCATGGAAATCATTATTATATGCTTATGTTTCTTACACAATTCTTTATTTAATTCCTATGTCATGCCTTCATGGATCATGTTCTTTATTTATTTATGATTCATGTATTATGAACTATCAATATTTATGAAATGATCATGTTTATGATCTTTGATATTCATGGTATGATATTTTAATTTCATGATCATGTTCTCATACCCTTATTCTCATGATTATGTTTACATATTTCCCTTTTTTACCCTTACTGAGCATCTGAGATCACCCCTTTATATGTTTACTTTCAACCAGGTTATGAATGTATATATTGTGTTTGATAAGTATAATAAGGGTGATAGTCAAGAATAACCTAGTGGAAGATAATTTATCTCACTTATGTACCACTGTTTATGTTTCTAAGTTTCTAAAGGCACTAGACTTCTACGATATTTGGGAATTTGTTTTTTGTAATGTATTAAGTATTTATCAAAAGTAATGTAATGTTAATTTATGAAAAGTGAGGGTCAATCTAAATACCCTTGATCTTGTAAACCATGATTTATTTAGACCAACCCAAGTTTCAAATATATGAGTTAAATACCACCCTTTTTTAATTTTTTATGATTATATAATATTTTCATTGGTTTATTTCTTGGATCAAAAAATGAAGCATATAAATTATTAATGAAATATACAAAGAAGTTCAAAAATGAAAAGGGTATAAGATCATATCTAGTCAGAGTTATCATATAGGAGAGTTTGAAAATAATGTTTTTGATAAAATTTGTACTTCATAAGTTTATAACCATTCATTTTACACTCTTAGGAATCCCAAACAGAACATGGTTGTTGAAATATGGAATTCGAAACTACAAGAGATTTCAAGAACCCACTTTAATGAATTTAAAATCCCTCAATATTTTTTTCTTGATATGGTCAATACCAATTATTAAATGTTGAACAGTGTTATCATTTACCCATCATTAAGAAGTCAGCCTATGAGATTTGGAAATGAAAAAATGATAAAGTTTAAAACTTTATGGTATTTGGTTGTAAATTATATATTTTTAACATAATATAGAACTTAGTAAAATTTAACAAAAAAAATTAAGGTATTTTTATTAGGTACTCTAACTGATGTAAATAATACCATATCATTAATAAAATGAACAACTCCATAAAATAATTAATTCACATTAAATTTGTTGAGAATTTTCCTAAACCTCATCCCCAAAATGATGAAGCAGAGGTCGAGAAATAAAATTTTACATTGAATAGGACACCTCATTATAAAGAAATTTATTTTGATGAATAACAACCATCTAACCCTTTACACAAGGCATGAGTAAAATCTAGAGACCATGCTTCAAAAAATGTTATCATTGATTTGAGAGTTGGTACTTATACTAGGAGATTAGTTTTAAATGAAGTTGAACAACATAATTATATTTCACAATTAGAACCCCTAAATGCTAGTGATTATTTTAATAAAGAAAATTGGGTACCTACTATGAAAGAAGAGTTGAACTATTTTTAAAGGAACAATGTTTGGACTCTTATCAAAAGACTCAATGATCATGCCATTATTGGTATCAAATTGGTTTTTAAGAAAAAATTAGATGAGTAGGGAAACATCACTCATAAAAAATCAAGACTCATAGATAAAGTCTATATTCAAGAAGAAGACATTGATTACGGTGATACCATTATACCTGTAACATGACTTGAGTCCATTAGAATCTTATTGGCATTCCCACCCACTTAAATTTTATGCTTTTTGGAATGGATGCTGAAAGTAATTTTTTGAATGGTTTAAATTCAAAAATGGTTTATATTAAACAACATCCTAGTTTTTAAGATTAAAAATATACAAATAATATTTTATTTTAACAAAGGATCTTTATGTTTTAAAATAATCCCCTCAGGCTTGGTATGAGTGGTTAAATAAACTTCTCTTAGAAAATGATTTTAAAATGGGAAAAGTTGAATAATTTTTTTAAACATATTTAAAATGATTTATTAATTGTTACAATATATGTTGATGGTATTATTTTAATTTTATAAAAATAATCCCCTTCTAATGAATTTTTTGATTTGATGATAAAATAATTCGAAATTAGTTTTATGGAAGAATTTAATTTTTTTCCACGATTCTAAAATTTCTCAAAACAATTATGGGATTCTCATAAGAAAAATAAAATAGAAAAATGAACTATTAAAACGTTTTATCATGGATTAAGTAAAGTTAATATGTACACATATGAGTACTTAATATTATATAACATTGAATAAAATTGATAAATTAGTTGAAAAAATATTTATAGAGGTATGATTGGGAGAATTATTTATGTTTTAATGATTTGGATGAAAATTATGATTAATTTTTATCATTGTGATCATTATAAATAAAATCAAAATTAATCCCATTTAAAATATATCAAAATAACTTTCAAATATTTAAAATATTCTAAAAACCATGTATTATTTTATCCAAAAATACCTCTTTCAAACATACTAGTTTTTTAGATGTCAATTTTGGTCGATACTAATTATATTGGAAAATTACAATTGTAACTTTTCATCATATTTGAAAATACTTAGTCTTATTGACTATTAAGGAGTAAAACTCTCTTATATTAGGAGATATCTTACAATCATATTCTTATTAAGTGTGATAACATAGGTGTGACTAATATTTCTAGGAATCTCATTCAATAGTCTCATACTATGTACAAAGACCATAAACACTACTTTTTGAGAGATCATTTTATAAAGGGAGATAACATGCGATAATTTATTATCAAATATCTTAAATTGGATGATATTTTCACAAAACACCTAGGTTTAGAATGTTTTTATTTTATTAAGGGGGATTTAGTTATGGATCACATGTGATACTCACTTATGACTAAGGAAGGATTGAATTTTAAACTTTTTCTTTATTCATTGAAAATATATTTATCATTACTTGTAAAGAAATTTACATGTTTTTATGTCTCATTGTTTTTAAATTTTTTTAAGGAGGAGTTCAAATTTTAAGAGGGAGTTTATTTAGTTATTATATGAAAATTTATTTATCTTTGTATTGTAATTATTTTATGCATGAATATCTTTTTATTCCATATGTATTATTAATTATTTATCTAACATTATTTATAAGATCTTTGAGAATCACAAAGGGGGATAATGATATCAAGGTTTGTTTCCTAACCTAATTTTGTGTATCATATGTAAATATATTAATAAGTCTCTTTTTAATTTATTTATGATATATTTAAAATCATTTAGAAATTAATTTGGTTATTAATATACTTTTAAATCCTTTTTATTATCATTTTTTTGAGTTTTTTTATAACCACAAAGGGGGATAATGGTATAAACACATTGATATCTATAAAGGTTTTAAGTTTTTGAGGTTATTTTTTTATTCAAATCCTTTTACCATTTTAATTATTTAAAACTAATTTTATGTTTTTTGAGGATTAAAAATAATTTTAAAAAATATTTAAAATTTTATTATGAAATACTAACATTAATTTAAAAATTATCCTAGATATATTTATCCAAAAATAATCTTTTCATTTTCTTTTAACTTTGTATCTTACCTTTCATTTCAAGTTTTTGTGATCATAAAAATGGGGAAAATTGGTGTAACAATAACTCTCTTTTATGTTTTAATAATCTCTAACACAATTTATTTTTATAACCATTTCATTTGATTTATTTCAATTATTATTATTGGATATTAAATTAGAAAGTTGACTGAACATTAAATGGGTTTATAATGAGTTGTGATGGCCATTTTAGCTAATTAGCCTATACCTGAGAGATAAAGGATCCTTATAGGAATCCAAAAGACCCATGATCAAATTTGGGTGGGGGTGAATTTTAAGGTTACTATAGAAGTACTGTAGCAGGTACTGGTCGGTACTATAGCAGCTAAAACTGTTCAACTGAGTTAGGACTTCAGGCCATCGATTTTGGGCTACATGTCTCAGGGCCTTCATGCCACCAAGGACTTCGATCCACTAAGGTATTTTAGGCCGCATGGATTTTGATCCACCAATGGCCTTCGGGCCACAAGGCCTTTGGGTTAAAAAGACCAAGAAACAGCCTGGGTAGACCACACATGAGCATTCCTGGATAAGGATTCAGAGCAAGTAGCAACTGCCAAAGTAGAGATAATTGGATTGGAATAATGAGAGGGTATGTAAATTTACATTGGTAATAGCCACTGTAAAACTATACATTAGAAATGTTAGATGATCAGCCATGAGAGGTGGTGAGATAGGTGCCTTTGAAGATGTAGATGCTAGGGAGGTCTGGTTTCAAGTGTAGTCATATCTTAAGCCATCAAGGTCATGTATTAGGCCTTGTTCCTCTAAGCATTTGAGTCATGTATAATCCTTGTTCCTTGGGACTATGGGTCATGTAAGGGTTCCCCATCAACCCTAAAAAGGGGTATTAACCAAAATTAAATAAAAATATATGGCCTTTGGGCTTTCGTGGGGGGGGGGGGGGGCATTTTGAAGGACCTCACTGGGAAAAACCATCAACTAAGTAGAGGAAACCACATGCCAAATGATAGAAAAAATAAAATCATGTGGGATATTACACATCCCACTAGTTAGCCACTAGAAATCCACCAAACAACTGACGATGTATGGACAACCCACTGGCCAACTAGTGGAGTCTAGCATCCAGCCAAAGGCCTATTTCAGGATATTCAAACATGCCATTTGAGATTATCCCCTATGGCCATTCTCACCTACCAATGACTTGATTAGACTCCCCAAACCTTAAAAACCACCATGGAACCTCTAGAGGCTATAAATACCCAAAAATAAGGCTTTTACACTGTCAATTTCTATTTTGGATTCTCTTGAGAACCATTTGTTATTCCATTATTATAAAAATGTCTCTCTCATTATATGTATCTCTTTATCTTATTTTTCTATTTCAATATTTCTAATAGAATCAAGAGTGTGTTGTAAAGGGGTTTTTCTAAACAAATTTCTCCCTTTTCTTCTTCTTCACAGGTACTCACTACCACCAAAGTGAGAGTTTTTAGGCTTCTTACTTTCACCATCTAAAATAAAGCATATTTTGGATTCTTTATATATCTATTTAAAATCATTCATCCCTTACTTTTTATTGGGTATCTTGATACAAAAAATTAAATTTCCATTTTCTTCAGGTTATTTTCTATTGTTGAAGCTAAGGGGTTAACAAACCCCTTAAACCTTTAAGGGGAGGAGACGTAGGCACTCATATTGATTACTAGTCAAAATCATTTATCATCTTTCATTATCCTTTTATTTATTCACCTTTCCTTATCATTTATTTTCCACTATGTTTACTATATATTTTTATATATCTCATAATATTATCAAATTACTTATTTTAATTTTTAAAAGGAAATTCACCATCTCTATTCATCATACTTTGACCAATATATAAGATCTATGGATAACTCCATATCAAATTTTAATCAATATAATTTCAATTGATCAATGTAGCCAATCATCTTAAGAACACGAAGACTATCATAGAGTCCTCCTAATTTTCACACATAATTCACTTAATATCACTTACCTCACCTAACTATAAATTTCTTAGTAAATATTATATAGATGAGATGACATGGAATATAACTATTTTTCCTTATGTTTTTTCTACATATCATTAGATATTAATGAAAAATGACACATTGGAAATCCATTACATCCTGTACTTGACTCTTGTAGGAATACTTCATTTATTTATTGGATCCCAGAGGTGTAATTGTTTTATGGGACTCCAAAACATAAAATTTTATTCCTTGGAATAATACCATGTTTAATTACCTATTAACCTCCTAAAAATTAGAACCAGTGATAAAATTATCTTTATCCAATAATAATTACACTGGTAACTAATTGGTCTTGCTATTAGACATTATATACCACATATAAATGCGAAACATTAGTAAATTTTTTATGATTACCAAATATTAAATAGAAATTTTTAAATATTAAATCATATATATCTACCAATATTTTTATAAAATCTCATTTTACCTCAAAATTATCTTCAAAATACAATGTCACTAGTATATTCTGTTGGGAATGGATTTAAATAGCTTATACCACTTTTATCAAATCCAAATATCCCTCCTTATTAGATTCAAAATATCTACTCAATGGTATTTAGGTTGGATTAAATCTCTACAGACACATTAAATCACAAATCCTTGATATTTTGAGAAAACTCCCTAATCCACAAATCTCATACTTGGATTAAAATAACACTTTCTACTTAAATTAAACCAAGGTGTTATAGGGATACTTATTTTTTTTTTGTTATTAGTTAATTCAACCAAATATTTTTATTATAATCCCCAATAGGTAAAAGAATCCTTAACTAGGGTCGGAGGGTACCTAAAAATATATTTGTATTCTAAATAATATAATGAAAGTATTATAAGAAATTGATAATTATATTGAAGGATTTATTAATTATTTTATAATAAGAAATATAATTTTTATCTAGGGATTCGTATTTAGTATTCTATATAGGGTGTATGAGAATAATTAACCATGCAAGATAAAAATAAAATATCATTCCCAATAATACAAATTATATCTTTACATGATTGTTAATTATTCTAAATCTCACATGTAATACAAAAAAATAAAATAGAATATTAGATGTTCCCAAAATTATCCCTAGTATATTTTTAGAAATAAAACTTTTTTCTATGTAAAAAATGCGAGTCAAGTGACTAAAATCAATAAAATGATCTTAGATTATCATGAAAATATAGGACATTGAACACTGGTTAATTTGTGACTAGTAGAGAGTAAACACATTTCAATCCATTTTTGGTGTTTCCAAAATGATATAAAGCGAATTTTTAAGAATTATTAGTGTTTTATAAGATAAAAATGGGTATTGAATGATCAAAACCAAGAAATCATATCGCATTATTATGAAAATCTAAATAAACACCCTTTCATTAAATTTTAGCTTATAGAAAAAAAATCCAAAAATCAATTGGGAATATGTTTTGTTAAAAATGTTTCAAAGTGTTTTTTTAGAATTGAAATTATTTTCTATGCTAAAAGAATATATCAAATTATAAAAATAGATAAAAAAACAAAAATGAACATGAAATATAGCATATAATGATCATCAAATAATGTACGATCTTTAGGAATGAATCACACTAGTATGATATATGAGATGTTTAGAAATATTGATTTTTTGTTTTAAAATTTTAAAATGTTTCCTAAATTAAAAAAAACATCGAATGATCAAAAATGAAAAAATGAGTTCATATTAATTTAAAATCTAGAGAAAAATATCAACGATTAATTTATATATTGGAGAAATGAGTTGTATGAGTTTTTTCTCTTAAGAAATGGTTCCCCTTTGTGGTGGAACCCTTCTTAGTCTCCCGTCCTTTGGATCACATGTCTCTCCCTCCATTCATGATTCTTTCCCTCTTTCTTTCTTCTACCTTTAGGTCTAATTATACTATTTTTTAGGTTTCTAAAATTTTCTCAGTGCTCTTATTGGGTATCAATCTGCAATCAAGATACCCTTTTCCCCTTCCAATTATATTGATATCATAATCATAATGTCTGACCCCATCTTGGTTAGGTATAATTCAATTTTTTGGTGGATTGAGATAATAGTGGGAAAACATTATCTCATGTTTCCCAGATACATTCGTTTATTATTCTTTGGTGTTGGTTGGTTTTCTAGTTGTTTTCACACCAAAGTGGGGTAAAAAATATTGAATTTCCTTACCATCACTACTAAAGTATACAACCAGAAAAGGAATATAGTGGATGATCTTAGAGGTAAGGAGGGACAATAAAACATGTAAGATTGTAGCCAATATGGTTCATAACTGAGTGGGAGGCTGATCCACAATGTAGGGTAGCACTATGAGACATCAATGAGCCACTAGGTGGTGTGACATATATATTTTACAAGTGGATAGTACATGAACATATCTAAGGTGGGATAGAAGAAGAATGAGGCACTACCCAAGTCAAATTAAGAATGTTTGGAGGGAGAAAAACAACATTATAAGGTTTCATCTTATTTCTCTCTATTATATTTTAAAATTAGATAGTAAGGATATGATTTTAATACTTTCATTGTGATTGTGAATGTCATGGGAGATACTAGGGATGTTCAATTCTACCTTTAAGAAGATCAAAATCACCCTTGATGAAACTATAACACTTTCATACAGTGAGGAAGAAGTCTTTTTGTTCCATTTTTACCACACTATGGTTAACCTAAGGCCAAAAGTTTATGAATGAGGTGGTACGTAAAATAATACCTCCTATATAATATTATATATTTTACTACAATAAAATAAATAGAGGATACGTAATAAGTTTTCATGTCATGTTAAAAGGATTCACAACATGAACCCTATGAATAATATTTTTTGTAAGAGTGAATACAAGAGATCATAAGAGTAATTTTCAGGGAAGAGCATATCGTAATGGTCAAGATTCATGCATGTAAGAGTCATTACCTTATATTTTTTTGAATAAATTCTCACTCCATGGTATTTTCCTTCATGTCATGATGTCTTACTATTGAGATTACATTGGATAAAGGAGAGTATCTCATGATAAAAGAAATGTTGTCCGTGATGAGAGGATGAGGGTGGAGATGCAACAAAAAAGAATTTAGTTTTCATGGGACCTATAACATCTTGGATGAATGAGTTTTCACCATGAGCATGATGAAGTAGTTAATGGGGATGGCGATGGAACTAGTTCTCAACCATGAAGGTTTGTGTCATGGTGTGTTGAATATTAGAGGTGATGATTCAAATATATTAATGTATATATAGAGGATTTTTCAATGTGTACTCTTAGGTTTCACCTTGGTCATGCGGAGAAAGTTTGTGGAATGAATATGTTCATAATACAATAGTTCATTTCACACCATGAGATGACTATCAATAGAAATATATATTAGTTTGTGTATCTCTCTCCTTGAATGTTATTGAAGATATTTTTTAGAATGTTTTAGTATATGATACACTTAGTTTTGGAAGTCTATCTACATGGAAGTAGAGTGTAAAATGGATTGGGATATAAAGATAGGAGATACAAGGAGATATGATGAGTTATAAAGTTGATTATTTTTTATAAAAAAAAGTTTGGTAGTTGCGAAAATAATAATTCAAGCACTTGGAGGATCTAGTCATGTACTTTTCACCTTTAGCTGGTGGTTCTTCTTGGGGTTTCTATTTTTTTTTAATTTTGTTTTAACCCAATCATGGTTAGTATTATAAGGTCATGTGTCATAGAATTTTAATTATAGGGAATTATAGTTTATGAAATAGTTTTATTTTTAAAGGAAATTCATGTTAGGTTCTTTCATTTATGATATTTTTACAATTATTTTATTATTACCTTAAGCATGACCATTTTTTAGGGAGGAAGTGTTTCTTAATACATGGACCAGTATTTTAATCTCTCTATGGAAATTTTATAGTTTTGTTTATATGTTTAAATATGGGTTTTGGTAATATTTTTTTTATTAATTAACGAAAGTACCTAAAAATTTGAAATGGGGAATTAGTGAGATAGAGAGTAATTCCCTAGTCTAAGGGAGTTACTTAGACATTAGTATGGTAACTTCATGAGTATCAGTTATTTCAGTTTATGATTCATTACTTCATAGATAAGGATTTTTAATTTCTTATTACAATAATCATTCAGTGATTAATTAAAAATAGCATTAGTTTTCTTTCATTTTAGAATTGTTCATCTTTACAATTTAGTTAGGTATTCCTATGTCTTTTCCCAATGGATTGGACTTCGGTACATTAATTTATTATACCATACCTTTTTTAGTTTTTTTTTATTTTATGCATAATGATTTAATAAATTTTAAGCATGATTATCCCATAGGAATTAATGATGCCCTGTGATTTCTAAATATTTTTGGAACCATTTTAGGGAAATTGTTATGAGTAGAATAATATAGATTTCTAGATAAAGACAATAATTTTTTCATAATTTTTTTATTTTAATGTTTTATTTTAGGTTTTATATTTTGTTTCATTTTATGTTCTAGGGTGTTTTTGGTTGTGTCTATAGGTTCAAGACATCATTAGTGATAGGATTATATTTATGGTACAAATGGTATATTATTTATGATAAATCACTGTACTTAATAAGAATATCCAAATCCAATAAGCAGTCTCACAACCACATCCATGGCTTGAAGAAAAATTTCTCTACATTATAAATGTATTGTTAAAGGAGGGGTTGCAAATCTTGGAAATAATTTAAAAATAAGCTGATTAACTAAAGGAGGAACCCAAATAGGAATCTAAATTCAAGGAAACACTTGAAGAGAGTTAGAATAATGATGCTGAGATTGAGGATGAACCCATGAAGTCTTCTAGATATAAAGATAAGTTTGAATAACCCATGGAGCGCACCCTCAAAATTATTTAACCAAAAGAAGAATATTAAAAACACTTAATAGAGGAATATAATAGTTAATATGGGGTAAAATCTTATAATACTAAAATTATCATTGGATATTTTGAAGAAGAACATCATAAAGAATATAAAATAGAGGAGTACCACTAGGTTTCAAAATCTGAGGAGTTATTTCATCACTCTTTGAGATTGTCCAAAGTTTGGTTCTCTCCTAAATAAAGTGTCAAGGTGGATTCAATGAGGATGAGGATAAGTATCACATTGGATGAGATTCAACTTATGTCTTGGTTAAATATATATTGGGTAACTTCTTACAATACCCATATTACTTTAATAAGAAGAGGTATGTTCTAACTAAATAAAAAAACAAATCATTTTATGGGAGTCAGCCTGAGTTTTTTATTATTCCTTTTTATGAACTAATATTTAGAAACTCTATTATAAAAATCTATTTAGAAGTTATATTCAATCACCCTTAAATAATTGATATCCAATTTTAATGGATTTAGCAACAAAAAATTTTATTCTATTTTTAATAAATGAATTATTTATCATGTAATGTAGTTATGAAAAACACTTTCACTATTTTGGTTATTTCACACTATTATTTGTTATATCATGTTGGATTTGAAAGAACATTAATAATAATAACCATTGATATTATAACATTTATAGAGTGATCATATTATTAATATATATATATATAGTTATGACAAATCCAATTGACATAGGAAAAGGAAGAGATTGCATCGAATAGTATGATTGTACCTGATGAAACCCAATTATTAGAGCTTCAAAGGTAGATGACATCACTAATATTTTCCCTTAACCAAGAACATGATGAGATTCAGTAACTAAATCATTAGTGAAACCATTTATGGGATAATTTAAAGATCATTAGATCACAGACTAAACCTTGTTCACCGAACCACCCTAAGATAATATCACCATCACACACATTACTCTTAGGGAATTCACTATTGTAATAAGGATCTACATATCTTGACCCCAATAGTATGAGTTTTTATATTTTTTTATAAATTAATGATTGTATTTTTCTTTTATTATTACTTTATAATGAATAATATTTTGATAAAAATTAGATTTTGATATGATGAAACATAAATTATATTTTTGGGAAATATATACCTTTAATCAGGACACTCTTTTTTGAAGAAATTAAGAATTTATAAATAAATTATATTTTAATAAAACATTATCATTAAATAATTTTTATTTAATATAAATTATAATATCATTTTTTGAAGTCAAATGTTATTTTTATAAGTGTTAGAAAAATGATATCGTAAAAAAACCTAGTATTTTTCAATAAATGTGGAATTTAATTTAAAACTATAAATTTTAATACTTAGAGAATTATTTTGATAATATAAATATTATTTTTTATAATCATCACATCAAAGTTATCCAACAATTATTTTTTCATAATGTTCAGAGAGATTCAATTTTTTTGAGAAAATTTTAAATTCTATATAAATATATGGTTTATATTATGAAATCATTCCCAAAAGTGATGTAATATATACTATAAATAGTATAAAAATATTATGTGTCCCCTTTAATTTTTTTGATGTTATTTTATTAATTTTATAAACCCTTAATGAATCCTCTAAAACCTATTTTTTATTTTAAGTATTTTAAATTAATTCTTTATAAAAATGACTCACTTCCACATCACTAAGGGTATTATTTTAACGAGTTTGGTTATTTTCATTATAAAACATTTAAAACCACATCTATTTAGTAGAAACCATAAGAACAATCCAAGGGAAGGTTTTTGGTTTTGAATATTTTATCATATAGAGTCCAAAACCTATGTTTTAAAATTAATAAATAATTCCACTTTATTTTTCTATAAAAACCCTCCCAACATCCAATTACTCTTCACTAAAAATAATTTTATAATTATTTTACTATACCATTCCCTCTCTATATCTATACTATTTTTTCCAAAGATCTTAAGATGCTTACCCAAGATTTAAGAAGAAACCTTTCAATGTAATGGATCCTCTCCTTCTCCTCTTTATTCATGAACCTTCATTATATTATTTCTTTTGATTAAAAATTGTTCATGTTGGGATATGTTTTCACATATACCTATTAGTTTGATTATTATTTCCATGTGATGAGATACCCCTTTAACTAATGACCCACTAATTTCCATTGGTTTTAGAGTACAATGAGTCATTACTGGGACTTAAGCGACATCCCCCAGATACCAAAGGCTAGAAATAAATGACAAAGGGTTTCAAATCAAGTGGGGGATGATTTAACCTTTAATGTATAAAAACAACAACCTAACAAATTATCCACCAATATCTCACTATATGATTCATGAAATAAACTAAGATATTTCAAATAATTCTCTTTAAAACAACCAACCAAGGTATGCTACAGCAGAAGAAAAACCAACATCAAAGTAAACAACAGAAAGAAAATTAATAAACTCCAATATGACAAGAAGACTCCATGCTCCACAAGATCCATGCTCTAATATCACCAAGTAGTCCCAAATATCACGACATGGTTCTAAAGAAGTGTGGTACTTTACCTTTGCCCAAGCCCCGAAAGGTAGCATCTGCAAAAGCACCAAAGTGCCAAATTAGGGGTGAGTATATAACTCAGTAGGTTTTCCCAAATGAATTCCCTACTCATGCCACTAGGATATAAAGGTTAGTAACATTTATATAAAACCATTCATATAAAATAATTATACAAAATAGTTTATAACAAAATATAAAAAAGTTCCAAAACCATTTAAAACCAAGTGATGACAAAACTAAATGAAACCAGTTTACAACAAGTTATTTTACAAAAAATAATAATCAAGGATTAAAAAAATTCTTATTATCATTTTTGGAATACCCATTCCATAGTTCAAAACACACCCACACATGCATGCTTTGTTCGACAGTTCCATTCTCATGAGAGGTCTTTCGCCCAATTACCTTTTGTCCCAATAACACGCACCCCCCGATCCAGGGTCATGCACCTTGTAACCCAATGGTAAAAATACCTTATTTAGGGGTATGTTGATCATGATCTCACACAACCCCATGTTTTCCAAAACCATTCCAAATAACAATTTCAAACCATTTCCATAAAATTGCACTTTTATTGAAATCTAAAGAATATACCAATATCAAAACAACCATTTTATTTCATTAAAACACCCCTATTTATTGAAAATATCTAATCAAATCCATGTTCCACAATTCCAAAAAATCCCCATTTTAAAATCTATATTTTAAAACTAAGAACAAAAGCACTTTATTCAAAACATCCAATTTTCCATATTTCTACAATTTACCAAAACATCATAGAAGAAGGTTTATAACAATTCATAACCATATAATTCAAGATCAATTCATCATAAGGAAATCAATTTGAAATCATGCCAATAGTTATTTTAGGAGGAGTCGAGAGTGAAGCCACCTACCTCAACGGTTTTGATGAAACTTGACACGAACGAAGAACGCTTAAGAAAACTAGGTTAATTCTTCACATAACCTCCTCAGATATATTATCCTAGAAATATAAGGACCAAAAATCAACTTATTTGGAGTCCACACTCATAGATACACCCATAGAGGGTGTTAATATAAGAAACCTAGAAGAGAGGAGAAGTATATCTAAGTAGATCTAAGAAACTGATCAAGAACGATGAATAATGATCACATACATCAAGAATATGGGTTCGAAACACTAAGGGAAGCCTTCAGAATGGATCAAAATAACTTGGGAGAGGTTCTTATACCTTCAAGGAATATAAATCCGGTGTTATGGATGCTTCGGATAAAAAATGAGCCACTTAGAGGCGAAAATGTGTGAGATCCACTTTTTTAGGATCTCAATTTAATCACACAAATAGTTAGTTTGCATTGTTAGAAAAACCGTGCGCTAACCATGAATTAACTACTACCTAAGAAGACCCTATCATGGCCTCCTCAGGTGGTCTCCCAAACCGTGAACACACCATGCCGATGCTCTCTTCCTCAAACCTTCCATTTCACATGGTTTCTACTAGGATGTCTGCATAGTTTGGATAAACCATGCGCAGCCCGCGTGCCTCTCCTTTAACACTCAAAACTTATTTAAAGTTCACCAAACTCTCCCAACATTCCCCCTTATAATTTATATCCATAGAAACAAAAATAAAGGGTTATGTACTAGAAACTGGGGGTACTATATTCTCCCCACCATCTGTCTTTCCGTCTCTAGAAAGTAGAAAACCACTACTACTCTAAAAGAGTTTTGGCCATTTCTCTTTGATTTCCTTCTCATGTTCCCAAGTCTCTTACTAAATATAACCATGCTACCATAAAAACCATACTTGAATAATTATTTTTCCACTCAAGAATTTCTCTTGCCTATCCACAATTCACACCAGGGTACGTATAATGAGGCATCTGACTCTTGGTCAACGTGATCCCATCTGATCACATGGTCAGGATCAGGCTGGAACATTTTCAACTGGGATATATAGAATACATTATACATAGAACTAAACCATGGTGGTAATTCCAATTGATATGCCACCTCTCTGACCCATTCTAATATCTAAAAAGGGATTATGTATAGAGGAGATAACTTGCCCTGCTTCCCAAAATGACGATGTCCAAGCCTTGGAGATATCCTAAAGAATACATGATCACCCACAGCGAACGAAAACGGTCTTCGACGGTGATATGCATATGATTTTAAACAATTCTGAGTCATCTCCATCCTATTTCAAATCAAATGGATCATCTCTATTGTTTCTTGGACAAGGATCATCCCAACTAGTGAATTCTCACCTGTTTCCACCCAACAAAGTGGAGAACGACAAGGTCACTCATACATTACTTGGAATGAATCCATACGTATCGAGTAATGTTAGATATTATTGTATGATAACTCTACCATGGGTATATGATCTTCCCATGAGCCACCATAATCAATTACACAAGCCCACAACATGTCTTCCAACATCTATATAATCCTCTCAGACTGTCCATCTGTCTGAGGATGATATGTTGTCCTCATAGTCAACTGAGTCCCAAGGTATATTTGTAAGGATTTCCAAAAATAATATGTGAACCTTGGATCTCTATTTGACATGATTGAAACTAGTATACCATGCCTCTTCGCCACTTCTTTGATATAAATTTTGGACAGATCCTCCACCGTATGAGTTTCACGAATAAGGATGAAATGGGCCAAATTGGTAAGACAATACACTATCACCCAAATGGAATTGTGTTTCCAAATCATTCTTGGAAGAACTATAACAAAATGTATCATTATCTGCTCCCATTTCCACACTAGAATAGGTAAAGACTGCAACATACCTGCATGTCTCTAATTCTCTTCTTTAACCTGCTGACAAGTCAAGCACTGTGAGACGAACTCATCCACCTTCATTCTCATTCCACTCAACCAAAACTACACTTTCAAAGCCTTATACATCTTCTGTGTTCCTAGATTTACAACCCATCTCAAATGGTGGTAAACATGAAGGAGTTGTTCTTGAAAATACATAGGTACACCCATCTAATCTATAAAACACAAAACTAAACTCCCATTAAGTTTATAGCCCTCAATGGTCTCCCCACCACTGAGTTTTAAACTCATAACCACAAATTCCACATTAGATGTTTGTGCCTCTTTGACCATACTTACCAAATCAGGAACAAGCATAGCTGAAAACAAAACCACAACATCACCTCGGTCTTCACATTCCACATGCATATTGGCTAGGACTGACATCAACTTCCATTCATCTGAAGCTTCTTTCGCCAACTGAGTATATGAATTTCTACTCAATTCATCCGCCACTGAATTCCCTTTTACTAGTGTATACATCAAGTAAAAGTAAAACATTTGGAGATACTCCATCCATATCTTTTACCGCAGATTCAAATCTCACTATGAGAAAATATGTTTCAAGCTTTTATGATCCATAAAAATAGTGAATTTTTTCACCAAAGAGATAATGTATCCATGTTTTGAAAGCATGGATGACTGTAACTAACTCCAAATTTCATGTTGGGTAATTCTTCTCATGCACCCTCAACTACCTTGAACTATAAAAACCACATGGTCTCCTTGCATGAGAACATATCCCAACCCAAATCTTGAAGCATCATAGTACACCACATACCCCTATCCTGATTCTAGAAAAATCACGATAGGTGCTGATGTAAGATGAATTTTCAGCTCTTGTAAAGACTTCAGGCATTCCTCTGTCCATTGTAATGTAGTATTATTCTTTGTCAGAGTTGTCATTGGTGAAGCTAGTTGTGAGAAATTATGCACAAAGAATTTGTAGATAGACTAAGAAAACTTTGTATCTCAAAGACATTCTCCGATGGTTTCCAAGAGATAACATCTTATATATTTTTAGGACCAATAAAAACATCATTCTCAGAAATGACATGGACAAGAAAACAAACTTACTGTATCCAAAAATCACACTTTTATAATTTTAAATACAAATGGTTATCTCACATGATTCCCAAAACTGTTTCCAAGTGTTGATCATGGTCAGACCATGTCTTTGAACACACCAATATTTCATCCACAAACACCACAACAAAAGAGTCTAGATATCTCTGAAATATGAGATTCATCAAAGCCAGGATGACCGCTGGTGCATTTGTTAGACCGAAAGGCATGGATACATATTCATAGTGGCCATATCTTCTTCTGAAATATGTCTTGGAATATCTTCCTTCTGAACTCTCAATTGGTGATATCTTGATCACAAATCAATTTTAGAGAAACATTGAGCTCCCCTTATTTGATTGAACAGATCATCAATGCATGGAAGTGGATATCTTTTCTTTATCACAACTTGGTTCAACTAATGATAATCAACGCACAACCGAAGAGTTCCATACGATTTATTTACAAACAAGACCGGTGCTTCCCACAAAGACGTAATTGGCCAGGTGAACCCCTTGCTTTATAGATCCTCCAACTGCACTTTCAATTCCTGTAACTCTATTGGTTCCATCCAATATGATAGAAGGGAAATAGGACTGGTCCCTAAAAGAAGATTAATCGTAAACTCCACTTCCCTTAGAGGTGGTAACCCTGAGAAGCTTTTGGGAAAGACATATAGAAATTGATCCATAACTACTAGAAAACTATCTTCCTCAATTGCTGCTATTGATACTAAAGTCAATGTTACCAACTGATAAGAGATCGTTCCAACCATTGGTGCCAACAATCTCTTTTCACCTTTCTTTACCATCCTCTCTCCTATAAAGAGATGCTCGATGCCGTCCTCCATCATGAAACTAACTATTCTACTATAACAATCAATGTGATCCTTGAACATTATCAACCAATACATACCCTATATTATGTCATAGACATACATTTTCAACTTTGGGAAGTCTCATTTCAGCTCAAATCCATCAACAATTGTAATACATTCTCTACACACAAAGGCTTGACATTATCTTTCCCCGAGAGGAGTTTACAGTTTTAAAATATAAGGCATAATTTCCAAACATAAACATATAAAATCAATAGAAAGATAATAAATTAAAGAATGTGATACACCAGTATTGAAGAGCACTTGCACAAGGGTAGAATTTAAAAGAATCATACTTCTCACTATAGATGGTCCAACCTGATCATCAACCATCATCTGCTCAGATCCATACAATTGCTTCATCACTGCACTATTATCCTTGTTTCCTTTATAAACTTCCCTAGTTGAGGAGTCATGGTATTTCTAGAATCACCATGGCTAGCTCTACTTTTCTGATGAGATTGATTCTACTATCCTCACCCTGTCGAAGCATATGATGATTGTGATGCCTGAGAAGTGTCTTGAGCACCTGAACGTAGAACACTGTGACAATGGTGCTGAAGATGCCCCATATTATTGCAGTTATGGAATTATTTAGTTTGTTCCATACACTCTCACTTTACATGGTCAAATAAACCACATTGAAAAAAACCTTCTTTGCTCTTGGGTCATGGAGGAAGGTTCACTGATCCAGCCATCTGATTCTGATTTCCACTTCTACCTTGGAAATAAGTGTCCCTTTTCCTCTTTATCATTTCATTTGATTTCCAAACCTTCCTTGTAGGTATCATCATACCTCCTCCCATAGATCCTAAGATATCACGTTTAGCCATAGTTTCTCTATTCACCATCTCTGTATAATCAGTAATACAGAGCACTACAATCTTCGATCGAATCTCCTACCTTAGTCCATATTCAAAGATGCATGCCTTTAAAGATGTACTTGTTGAAAATTTTGGTAAAAAATTCACTAAATTCATGAATTTAGCTGCATATTCCACGATAGAGAGATTATCCTAATTCAGGCTAAATAAGTCCATCATTTTCTAGATTTGAACATGTGAGGATAGAATTGTTTGTTGAAAAATTACTCAAAATACTCCTATTTGAGGCCTTCATATAATTTTTACTACACCACTAAATTACACCATTATCATGAAAGATCCTCAATCATATACATGGATATCTTAACTTTGATCTCCGATGGTGTGCCAATGAAATCAAGCGACACAATTCATCCAACTCAGCTACACCTCTACTTTTTCAGGTTCAGCATCACCCTGAATGTTAGGTGGATTCTACTTCATGAACTGGGTGGTATGATCCACAAGCCCTGGATCATTCCTCTGGTTCCCTATATCCACATCTCGAAAATCTAGGATGATACTTTGAACCATCTCTTGGTTCAGCCATGGTTCGGGTGTAACCACATTCTTCACTGCTTCTTCGGGTTGGTTTCGACAATGCCTACCAGGTGCCATTTTCTAAACCGACAACAAACTCCATAAATCTCACACTCTAGAAACCGTTGGATTAGAATTTCAAATTCTATCACATAATCTATCACAACATTATTTTCCAAAAAGATTTTTTTCCATGTTCAACCATTTTTGAAAACATTCAATATGATATTTTGAAAATTAACCCTTTTCAATATACCATAAGCATTTCCCTTTTCAAAATATTTCATTTAAAAAACTATTTTATAATTTTTCAAAAATCAACAATTATTTCACAACATGAATCATTACTCTAAATGATGTATTAAATCCTAGTGGGAATTCATTCCTATACAATGGATGTCATGCCCGTCTCATCGGCTAAACCCATGACAATGAGGTTTCAAAATCCTAAAAGTGTCTCCAAACACTTATGTACCCCACTCCCTGGTAACTTGATGTTCAACATAAAAGGTTTAGCTACATCCTTTTATAATATACATTTCAAGTTCCAACAATCCTAATCCTTTATAAGATTCCAACCCAAGGAATAGAAAATAATTAATTTCAACTCCAAGACCAAGAACATTGATGATTACTTGTCAGAAAAGGAAAAAATAAGTTGATACCATTTGTAACGAACCTCTAATTACTATTGGATTGAGAGTAAAACTAGTAATTACTGGGTCTTAAATAACATACCCAAGATGCCAAAGGATAGTAATAAATGGTGGAGGGTTTGAAATCAAGTGGGGGACGACTTACCCTTTAATGTATAAAAATAAAAACCCAAAAAACTATCCACAAATATCTCACCATATGATTCATGAAATAAACTAATACATTTCAAATCATTCTCTTTAAAAAAACCAACCGATTTATGCTACAACGGAAGACAAACCAACATCAAAGTAAATAGCATAAAGAGAATGAATAAAATCCAAGACGAAAACAAGACTCCATGCTCTTCAATCTCCAATATCCAACACCACCAAGTAGTCCAAAGTATCACTACATGGTGCTAAAGAAGTGTGATACTTTACCTTTTCCCAAGTCCTGGAAAGTAGAATCTGCAAAAGCACCAAAGTTCCAAAGAAGGGGTGAGTATATAACTCATTATGTTTTCCCCAATGGCTTCTCTACTCATAACACTAGGATATAAGGGTTATAAAAATTTATATAAAACCATTTATATAAAATAACTCTACAAAATAGTTTATAACAAAATATAAAAAGTTTCAAAAACCATTTACAATAAAGTGAAGAGAAAACTAAATGAAACCAATTTCCAGCAAGTTATTTTTCCAGAAAATAACTAATCAAGGCTTAAAACCTAATTCTTATTATCATTTTGTCATAGCCATTCCATTGTTCACAACACACCCACACATGCATTCTTCATTTAAAAGTTCCATACTCTTGAGCTGTCTCTCATCCAATTACCTTATGTCCCAATGACACACACCCCCAATCCAAGATCATGAAACTTGTACCCCAATGGTACACAAAACTTATTTAGGTGCACGTCGATTATGAAATCACACAACCCCATGTATGCCAAAACCATTTCAAATAACCATTTCAAACCATTTCAATAAAACTATACTTTTATTAAAAACCAAAGAATAAACCAATTTTAAAACAAAAATTTCATTTCAATAAAACATCCCCTATTTATTGAAAACCTATAATAAAACAAATGTTCCAAAATTCTAGAAAATACCCATTTTAAAATATATATTTTAAAACCTAGAACAAAAGCACTTTATTCAAAACACCCAATTTTCCAGATTTCTACAATTTACCAAACCATCGCAAAAGAAGGTTTCAAAAAATTCATAACCAGCCAATTAAGGATCAATAAATAAAAATTAAATCATTTTGAAAGCATTCCCAATAGTTCTATCAAGATGAGTTGAGAGTGAATCCACCCACCTCAATGTTTTTGACGAAACATGGCATTGACAAAGAATGCTTAAGAAAACCACGTTGATTCTTCACAGAACCTCCTTAAACCTATTCTCCTAGAAATATAATAACCAAAAATCAAATTATTTGGAGTCCACACTCATATATCCACCCATAATGGGTGTTGATCCGAGAAACCTAGAATAGAAGACAAGTAGATCTAAGTAGATCTAATAAACCATTCAAGAATGATGAAGAACCATCACATAAATCAAAGAATTTGGGTTCAAAACACCAAGGTAAGCCTTCATATTGACTCCAAATCACTTTGGAGAGGTTATTATACCTTCAAGGAAGATAAATAACGAGTTATGAAATCTTAGAAGCAAAAACGAGTCACTTAGACTCAAAAAAATGTGAGATCCACTTTTTTAGGATCTCAATTTAAACATGCACACCGTTAGTTCGCACGGCTAGACAAACTATGTGCTAACTGTGCATTAGCTACTACCTAGTAAGACCCTTTCACAACCTCCTTGTACGGTCTCCCTAACCGTTCACACACCATGACGAAGCTCTCTACCTCAAACTTGCCATTACGCATGATTTCTACTAGGATGTCCGCACGATTTTGATAAACCATGCACATCACATAGGCCTCTCCTTTAGCCCCCAAAACTTATTTAAAGTTCACAAAAATCTCCCAAATTTTCCCATTATAATTTATATCCATAAAAACACAAATAAAGGGAAATGTACCAGAAATCGAGGTTACTACATTAACACTCATTAATCTCTTATATGAATCTTTATGTACTGTCGTTATGATGCCAAAATTGTCCTGCAATTTTTAATTCTAAAAAATTGTGTAGTGAATACCCAACCCCACTTCCACTCAATGGAATTCACATAGATGTACTTATAATTAATTTATTAAGAAATTCCATGTTTCTATCACACACTCCTTAATCATTGGATTGATAAATATGAATATAATCTTTGTTTTGTATGATCTATGTGGAACACATAGGCATGTACATGATGTGATTATGATTGGTGAGATCAGAATTATATAGCCCTATAATTTATCAAGTAATATTTTTTGTATTATGGGAAATTATTTATGGGACTAGGGATTGAACCTAATACATTATGGTACTTTTTTCACCACGTGATGTTTTCTTCATAGTTATCTTTGAATTATGGTTATGTTATGTTTTATATTGTTTCCACATTCTTTTTTTTCATTTATGTTATCATGTTATATATTGATTTGTTATTCAAAAATATGATTCTCACTCGTCTTATGATACCACGATATGCCTCTTGGATCACATTTACTACTTTAATTTATGCTATTCTTTATTTATTCCCTTACTAGGATTTATATATCACACCTTTCTTATGTACATCCCTGGGATATCCTATGTAGTTTTATAAGGGAAAACAAATTATAATTTCATGATATGGAGTTTTTAAATAATGTTTTTATATTTCATTGGTAAGTTATTATTTTATACACCTAATTACCCAAATAAATTACGCCTCATGATCTTATATAGTTGTATTAAGTGTATCTTTATATAATAAATTAGGAATTAAAGTATATTAAAATATGGGTTGTCATAGTTGGTATCAGAGCACAGTCTATTTCTTTTTGGTATTAGGATTAGAAAACCCTAGTGGAAGGATTAGGGATAAGACTAAACATAAAAACACCATTTAATTTTTATAAGGTATATATTAAGTAGTTTCCAAGAAAACACATCCTTGTCTAGATACTACAAGTGGATATGGATCTATCATAGTTGTACCTAGTCATAATAACCCCTAAAAGGATGTATTGGGATAGACTCTATCAATACCTGGTACATGACAATGGGCCTTGATGCACACCTAGTTTAATAATTCCAGGGCATATGCTTTAGTAAATTCCCAATATTATTATGAACCATTATTAAGGGAGAAAAAATTCCCATAAAATTTTATATTAGGAATTATATCATGGATTAATACCCAAAAATTCACAGGTTAAATAATATATGATTTATCCCTTCAATGTTCATTTTTTCCCATTTATGTCTTTAATAGTTTAAAAATTATCACCCCTAAGTCTATTTTGGATGAATTAAATGGTTATAACCACAATTAAACAGTGAAGGTTAGGATTATCATCCATTCATAAATAATAAATGTTTTATATGATTATGGTTCTACATATTCTTTAATATCACACAAGTTTAATAGAACTATTTGAACACCACCTCAAAATATGGAATCTGAGTTATCAGTGAAGATAAAAAATGGGTTGATTGTTGCAACTCAAGAATATACATCATCCCATATCCAAATTTTTGGGCTGTATTTCCTAAAAAATATTATGATAATCCATTTAGAATAATTCAATTCTATTGTAGGCATGAATTTTCTTTCCTTATATATTTCCAAAATTAATTTCTAAGAGAAGGAAGTCACCATATTAATTGAAAATTGACTTATGATTCTTTACAAGTGTAAGGAGGAGGGTGATTATCCATTGGTATATTCATATCACGCATGTATATTATTTCATTATGACAATATCTATCTAAAATGATTAATACTAAGTAAAAGATCAGCATTGATGACATTCCCATTATAAGGGAATGTGCTGATGTGTTTCCTGAAGAACTATCTGATCTTCCACCATGTTGTGAGGTTGAGTTATCTATCGAGTTATACCTAGAGATTTTATAATATCCAAGACTCCTTATAGAATGTCCATTTTTGAACTTGAGGATCTAAAGAAAAAACTACAAGAGAATCTATATAAAATCTTTATATGCTCAAGTGCTTCATTGTGGGGGTGAATCGATCAATTTTTTCAAGAAGAAGTATGGGTCAATGTTCCTCTAAATTGATTATTGGGAGATCAATAAGATCATGATAAAGAATAGGTTTCCTCTTTCATGGATTGATGAATTGTTAGATCAGATATGTGGAACCTAGTATTTCTCTATGGTGGATTTTCGGTTGGGATATTACCAAGTAAAGGTGAAGAAAGATGATATCCCCAAGATTTCTTTTCTTACAAGGTATGATCACTATGATTTCATAGTGATTATATTTGTAATCACTAATTCTATAGAAATATTAATGGACTTGATAAATAGAGTCTTTAGGGATTACCTTGATAAATTTAGGGTAGTCATTATAAATGATATTCTTTTATACTCCAAAAGAAATGAGGAACATGAGGAGCATTTGAATGTTGTACTGAAGACTTTGTAAAAGGAAAAGTTATTTGTGAAGTAAAATAAATTTTAGTTTTGGATAGATAAAGTAACCTTCCTAGGGTATGTTATCACCAGAAAAGGAACATATATGGATTCTTTAAAAATAGATTCAATTTATGGATTGTCCAAACTAACACATGTGATAGAAATATGTTGTTTCCTTGGATTATATGGGTATTATCATCAACTTTCAAGAAAATTATCATGATTTTAAACACTAATAACCAAGATAACTTAAAATGGAGTGATTTTTTTCTATAATAATGAATGTGAAGAAAACTTTAAAGATATTAATAAGAGGCTAATCACTACACATGTACTCACATTACCCATTAGTGGGGAATGATTTTTGATATAAAGTGATTCTTTTCAAAATATATTGGGTTGTGTACTCATTAAAGATAAAAAATTGATAGCTTATACCTCACACTAATTAAATATACATGAGTAGAACTAGCTAACACATGTTCTAGAATTGGATGCAGTGTTCCTCACACAAAATATTTGGTGACAATATCTCTACAGGGAGAAGTGGGACATATATATGGATCATAAAATACTTAAGTATATATTCACAAAAAAGGATATAAATACATGATAATGAAGGTGGTTAGGTATTATCAAGGATTATGGTTGTTCAATATATTACTATCATGTGAATGTGAACAAATTATAAGAATCTAAGAGTAGAAAGGATCTTTCAACCCTTTTCTATTATGAGGATTTCAAGGGATCAAATATTATTATTCATGTAAAGGATGTTAATTAGAATAATAAAATTATATTAATCATACCTTTCTCAAATAAATGTTCAAACATCCATTCTTGAGAGGATCAAGGAGGCCTAAAAAGATAATTCGGTGCTGCAGGAAAATGTTGTGAATATTCCAGAGATTAAATTTTCTAAATAAGGATTTATAAGGTTCGTAACCCACATATGCATTCTATAAAAAACATGACTCAAGATTTATCTTCTAGATGATGCACATAACTCATCATTCACTATTCATTTAAGAATCACTAATATGTATATATATTTGAAGAAAAAATTCTAGTCGGATAACATGAAGATGGTAATTATATAATTTGTATCATGAAACTTGGTATACTAATAAGTCAAGGATGAATGAAAAAAGTAAAAGTGTATGATACAACCATTACCTAAAAAATTATGGAAATTGGAATAAATAACCAATTATTTCATCATAGGACTCCCCATGAAACCTAAAGGTAATAACACCATCTAGTTGATAGTGAGTCACCTTTCTAAGTTAGCATATTTAATCGTTATGATGAAAGAATTATCTCTTAATTAGATCACCAAGATATATGTAAGGGAATTGGTAAGACTACATGGAGTTCCACTCTCTATTGCATCTGATTGAGATCCAAGTTTACCATGTGGTTTTAGAGGAGACTTTATTAGGTATTGGATATAGAGCTAAGCTTGAACACTGATCCTCTCCCTTAGATGGATGCTAAGTCTAAAAGAACTATTCAAACTCTGGAGGATATGCTGAGATCATGTTCAATGAATTTCCAAGGATGTTGATATAAACTCCTCCCCCTAGTGGATATCTCATATAATAATAATTTCCATTCTAGCATTCAAATGACACCTTTTTATGCTTATATATGGGAAGATGTGTTAGACCCAAATATGTTGGGATGAAGTTAGAGAGAAAAAGATTATTGGACCTGAACTTGTCTAAGTGATGGTGTAGAAGGTTCAAACCATTAAATTTCACATGAAAACCGTTCAAAGTCGACATAAAATATATACATAAAATCATGTAAAAGACCTAGATTTTTGAGTTTGGAGTTAAAGTGTTCTTTTTTATATCACTGTAAAATAAATTAATAAGGTTTGGGAAGAAGGGAAATCCTAGTTCAAGATACATTAGACCCTTTTATATCATTGATCACATCGAAGCAGTGGCCTATCGACTAGCAATCCCACCTAACCTATCTCAAGTACATGAAGTTTTACATGTATTCCTCTTGAATAAGTACATACTATACCCCTCACTTATACTAAATAAATTGGTGGTAACATCAGAGAATGATTATTCATACGAGTATCTTGTGAAGATCTCAGATCATAGAGATAAATTTATATGAAATAAGACAACTCACTTGGTAAAAGTGTTATGATGGAACAACAAGTTTTATGAAGCGACATGGGATCTAGAAGAGGCGATGAAATAGAAGTACCCTTATTTTTTAGTGTATGAAATAAAAATTTTAAAGTGAAATTTTTGAAGGGGGGAAGAATTTAATAACACAAAATTTTATTCACTTTATAATGAATAAATTTATTATCAATTAGTATAATTATATAAAACAAATGAATTAATTTTGTTATCTTTGATCATTTTAAGTTATATCCAGTCATACTTAAAATAATGATAAGAATCATAAATATTGATAGTAACACCATTGTACAGAGATCACATGATTATTATATATATAGGGTTATTATAAATTCAATTGACATAGACAATGGATGTGATGACCTTGACCACTAGGATCATAACCTATGAATCCCATTTATTAGTGCCTCTAAGGGACATGGCATCACAAGGATTTTACCTTAACCAAGCCCAATACGAGATTAAATAACTAAAGTATGAGTAAAAATATTTATGGAATAGGTTCAAGATCATAAAGATCATGGTATAAACCATGTTTTTAAAACCACTAAAAGAAAATCTCACCATCACACACCTTACTCGTAGGGAATTTGCTGGTGTAATAAATGGTTTTGTATCTTGACACTGATAGTATAATTTTTTATATTTTTCTTATAAATTAAGGATTATATTTAACTTTTATTATTACTTTATAATTATTAAATGTTTCATAAAGATAATATTTTTATATAAATAAATAGAAATCTTATTTTTGTGAAATATATAGTTATAGTCAATACACTCTTTGTAGTACCCCCGGTTTTGGGTACATAACCATTTCCTCATGTTTTTATGTAAAAGAGACACTTTTTAATATGGTGTGTCTTTGATAGATTTTCCATAAAATATAGAGTTTTTACAAAATAGAGATTTTACATAAAATAGAGATTTTCTATAAAATATAAAGTTTCCATAAAATAGAGAGTTTCCAAAAAAATAGAGAGTTTCTATAATATAGAGAGTTTCCATAAATTTGGGTGTTTCCATAATGTTGGTTGTTTCTATAAAGTTGGGTGTTTCCATAATGTTGTTTATTTCCATAAAGTGGGTTGTTTACATAAAGTTGGTTGTTTACATAAAGTGGGTTGTTTCTATAAAGTGGGTTGTTTCCATAAAGTGGGTTGTTTCCATAAAGTGGGTTGTTTCCATAAAGTGGGTTGTTTCCATACAGTGGGGATAATGTGGGTTCTTTCTATAAAGTGGGATGTTTACATAAAAAATGTGTTAAAAAAAGAGTAAAAGTGAAGGATGGGTAATTTTTATGGTTTTATAAGGAGTTTTGGGACCAAAAGTAAGGTCACACGATCCATACATGGTTGGCCCAAACCATGTGGTCAAACCTTGTGCAAAGGTCAAATCTAGATCCTATTTTCTAAGAGATTACTTGTTTTTTCTCTATATATTTAATTTTGAATTCAAAACACCCCTATATCAAGATTTATCTCCCTAAAAGGCTGGATAAACCTCCCTACATGAGTTAGAGCCAACCTAGAGCCTTCCCTTGGTGATTTCAAGCCCGATTCTTAGGGTACGTGCCGATCTTCTTGGTTCTTTTCCATTTTTTGAAAACTCCTCCTCTCCTTCTCATTTTCTTAGATATACACCTCCTGTGGGTAGATATAAGTTTTTTAATGCAAATAAAGGCTAAATATGTTGTTTTTCATGATATAGGAAGATATCTAATCTTCTTTCTTGGAATCTTGATCTGATTATTGAGGTATGTCACCATTCTTTCCTAATTTGTCACGTTTTCTTAGATCTACTTATTCGATATCCATTATTTATCATATATGCACCTATAAAGGGTATATATATGTTTTTTGATTCTAAATAATTCAATTTTGAGTCATTATCTTCCTTGGATAAGAGAACTAATGCCATTCTTGGAGAATCGACCCGCCTTCCTGTGCATTCTTCGTCTGTTGTCGAGTTTCGTCAAAACCATCAAGGTAGGAGGCTTCTCTATTGACTCCTATTAATATAATTTATTATATTAGATTAAAATTAGTTTATTTATTGTGAAATTCAGGGAAAAATATTCATTTTTGATGATTTATGGTTTTTGTGAAATTACGTGATCTTGGTGAATAATTGTGCAAAAGGGGGTTTAGTTTCATGAATTTAAAATGATGATTTTAAATTATGGATTTTATGGAATTGATAAATGGTTGATGAAAAAGATATTTTCAATAGAAATGGTTTTCAATAAAAATAGAGTTTTATTGAAATGGTTTGGAATTGAAATTGTTTGGAATTTAAATGGTTTTGATGGAAATGGTTTTCAATAAAAAGTTTTTTTTATTGAAAGGGTTTTTTTGGCATGATCATTGGGAATATGTGGTGTGTGTTCATGTTTCATATATGGGTATTGGTTTAAATATGACCTTTTTCTTAGTTCCAAAGGTTTAATGGCACAAGGGAATTTCATACAAGGGGCTTGGTTGAAATATGACCTTGTGTTCGGTGCCAAAGGGTTAATGGTACATGGGAAAAAATTACCTTGTGACGACTTGGTAGATCGACGAGAAACCTCTCATGAGTATGGAACTATCATAACATAGCATGCATGGTAGGTTTCATGGTTTTGTGGAAGGTTTGGGTATGCCAAAAAGGGATATTGTGAAACGGTTTTGAATATTGTTTAGTTATTTTTATGGGAAAATTTCTTACTAGTAAAATTAGTTTCAATTTCACTTGTATACATTTGGTAATGAATGGATTTGGAAACTTATTTGTATTTATTTATAAACTATTTTTAAGAAATTGGTTTATATAAACTACTTTATATAATTGTTGCTAACTCTTCTATCATAGTGGTGTGGGTAGGGAAGTCATTGGGGAAAACCTACTGAGTTTTATACTCACCCCTACATTGACACTTTGGTGCTTTTGCAGATGCTATCCTCTAGGACAAGAGAAAATGTAATATTTCACATATGTTTAGCACTACCTCATGATGTTTGGGTTTTTCTAAGATTGCAGAGCTTGGAGCTTGTGGATCATGGAGTATTGAGGTCTTTGGAGAGTCTTGTGTAGTTTATCCACTAGGTACTTTGATACTTGGTCATTCTTCTGCTGTTTCTTACATTGATTTCGTTTTGAGATTCATAAAGATGTTGAGTTGTCTTTCATTCATTCATACATCATATATTTAATGTTCTTTTATGGTTAGTTGGTTTATTGGTTTATTTCTTAATGGGAAAATCATCCCCCACTTGTATTTGAAACCCTTCAGCATTTATTTTCAGCCTTTGGCATCTTGGGGATGTCACTTAAGGCCTAGTAATGACTTTTTGTACTCTCAAGCCAATGAGAATTGGCAGGTCATTAAACTCTTATTGATGAATTCAAGATTTTTTGAAATAAATTATATTTTAATAAAAAATTATCATTAAATAATATTTATTAAATATAAATGATAATATAATTTTATAAAGTCAAATGTAATTTTTATAAGGTTCAACCAAATATTATTTAAAAAAACCATTATTTTTAAACAAATTTGGTCTTTTGATTTAAAACTGTAAATATTCATATTTTAAAAATTATTTTTATAAAATATTTTTTTTGAAATCATCACATTTAAATTAGACAATGGTTATTTTTTTCATAAATTTTGGAGAAAATAAAATTTTTGGGTAAAAATTAAATACAATATAAATATATGGTGCACATTATGACCTCAAAAATTCTCAAAAGTGGTGTAATATATACTATAAATAGTGTATATGAACAAAATTATTTTTCCCATTTTAAAAAATATTTTTTTGAAGTTATTTTATAAATTTAAAAAACAAAGAATTTTGTTTATAATTTAAAAAAATATGTTTTTGAAGTTATTTTATAAATTTTATAGAAACTTACGGAATCCTTAAAAACCCATATTATATTTTATGTTTTTTAAATTAATTCTTAATGAAAAAGACTCACTTCCACATCACCAAGGGTGTTATTTTAATGATTTTGGTTCATATCCTTATTAAATATTTTAAAATTTTCCTCTTTGGAAGAAAACATGATATGGTTTTTGGTTTTTATTATTTTATCATATAGAGTCTAAAATTTATGTTTTGAAATTAATAAAGAATTACCCTCCCTTTTTCTATAAAACCCACCCAAAATCCCATTCCTCTTCACCCAAAATCCATGAAGGATAAAGTTTATCTACCCTTACAGTTATAAATCCCTCCCAATATTCTACCAATCTCTTAATATTCTCCCCAATCTTTAATAATCACCCTCTCAAGGTAAGGGATCACCTCTTTCTCCTCTTTATTCAAGCACGTTCTTTATTTTTTTCCCTTTGATTCCAATTTTTTTTATATTGGAATAATTTTTTACAAATATATCTTAATTTACATATAATTTAAAAGTTATGAGAGACCCGTTTCACTCCCATTATTACATTCTATAAATCATTAGGTAACACAATTATTCTACCAAAACCGTCCTATGATTTTTCATGCTAAACAATTGTGTAATGAATACCCATACTCATTTCCACTCAAGGGTATTAACCTAGATGTACCTATACTTCATTAATTTTTTAATTTCATGTACATATATCACAATCCTTAATATTTGGACTAAAATTGATGAAAAACATCATTACGTTGTGTGATATATATGGAACACTTATACTTGTACATGATATGAATATGATGGGTGTGCCAAGAATTATATATCCCTATAATTAATTGGGTAATATTTTTGTATCACGTGACATTATGTATGGTATTGGGGAGTGAAAATAATTCATTATAGGATTTTTTACACTATGTTATGTTATCATGACAATTAGCCTTCAATTATGCTTATGTCATGTTCTTTGTTATTTCCACAATCCTATGTTTTTTTTATGTTACCATGTTATATTATCATGAACCAACCTAGGCACCCTGGTAAACCGATAACCAAGTCGATCATGACATATCCCAAAGGGAGTTCCCAATCCCCATAGGTTGGTGACTAGCACCTGACATCATACAACATGTAAGTGGGAATAAATTTTCCACAAAACATAGTAGAAGAAAGAAAAGAAAGACAATATGAATAAAAAATCTATTGGGAGTAAATTACCAGAAGTCAATAAGGCATTAAATCCCAAAGTACTATAACCCAAGTACCAATATAGGGAAACAACACCCAAGTCCCTAAGGAAACAACTCAGCAAGTCCAAGGTTCAATAACTTGATCCAACTCCAAGATAACTCTTCCCTTTGTTCAAACCTGGAAGAAGGAAATCTACAAACACCCAAAGGCACAAGTAGAGTTTGAACCAAATCCTAGTAGGATTTCACCAAAGATTTCATAAAAATATTCCAATATCAAATTAACCAGTAATCTTTTTTCAATTTTCAAATAAACAAGTTTGGAATTTACAAAAGTATATTTAAAAAAATCATTATTTACAATTTAAAATATGGAAATACATTTAGAAATTCATGTTTCATATTTCAATTAATGGGAATACATTTCAAAAGATGTAATTTACCTTTAATAAAACAGGTACTTTACACAAATGGAACTTTTCACAAAATTTCTTAAATAAACACATTTATATAAAATAGTTTTTATAAATTCATAAGGCATGAAAAATAGTTTATAACAATGGAATATACATACATTCCAAATACAAACAACCAAGAAACATGTCCATGTGAAAAGTAGGTACAATAGTTCTAGGATATAGGGACCCAACACTATGAATATGAAAAAGTATGTACATATGCCCCTTGAACCAAGGCCAAGAGAATTCATCACCATCACCTAAGGGATGTCAAGCACTTATATGATGTTTTAGAATGTTGTAACTGTTGACAAAAGTATTGTTTTCAACAATACATAATAATATTATTTAAAGGGGGAGATTATTGAAAATAATACTGTAACACCCCAACCCCAGTTACCCAGAGTCGGTGTATTATTACGTAACATTGGCATGATCACAAAGATCAAGTCTTGAAAGACCGATTAGTTTAGTAGCCTTGAAACACTAGATAAATTCATAAGTTTTACATTACATCATAAAGTAATAAAAAACTACAACAACATATTTTCTTCATATTCCCTCATACTATCCCTTCAGGTCATTCATAAAATACTTCTTCACATCCTAAAAAAATTAAACATTGAAAGGGGTGAGCTCAGATGCCCAGTAAGGATAACAATATAGCGGAAGCTTTCATAAATAAACATAAACATTTAAGAAAATGTATAACTAAAACAAAATCCTTTTAAACTTGAACTTCATAATAATATGGAAAAAGTAAAATGAAATAATGCCATTTACTTATTCATAAGGATATTCTACTAGTTGAATAATCACATGCAATATCAATAACCACTTTCATAATGATGGAATGCATAATGCCAGACTATCATAACAACGTAGCCAAGGCCTCGTGCCAAGACTACAAATAAGATTTTTTCAAGGCCTCATGCCAAGACACTAGTTTGTCACATGAGACCTACCGATGCAACGATGAGCTATAGCGGGCTCCACCCGTCACTTATTAAGCCCAATGAATTCCTTATATGAAAAGGTTTAAACATATCATAAACTATAACATAATCATTTCACATAAAACATGCATAAAGGAAACATAACATTTACACATTTCAATCACATGAAATAAATACAACACATTGATATAATAAAAACATTATCAAAACCATTTTCAATAACAAAATAAAAGAAAAGTAAAACATGGTATTTATTTTTTATTTAAAAAAAGTTATGGCTTGTAGAGGAAGCCGAACTCAAATAATGGTCACGACGGCGGAGAAGTCTTTGTCACCGCATACATAAGACAAAAAATTCCTTTTTTCATTTAGTAAAAACGCTTCATATAATTTTTTTTGAATAAAAGTAAAAGTCAACGGGGTTTATACACCGTATAAAAGAAAATTGTGTATAAAACAAAACATGCCTCAATGAAAGGGGATTGAGACGAAGTCCCTTACAAAGATCATTTTTTAAATAAAATAGATCTATTATGTGTATTCACTATAAGTATACATAGAGAAAGCACAAATACAAGATAGGACATAATAATATCATGACATAATTTAAAAGTAAGAGATTAACCCAAAGAACGGAAATTAGGTTAAGAAGTTCCCTTACATCGTGTCCGACTTGACTCGACCGTTCTTTAACATCATGAATAATTAACTAGAGTTAATTTATAATTTCTTAATAACCTTTTTCAATTTTATTATTCCTTTTATATCACTTATTACCATGTTATTAACATTATGTAATTATTTAAGTTAATAACGGTCGTTTTGTCGATCTTTGGTACTTGAGTCAAAAATAAACTTCTTATAATTACAAGTTGTTCATGTGGTAAAATATCCATTATATCCAGAATTATATTCATGATGTAGATATCATATATATCATATATATCCAGTATATAAATTCATTTATAATATTACATAACATTTATAGGTAAGAAATGAAATGCACCATTCATGGAGACGGTAAGCCGTACGTACGCTTGAACGCTACTTTCATTTCTATTTCGTATTTAATGGAATGAGATCATAATGATATAAAGGTGTATTATAATTCCAGTATAATATCATATATTATATCATTTACTCCATCCATTATATGTCCCGCATATGGAATTAACGATTCAAATCACTTTGAGGGGGCGATAGTCCACACTTCCTAAAATGAAATTATCGCCTTTACCCATAATGGAAATCATAAAGGTATGCCATAAATGAAAAATACATAAGAATAAGTAAAACATAAACATAATATATATATATATATATATATATATATCATATTTAGAAATAGTGTCATCATAATGGCCACCATGATATGTGTTAAAAGAATATTGAACAATCATCGTTTCATGAGGCATAAATTTGGCACCCATAGAAACAGTATGTTTTTTAACCATTCGACGAAGGTGTGTGTAAGTGTAAATCAAATACTTCTCATAAAAAAATCCTAGTATATTTAAGATACTGGTTTTTTTACAAAAGAAATGAATAAAAAGAGTTTAAGGGGTTGGGGAAGCAAAATAATACAAAAGAACATAAGAGAATACATTACCTTAAAATCGGGTAACTCTTTTTGTTTTGAGCCAAAGGATTCCCTGGGAAGACTTCTGCCCTAAGTGAGGCTTGTAGGAGTAAAATAGGAAAGTTGATAGAGTATTTGGACAGATTTTGGACGAGCCAAATGGCTTTGATGGTGTGAATAAGGTGCTTCTGGTGGGGGCCTTTTATAAGAGGAGAGGAGGGGCACTCTTGAAAAGTCATGAAATGTTACATTATTATGAAATGATTTTCGGATTTTAAAGGTCCCAAAATTATATATTTCAAGGATAAGGTGATACGAGTTCTAAATATACTCATAAAATAGGTTTTTGACAAGTGTAAGTCTTATATTTTACATTATCTTTTCATTTTATTTAAGTCATTAATTAATGAGGTAATCACTGCATCATCATGGTGTCATAAAAAATTTAATTTATTTAATGTCTAAAATTTATAAAAACAATACTATGATGTAGGAAATATTTTTATCTTTCCAATGATTATTTATAGTAAAAAATATTACTTGTATAACCCCATGTAAAAATTGTTTTAGTAAAACAATACATGTTTGTGACATTTCTATTTTAACTTTAAATAAAATGTTATTAATGTCATTTTCTTACCCATGTGGCTCCATGGGGCCCCCAAGTTGACCCATGGATTTTTCTTGGTCGGACATGACTAATACAATAAGGGTAGGACAAGTGTAAAGGTAATTTCATATTATTATATCATTATATTTACCTTAAATTACACTAATTACCTTTAATCGCGATTAATAGAACTTAAAAGTTACTATTCACCATAAATTATTTTAATCCCATTGAACCAAATTTTACTTTCTAATGAAAACCATGTATGTAGTATTTTTGAAATTAAATTCATATAAGTGGTAAAGTTTCATTTGAACGAAAAATTAGTTTTTTAACTACCACTAAGTGGTTTCACTATTCATCAAAAATTGAAGTTTTTCAGAAAAATACCAAAAATTCACCCTAAGCTATAATTGATATTCTAAATTCAAAAATGATGTCTATTTTAAAAATTTACAAACATATAAGTTTCATTAATTAATTTTATAATTAATTCCCGCAGTCAAAACAAATAGCATGTTTTTAAGAAACAATATCAATTAAAAGATTGACAATTGTTTATGTCCAATTTCAAAGTGAAATTAATTATAATGACCACCATTGGATAAAATGGTAAAATTATATTCTAATTATACTTTTAAACCACTCAATATTATAATTTATCACTATAAATTATTTTTATTAAAAATGTTGTTTTTAAGTATTTTCTCTATTCATAGAAAATTGGAAGTTCTCAGAAAATTACAAAAAATTCAACTTAGGATAATTTTGATATTCCGAATACAAAAATGAAGTCCATTTTTAAAGATAAAATTTATAAAATTTTAAAAAGTGGGTATTAATATTCATAATGGCTATTTTGATTGGTCGTGGTGTGTTAGAACTCGAGGTTGCGTACAACATACGCTGCTCTTTTATTCAAAGAGAAGTGTACCATGGAAGCTTGGGGTGTTAAATTCTCCCCTCCTTCAATAAATTGCATCCTCGAAATTTAAAATTTTTCTTTGAAAATAAAAGGTTGAAAATAGAAAATACCTTTGGGGAAAACCCACATTAAAAATAGGGTTAATAAAAATATAACTTTAAAATAATGAAAGGGAAGTACAAAAGTCACCTGAGATAGCCCATACTAGGATTATATGAAAATATGGATATTTAAGAGAAACAAACCATCATGGTCGGATGGAGAGTTATAGAAAACAGGATTAGGAGAAAGTTTAACTACAAGAAAATCACAAACTTGTGATTGGTTAAACGATCATTGATTCCCCAGTAGAAAAAGTTAGCCGACAACGTTTTTGTTTTAAGTTACCTTTCATAAAGTTGGGGAATTTATTCTGGAGATTTACTAAGAACGTAAGGAAATATACATACTTGTCATGTAGAATTTTCATTCTTTAATAAATTTTTACCACAAACCCATCTTTCACTCAAAAAGATAATAGAACTAAAATGTCACGACCCGTCCTCGGGGCCCGTGCCGTGACTACCCCAAGCCCGCCTTCCATAGGCCAGGGGCTGACGACTAGCACCAAAGGCGTAAATCCCGATAACTGGGAAGGCATTGCCTTTATAAAAGTAACAAAACACCACAGAGTACAAGCGGAAGTAAAACACTAAGTACAAAAAGAAGTGCTGAAAAGTAAATGGGCCAGAATACAAACCCAAAAGAAAGTACAAATACAACTGAACAAAGTACAACAGAAAAAGACAACAGCTGGAGGGACGGAAGCGGCTCCTGGGTCGTCCTCCTCGGATCTACCTGAAGGGTAGGTACAGATGGCGCAGCTCCTGGATCGTCCACCATGAATCCTACCTGAAGGGTGGGTACAGATAGCCTCCATAGTGCTCTCGTCCGTCAACCTCCTCCGAGTGTCGTCTCGCCGTGAAGTCCACCTCCGGACACTGACTTGTCATGTAGTCCACCTCCGGGTACCGTCCAGTCCTCGAACACTCGGCCTCCGTCAGCACTGCCTGTCGTCTGCAACCAACACAACGAGGTGCGGGCATAGCCCCTGCAGGGGTGAGTATAACGATACTCAGTAGGGACCCCGAGACCCTCAAGGTCTCACTAAATCCAACAAGGATAACCACAAAGAAGATCTCAACAGATAACCTCTACTTAGGTATATTCCCATACATATACCTAAGTTATCAAGTAACCCTTCTCAATCATGAGGAAACACAAGGATCATGAGATCAACGGATAACCACTACCCAGGTATATGCCCATACATATACCTAAGTTATCAAGTAACCCATCTCAATCATGAGGAAACACAAAGGTCAAAAGTCTCAACTCAAACCAGGATTTTCATTATCGAAACCATAACTACTGAAGAGCTCCGTCTCTAGAGTGTACAGTGGTCCTGTCACGACTCCGAGGTACTGCTCACTAACCTAAGACTGCTGAGGTACTCCTCCTGTCGAGTACCGCGGGCCAGCCACCCAAACACAGTAGTGCTTCCCGCCGAGGTATGTCACCCAAACACAGTAGTGCACACCCCCTAGTAGTCTGCTGAGGTACTCTCCGGACGAGTACCGCAGGTCTGAACTATCACACAGGTAGTGCTCCGTCCTCCATGGGTCTGCACCCAAACAAAGTAGTGCTCCTTCCACTGGGCTAGTCGACTCACTCCAAGTCGAGTCGGTCAAGCAGTCGTCAGGTCTCAGTCGGCTACACGGTCTCCGTACTCCGCACGCTCGACTCTGGGAGGGTTTGCTCCACGAGCTGCAAGTCGATACTCCAAGTATCTCAAGGTCCCACGAAGAAGTAACTCAAAGGACCGCCTCGTCACAGGGGTCTCAACGCAACAGACAGCGCGTCGATCGGACGCCCAGTCTGTGAGTTATTAGCCTTTTCGTCCCAGGGGCCCGGTTGGTTTCGTGAGCGAACCAAACCCAGCCGTATCTCAACTGTACCCCGAGCTCTCATAGGGTATACTCATAGGGACCGTTTCTCAACGTGATCGTCAACGCCGCTGACGGTTCGTCAAACGGACGTCCTGTCTGAAAGATATCATCTTTTCCGTTCCAGGGGCCCGGTTGGATTTCGGGTGCGATCCAACCCGGCCACTACCAACTGTATCCAAAACTCAGGCGAAGGATGCCAAAAGTTCTGTATCGTCAACAGGAACTCAACGCAATAGACGACACGTCAATCGGACGCCCGGTCTGAGAGTTATTGGCTTTTTCGTCCTAGGGGCCCGGTTGGTTTTTAAGGCAAAACCAACCCGATCGTACTCCACTTGCGTCCAAACCTCGGGCGGAGTGAGCCAAAAGATCCGTCTCACTAAGAGGAAACTAACAAAGCTGACGGCATGCCAATCGGACGTCCGTAGCTCAAGATATGAGCGTTTCCGCTCCAAGGGCCCGGTTGGTTTCGTGTACGAACCAACCCGGCCGAACCCAAAGTATTCCGAAACCTTGAGTGCGATAAACCGAAACGACCGTCTTGCTCCAAGGATTGTGTTGACACTGACGGCGAGTCGTTTGGAGGCCCGTAGCTCATGTTACGGGCGTTTGAACGAAAGTCATCCGAAGACGGGGGGTCCGGGCCCTGGCCGACCCGGCCCGACCCCCCCTGGTTGGCCCGAACCGGGTCGGGTTCGACCCGGTTGGCCCGGCCCGGCCTGGCCAGGGCCGGTCCGGCTCGGCTCGGCCGAGCGGCCGAGCGGCCGTCGCGGGGGAAAGCCGCCGCCCCGCGTGACACCCCCGCGGCACCCGCGGGGTGTCGGCCAGACAGCCGGACGCACCGCGTGACAACCCCGCGGCACCCCGCGGGTGCCGCGGTGGAAACCCGCGGGGTGCCGCGTGACAACCCCGCGACACCCGCGGGGTGTCGCGCTGGACACCCGCGGGGTGCCGCGGGACAACCCCGCGGCACCCGCGGGGTGTCGCGCTGGACACCCGCGGGGTGCCGCGCTGGACACCCGCGGGGTGCCGCGTGACAACCCCGCGGCACCCGCGGGGTGCCGCGCTGGACACCCGCGGGGTGCCGCGGGACAACCCCGCGGCACCCGCGGGGTGTCGCGCTGGACACCCGCGGGGTGCCGTCGCCTCCGGCCGCCGGCACCGCCGCGCCGGCACCGGCTTCCGCGGGCCGCCGGAGTCGCTCCGGTGGTCCGTTTTTCTTCCCGTCTGCGCCGTTGTTCCTCCCGGGTTCCGTTCTTTACTGCGGGATCATCAAATTTCCCTTGCATCATATTTTGCGTCGCCCGCCAAATCCGAAAAACACGAAGAACGACGGAGGGTTACCGGGCCGTGTTCGTTTGACCCGCACCCTCCGTGTTAGATAAAAGCAATGGGAGAAATTGTTCAACGCATGAACCGAAAATTTTAATAAAATAAAATTGTTCATTTGAAACCGGTTCTTTAATTTTTAAAGAACGTTCACGGGAATATAAAGAGTGGTATTCCAAAATTATAAAATCCCTACCTCGGAGTCGTCGCGCGTGAGCGTTCTTCGCGGAATTGTTTGTCGCGGAAGAGGGGGGATCGTCGCGTCGTCGCGGGAAGGCGTTGCGTCGTCGCGGAACACGGCGTTGAGTCGGCGAACTCAAGCAGCCGATCGAAGACCCGTCGCGGAGGAAGAGACGTCGCAGAAGAACGTTATTGGCGTTGCGGATCACGGCGTCGCGTCATCGATTTCCGGGTTCGGCGTTCTTCGCGTTCTTCGCGTTCTTCGCGAAGGAGGAAGAAGATACAAGGATTCTGCCTCAACGAGAAATCCTCCAAAAAAAGATAGGTTGGTCTTATTTTATTATTATGCCAACACACGAAGGGGGGGGGGGTAAGAAACGATTGAATTAATTCGTTGAATTAATTCAACGAAAGAAACAGGCCATTTAATTCACGAAAGAAACAGCCCATTTAATTCACGAAAGAAACAGCCCAATTAAATGGTCTGTTAAGATTTTAAGAAACGCGTCAGTTGACTTTCATTAAGACGGGTTTTCACGGGTGCGTTTCTTAGCGGAAAGAAACGGCGGGGCTCGTGCGGGCCCCACCTCACAAATATCCTACCAAGGGGTAGGATATTTCTGGATAGCATCCTATCCAGTTCAACTCAGTTCAAGCCGCTTTTAAGTGGCTTCAAGTGGCTTCCAAGTGGCTGAAGCGAAATAAAATAAAGTTGTCGCAAAATTATTTTATTTCTTAACTTTAAGCCCGAAAATTAAAAACCACATCCGAGCAAACGCAACTCCGGAAGAGGCGTTTCTAAGCGAATACCGGCGCTGTGATTTCATCGGAGCCCTCAGAATTTGATTCTGGGCACCGGTTCAAAAGTTAGAAAAACCCGCACGTTCGTTCACTGAACGTACCCGAGCCAAACTTCAGAAAATGATTCCGGTCACACCGGGCCTCGGAATCAGGTGCCGTCAGAAGCTGCGCTCTTGTAAAATTCCAAAGAAAATTAAGAAAAAAATTTCCTTGAAATTTACGGGTCTTTACATAAAAAATATTATAATTATCCTAATCGTACAAGGTTCCAAATATTAACACATATAATTTAGATTAGGAAAACTATTTTTTAATAACCAGGGATTTTCTGTAGACTAGTGGTAGGTAATAAAGGCCTGTCGTACTATTGTTGTGGGTTCGATTCCTACAGCTTTGTCCGATGCGACAAGTTATCCCCCGACCCGCAGGTTGTCCTTTTCCTAAAACTATAGTATTATAATATTCCAAAAATAATCTTTAGAAACGTTTTAACCTTAAACAATAATATCCAAAGTTTAACTTAATTCATTCCAACCTTTATAGTTATCCAAAATACCTATGTCTAGACTTTCTCTAAAAGGCCTCTAAATTCCAAAATCAATTGTATCATCTGATTCCTCAAACAAAGTAAAGTTTCTCTTATTGTAACATACAAAAATATGATTACCTCCATCCTATTAGAACCTTAATGAAAACAACAAGTACTGCAGTATAATCCTTATATATATCACTTTATTCAGAATATAATCCTTGAGTCCAAAAGCACCAATACATTAATTATTCCACCTCAACTGTAGTAACAACATAAGATTGTCCTTGATACCTTGGCCTTTTCTGAGGTAAGTTTCCATGACGCTTAGGACATTCATTTGCATAATGACCCATTTCCCTACAATTGTAGCATTAAACATTGATAGCCTCTTTCTTTCCCTTGCAATCACGATCCTGGTGACATTTTTCTCCACATTTATAACAAACTCCCATTCCTTTTAGGCAAGTACCGGGGTGATTCTTCCCACAATTAACGCATAATGGAAAATCCTTCTTTCCCTTTTTCCCTTTATCTGTCTCTTGTTCCACCATTCTCTTTTTCTCTTGCTTTACTTTATTTTCATAAGATTTAGAGAATTTCTTTTCTTTCTTGATAGAACACGAGACTATATCTTCATACGTTGAGAAAGATTATGATACTAAAGCTCGACGGAGAAATGTTTTTAAACCATCAAAGAAACAATCAACCTTACTTCTTGGGTTACGTATATAATCTGCAGCATACCTCACTAACCTTGTAAATTTGGCCTCATACTTTGTGACATTCTCATCTTCCTTTGTCCCAGACTTAGAAATCTCCTATCCATATCTGCTCGATGGTCATGTGGAAAGTATTTTTCTAAGAAAATTTCCTTAAACACCCCCCATTCCATACATGATACTTCTTCATCTTCCTTTTTCTTTTGAATCAGCAACCACCATTGATCGGAATCTCCAGTGAGGCGGTAAACTTCCATGATAACATTTTCCCTTTCACTACTCCCCAAGGCATGGAATATTTTTTCTAAGGAGTTTATACATTGCTCAGCTACTAATGGATTTGTACCCCCATTAAATTTTGGCGGTTGTTGCCTCATGAAACGATCTAACATTGATCCTCCACGTCGAGGATCAGGGTGCTCCATACGAGTAAGGTTATTATTCATAACCTGAGTGAGTTGTCCCAGTATGGTGATAAGCTGATCAGCACCAGTCGTATCACCAGCTCCACTATAATTATCTTGAGTAGGAGGGAAATCCCTAAATGGAGTGCGTGCATTGATACAACTTCCATTCCTTCCACTAGGTGCCATTTCTAAACAATTTCACAAACTAGATTAGTTTATGAATCGAAATACATAATAACAAACTTGCAAAACACTTAACATAAATTGAACTATTTATGGATATAATCCATAATCATAAAAATGATTTCTTTGAGGAAGTATATACTCATAAACCCTTCATAATGGTTTGTAAAGAAAATGGTAATTATCCTAAGATATCCCCCGGGAGTGTCGTAACCAAGAGTGCAACAAGGCACGTTGTCGTGCACCAGTTCCCGTTCGAGTCTAGCTCAAAGCGGTGTTTTCTGGTTTTACCCCTAGGTACATCTGTGCTAGATCCGCCTCTACCTGCTCATATCCAAACAGGTATGTATTGCTCAAAAAACTCACAAAATCTCTATAATACCAAAATTCTAGGAAGTTATTCTATACTAATCCTCAAAGTCTATCTTAGGTCTATGTCCTCTAATCAGAGTTTATCTAAATCTAGCTTCCAAGGATAGTACTAAACTACCTATGATACCAACTGTAACGCCCCGACCCCAGTTACCCAGAGTCGGTGCATTATTACGTAACATTGGCATGATCACAAAGATCAAGTCTCGAAAGACCGATTAGTTTAGTAGCCTTGAAACACTAGATACATTCATAAGTTTTACATTATATCATAAAGTAATACAAAACTAAAACAACATATTTTCTTCATATCCACTCATACTATCCCTTCAGGTCATTCATAAAATACTTCTTCACATCCTAGAAAAATTAAAACATTGAAAGGGGTGAGCTTAGATTCTCAGTAAGGATAACAATATAGAAGAAGCTTTCATAAATAAACATAAACATTTAAGGCAATGTATAACTAACAAAAAGCCTTTTAAACTTGAACTTCAAAATAATATGGAAAAATTAAAATTAAATAATGCCATTTACTTATTCACATGGATATTCTACTAGTTGAATAATCACATGTAATATCAATAACCACTTTCATAATGATGGAATGCATAATGCCAGACTATCATAACCACATAGCCAAGGCCTCGTGCCAAAACTACAAATAATATTTTGTCAAGGCCTCGTGATAAGACACTAGTTTCTCTCATTAGACCTACCGATGCATCGAGGAGCTATAGCGGGCTCCACCCATCACTTATTAAGTCCAATGCATTCCTTATATGAAAAGGTTTAAACATATCATAAACCATAACATAATCGTATCACATAAAACATGCATAAAGGAAACATAACATTTCCACATTTCAATCACAAGATATCAATACAACACATTGATATAATAAAAACATTATCAAAACCATTTTCAATACCAAAATAAAATAAAAGTAAAACATGGTATTTATTTTTTATTTAAAAAAAGTTATGGCTTGTAGAGGAAGCCGAACTTAAATAATGGTCACGGCGGTGGAGAAGTCGTTGTCGCTACATACATAAGACAAAACATTCCTTTTGTAATTTAGTAAAAATGCTTCATATAAAAATATTATTTTTGAATAAAATTAAAAGTCAAAGGGGTTTATACACCGTATAAAAGAAAATTGTGTATAAAACATAATATGCCTCAATGAAAGGGGATTGAGACGAATTCCCTTACAAAGATAATTTTTAAAATAAAATAGATATATTATGTGTATTCACTATAATTACAGATAAAGAAAGTACAAATACAAGATAGGACATAATAATATCATGACATAATTTGAAAGTAGGAGATTAACCCAAAGAACGGAAATTGGGTTAAGAAGTTTCCTTACCTCGTGTCCGACTTGACCCGACCGTTCTTTAACCTCCTGAATAATAAAATAGAGTTAATTTATAATTGCATAAGAACCTTTTTGAAGTTTATTATTCCTTTTATATCACTTATTACCATGTTATGAACATTATGTAATTATTTTAGTTAATAACGGTCGTTTTGTCGATCTTTGGTACTTGAGTCAAAAATAAACTTTTTATAATTACGAGTTGTTCATGTGGTAAAATATCCATTATATCCAGAATTATATTCATGATTTAGATATCATATATATCATATATATCCAGTATATACATTCATTTATAATATTACATAACATTTATAGGTATGAAATGAAATGCACCGTTCATGGAGATGGTAAGCCGTACGTACGCATGAACACTACTTTCATTTCTATTTTGTATTTAATGGAATGGGATCATAATGATATAAAAATGTACTATAATTCCAGTATAATATCATATATAATATCATTTACTCCATCCATTATATTTCCCACATATGGCATTAACGATTCAAATCACTTTGAGGGGGTGGTAGTCCGCACTTCCTAAAATGAAATTATCGCGTTTACCCATAATGGAAATCATAAAGGTATGCCATAAATGAGAAATAAATAATCATAAAGAAAACATAAAAATAATATATATATCATATGTATAAATAGTTTCATCATAATGGCCACCATGAGAGGTGTAAAAATAAGATCGAACAATCATCGTTTCGTGAGTCAGTAATTTTCCACCCACAGAAATAGTATGTTCTTTAACCATTCAACAAAGGTGTGTGTAAGTGTAAATCAAATGCTTCTCATAAAAAAAATCATAGTATATTTAAGATACTAGTGTTGTTACAAAATAAAGGAATAAAAAGAGTTTAAGGGGTTGGAGAAGAAAAATAATACAAAAGAATATAAGAGAATACATTACCTTAAAATCGGGTAAATATTTTTTGTTTTGAGCCAAAGGCTTCCTTGGTAAGACTTCTAACCTAAGTTAGGCTTCTAGGAGTAATAGAGGGAAGTTTATAGAGTATTTGGCCAGAGGTTGGCCGAGCCAAATGGCTTTGATGGTGTGAATAAGGTGGTAGTGGTGGAGGCCTTTTATAAGAGGAGAGGAGGGGCACTCTTGGAATGTCATGAAATGTTACATTATTATGAAATGATTTTCAGATTTTAAAGGTCCCACAATTATATATCTCAAGGATAAGGCGATAAGGGTTCTAAATATACTCATACAATAGGTTTTTGACAAGTGTATGTTCTATATTTTACATTATCTTTTCATTTTATTTAAATCGTTAATTAATGAGGTAATCGCTGCATCATCATGGTGTCATAAAAAATTTAATTTATTTAATGTATAAAAATTATAAAAAAAATACTATGATGTAGGAAATCTTCTTATATTTAAAATGATTATTTATAATAAAATATATGACTTGTATAACCCCATGTAAAAATTGTTTTAGTAAAACAATACATGTTTGTGACATTTTTATTTTAACTTTAAATAAAATGTTATTAATGTCATTTTCTTACCCATGTGACTCCATGGTGCCCCCAAGTTGACCCATGGATTTTCTTGGTCTGACATGACTCATAAAATAATAGTAGGACAAGTTTAAAGGTAATTTCATATTATTATATCATTATATTTACCTTAAATTACACTAATAACCTTTAATTGTGATTAATAGAACTTAAAAGTTATTATTCAATAAAAATTATTTTAATCCCATTGAACCAAATTTTACTTCCTAATGAAAACCATGTATGTCGGATTTTTGAAATTCAATTCATATAAGTGGTAAAGTTTCATTTAAACAAAAAATTAGTTTTTTAACTACCACTTAGTGGTTTCACTATTCATCAAAAAATTGAAGTTTTTCAGAAAAATACCAAACATTCACCCTAAGATATAATTGATATTCTAAATTGAAAAATGATGTCTATTTTAAAAAATTCCAAACATATAATTTGAATTAATTAATTTTATAATTAATTCCCGTTGTCAAAACAAATAGCGTGTTTTTAAGAAACAATATCAATCAAAAGATTGACAATTGTTTATATCCAATTTCAAAGTAAAATTAATTCTAATGACCACCATTGGATAAAATGGTAAAAGTATATTCTAATTATACTTTAAAACCACTCAATATTATAATTTATCACTATAAATTATTTTGATTAAAAAAGTTGTTTTTAAGTATTTTCTCTATTCATAGAAAATTGGAAGTTCTCAGAAAATTACAAAAAATTCAACTTTGGATAATTTTGATATTCTGAATATAAAAATGAAGTCCATTTTGAAAGATAAAATTTATAAAATTTTAAAAAGTGGGTATTACTATTCATAACAGCTATTTTGATTGGTCGCGGTGTGTTAGAACTCGAGGTTTCGTACAACACACACTACTCTGTTATTCAAAGAGAAGTGTACCATGGAAGCTTGAGGTGTTACAAATACTCTATCTCTTTATGATAATTTTTATGCTCACAAATACCCTTAATTATTTTCTAATTATTTTATTTAGTATTTTTCAGGAATTTATAATTTTATTTTACTATTGAAATTACAGGAATTTATTATTAAAGTATTCGTACTTAGCGTGTTCTGGAAACACTGTTCATGCTCTACTTAGTCGGAATCTGCTTTAGCGTGTCCTGGAATCACTATTCATACCCTACATGGATAAATGTAGTGTATGGATGAAAAGCATGTATACTTTTTGAGATAAGAGAAAAGTATGGTTAATCAACCATACGTTATCAGAAAAGTATGGAAGATGAACCTTACGTTAGGAAGGAACCTTACGTTTGGGTTATCAGAAAAGTATGGAAGGAGAACCGTACATAAATATTAAATGTTACATTTGTTTCTCAAAGGTATGGTTCATCAAACTTACTTTTGTAAACAACCATACGTTCTTGGAAAAGTATGGATCAAGTAAACGTATTGATCTTTTACTGTACGTTTGAAAGTTGAAGAGAAAATTATTGATGAACAACCCTACGTTTGGAATGAACCTTACGTTTGTTGTCAAATTTTTCGTTGTCAAACTTACGTTGTGAACCATATGTTTGAAGACTATGTCATCAACCCTACATTTGGAGGCCACATCATCAACCTTACGTTTGGTGTCAGAAAGTTTGAAAGACGATATTCTTATGCAACGATCAGCAAGCTGATTGTTAGGAGAATTTCAAGCCGGATTTAATGTCGATTTTAAAATACAACTTTGACAGATTCAAAGCCGTTTTATCAATGGATTAAAGATCGAATTAAAAGGAGCTTTTTATGCTGAGTCTTCAGAGAAGTTACGACTACTCTGTAAATTCAAAATTTTGAATATCGCGAATAAAATGATGACTTTTATGGATCTAAATGTTCAGGGAATATGCTATGCTTTATTATATATTTTTTCTCTAAAACACTAGGCACAAGTGTGTGGTGATCAATTGATTATTCAAAAAGGTGGAAAACAGAGACTGCAAAAAGCACTCCGTTCTGTTGATTTAAGAGGAGCGTCAAAGCTCTGTTTATTTTAAGAAGAAGAGGGAACTCGATAGAAGATTCACTTGTTCTACATCAAATATCTACTATAGATCTACTACTACTGAATTTGTGAATTATATATCTATATCTACTGAAACCGGATCGACTCAGAACTGCTTCGACTTGAAAATCAATATTTCTAGAGACGATGATCCATCTACTGTCAATTTCATGCTGTTGCAATTGTGAAGAACATCTGGAAAGTATTTTCAAAATATTAAAATATTTTCTTTCTATTCTTGAGTAACCAGCTTCTCGTACTAAGCTGTGTAGGTTCGTATTTAAACTAGAAGGAATTGTTTTGCCTTGGATTGTAAAGGTGTCAACTACCTGTACTCAGTTGTGAACCGATCTGTTGAAACGAGGACCAAATAGTGAAAATCACCAAGCTCGTGGAGTTGAGCATTGGTGGAGTGGACTAGGGGCCTTCTGTTCTCCGAACCACTATACATCTATGTGTCCCTGCTTTTACTTATTGCGCTACATGATCAAATCTGATAAAGCATAGAAGACAGAACTCGTTCAATCGAAGAGTTAATGAAAAATCTGAAAGAGACAATTCACCCCCTCTTATGTATAATATGTATATTCAAGATCCAACAATTAGTATCAGAGGTGGAGCTTTTGATAAAGCCTTAGAAAGATAGAAGCATTTAAATATTATACAACAGAGCATCATGACTGATACAAGAGAGATAATTTCTATGGTCAGAGCACCGTACTTCAATGGAGAAAACTATGGATGCTGTAAGTCTCGAATGATTATTTATCTGAAAAATCATGGATACAGAGTCTATTCTAAGATTTTAACTTCATATGAAATACCAGAAAAACCTGAAATATGGAGTGCAACTACTGAAGCAGAATATGATATGAATTCGAAAGAAATAAATGCAATTATATATGGTCTAGGACCTGATTAGTTTAAAATATTATCTCAATTCCCAACAACATATGAAATGTGGCAACTGTTTCTTACGAAGAAACTAACAATATTAGGGAAATGAGATATGCAACTGCTAAGCTTAAATTTGATACATTCAGAATGGTTAAAGGTGAGAGTATTACTCAAATGAATGGAAGATTGATAGAGATTTTCAATAACATAAATACCTTGGGAGATCCCATTAAGCAAGCTGATCAAGCTTTAAAAGTATTGAGAGTACTGCCTATAAAATGGAATGGAATCTCTGCAGCAATCAGACAGTCGACACCTGTCAAAGATTTAACCATGAGAGAATTTATTGGAACATTAATGATGGTTGAAGTTGAGATGGAAGATGAATCTAATGAACATAAAGTGATTATCAAAAGAGAAGATACTACCCTGAAAGCATCATCACAGAGAAGAAGCAGAAAGATGAAAAGTAGAGAAATCAAAGCTAAATCAGAGAGCTCTAACTCATCAAACACATATGAAGAACTGGCTCAGCTAGCCAGAAAATTTAGAAAATTATACATCAAGAAAAGAGACTTCAAAAAATCATTTAAGAGAGATGATAAGGAATTAAGATTCTATGAATGCAAGAAGATGGGGCATATCAAACCAGATTGCCCACAATTAAAAGATGCAAAGAAGAAGAAATTCTTTAAAAGAAATGACTATGATCAGAAAGACAAGAATGCTATGAAAGACACATGGAGTGTATCTGAAGACTCCAGTAGCTCTCCTGAATCAAGCTCAGAGAAATAAGAAGTCAATCTAAAAGCAAACATGTGTTTCATGGCAGAAATCGATGAGGTACACTCATATTACTCGTCTGACTCAAATAATGAATCATGTTCTGAATCAAGCTACACAAATGACAAACTTACAACCTACTGCAATATGCTTGAAGAAATATATGACTCACTATTTAAGAAACACGAGGCACTAAAAAACATACATAAAGGTATTTTAGAAGAAAGAGATACAATGATGAAACAACATAAGGAATTAACTGATAAATACAGTTCTATTAACACTAACTATATTAATTTTGAATCAAGAATAAAAACACTGCAGGATGAAGTAGAATCTTACAAACAGGATGCATTGGTTTTTACAAAAAGAGATAATTAATTAAATTAAATTCTTGGAAAAACTATCACTAAAAAGGAGAGATTTGGAATTGGAAGTAAAGAAAAAAAACCTAAGCTATATACAAATTATTTTGTTCCTAGCTCTAAAAGGGTTAATTGTAACTTTTGTGGGACAAAGGGACATATACCTAAAAACTATTTCTTAAGAAAACCTCAAATATGTGGTATTAAGAAAGCCTATGTTTCAAAAGACTTATATGATTCAGCTGATTTTAAAGAACAAAGCAAATCTGGATACCCAGATCATTGCTAGCTAACACCCCTAGACCCAACAAAATATGGGTACCAAAGCAATTTGTTTGAATGTGTTTGCAGGTAGCAGGCCACCAGAGTAGAAAAGATATATGTTACATGGACTATGGATGCTCAAGACATATGAGTGGAAACTCATTGAACTTTCCTTCACTCACTCAAAAGGAAGGAGGACTTGTCACATTTGGTGACAATGCCAAAGGAAAAATCATTGGCATTGGAACTATTGGAGATCAAAAAACAGTCTCAATCAACAAAGTAATTTATGTACAAGGATTAAAACACAACCTGATAAGTATCTCTCAACTTTGGGATGATGGATATACTGTTGATTTTAATAACAATTGTTGTACTGTTTCTAAACATAAACTGTTTAAATTTAAGGCACCAAGAACTGATAATGTCTATACCTTGGATTTAAAATCCTTGTGTAAATAACAAGTAAATAGCTTGACTGCTAAAGTAAGTGAATCTTGGATCTGGCATAGGAGACTTGGACATTAAAATGTATATTTTTTACATAAATTATCTAAGAAACTTCTAGTTTCTGATTTTCCTAGTCTCAAATTTGAAAGTGATAGATTTTGTGATGCATGCCAACTTGGAAAGCAACACAAATCATCACTCAAATCTGTTAATAAAGTTGCTACAACTAAACCTATATAACTTATCTATATGGATTTGTTTGGACCTTCTAGAGTAGAAAGATTAGCTGGTAAATTATATGTTTATGTATTAGTTGGTGATTATTCTAGATTTACTTGGATTTTCTTTTTGAAATTTAAAAATGAAGTTTTTACTTTATTTGAAAGTTTCTGAAAATCTGGTCAAAATGAAAAAGGTTTTAATATAATCTCATTGAGAAGTGATCATGGTGGAGAATTTTAGAATCATGAATTTAATTCCTTTTGGTCAAACATGGGTATTAAACATACCTTATCTACACCAAGAACACCTCAACAGAATGGGATTGTAGAAATAAGAAATAGAACAATTCAAGAAATGGCTAGAACTATGTTAAATGAGTATAGCCTACCTATATATTTTTGGGCAGAAGCTGTAAATACAATTTACTATATAATTAATAGAGTTTTAATTAGACCTATTTTGAAAAAGACACCCTATGAACTATGGAATAACAGAAAACCTAAAGTAAATTACTTTAATGTTTTGGGATGCAAGATCTACATCTTGAACACCAAATATAATCTTGGTAAGTTCAATCCAAAATCTGATGAAGGTATTTTCTTAGGATATTCTACTGCCTCCAAACCTTATAGAGTCTATAATAAAAATTCAATGATTGTTGAAGAATTAGTTCATGTGAAATTTGATGAATCTGATCCCTTTGAAAAAAGGCCATATCAAATGGATGAACCTGACTCTAATGATAATATGAGACTTGAGAACTTAAAGAATGATTTTGAAAATGATATAAAATAAATTCAGTCCAGTTCAGAAGAACATGATACTGAAGAACCTATAAGTGTATTGCCTAGACAGTCTAGAACCCTAAATAATCACCCTTTAGAAACCGTGATAGGTGATTTAGATACAAGAATTCAAACTAGAAGAAACTTAGGAAACCTAATGTAATTCTCTGCCTTCATATCCCAACAAGAACCCAAGACTATAGAAGAAGCTTTAGATGATGAAATATGGGTAATAGCAATGAAAGATGAATTAAACCAGTTTAAAAGAAATGAAGTTTGGGAATTAGTGGAAAGACCTAAGAATTATCCAATAATAGGAACCAAATGGGTTTTTAGAAATAAACAGGATGACCAAGGCATAATAACTAGAAATAAAGAAAGATTAGTAGCTAAAGGATATAATCAAGAAGAAAGAATAGATTATGATGAGACTTTTGCTCCTGTATCATGGTTAGAATCCATGACAATCCTTTTAGCCTATGCATCTTATATGAATTTCAAATTATTTCATATAGATGTTAAATCTGCCTTTTTAAATGGTTATTTAATGGAGGAAGTTTATGTTGAGCAACCTCCTAGTTTTGAAAACTCTCAAAAAACTGATTCTGTTTTTAAACTTACTAAAGCTCTTTATGGCCTTAAACAAGCACCCAGAGATTGGTATGAAAGATTAAGTTCTTTTCTTTTGAAAAATGACTTTACTGTTGGATTGGAAGATCCAACACTCTTTAAGAAAACTGTGAAAAATAATGTTTTATTGGTTCAAATTTATGTTGATGATGTAATTTTTGGATCAACTAATAAAACCCTTTGTCATGAGTTTTCAAAGTTAATGAAAAAATAATTTGAAATGAGTATTATAGGAGAATTAAATTTCTTTTTAGGACTTCAAATTTATCAAAAAGATTTTGGAAATGTTTTGAACCAAAGCAAATACATTACTGATTTACTTAAGAAATTTGGACTTGAAAACAGCAAGCCATTTACAACTCGTATGTATACTAATATAAAACTTGATTTGGATGAAACCGGGAAATTAGTTGACAAAAAGTTATATAGAGGTATGATTGGTAGTTTGTTATATCTTACAGCTAGCAGGCCAGATATAATGTATTCAGTATATCTTTGTGCTAGATTTCAATCAAATCCCAAAGAATCTCATTTAACTGTTGTCAAAAGAATTTTTAGATATTTAAAAGGAACTATTTTTCAATCTCTACTTTATCCTAAAAATTATGATTTTAATTTGATTTCATATTCAGATGATGACTTTGGAATTTGTAGATTATATAGAAAAAGCACATCATAAACATGTCACTTTTTAGGAAAGTCTTTGGTGTCATGGTCTAGTAAGAAACAACATTCAGTTGCCCTATCAACAACCGAGGCAGAATATGTTTCTGCTGGCAGTTACTGTGCACAAGTGTTGTGGATGAAAACACTCTTATGGAATTTGGATTGAATTTTAATAATACACCAATTTTATGTGATAATACAAGTGCAATTAATATTTCAAAAAATCCTATTAGTCATTCTAGAACTAAGAACATTGATATAAGGCATTACTTTTTAAGAGATCATGTTATTAAAAAGGATATATTTTTAGAATTTATAAATACAAAAATTCAATTAGCAGATATTTTTACTAAACCACTTCCCACTGCAAGGTTTGATTTTATTAAGGGGGAGCTAGGTTTATTTGATTTTAAATAAAATTTTATTCTACAATGCTAGTTCTTTATTTTAATTCTGCTTAAAATAATTTAAAAAAAACAGAATAAGTTTCTTTTATCCATGTAATCTATTTTATTTATTTTTAAATATAAGTAATGATTATTAAAAACATGGGAATCAAGGTTATCATAAACCCTTTCGACTTCTAAACCATTTCATTTCTATCGAAACCTTTTCGAATCCACAAACCGCACCTCTGCTCGTGAATCCTAACCTTCGAACCTCTGAAACCCTAACCTCCAAACCTTCAGAGATTCTCGTAGAGATGGTAAGGACTAAAAGAGACAATGAAGCCGAGCTAAGAAATGCTAAGAGACAATGCTACAAAGGAAGAAAAATCTTACAGGGCAAGGTAATCGATCTCGACTGGTTATTTCAGAAATATCTACTGTTGAAACAAGCGCTGTCATTTCAAAACCTTGAACAGACATTCAACAGTGAAAATATGGAATTTCTGTATGAGGTATAACTTAGATACTTCTTCAAATCTGTATAGTTTAGTCTGGGGGATACTAAGGATAGTATGATGGCTAAGATAGAGGATAGGGATTTCTCAATCTCATCAGTAGAAATTGGTCAGATTCTCAACTGCCCTCATGAGGGAGTTTTTCATTTTTGATTTGAAAAACATAGGAGACGTTGTGCATAAATCTGAGGAAATTATGTCCTTTTTGTTTGGAACATCTACTATTAAGAAAATAATGGTGAAAGATTTAGAACTAGATTAGAAGATCTTGGTTGAATTTGTTCAGACATGAATAGCTCCCAGAATAAAAAAAATGGAAAAGATTTTGTACCCTGATATGTACATAATATATCTTTTGTTAAGAGATATCAAATTACACTTCCCAAGGTATATGGTAAGGTACCTCAATTACTGTTTTCAAAGTGATTCCCAGATGAACTTTTACCCTTTTGGTCAATTTATTTCCATGTTGTTTCTTAAGAAGGACATGGTGAGATTAGTGGATGTCTGAGTACACTTTTATCACAGTAATATGTTTAATGCTGGAACTCTAAGAAAAATTGGCTATTTCTAGAGCTCCATTAAAGGAAACAATTTGCTAGTAGGAGCTGAGGATGACTCAGAGAGTGCTCAGGCTTAACCTGTTAAGTCCAAGGAGGGACAAGCTGAATCAAGAGTCAGAAATGTATCAAGAAGGATCCGATTTGAAGTGGAATATGCTGATGAAGAAAGAAGTTAGGAGGGACTTCAATCTTGAAGAACTAGACTTGTTACTGAGGAAATTACTTCCCCTGCATTGGAAACAACAGAAGCTTTATTTTATTATTCTTTTGTAAGAGAATCTACTATTGATAAGACCACGGAAGACGTTAGTGAAAGGACATCGCCAGTAGAGGTATTAGGAGTTCAAGAAGAAGCTCAAAGGGAGAATCAGGAATAGATTGTAGCTGATGTTGATGTTACACTTCAACAGAAACAAGATAAGGAGGCAGATCCTGGTGAGGAAGTGGCCAGACCTCAGGAATCCTGAAAATATTGTTCTCAAAATTCCAGTGGAAGACAAATATGTTGATGTTCGTGATGAGCATGTTTCTGAAGCTCACACAGCAGTACTTCAAGAGGATTTTTCTATGGAGGAGTCTGCAGAATCTAAGGAAAAATCTGTGGACCAACCTAATCAGGACAAAAAGAAAGAAAAATCTGATGCTGAATCATTACCTTTGGTACTGCTGCATCATCCAGAGCCTGATAATGTGAATCAAGCATAGGGTGCCTCTAATTCAAGAAATAAAGAAGTTTAAGAACTGTACAAAAAGGTGTCTCAGTTGGAAACTGAGAATATCACTCTGAGAACTGACTTAGACTTAGAACAATTGATATTTCAAAAGCTGAAGGAAATTACAGTATCAAGGCAAGAAGTTGAAATGTTCAAATAGGATATGCTAAATGCTGTTGCAAAATTGAAATCTGAAATGTTTATGAAGACAGATTTATCAGATCTAATTTTTTTTATAGAGAACCAATTTTCATCAGTTGCAAATAATGCTACTAGTGGATCAGGCACTTCACCTGATTTAATTAAAAGATTTCAAGCTATCACAACTGCGATGAGCAACATGAATGACAGGTTGCAAGATCTTCAATGTAACAGTGATCCATTATCAGTGTTGCTGGACAATCAGAAATTTTTAGTGGATCAACTGACATCTAATGAGCCACCAATCAGAACTCTGTTAAATCAGATGTCAGAGAAGCTGTCGGTGTTTATAGAAAAATAGGAAAGGATGCATGAGTTTTTTAGAGTCAATTTAATCGAGGATATTCATATTAATCAGGATAGCAGAGAGCTCCTAATCAAACTTGGAGAAGGGATGATGAAGAGACTCAGGGAACAGTTCACAGAAATCAAGTTTGTAATCAAGAGAAGATAGAACCTATTGCCTAACTCACCCAAACCTTGATTCCTGTGTATATCATTATCATGTAAATACTGTTGTTTTTGAATGAAAATTTTCTCCACTGTCTATTTGATTCTTTCTATTTGTTTTACTTTATTTATTTTGATATTCCAGTACTCTAGATTTAATTATTGATAAATAGTTAATAATAGCATTTACCTACAGTTCCGTGCAACATTAAATGTGTTCAAATCCATAATTTATCATTCTTTTTGATATCACAAAAGGGGGAGAAATTTGGATAAACACAAAATTTTATTTTAAGAACCTTATTTAAACGATTTCCTGTATATTTAATGTTTTTGATTTATTCAGAAAACTATTTTAAGTTATTAGGTGAGAAATTTGGATAAAACTAGAAACTTTTATTTTCATGAAGGGGGATAAATTTATATTTATTGAAATGATCTTATTAAAATTAAATATTGTTTTATCCTCTCAAAATTCTAAAACCTTATGTAACTAATTTTGTAAGTTAATTTCATTTAATTAGTCTTATTATTTTATGGGTTTTGTGATCATAAAAAAGGGGGAGATTGTTGAGCAAAGTATTGTTTTCAACAATACATAATAATATTTTTTAAAGGGGGAGATTATTGAAAATAACACTCTGTCTCTTTATGATAGTTTTGATGCTAAAAAATACCCATTTATTTTCTAATGATTTTATTTAGTATTTTGCATGAATTTATCATTTTATTTTAATCTTGAAATTACAGGAATTTATTATTAAAGTATTCATATTTAGCGTGTTCTGGAAACACTGTTCATGCGCTACTTAGTTGGAATCTGCTTTAGCGTGTCCTGGAATCACTGTTCATACCCTACATGGATAAACGTAGCGTAAGGATGAAAAGCGTGTATACTTTTTGAGATAAGATAAAAGTATGGTTAATCAACCATACGTTATCAAAAAAGTATGGAAGAAGAACCTTACGTTAGGAAGGAACCTTACATTTGGGTTATCAAAAAGTATGGAAGGAGAACCGTACATAAATATTAAATGTTACATTTGTTTCTCAAAAGTATGGTTCATCAACCTTAATTTTGTAAACAACCATATGTTCTTGGAAAAGTATGGATCAAGTAAAAGTATGGATCTTTTACCGTACGTTTGAATGTTGAAGAGAAAAGTATGGATGACCAACCCTACGTTTGGAATGAACATTATGTTTGTTGTCAACTATACGTTGTCAACCTTATGTTGTGAACATTACATTTGAAGACTATGTCATCAAACCTACGTTTGGAGGCCACATCATCAACCTTACGTTTGGCATCAGAAAGTTTGAAAGACAATATTCTTATGCAACGGTCAGCAAGATGATTGTTAGGTGGATTTCAAGCCATATTTAAAGTCAATTTTAAAATATGACTTTGACCGATTCAAATCCGTTTTATCAATGGATTAAAGATCGAATTAAAAGGAGCTTTTTATACCGAGTCTTCAGGGATGTTACGACTACTCTGTAAATTCAAATTTTTGAATATCACGAATAAAAAGGTGACTTTTACAGATCTAAATGTGCAGGGAATAAGATCTTCTTTATTATATATGTTTTCTCTAAAACACCAGGCATAAGTGTGTGGTGATCAATCGATTATTCAAAAAGGTGGAAAGAAGAGACTGCAAAAATTACTCCGTTCTGCTGATTTAAGAGGAGCGTCAAAGCTTTGTTTATTTTAAGAAGAAGAAGGAACTCGATAGAAGATTCACTTGTTCTACATCAAATATCTACTGTGGATCTACTACTTCTGAAGTTGTGAATTATATCTCCATATCTACTGCAATAGGATTGACTCAGAACTGCTTTGACTTGAAAATCAATATTTCTAGAGATGACGATCTATCTTTTTTCAATTGCATGTTGTTGCAATTGTGAAGAACATCTGGAAAGTATTTTCAAAATACAAAAATATTTTATTTCTATTCTTGAATAACCAGCTTCTCGTACTAAGCTGTGTAGGTTCGTATTTGAACCAGAAGGCTTTGTTTTTCCTTGGATTGTAAAGGTGTCAACTGCCTGTACTCATTTGTGAACCGGTCTGTTGAAACAGAGACTAGATAGTGAAAATCACCAAGCTCATGGAGTTGAGCATTGGTGGAGTGGACTAGGGGCCTTATGTTCCCCGAACCACTATACATCTATGTGTCCCTTCTTTTACTTATTCCGCTGCATGATCAAATATGATAAAGCATAGAATATAGAACTCGTTCAATCGAAGAGTTAACAAAAAATCTGAAAGACACAATTCACCCCCCTCTTGTGTATAATATGTATATTCAAGAGCCAACAGTAACTTCTCAAGTGTTTTACAATATAACACACTAACAACCTAAGGATTTCACATTCTCTAGTACAAAACAAATATGATAAATTTATTTTAATACTACTAAAAATTAAATTAAATACCATACTCCATTTCAATATGCCACTTTTCCCTTTAAAAACTATAACAGGTTTTTAATAAAACACATGCCTTTTCAAAAAGATGAAACCACTGGGTTTCCATAAAATCCATTTTTAATCCATTTTTCATAAAAAGGAATTTGAAAGCAATTCATGAAATTTCACAATCCATTACACAATTAAATTTAGAAAATTTAATTTTCAAACAATTCCATCATTTTCACCACAAACCCCCAATTCACTGGAATTGGGGGTTTTCACAAATCTTTACATCAAAACATTTTCTTCAATTAAAATAAAAAATTCAATTTATTCAGTTTATATACAAACTAGAATTTAAATATAACTATTTAAATTACCACAATTTCCATAATCACACCCCAATTCAATAGAATTGGGGGTTTTCAATTTCAATCCAAAAACCCATTCTTCTTGAAAACCATAATTCATTGAAATTGGTTATTTATAATTAAATAATTAAAATAAACACAATTTAAAACAATAAATTTTATTTAATTCAAAATAGTTGAGATTAACTAAAGAAGTTTAGGTTTAATAAAATTTGGGCATTGTAATGGAACAACCTACCTCGAAGATTCTAGAACTTGAAGCATCAAACCCTGGTTGGGATTTTTTGAGGAAGAAAAAAAATGGGATCCAGGAAAAATAAGAATAGAATCCTAGGTTTAGATCCATAACATTAGGTATTAGATCCATAAATTAACATAAGGATCCTTGGAACCCTAAGGAGAAAAAGAGAGATCATGAGAGATCAAGAACGAGAGGAGGAAACTAACCGATAAGAGATCGAAGGGTGTTCCTCTAGCTTCACATCGCTTTAGGGAGGGATCTGAGGGGCTAAAAAACATACTTGTGAGTTTTGAAGAAGTTAGATACTAATTATGGTTCATACTAGTCCATCTGAGGTCTAAAAAGGGGTTTGGTATTTTTTTTTATAAAAAATCAGATCTCTTAATATCCCATCCGCACAGTTTCTTGGGAAACAATGCATGGTTTAGACAAACCATGCGTAGGTTATGCACCCATTATAAATGGTTTTCATGATTTCACCTAAGGGGATGCATGAATTTACTAACCGTGTATAAGACGTGTAGATATCTTTTTTTAAAACTTTCCATTTTCCTATTGCAGGGCACACAGTTTGGAAAACCATGCGCAGGTCGTGTGCCAACCATGCACCAGCCTAGAATTCTCAAAATTCATAAATTTAATACCCAAAACAACCCCAAATGAAACCCAACCAAAGATAAATTAAAAATATAGTTTAGGGATAACTAAAAATAGTAATAGGATGTTACAACCTCCCCACCATAAAGACTTTATGTCCCTAGAAAGCCTATAACGAAACTTCCATATAAAAAAGATGACCCCAATATGCTCTCATCAGTTTCTATCTCTCCCACCTTTCAAGAGAATCAGGACCATGTTGGAATTTCATAATAACCAAAGGTATCATCCTCCCATTAATTACATTGTATTTAGAATCAACTATACCGACTAGTTGTTCAGTCATGGATAAATTAGGTCGGACCTCAAGATCACTCCAACTCAGAACATGGGATGAATTAGATAAATACTTCCTCAGCTATAATACATGAAATATGTTATGTACCAACACCATCTATAGTGGTAGTGATAAAATGTAAGCAACTTTCCCCACATGTTCAGCAATCTCAAAATGTCCAATAAAATAAAGAGAAAGCTTCCCTTGCCTCCCAAGCTATCGATGACCCAAACGGGGTGAATCTTTCAAGAACATCTATCCACTAACTAAAAAATCTAAAGGTCATTAGTAATGGTCAACATAAGATTTATATCAACTCTATTCCATCAAAATCCTCTGAAAAATAAACTGAATCTTTTTTGTCATCTCTTGGACCAAGCTTGGTCCAACCAAGGAACATTCACTTATCTCTGACCAACACAATGGATATTTACAAGGCCAGTTATATAAGGACTCAAAAGGATCCATTCTGATCATAGAGTAGTAGCTTTTGTTGTAAGAAAACTCTACCATCCCAAAGTGATCATCCTATTACCTACCAAAGTTGAGAACACAAGAGTGAAGCATATCCTCAAGAATTTGAATAGCTCTTTCTATCTGGACATCCAACTACGGATGGTTTGTCATAATCAAATGAACGTGAGATCCCAGTGCCTCCTGAAGGCCTCTACAAAAATTATAAGTGAAATAAGGATCCCTATCAGAGACTATAGAAGATGGAACTCCATGAAAATGAATAATCTCTTTCACATAGAGATTTACCAACTCCTCAACTGTGGTTGTATCATGAATGGGTATAAAGTGATATTACATGGTTAGCTTATTGATCACAAACCATATAATATTCTTCTTTATCTGGGTATGAGGAAACCCAAAAACATAGTCCATAGATATATCATTCCAATTCTATTTAGGGACTAGAAGTGGTTGAAGAAAACCTAGAGTATTTTGATGCTCGGTCTTAACATGTTGGTATGTATAACAATGAGAAACAAAACAAAAAATTACACATCTCATACCTGGCCACCAGAACTACTACCACATGTCATAGAACATCTTTATAATTCCTGGGTATACTTCCCACTAGGAAATATGGAAACCCCCATATCAAATTTCCTTACTGAAGATTTATCCCAAAATGATTATGAAAGCATAAAATGTTCTCCTTGGAGAACGACCAATCAGGTATGACCTCCCCACCATAAACATAGTCTTTAATTATACCAAAATCATCATCAAGCTACTGATCCCAAAGAATCAATTCAAGAAGAGCATATTTCAACTGAACATTGGCCATGGAAACCTTAACCCTTGATTCTTGGACTCTGAAGTGAAACTGTGCAAAAAGATCCATCAAGTTCCACTCTTTCAATGATTCCTTCACGGCCTGGGTTGGAAATTTCCTTCTCAAAGCATCAAAAATGAAATTCTCTTTCCCTTAGGTATAAGTGATGTAAAATATAAATACTATAGTTATTCCACCCAATTCCTCTAGAAGAGATTCAAATATTTTTGAGAGAATATATAAATCAATCTATTGTGGTCTGAATACATGGTAAACATTTCCCCATAAAGGTAATACCACCAACTCTTCAGTGCACACATCATAACTATGAGTTCAAGATCAAGGGTAAGATAATTCTTATCATTCAACCTATGTTGATGATAACCATATGCAACAACATGATCACCTTGCATTATAACAAAGACCAAACATGAATTTGATGCATCACAGAAGACTACATAGCCCTGACCGGCCTCTAGAAGAGTCAACAATGACACCATAGTTAAAATAAATTTCATATTAACAAAAGAACTCTAAAATTTATCATCCCAAGAAAACTTTACTCCCTTATGAGTTAGTGTAGTCATTGGAGAATCCAACTTAGATAAGTTCTTAACAAAGCAATGATAATACCTAGCTAAGTCCAAGAAGCTCTGAATCTTAAAGAAATTTCATGGGTGTTATCATGTCGTAAAAAATTCACCTTCTTAGGATAAATTGATATTCCATTTTACTACACCACGTTCCCCAAGAAATTCACTTTCTAGATCTAGAAATCACATTTTGATAGTTTTTCATAAAGTCAGTGATTTCTTAGCAAACCCAGAACTGATCTCAGATAATGAACATGATTCTCCTTGGACTTTGAGTAAACAAGGATTTCATCCTAAAAGACTACCATGAAATTATCAAGATACTCATGGAAAATACTGTTCATCAAATCCCTGAATGTTGAAGGAGAATTGGTTAGGAAAAAGGGCATAACAAGGTACTCATAATTACTGTACCTTCTCCGAAAGGCATTTTTATGAATGTTAGTTTCTTTTATCCTCAACTGATGGTAACCAAATCAAAGTTTAATATTCAAGAACCACTTTTCCCCTTTCAACTAATCAAATAGATTATCAATAAATGGTAATAGATAATTATTATTTATCATTACTCGATTGAGTTTTTGATAATCAACACATAGGTGAAGTGAACCATCAGCCTTCTTTGTAAAGAGAATAAGTGCCTCCCAAGGTGACACACTCGGGTGTATAAAGACTTTCTCTAAAAGATTATTCTACTGGGATTTCATCTCTTTTATTTTAACTAGGGCCATGTGATAAGAGAGAATATAAACTAATTGAGAACTAGGCATCAAGTCAATAGTAAAATCAACCTACCTTACTGGTGGAAAACTAGATAATCCTGAAGGAAACACATCGGGAAACTTGATGATGACTGGAGGGAGATCACCACTCAAATATTTCTGTCCCAAATCAAAAATAAACACAAATATTACTTTCCCCTACTCTAGGTTGGAGGGTTTGGATCTTCTTGACCTCAGGTCCCATTCTTATTAAAAGACACGGTATACAACATCGGGTGTAGTAAAGGAGACCCATTAATGATAACAGTAAATTCAAGATTTATTGGAAATGAGACAATCCATCTTGAAAATGATTTTAGGAGGTTTCATGTCAAGAATCAGAAAACTCCAAGAGATCTCAACATCTGATATAGAGAAAACAAAAGTCAAACTATGGATACCTGGATCCCACTTTGTACCAAGGGGTGTAGTAATATCCATTGCACAAGATAAAAGATTTATAGGAAGATTTAGTAGATTAATAATACAGGTTGAAATAAATAAATGAGATGCACCAGTATCAAAAAGAGCGGTCACTAATAATGAAGCTATAGAAATGGTACCTCTCATAGTCACTGGACCTGTATCATCTTTATCTAGAGGATCTTACACCATGTGAAGTGGCTTCATTCTGGATTCCTGTGGCTGGAACCATTTTTCACATGAAGCATTTGATTATGCCATAGTTTTAGAAGGTATGGATGATCCTGTTCCACAAAACAGAGTGGAATAAATGTGGAAGAACCTCTTCAAGTGTCCTAAGTATCTGTAAGATCCACAGTTCTTGGGTACCTCAGTGAAACCCTCTTTGAATGTCCCGACTTTCCACAATAGTAGAAAACTAAAGGGACTCTTCTAGGAAAATTAAGAGGTTTAGAAAAACCCTACTATAGAGAACCACCATGAGATTCATCACACTTCTTATTTCCATTATAGGAATGAAAACAACCATTGGGAGGGAAAGAGACTCCCCAAAACTCTAACTTTTCAAGCTAGGTCCATCTCGACCATATAAACTCTATCCTGTACATTAGCATAAGAAGTTATTTTCACTAAGAAAACCTGAGAAAAAATATCTGGTTGAAGTCCCAACTTGAATCATTGAGTCTTAATCATTTCATTTGATACTATCTTAGGTGAGAAATGCACAATCTCAACAAAATTGTTTGCATACTCTTCAATGGTCTTATCGGCTTGCTCGAGTTTTAAAAACTCTTGAGACTTGGCCAACAACATCAAATCCAGATAACACTGATCAGTGAAAAGAACCTTGAAGTGTTTCCACTCTAAGACCTCATGTTTCTTCATCATTACCATCACATCCCACCATATCTTTCTTAGTCCTTCCAACACAAAGGTGGCACATTTCAACTTGATTTCATCAGGTGTGTCTAATAACCCAAACATACATTTGATTCCACTCAACCATTCATCATCCTCTTTAGGGTCATTTAAAACTTTGGATGGTGAAAGATATCAGTGAAGGAACTCTTGAGAGCTATACTTGAGAATTTCCCTCTGAGGTTCCATAGCTTGAGCCTGAATGAGAACTAGAAGCGGTTCTTGTCATAGAGCGTGGATAATTCACACAATCACCTCAACAAGACTCAGGTCCATAAGATGATTTTCTCACTGAGGTTCATCAGAATATTTCTCCTAGATCCAATTTTCATGTCTTTTAGGAGGTAGGATGCTAAAAAACATCAACAAAAAATAGAGAATAAGTTATATTAACACTCAAACAGAGTGACAAGGGAAATTAATCCCAATAGACAGACAAAAAAGATTCGGATTTCAATACATCCAAATCAAAATAGGTAAAATAGAAAAACTAATCCATGAGGCATCCATCCCTAACCAACCTTGGAAAATTAAGGGTCATCATAGTGAGAAATAGATAGACACTCAATCACAACTACCTCCTAAGTCCTGAAAATATTTCACAAATGCATACTGACTTCAAGACAAAATCTGAACCTCTTCTGATACTAGTTTGTCATGAACCAACCTAGGAAACCTAGTAACCCGATAACTAATCTAGTTCTAACATATCCCTAAGGGAGTTCCTGATCCCCATAGGTATATGACTAGCACTGGACATCATACAACATGTAAGTGGAAACAAAATTTTCATAAAACATAGAGGAATCAAGACAAGCAAGACAATATGAATACAAAAGGAACTCTATTGGGAGTAAAGTACCAAAAGTCAACAAGGAATTAATGATCAAATTACTACAAACCAAGTAAAAAAATAGGGAAACACCACCCAAGTACCCAAGGACACAAACCACAAAGTCCAAGGTTCAACAACTAGATCCACCTCCAAGAGATGCCTTCCCCTTGCTCAAACCTAGAAGGAGATAATCTACAAACACCAGAAGGAACAAGTAGGGTGTGAGACAAAGCCTAAAAGGATTTCAACAAAGATTCCATAACAATATGTTAATATCAAATTAACCTTTAAGGTTCTTTCAATTTTCAAATAAAAATGTTTGGAATTTATAAAAGAATATCTAAAAAAATCAAACTTTACAATTTAAAATATTGAAATATATTTAGAAATTCATGCTTCATATTTAAATTAAGTTAAATACATATCAAAAGATGAAATCTACTTATAATAAAAAGGGTACATTACACAAATGGAACTTTTCACAAAAATTATTAAATAAATACATTTATATAAAATAGTTTATTTCAATTCATAAGATAGGTAAAACAATTTATAATAATGAGATATATATACATTCCAAATACAAACAAGTGAGTAACATGGTCATGTGAAAATTAGGTATGATAGTTCCAGGATATAAAGACCCAACATTGTGAATATGGAAAATTATGTATATACACCCCTTGAACCATGGCCAAGAGAATTCATCACCATCGCCTAAGGGATGTGATGTACTGATAAGATGTTTTAAAATGTTGTATGTTGTGAAGTGTTGTCTAATATAACACACTAACTACCTAATGATTTCATTTGATCTAGTAAAAAAAATGATAAGAAATTTGTTTTAAGACTGCTTAAAATACAATTAAATCCTATAATCTATTTCAATATGACAAATTTCCATTTAAAAACCATAACGAGTTTTTAATCAAAAAAAAAACATTTTCAAAAAGATGAAACCAATTAGTTTCCATCAAATCCATTTTTAATTCATTTTTCATAAAAAATTATTTGAAACTAATTCATGAAATTTCACAATCCATTACACAATTAAATTCAAAAAATTTAATTTTCAAACAATTCCATCAATTTCATCACAAACCCCCAATTCACTAGAATTGGGGTTTTTCAAAAATCATTCCATCAAAAAGATTTCTTCAATTAAATTCCAAAATTCAATTGATTTATATTCCATACAAACCACAATTTAAATTTAACAATTTAAATTACCAAAATTTCCATAACTACGCCCCAATTCAATAGAATTGGGGGTTTTTCCAATTTCAATCCAAAAACCAAATCTTCTTAAAAATCCGAATTCATTAGAATAGGTTCTTTCCAATAAAAAAATTTAAAGTCACATAATTTAAACCAATAAATTGAATTTAATTCAAAATAACTAATATTAAATAAATCAATTTAGTTTTAATAAAATTTGGTCACCATAACGGAACCACCTACCTTAAAGCTGCTAAAACTTAAAGCGTCAAATCCTAATCGGGATTTGTCGAGGAAGAACAAAAATAGTTGGATTCGGGAGAAAAAACAATCATAACCTATTATTGTATCCATAACAGTAGGTATTAGATCCAAAAATTAACACAAGGATCCATGGAACCATAAGGAGAAAGAGAGAGATCATGGGAGAACAATAATGAGAGGAGGAAAATAACCAGGGAGAGATCAGAGGGTGTTCTTTTAGATTCAGATCACTTTTGGGAGGGATCTGAGGGGACAAAAATCATTCTTGGGAGTTTTTAGGAAGGGAGAAGACAATTATGGTTTTCACCAGTCCATATAGGGTCTAAAAAGGGGGTTTATCAATTTTTTTAATAAAAAACTGAATCTCCTAAAATCCCATCCGCACGGTTTCCAAGGAAACAACACATGGTTTGGAAAAACCGTGCATAGGATGAGAACCCATTATAAATGGGTCACACAGTTTCTCCTAATGGGATACACATATTTAATAACCATGCATAATCTGTATAGATATCTCAGTCTAAAATTTTCTATTTTCCTGTAGAAGGGCACACAGTTTGGAAAATTGTGCACAGGTCGTGTGCCAACCGTGCACTATCCCATAATTCTCAAAATTCATAAATTTTCAACTTGAAACAACCCCCAAAAAAACCCAAAAAAAATATCAATTAAAATTATGGTCTAGTGACACATAAAAATAATAATGGGATGTTACATATATCATCCCTCATTGATCAGCATTATGATTCCCACCCCTCTTATGTTACCTTGATATTCCACTTGTATCACATGTAGTGTTTTACCTTGTGTTATTATTTATTTATTATGTTACTGGGATTTATATCTCACCCATTTATTATGTTAATCCCCAGGTTATTATATGAAGTTTTTGAAGAAAAATGTAATTATAAACACATGTTATGGAGTTTTTAAATAATGCTATTTTATTTATTTTTCATGTTGTTATGTTATGTACCTAATTACCTAAAGAAACTATGACTCATGATCTTATGGGATTATGTTAAGTTTATATTTATTTAATAAATATTGAATTTATGTTTATTAAAACATGGGTTATCATAATAGACCTTGTCATTTCACTTGGTTATATGATTTTATTGGTATATGATGATGAAGGGATGTAATGACCCACATCGTTACACATTGATAAAATCAAAAGAAATTTAATATTTTGTTTTTGGGAATGTATAATTTGAAAAATTATAATTCATCCTTTAATATGATCTCATATAATATTTTTGAACACTCATTTAGTCTCAAAATAGGGTGTTTACCCTAGGATAGGAGTTTTCTGGAATCTTGAGATGTTCGAATTTTAATGGAATGTTTAATATTCATTTATTTAATTATTAAGTATTTGTATGTGTTCGAATGGTGGTATAATTAGTTCAGAAAATATTAATTATATCCTAACTCCTCAGTTGAGTCCAAAATTGGGGGTTTTACCTAAGTATGGTATAAACTCGTTACGAGGATCAGTGCTGGGCCCAAGCACCTTTTTTTTATCTTCTTTTCTTTTTCTCTTTTTTAATTTCCACCTTCCCCTTAACTCACTGCATACATGGATCTCCTCTTATAGGTAGATCCCGTCCAAGAGATAAAATAGGGATAGAGAGAGATGGAGAGGGATAAGAAGGTGCCACCTCAGAGTTCATTAAACACCAGATCGATGTGCAGTTGGCATGGACTACAAATTCTGGTGAAGAATATGCCTTTTACCCCTAGAGGTTGTATTATTTTTGTAAATTTATATCCAATAGGCATATAATTATTTTTAATTATTTTATGACCTTTAATAGTTTTTTGATACCCCTTAAGGGTCAATAAATGGATTTATTTGGTGATAAATATGGGTTTCATGATGATTGAAAGGGATTTCCATTCCGAAAATCCATTTATATGGCATGTATTTTAGTAAAAATATTCCATGTGTTATTTATTTCATGTGAGGTGAGGAAGAAGGGGTTATATTCCAAGTGTGTTTGGGATAGAGCATGTTGTATGACTTGGTGTGTGGTCTGGGGCACAAACATACACCCCATGATGAGTACACATGGTTGTGTGAGGTGAAAAACCAGTGCTCATGTGTAGAGAATGGCTAGAGGATGTGTGGGGGACATAGTGAGAACCCAAGTAGTGTAAATGGCCTAGTACACCATGTGAATTCCATTACATACATGGTTAGTACACACTATGTACTTTGTATAGTAGCAACTAGGTTAGATGGAGGTACATTCTTTGGCTTATGTTTAGTGGTACATGCCATGTACATGAGACACATGCAGTGCACCCCCCCGTTAAATCCATTTTGAGTGTTTTCTAACATTGGAGTTAGAATTGGAATTTTGAGTATTAAATTATGATAATTTTTCCACATAGATTTGTTAGGTATGAATAATGTAAGGATACACAGGGGGGTGAATTGTCTATTTTTCAATAATCTTCATCAATTATTACTTTTAGATTTATTTTTAATTTATATAGATATGAAAATTTATCTTATTTAAGTAATTAAAGTAGTGGATATATAGTAAATAAGAACACAACAATTTTTATAGTGGTTTGGGGAACACATGTCCCCTAGTCCACTCCACCAATACTCTCTCTATGAGCATACTGATTTTCACTAGATAAAGTCATATTATCATAAAACCTTCACAAATGAGCTCATACAATTAAAACCTTTAAAATAATGCTAAAATGACCCTTCTGTTTATTTTATAGGGATCTAATTTCTCCATATCTTAGTTCAAGAACCTGGTACTCTTCCATGACCATGTCTAAGTAGTCGAGACTCCAATAAATCAAAAGATTTTGATTTTATTGAATTGAGAGGTTCTAGATTATATTTGTAGCGACAATTGACTAAATATGGATATTATTTTTAAAATATGGATGTCTTAATGTAAGAATACGTTTGAAGAGATCGTAGTTACAAATGATCTTCAGTAATAGTAACAAAAAACAAATAGTAGCAGTTACACAACAATAAGAGGTTGAAATATGTATATCTTCAAAGTATAGCCTCTATATTAATAATAGAGTCACTCGATCTTTGAAGCAGTTCTGTATTCAAAATATATTCACAAATGTGTAGTCTTATTTCTCGTATATATATATATATATTGAAAATAATCTATCTATATATATATAACAGAATGATTTCTTTGGGTTGAGTAGATCCAAGAATGTCTTCTGATAGATCACAATCTTTCAAATTTAAATATTTAAATAGATTCATAACTTTCCTTAGAAATAGGAATGATTTACTCTATTGAATACGTGATTTTGAATCTTTCATGAAAATATCTTTTACAATATATTTACTTCTTCCAAGACTATTTCATAAATCATAGATAATATCATGGATTTAAAACTCCGTCATTGAATAGTCAAACATAGGATTCCTCTATGTTATGAAATAAAATCAAATGCAGGGTTGACAACATACGGTTGAATACAAAATTAGGGTTGATGTACCTTACATTTTTTTCCTCAAATGTAGGGTTGATTTCAAACATAGGGTCGATATTCAATACTTTTTTGAAAACATAGGGTATATATTCCATACATGCTATTTAAAACACAGGGTTCATTCCTTAGGCTACACTTACATGTAGGGTATGGAAAATGTTTCCAAATTATGTTTAAACATTTTATTAATACTTTAACAGATATTTCCCATGAATTCATGTATTCAATATAGTTCTATAATAACTATTTCAATGAATATTAATTTCCTAAAATTCACTCAAAGTAATTTCATTAGTAAAACAAACAAGGGTATTTGTGAGAATCAAAATCAATAAGATTTATTGAGTATTGTTGAGATATTACATGCCCAACAATATCCCCAATTTTGATGATCGTAAAACCCCTAACATAATTTACAAAAAATATAGGAATTTTAAACACAAATGTAGTAAAATTTATATAAATTAATTGTTTGTTTGAAAACTAATTTTTCATAGTATTATTTTGATGGATTTTTAAGAATGTTTTGTTTACCCAATTTTCTCCCCCTTATTTTGATATAAAAAATAAAGTATATGAAAATGGATTAAAACACATTCAATGTATCACATAACTATAGATGAATTCAAAATTCTGTATAATATAAAGAGATATGTGTTTTGTCAATAGATACTAGAAAAAATAAAATATATATAAATATTAATAAATATAAATATTAATAAATAGATACATTTTCATTTAAAAATATTTTTTATGATTACAAAAGTAATTTTGGTAGAGAAAGGTTTATAATTAAGGGCTTATAAATGTTGAAAGGACTAGCTCTATAGAGGTGTTGTTCTCTGGTGAAGTCTGAATAGTCTGAAGAACTCCCATTAATTCTACCATTTGTCTTTTTAAAATTTCTAAAAAGTTATCATCTAACTCTCTTATCAAAATTCTTGATTCCTAAACAACTTTTAAAATATCAATAAGATTGAGTTTTAATATGTCATATTGGTTTTCCTTAGTCTATAGAAATTTGGTAAGATTAAAATTGAACTATTTTAGAATCAATCTGATTCTAATATAACTTGAGGTTAAATTTTCAATAAGATCTATTTGAGTATATAACAAAAAATTTAGAGGTGCACTGTTACACTGAAGTGGATGAAGCTGTTCATTCATATTTGATATTATTAAAGTAATTTCTTGAAATATTAAGATTAAATTTAGAGAAGTTGGTGGTGTAGAATTAGAGGCTCTGGAGTGACTAACACATCCTTTTATAGATTCAAAACTGGATTCCCTAATACAATTTTAAATCACTGAAATCGTTCTTTGAGAAAAATTCAGATTTCAATTTCTCAAACCGATCTATCATTACTTTTTTAAAAGCATCAAAAGTATTTCGAAAAGAATCATAATTATTTCTAAAATAGTATTATCTCTTATATTGGGTAGATGATACTGTAAAACTTCAAATTATTATCTATAAATCATTAAATTTATTAAATCTCCTATAGTTTTTATTTTTGATTTCAACTCATTCTTTAATCTTGTGTTCTCCTCCTTCATTCTGTTAAACTTGATTACCAGATCTTCTATCTGATTATTCTTATAATTAGATGTGTATTCTTCTTAAAGTATCGATTGAGGATATTTATCCACTCCAACTAAGGATTTAACTAGATTATTCTCATTATAAGAAAAAGTAGAGTCAAGTACTTCTATTCTCTCACCAGAAAAAATCTATTCTATACAAGGTTTGTGCAACTACAGAGGCAATATGATTCTCAAAAATTTCAGTTTTTTAAACTACTAGATTTTTAATTTTTTCATTTCCTTAAGAATTTTATTTTCTTTGTGCTGTTTCAAGAGAAACATGATTATATTTTTCTTGTTTTTCAACTTGTTTTCCCTCATTATTAATTTATAATCCTAAAAACAATGATGAAGTTTCTTATTCAGATCCAAAAGTTTCAAATTATTAAATCTCAATAGTAGGATTTTCTTTGTTTTTAGTCATGTGATATAGAATTTATTGTGAAATTCATCAAGTTATACATCATCTTGATCATATGTTTTATATCTGAGTATTATTTTGGTTGGTTAACCAACATCTTTGGTTGGAGATTCTATAACTTCTTCATGATGCAGATAAAGTGACCAAGCATATTTGAGATTTCCTTTCCCCCCTAATCAATAGGTTCAGATACTTTCTATTCATCCACACCAAAAGGTAGCAGTTTAAATTTTACTATGATCTAGAAGATACCTAATTTTATTAAAGTTACAACATTTAGAATATTGATGTGTTGAAATTTAGTTTGAACATCAATATGTTGAATCTTATTCTTTCTGTATAGAAGAAGAGAAATAATTCTTCTATACAGATATAAGGATTATCATTCTTCTGATTGAAAACAGTGATTTAGATACCAAAGCATATATCTGGTAAAATTTTACTTAATATCCTTGATGAATAATAACATGAAATACATGTCAAGATAAAGAATATTTTCAAATTATGCATTTCTAAGAAGGAATATAGACTGGATGAACTTGATAAGTACCTTACGTCTAGCCTCTAGATCCTTTACAAACATTTTTTGAATTTGGGTTGAATAAAAAAGAAAAGAAAATAAATATTATGACTCATAATCTTGATTTTTAATTGATCGAAGATCAAAATGGAACAATCCTTACCACAATCAATTTAAGATATGTGCTATTTCTATCGATGGTATTGAAAATTCCTTATCATATACTAATGAAGTAATGATTTTATATATTTATACAAAACTAAACTGAACATTCTTATAGAATTGTTTTAGTTCTTGATAAAAAATAAATTCTACATTTTATTCATTAATCATAAATTCAAAACCTTTAAAGGTGAGGGATTTCTTAAGTAAGAGAGCAGTCTGATACAACCAATCAAAATTGACTACTTTTCATTGAATAATTTTTCTGAAGGAGACTTACTAACATTTCGAGTCGCTTGGTTCAACTTCACCTTATCTCTTGTTCTTTAACATTTCTATGAATATGAAGGTAGAAGGGTAAGATTAAAGGGTTTCAAAGGTAGATGAGATCTCTGGAATGATAAGATTTTCAAAATTTGAGAGTAAGTAAGTTAAATAGATAGAGGAAGGATTTTATGATGGTTTTGGGTGATTTGGTTCTATTTTCTTGAGCCAATTACATAGCGTAATCAATAATTCTTTATTTTGAAAAGACACATGTTTTTCAAAAAACAAAATAATTCATAATTTTTATTAAAAAACAATTAAATGAATAATAACTGAATAAAGTAAAAACTATTAATAAATAAATGAATGAAATAAATTAATAAACATTTATTTGAAAAAAAATATTCCTAACACCATCTTAATAAAATCAAAACTTACAATAGGAAGAGGTTTAGTAAAAATATCATCAAGTTGATATTCAGTTTTAACAAATTCTAAAGATATATCCTTTTTAGAATGTGATCTCTTAGAAAATTATGCCATATATCAATATGATTGGTTATTGAATGAATTATAGCATTTTTGGAAATATTAATTTCACTGGTATTATCACATAAAATATGTACATTATTAAAATTAATTCCAAATTCTAGTAAGGTGTGTTTCATCCACAACAACTGTGCACAATAATTGCTAGCGGATATATATTCTACTTCAATAGTTGAAAAAGCAGTTGAAATTTTTTCTTACTTGACTATGACACTAAATATTTCCCTAAAAAGTGACAAGTTCCTAATATGATTTTTCTATCTCATCTACATCCTCTAAAATTAGAATCTCAATATGAAATTAAATTAGAGTCAAATTTTTTGGGTAAAATTGAGATTAAAAAATAGTTCCTTTTAAATATATAAAAATTAATTTAAAAATATTAAGATGGGATTCATTTGTTTTTGACTGAAATATAGCTCATAAAAATACCAAAAATAAAATTTCTGGTCTACTAGTAGTAAGATATAGCAAACTTCCAATCATACCTCAATATAACTTGTCTTCAACTAGTTTTCCAGCTTCATACAAATCAATTTTTACATTAGTACACATAGGAGTTGTATGTGTATTATTTTTTATTAGTAAAACTTTTTTAATAAAAAAATAATATATTTACTTTGATTTAAAACATTTCCATAATATTTTTGATAAATTTGAAATCCTAAAAATAAATTCAATTCTCCCACCATAATCATTTAAAATTATTTTTTCATAAGATTTAAAAAATCATTACAAAGATTTTAATTTTTTGATCTAAAAATAACCCTATCAATATAATTTTTTACTAATAATACATTAGAAAAAATAATTTTCTTAATAAGAGTAGGATATAAAAATCCTATAGAAAATCTATTTTCCAATTAAAATGAGCTTAATATTTCATACCAAGATCCAGGTTCTTGTTTAAGGTCACAAAGTGCTTTGTTAAGTTTGAAAATTGAATCTCATAAATAAGGGTTTTCAAAACCTGGTGGTTGTTCAATATAAACTTCCTCTATTAAATATCCATTTAAAAAATCATATTTTACATCCATAATATATAACTTAAAATTAATATGAGATGAATAAGATAAGAGGATTCTAATTTACTCTAAATAGAAATAGGTGAAAAGGTTTCATCATAATCTATCCATTCTTACTATTTTTATTTTTTTCTACTAATCTAGGTTTTTTGGTAATGATCCCTTAGTCATCCTATTTATTTTTATAGACCCATTTGGTTCCTATTACTGGATAATTGGTTAGTATATCTTAAAATTACCAAATATTATTTATACTAAATTGATTAATCTCTTCTTACATATCCATAAACCAATTTACATTATTTAATTCTTGTTCAATAGACTTAGGCTCTAATTGTTATAGGAGGGGAAAAATTCATCTTGGTTTCTTACATTTCTCATAGTTATTACTCTATTGTCTAGATTTCCTATTACATTTTCTAAAGGATGATCCTTTAAAGTTCAAGACCATCTAGGTAAGACACTTTTAGGTTCTTTTATATCATGTTCTTTTGTTCTACACTGAATTTTTTCCTTTTTTACTTTCAAAATCATTTTTAGGTGTTTCAAGAATCATGTTTTCAAAAGAGTCAACAATTTCATCTTTTTGAACTTTCCTTTTATTGAAAGAGTCACTTTCATTAAAATTAAAATAAACTAATTCTTAAAAAATTCTTTAATTATTATTATAGAATCTATAGACCTTAGAAGTGTAATAATATCCTATAAATATTCCTTCATCAGCTTTTGGATCGAATTTACCATGGTTTTCATTAGAATTAAAGATATTTACCTTACATCCATATAATTTAAAGTACTTTAATTTAGGTTTTTTGTTATACCAGAGTTCATAGGCTTTATTTTTGATAAGTGGTCTTATTAAAACTATTTTTATGATATATAAAGCTATGTTTACTACATCTTCTAAAAAATTGGTAGGAAGACTATATTCATTCAACATAGTCCTTGTCATTACTTGAATAGTTCTTTTTCTTCTTTCAACAATTCCATTTTTTGAGGTGTCCTTGGTGTAGAGAAGGTTTGTTTAATGCCTAAATTTGATAAGAAAGAATTAAATTATTTATTCTCAAATTTAGCACCATGATCACTTCTTAGTGAAATTATTTTAGAATATTTTTAATTTTGAACAATTTTACAAAAGCTTTTAAAAATAGTGAATACATAAATTTTGAGTTTTAGAAAATAAACCCAAGTAAATCTCGAAAAATCATCAACCAAAACATAAACATACAATTTTATATCCAAAATTTCAACCCTTGATGGTCCAAACATATCTATGTGGATAAGTTCTAGTGGATTACATGTAGAAATTTTTTTAATTGATTTGAAAGATGATTTGTGTTGTTTTATAATTTGACATGCATCCCAAAATATATCATTATCAAATTTAAGATTATATAAATCTAAAACTAAATGTTTCTTTGAGAATTTATTTAAAGTAAATATATTACAGTTTCCAAGTCTTCTATGGCAGATCCAAAACTCATTTGTCTCCGTAGTTAAACAACTCACTTTTTGTTTTCATAAAGAATTAATATAAAAGGTATAAATATAATATCTTCTAGGTGATCTAAATTTATGTAGTGTATCTTTGAAAATTGGGAAAGAATTTTTATAGAAATTAACATAAAATCTATCATCACAAAGTTGAGAAATACTTATCAGGTTATTCTTAATCCCTTGTAAATAAAATACTTGGTTGACTGAGATTGAATTTGGATCGCCAACCGATCCAACTCCAACTATCTTTCCTTTTTCTTTATCTTCAATTAGGACTTGTACTCCATCCATTTTTGTAAGTGTATAGAAGTTTGAAGAGTCTTCACTCATATGACTTGAGCAACCACTATCCATATACCAAACACCATTCTTGTTCCTATGCCTTTTTCCTTACAAAAGTATTTAAAGAAAAGTTTTTTTGGATCCCATATTATCTTGGGTCCGATTGTATTAGCAAGCAATGATCTGGGAATCCAGATTTGACTTATTTTCTCAAAATTCTTATTACTATATTCAGAAACACTCTTAGAAATAAAATAATTTTTAATTACACTTATTTGAGGATTTCTTAAATAAAATTTGTAATAACAATGTCATTTTTTCCATAGTATTAGCAGGTATTATTTTTAGAATTGGGTAGAAACTAATTTTTGTATATTTTTGATTTTTCTCTCTTACTTCCTATTTCATATTTTTCTCTTTTAATAACATTTTTTCTAAGAATTTAATTTAAAGTATCTTTTCCATTGGTTAAAATACTAGATGAACTTTTAAAATATTCCACTTCATTCTATAATTATTTTATTATATTTTCATAAATAGTAATGTTTGATGTTGATTGATTAAAATTTTCAATTAATTATTGATGTTATTTTATCATTTCATATCTTTAAATTAAAAACAACATTTTGAATATTTTTTAATGAATTGAGATTTTTTATAATAGAATTATATTTTTCTTCAATCATTACACAATTGGTAGCTAGGTTTTTATTTAAGCAACCATCAGAGTTAGAATCATAAGAGCAATAGGTTTGTACCTCATCTTCTTCCTTATCCATAAATAATATGTTTTCAATCAGATTTTGTGGATATTTTTCTAAATTATATTTGGAAGATCTATTTTAGTCTTCAGATACAATCTAATTAGCTTTCATGTCTCTTTTTTTCCTTTATGATTAGAATCAAATTTTTTTATTTTTCTTTTCAATATTTATTCTTTCTTTTTTTAGTTGGGCGAAATATGGTATGATATGACCCATCTATTTTCATTTATATAATTTTGTTTCTTTTCTTCCTTTCTCATATTTCTTGAAGGATTTTTTAAATCATCTCTTCTTCTTATAGAATTTTCTAAGTTTTCTGGCTAATTGATCCATTTCTATGTCAGAATCTAAGTTGTCTGAATATTTTGAGATTTTAACATATTTTCTTTATTTATTTACAAGATTATGGGATATAACCTTAAGGTAAGTGTTTTACTTTTTTTTCTATGTTATGATATTCATATTCAACTTTAATTTTTTTCTTCATTAATCATTAGGGACCCAATCAGTTATTTCATTATCATGTTTTTGATTGGGTATGATTATCAAATTACTACAGATATGCCATTCCATTATGATGACAGTGTTATTAGTACTTTTAAAGAATGATCATATTGTGTAATTATATATCCCAAAGAAGCAACATCATTGGCTATTTTAGTCAATAGTTCATTAAATTGGGTGATTCTTTCACTATGATACATTCTGACAGTGTCAAACTTTAGTTTAGCAGTAAAATACCTTAACTACATGACATTTTTAGTTCCTTCATATGATAACATTCATTACTTTTGAGTTGATGTCATACTATGATTATTATTTTTTTGCATCTTATTCTTCTGGTTTCCTAAGAATTACATAATGAGTGATGATATTCATATAAAATTTAAATGAAAGATTCTTTAGATATATAATCATACATGATTTCCAACATCCATCATTATCACTATTGAAGTATGGAGTACGAATCTTAGACATACCTTTTTAGGATCCTCCATTGACATCTGTCTTTACATAGAACTTATACTTTTGATCTTGCTATATATTTATTACAAAATATTTCCTTTAATTCCAATTTTTTTCAGTATAATGCAATGATACACAAGAGGGGAGGGGGGGGGGATGAATTGTGTCTTTTTAAATAATCTTGATAGATTATTTTTTTATATTTCATTGTAATTTATGAAGTTATGCAGTGTTCTCTTTTGTAAGTAATTTAGGTAGTGAATAAATAGTAAACAAGAACACAACAATTTTTATAGGGGTTCGAGGCATAAAGAGCCCTTAGTACACTCCACCAACACTCTCTCTACATGATTCGAAATTTTCACTAGACAAGGTCGTCTTATCATAATACCTTCACAACTGAATGCAAGAATTTGAAAACTTTACAATAAAGCTAAACAAAGCCTTCTGTTTTTGAACTAGTTCTGTATTCAAAATATATTCACAAATTTTCAGTCATATATCATGTATATATATATATAAACATGACCATATATACATATATAGAAAAAACATCTTTAGTTTAGTCACGCTGATCCAAGAATGTCACATGACATATCAAAATCATTCAAATTTAAATATTTCAAGAGATTTTTAACTCCCCTTAGAAATAGGAATGATTTAATCCATTGAATACAAGATTTTGAATCAGTTATAAATTTTTTTTGAACATATCTTTACTTCCTCCAAGACAACTGCATAAATCATGAATAATATCATAGATTTAAAACTCTATCATTGAATAGTCAAACATAGGATTCCTCTATGTGATGAAAAAACACCAAATATTGGTTTGAAAACATATAGTTGAATACAAAAGTAGGGTTGATATACCATACATTATTTTCCTCAAGCGTAGGGCTAATTATGAATACAGGGTTGATATTCTGTACTTTCTAGATAGAATATGGTATGTATTCCATATGTGTTGTTTCAAATATAGGGTTCATTCCTTACAATTTTCTTCCTTATAGGGTTTGAACAATGTTTTCTGATTACATTTAAATATGTCCCAAATAATTTTACAAATATTTTCCATGGATCAATATCTTTAATATAATTCCAGAATAACTATTTCAAAAAAATAATAATTTCATGAAATTCTCTTAAAGTAATTTCATTTGTAAAAAAACAAGGGTATTTCTGAGAATCAAAATCAATAATATTTATAGATCATTATTGAGACACTAAATACCCCAAAAGATCATGATGGTGGATCTATTTTTGTGTTTAGAGTCCATTTGGATGGTGTTTTAGACTGAGTGATTTTTGGTGGGAGGATTTTATGAGGTTTTCATTTAAAATCCCCTAGTATGTTGGGACATGAGATATGAGGCTCGAGTGAGGGTCATAGGCTTAGTGGTAATATTAGATTTAGTATGAAATGGATATATATCTATAGTTATTTTTTAAAGTTTCCAAATATGGTCTCCAATAATTTCGTGGATGAAGATTTTATCCAAGTTTCTCGATGATTAAGGTTAGAGGATCTAGATTGCTTGCTTGAGGTTTTATATATAATCATTGATGTTCAATTAGGATAAATCCTTTGCGACGGGGTGACATAATGGGGTGTTAATTAAAACTATGATCTATTGAGGATATGTTGAGATAGTAATAAGGGACTCATTATGGATGAACTTATGGGAAACATAATACCCTGTGATGAGTTTTATTTATGGGAGGATTGATTAAGGATTTCTTGTGAATGGATTTTCCTAAGGTTTCACTCATGATGGAGGATCCCCTGGTAGGGTTTCCTTCTAATTATTAGGTCATAAAGTCCACTAAAAAATCCATTGTTAACATGGTGTTACTTTAAGATACCCCTTCAAGAATATTATTGATTGAGGATCAATTGTTGGACATTAAGGGTTTCTTGGATATATTTCTCATGTAGGTATTCTCATATGAATTGGATGTGATAGAGGATCTCTAAAAAGTGTGTATTACTCTATCTTTGTGGATTTACTTATGGGTGAGTTAATGGTTGGGGTTGAGTTGAGTGTCGAGTATCCATTTGATCATTCATGTATTGTGCATGGCCCATGGTTTTAGATAGATGCGATCCAGTGGATCATGGGAGTCTCATTCTTTAATTGAACCTATAAGGGGTTAGTACTTTCTCAGATTTGGTGACATTGGTTGTCCCCTTATGAGCTAAATACTGGAAATGATATCCTATTGTTTTTATCCTTGTGTATTAAGGGATCATGGGATCCTAAATGTATTTTCATCATGATATGGTTGATGATGATGTTTTAGTAGTTAGATAATGTGTTAGAGAGTTTGTTGACCCTTAATTCTATGGCCTTTGGATGATGATGTTTGAGGTAGTTTCTTATAATGAATTATATATAGGAGGAGACCTTTGAGATATATTTAGACTAGGAGTTTTCCATGAGATTCATTTGATTCTATCCTCCATTTACTATCTTTAGTTAGATGGTAATAAGTAGCTAATAAATAATCTAAAAGAGTGTATCCCTTTACTAGGCCAACGTTTTTATAAATGAATAAGGGTTGGGAATCTATGGTCCTAAATGTTTAGATAGACCCAGGTTGCAGTGTATTCCTTTCCTTGAATTTATATTTTATGGATCTAACTAGATCCACAGGACTATTTTGTTATGTATGGGTTTTTCAGTGTTAATAAAGTTCATTTTTCCAGTTTTAATCATTCCATTATGGTCTCAGATCTTGGTAGAGTTTCATATTGTCATTTTGTAAGTATTTATCCATTACATAGGGCCTACCATTTTTGTATTTACTTTTATTGGATTTCTTGGAGATCATGTATATATTAGGAAGATACACTTTATGAAATGTGGTTGGGTGATCCATGTGCTATAAATTCTCTAGAATGGGCTAAAACAGTGGTAGATTTACATTGGGTGTTATACTAGATCCTGATGTTGGATGTTTTATGTTTTTATTTTTAATCCCCATTTTATTTATGATTTTTTTATTTTATGCCAAATATTATTAGTTTCAAATTAGTCAAGACATATCACTTGTGAGTGCACTTATTATAATAGTAGATTATAGATTCACCATTTGAGGCAACCTACAGAGATTTATTTCTCAACACTAATACATGCACCTTGACGTGTATATAAACATTATATATTATTTTAGGCTAAGAACATGATGCATGATGGTTTATGTGGAAGAACATTTTCCCATTATTTAGAGATAATACTCATGTGAAGTCTTTGGATCAAGCTAGTGTAGTTCAGATATCATGGAGACCAGGTATGTGGTTGGCTCAGAGTTGGTAGTAAAGTTAGTTGTATTTTATTTTCTTTTATTTACTTCCTATCTATTTTGTTAAACCAGTGGGTGATATTTTGTTATATTATCATGATTGTGATTCTATATAAATGTATGTCATAAAACATTTTTTATATTATTCTTCTATTTCATTTATGTATTATGATTACTATGATGTTTATGTATGTGTATGTGTTTGCTTTATTTTCACTTTTATTTCACTCTATCCAAAGGTATAGTCTCCCACCCTATCATTTATACAATATATTAGTCTATATCCCCTAGAATATGGGGTGATGTTCTCGAGGCCTTAGGGAAAACTAGATCAGGTGATGTGTCAGGTCTACCTGGAATAGTTTATTATAAAATAATATGATAATTTTTTTGGTTTTATGATTTGGGGAGTTGGTAGATAGGTTTTCTAGGGATTTATTATATCTTGATATGAATATTGAACTACTTTTTCATAAAAACCTTTGCAATTAAGAATTATAAGCCACATGGGAATGGTGTTGGTTTTTTGGTTTCCTTTTTTATAGTATTATGATATCACCTTCTATGATGAACTTGGGTTTATGGATTTTTGGTTTATTTTGCATTTTTCTCTTGGCCATATGACATGAGGCCAATGTTTAGACATCATTATAGGCTTGTAAGATTTACCTGGAATATGCCTATTTGTGTGTGATTTCATTTATGATGGATGTTTATTTTTTAAAAAGTGTTTATAAATAACTATATATTGTTTTCATATATAAATACATGGTGTCATTATTAAAAAGAACTGTAGTTATTTTATTCTAATGACATGCTATGTGTATATGATGGAGAGATGATCATTGGTGATGGAACCATAGTCCCTTCATCGAGGGATGTGTGGTCACCATTATGGGTCAGTGCAAGCATTGTATTTCCAACTATTATTGATGGCTCAATGTAGGAAATAATTCCTTAGAGATGTTTTAGGCTAGACTCTAGTTTCCCTGAGGATGTGGTTTCCACTAATGTTTTATTTTTTTCTTGGGTGGGATTCTTTTATCTCTAGGTTTTTTCTTATGGTTAATGTGGTGGGGCCTATGTGCCTTATATCATTGAGTACATTGGTGGAAATGTCTATTAATTCCTTTGGTGTCACCTGTTGGGGTCTGATATGACCTTGGGGGGGTGTTAGTAATGAGTTTAACTAGCTATTTTTATTTTTGGTTTACCTTTGGGGTTCAGTGAGAGTTTGAGAATATGCTTTTGGATTTGGATGATGCTTGCGTGGAGGTGGTCACGTGTTTATTATGATTTGAGGGAGATGCATTTATTTTTTAGAGGAGCACTGAAGGTGATCCAAATTATGGGAACCAACTTGTGTTAGAGCTTTGTTTGTGATCTTGGGTGTGTTATCCTAGGTTCTTTAGTTTGTGGCTTATGTGTGCATGAGATACTAGGAGAGGATCTTAGAGAATCACTATGCCATAAAAAGGATATTGGTGGTTGAAATTTATTTATTTGGTATAAATCCTTATTGTGTTCAGGATTGTTCTGATGGATTTTTTATAATTATGATCGGTTTTGGTTTAATTGAATAGGTTGTGTGTCGATCTATTGATGTTTTTTCGGATTTTGAGATAACTCAAGTGGTGTCTCTGTTTTGGACCTCTAGTAGTCAGCACTTAAGGAGCGATGTAAGAAAAGAAATATGGTGGGTATATCACCATAGGAAATTATAGGATGCAACCCTTGTTTTAGGTGGATTTTTGAGTGTTAAGGATGTCATTCCTTTTTAGTTAAATATAGGGAGTTCTCATTATTTTCATATTGGAAATCAGGTATGAGTGAGTTAGCCATGTCCATTCATTGTGTTCAATAGAAATTGGATCATGGGTTGTGGAGCTTTGAATTTTAATCATGGGGTGAAATTAAAGATAATTCTATGGTGGGGAGTATAAAATTAGTTATGGTTTAATTTCTATCATATTGAGATTTTTTTGGGCATTGTAAGACCAATCAGTGGATGGTCGGGATAGTGTGGGCTGCGTTGATGCTTAAGGTAAGATCTTGTCAGTTGATTGAACATCAGATCTTCTTGGGGATGAGAAGTGTTTTGGTGGATGGTTTATAATAGACCACATTATTATGGGTTGAAAAAATCAATATAAATTTAATTTTTTTGTTCTTGATAGTTTATCAGAGGAAAATTTAAAATCTCACCAATCAAATGATATTAGATATTTTTTGACCAATTCATTGGTCCCAGAATAAAGTGTTTACCCTTGGATATGAGTTTTTTGTAATTATTGACTGTTAATATTTTGGAGGAATATTTTATACTTAATTAATTAACTATTAATTATTCATATATGTTTTAATGGTAATATATCCTATTTTACCCTTTTTGATTTTTTCTTTTTCTTTCCCCTATTTTCGTTTCCCCGTTTTCTTTTATCCCTTATGCATAGCTGGATAAATATGTGCCCCCACTATCTTTCAGACTCAATAAAGAGAGTTGAGAGGAAGAGAGGGAGAGTGTGAGATTGAGAGGGATATTCCACTATAGATCTTTCTCGACACTAAATCTATGCATGGTTATCACATAGCATGGGTTTAGGTGGAATGTCTCTGTTTTACATTAGCGGTAGGCTATTTTTTTATTTTTTTATCCCAAATACTTTCGTAAATGTTTTTAAATTTTTATTACCTTTTTATAAATTTTTAAGACCTGTAATATCCTATAATTTTATAAAATATATTTTTTTAAATAGATTTAATTTCTTAGATAGATAGCATTATATACAACACTGAGTATAAATGAATGATGATATATTATTAAAATATTAATATGTGACCATTATAACCTATCCATTAAATTGGAAGGTATGAATATGAATAAATACTTTATGAGATATATAAAATTATCCCAATCAATATAAATGTATTTATTAAATATTAAGAAATAAAAATTCTATTTTTTAGAAAAGATATATTATGCTTAAAAAATTGATTTCCATCAAAATGATTATTATTGTTTTTGTGATAAAATATTATATTTAATTTTTGAAACTTTTTAGAATTTTCTTTCATAAAAATAAAAAAAAAGTTTAAATAATTATATCAAAATTAGCTTAGTTTTATTTTTTTCAAATTTTCTAAAAAGTTTAATTATCCCGTGAATTGTGAGAAATTTGGATTTTTATTAAAAACTGTATTTTTATTTAAAAATTTAAATAAATTCCATTCTTAAAAAATTGTTTCATAGTAAAATTAATTATATTTTATTTTAAATAATACAATTAATTTCATTTGAATCAATTTCATTTTGGAATTTAGTATTAAAAAACATTTTTATATGTAAAATTGCATTTTCCTGAAAAACTATTTTTATGAATGAAATGTATTTTTATGTTAATAAATTAAATTAATAACTATTGGTGAATTATTTTAATGAAATATATATATATATAAATATATATATATATATTATATATTTAACTTTTTAAAGCATTTATCTAGTATTTTTATTATGCATTGGATTAGAATAAACCTAGTTTTTTTCTTAAATACTGTATTATTCTAAAACCAATTTTACTCATTTTGTTCACACTTATTTTAAAATTAATTTCTAAAAAATATAGGTATTAAATTTTATAAAATGTATTCCATATTTGAAATCTAGATGTTCAAAATTTTTAAATATTCCCATTTTATTTTTTGTTAATATGAATAGTAACTATGGTAAAATTTATCATCTCGATAATGGGTATATCAGGTTAATCTAGGTTAAAACTAAGTGATAGGGCCATAATTTTTCATCCAAATTATTATTGGACGAATAAAATTTTCACCTTATCACCTTATAATTAATATTTCGTGTTCTAATGGAACTTGTCGATGAAAATGACCTATATAATATTTGAAGCAAAGAAAGTTAAAAAATGTCACTCTGTTAGTTGAAAATATCTATTATATGTCTAATAAAGAAAATAGAATGTTATGAATGTATATAAGTGTCTATTTTAATCTTAATAAAATTATTTTATTTGTATAAATTTGTTTACAATTTTTTAATTATACAATGAGCATAAATGCTTAGGAAATACTGATGTAGTATTTCTCTAATTAATAAAAAATATAATATTTTTTTTTTAAAATATTAAAAGTAATATAATTTTAATGATATAATGTATTAAATTAATTTTTTAGATGAATATTAAATATTAGTGTTATGTTAAAGGATTTTATTCTAATTCCATTTTTTTTATTTATGTCTTTTAAGTCAAATTAGATGAAATGCTCCTAGATTGGTAATAATGATATTTTATGAGAATAACATTTTATTAAATTATTATGAAATCTTAAAAAATTTAAAATAGGAAAATGGGGATAAAATATGGTCTAAAACTTCATACCTTACCCATTTATAAGTTATTTAGAACCATTTTCTTTAGAATGCATTTAATACATTTTAATCTTTTAATAAATTATAAGGGAGTCCCTTCCCTTAATTATAAAAGGGAACCCCTCCTTTAAATTATTCACACAACTTTGAGCCTTATAGATTAAAAAACTATAACATTTTATCTCATAAAATCCCTTATACATAGTATTGAGGTTTCAGTATTCCCAAAAGACTAACTCTAGAGGACTTAAGAGGAGATCTAAAGGAGTTATTTCAAAGAAGGGGTAATCACCTTAATTGATCATTTAATTTTTAATTATTATTTAAACTCCTATAAATATATTTTATTATTCATAAAATAATAAATTAAGTATCCTAAATATACTGATTTTTTTATTATTATGAAAACATCTTTATTCACCCTCTTTCCATCAAATGGGAAGTACTAATATTGCTTGTGCGTATGTATAACTTACCATCTCAATGCAGTAATACAATTCCTTTATCATTACCATATTTTATGAATGGGTATTATGATAGGATTAATGTTTATATACCATAATTATGAAATAAGTGTACTTATATAATGATAATATCATATATACCTTCTTACCTTCCAAACCATTGGAAAAACTAATGTCGATCGTACGTACGTGTGGACTACCACCTCCACAAAGTGATGTGATTCATTTTTAATTTCTATTATAATATGATGGTGATAAGGACAATTTTAATTAATATATATTATATAATATTTATTCTATAAAGGTATGTAATTATTTACCTTTCTTTCTTCCATCCGTTGAAAAAAATGAAAACAACATTCATGCATATGTATGGCCTACCATCACCATAAACAATGTAATTCATTTTCCATATCTATCTCTTATGAATAACTATAAACATGTATATAGTTAATATATATCATATTTATACCTTGATTAAAATTATTTATATTATGGAACCATAATCAAAATACAAGTACAAAAACTATCAGAATAGAACATACATGAAAAACGAAGCAGATGTTACATGGAACAATGATTTTAATAAAGAAGTTTCAAAAAATGGGCAGTAAAATGTTATTAATAAATCATATATGGTATGATATATAATATTATGGTTCTTTAATATATTTATAATAAATATATATTTATTATATAGGTGGTTTCTATGTGTATGAATTAAGTCAGACTTAAGGTAAGGTATTCTCATTTGACTTTTATTCCAATGGACACATGCCATATTCACCACTTGTTTATTTTATGGGGTGTATATAACACCTATGATTTTATTTTTTGTTTATTTTTATGAAAATTATGTAATATAAACATCCATTTGTGGTTTTTTCTTTCATGGGTCTTATGATTCAAATGTTACCAAAGCAGTAAGGGTTTATGTTATAATCTCATTATTTATCGATATTGTATATGATTATGTTTCTAATGATGAGATATTATGATATAACCCTCTAGAAAATCAAGAATTTTCATATCATCTTATTATTTATTGAAAATAAATTGTTTCATTTTATTTTCCTCACTTTAATTACTCAAGAGGCTATAAATATATTTTTAAGAAAAATTGTCTTTATTTCTCTCTTCAGTCAAAAAACATTTTTCTTCCATATCCATGTTTTCTAAAAATGTTTTAAAGAATGCCATTACTATTATAAAATGATTTCTTAATGTCATTTTTTCTACCAAAAAATGTAAAGTTTTATTAATGGAAGAAGCACATTGAAAATCAAGGTGGTCTAAAGTGATAAAGATCTAAATCATATTCTCTAAAAATGTTTATACAACCACTAAGAAATGAACCTATGACAAAATATATAATAAGACTACCCCCTAAGAACCTCAAGAAGCCAAAAAATATTCATATTTGTTTCCCTAACACCATTTATTCTTAATTTCCCCATGATTATCCAAAAGATATTTGCAAGAATGGACCTGATAAATAATAGACTAATGAACAACACTCTGGCCTATTTAAGCTCTATGAAATATAGAGGAGACTAGATAAATCTATTAAATACTAATGTTTTTAAGCCTTCATATGAGAATAACACTAATAATAGATTTATCCTAGACAATAAGAGAAGAACCAGTTCCATAAAAAGAATCCAAAGCAATATCAACATAACCTTCGATATTACAGAACACCCCACCACCTCCCTTAATACCTATCTCACAAGATCCATCGATATTAATATTATTTAAAAAAACTAGCTTAATCTAGCACACCCAATGACCATACATGATGGAGATATCCTGATGTGACTCAGTCTGCTTTGTGATAGAATTCAGTATAAGTGATATTTCCTTCCACTTGATAAGATCCCAAAGTTACAAAATAAGGGATCAAACTCTTTCCTTCAAAATCAGAAAAGAATAGTGATGATTGTCAAACCTGATATTATTATGAGCCTCCCAAATAACACAACACCACCATGACCAAAAATAAATAATGTGCAATATAATTAGTATTCCCACTAACTTTATGCATCCACTGATCCAAAAAATCATTCAAAATAGAAAAGTTAATATTTATACATAGAAAACCTCCCATCATGTTCCATACGAAGATATCCTGCTCACTTATAATAAAAAGTTTGGATAAAGATTCATCTTTGGAAGGGAATACATCAGTTGAATTTAAAATCTAATTGTACACCCTTATTTTACACCTCTCCAAATATGTGAATTGCATGATTATATAGGCACTAAAAAATTAAATTAAACTTGATAAGAATACCTTTTCACCAAGATCTCCTAGATCCAGCACCTGTATACTAATACACATAAAACCGTGATACAGTTCTACCATACTGAAAGTGCCAGAATTATAAGGAGTGAAGATACACCAGTTACCCTCTTTAGATAATAAAACATATTCAAATAGTGTTTTTTATCTTTGCTGAAAACCACCTGGATAAACCATGAAAAAGTGACGTCCACCTAAAGTGAACAAGTAGGAATAAGACATCCCATAAAAAATAAAATATTCCCCACCCAATTATCCTTCCAGAAATTAACCTATACCCTACCAAAAATCCATATTATCTAGTCATAAAGGATATGAAAGTAGTATAACAAGTATCTTCATAGGATTTAAATATTCCCATGGGCCTAAAATTGTGTAACATCTCTATAATTACATTTAGATCACATGATTATATCATAAAGAGTGTGCCCCTCCAAGATATCCCAAGAAATCTTTTATTGAAGGTTGGAAAACAACTCCTAAACATTCTATAGATTAAATCCCCCCTCTTCAATGGGTTTGAAAAACCTGTCCCATCTTGCCCAATAAAATTTCCTAGTATCATGAGAATATCAGATAAAATTATTCAATACTCTTTCAATAGACCTGAAAACTGATTTAGGGCCCCAAAACATGGACATAATATGTATGGAAATAGAATAAAGAATATTGTTAACTAAAGTAATGTTACCACGAAAGGACATGAACATTCTTTTATAGTTTTCAACCTTGTTTGTGATTTTATTAACTGAATCCTTAAATTGGTGAATCATGTATCTTATTAGAGTGATTGGAGAACCCATATAACCCATTGAAAAATTCCTTTAATCCATTTCTAGTCCTTCATAAATCTATTCGACTCTCCAACATGAAAGTTTCTTGGAGAGATACCTGATACTTTTTTCCTTTTTGATCATATATCCACTCCATTTACCATATTAATCCATAATAATATTGAAACATTGGATTGAAATCAAGTATCCATTGATAAAAAATATCATATTATCTGCAAATAATAGATGAGAAACACAAAAAAACTGAACTTTCCTATAAAAGTAAAGACCTTTCCATCTGTAAGATTTGCATTGATATTTCTTCTTAACATATCTTCGACCATAATGGAGAGATAAGGGGAAATTGGATCTCCTTGATGAAGGAAACAAGTAGACTTAAAAAACCCAAAATTCCTACCCTTAGTAGAAAAAAACCAAGGAGATAAATAATATTGAAAAACAAGATTATAGATTTCATCATAACAACCAAAACACCTCATAACATTAATATTAAAATACCAACCAAACCTCTCATATTATTTATCCATGTGAAACTTAACCATGAAATTAAAACCATCATTTTTTCTGGAAATCTATTTAACCATATCTTTTTCAAGATCAATGGCCCATTGAATACTCCTATTCCCTATGAACACATGATATCCATCATAAATAAGCCTAGGAGTCATCAATGAAATCCTAATAATAATTATGGTAGTAAAAAATGTGTATGGATAAATTCATAAAGAAATATGAAAATATTTTCCAAAGAAAATAGGGTATTTCACCTTTGGAATGAGAATAATGGTAGAAGAACTAGATATTTTTGGAAGATAACCCCTCTAAAGAAACCTTGAACAACATAAATGAGGTTTTATTTTATAAATTTCCAAGTTAAATAATAAAAAACACCTATAAGCAATCTGTTCTGGGAGTACTACTAGGGTTAAAGTGAAACATATCCCCTATAATTTCATCTTCCCCATGAATCTTTAGAAGTTTTTAGTTCTTGGAATCACAATCGAACATTGTAATATAAATAAAAAATGATCTCCGTCACTGAACCTTATAGACCCCATATATTTATTAGAATGAGGTCCTATTAGGAGGTCCTAGAAATGGAGAACCACACAATTTCCAATGACTTCCAAGTAACTAGTATAAGAACCATCTTAAAGCTTTAAATTCCAATTTCCAGTATACTATCTTTATTTAATGAATGAATGAAAAACAGAATTATTTTTTTCTCCTTCCCTTAACTAATAGACCCTATATTCTCTCCCTAGATTCTCTATCAATGTATAATAATGTTTTTGGAGAGAATATCTTAATTAAACATGAGGAGGGAAAACACTTCATTATCCCATTCCTCCTTTAAGCTAAGGTCGATCTAAAAAATATCATTCTAAAGAATTAAAAACTTTCCCAGACAGCTGGTAAATTATTTTTCCAAATGATAAAATCATTCATAAGGATCTTAGTCTTTTTATATAGAATCATCCATGCATAGACTTGCATTAGAATATTATATGATGTAGAAAATTCATATAGATAACCGTCTTCCTTAGTCCACCTACTCATAAAGTTAAACTGAAAACTCCTCACACTATTATCCATTAATTAAACTAAGATGGGGGAATGATCTGATGGAACCCTAGGAAGATGATAAACCCAATAATATTTAAAAAAACAATATACCCTACATGTTAATAAAACAACGATCCAAGCTGCTCTAGATACACTATATTCCTTTTTTATTATTACACCATGTATATTTTCTACTAGTAAATCCCATATCTACAATATCGTTAATGGATTGAAAGTTCCCAAAATCTTGAATAACTTTTTGAGAATATATTATTCCCTATTTTTTTCATAGAATTATCCATAATAGTATTAAAATCACCCTAATGAACATTGCATAAGAACCTATGTTGAAGATAGAAACAATCTGCCAAATATCCTCCCTTTTTTAAGGATAACACTTCTCATAAATAAAAGATAAAAATAAAGTGAAGTTATTGAAGATAACTTGATTTGTGATTTTTTTGAGGAATTCAATTTAATAATCAAAAGAGAGTGTTTCAAAATAATCAAGATATGGGAATTAATAGGATCATCATCTAAAATATTAGCACACCAAACTTCGGACTAGAATTTTGGGTGGAAAAAAGTTTTTATTTAGGCTTCATAATATCAAATAAGGAAAACTAGTTTGATGAAAATCCATTGATAATGAGATAAAATTTATCATGAGGTCCTATTCCCCAATCATTCCATATAAAAAAACATTGGTAGGGAATAGAAAAAGAAGACCCCCCTAACATAAAATCATCCTAAACATAATAAAATTTTATATTATAAGAAGCTCAATATTTTGACCTGGTAACTATGAGAGTCAGAGATGAAACTAGAATCTTTAATCCACAAGCCATTATAATAAGAGAACCAAGCTTAAGAGAACCCTCAACTCAAATCAAGATCATAGAGAAATCCTTGAAGGAAATAATAGAAGCATCACTTGACATTAGGAGATAAGGCTTCTATCCAACCACAAAAACCTCAATATTTATAGCTGAAACCACACCTCCTAGGGAAACCATGGAGATGGAAGATGAATCCATAGGATCACAACCCCTTACCTTATCCGAAGAGTCTATTGGAATAATTGATTCTAAACCAGACACCAAACCTCCACCAGTGGAAGAACAAGACAATATAGGATCTCTTGAAAAAAAGAATCATCCTAAGAGGGTTTCACCTTCTCTCCTGATTGTAACGGAAGTATCAATAAAAACCACATGACCACTCCCAGAATAGAGCACACCAGAAATCAAAGAATCATTAAAACTAATCAATGAATCCTTCACCTTATCCAATTCGATTCCTTGAGGTGAGGATGAGGAACGAAACAGAAGCACCACATCTAGAATAGAAGAATCATCCAAATGAGGATGAACCTCAAAATCCTCACCCCATATGTAACCTCATGACCACTCCTATAAGGAAGATCACAAAAAATAGAAGAACCATCAAAACCAACCAAAATATTATTTTCTTTGTCTAGGGAAAGTTCTTGAGGTGAGAAAGAGGGAGGAAAAAAAGAACCCTAACTGGGTTAGAGACTTTGTGACCAGGAAAAAAACATTTACAAAAATACTATTGATGAACTTAAAGACAAAAAACATTAAAGAAACCAATCCTATAATGAAATATCATATTATGATTCCAAACATAAGAATATCCCACTCAAATCTCCAAACAATGTTTACTGGGATTTCAAAGATAAATTCACATACAAATATTAACTAAGATAGAATTATACATACATAAAGTATAATTATCAATGAAAATAAAAATTCCTAGAGAATTACTAATTACCTTTACCACTGAAGGATTGTTGAATGGAAGTATCATCCCTGGAAAGCTCACCCACACCACCACAGAAGGAGGATCCCAACTGAAGTGACAATCCAAGGACTACCTGAATAAATAAAAACTCATACATGATAACAAAACATGATTATAACTATTATTTATTATGGATATTATCTATTGATACCATTATTAATATTTATTAGGATGGATAATGTTATTGTTTATGATACATTATGAAACTCATTTATTTTCCATGGGCTATTCTATAGTGAATTGATGAATGTTTATGAAACTCATTTTATTTATACAGGTTATGATTTGATCATATGATGATTATTTTATGATATTTTGGAACACATATGTAATGTTTTAATTATGTGATTGTGGTTGTGTTATAAACATGGATGGTGGAAACATTATAAGCAAAGAAAGTTTTTATGTTATAACCATGTATGGTGGTTACATTATAACCTAGAACAATGGTTATTTTAGAACCAAGGATGGTGGTCATGTTATAACCAAAGATGGGTGGGACCTATATATCCCTTTAATAAATAGGTAAAGTTTTATGTATCATGAGATAAACATGACTATAATGGGTAGTGAAATTAGTTTTGTAAGGGACATTGTACACTATGATAGTCTTGGGGAGTGAACCCATTCCACTATGATAGTCTTTGTAATTATTCTTAAATAATAAGGAAATTATTCTCTATACATATGTGTATGAAACAAACTAATGAATTATGCCAATGTTATGCTCTCATGTATCATTTTATTTGATTAATTTATGACTTAGGTCTTATGAATTTACATGTTTTATTACAGGACTCAATAGTATGATATATGATATGCAGGGTATGATTTTCAAATGTTTTTCCCATGTTATTATACCCTTATATTCATGTTATGATAACGTGATCATTGATATCTCCCTTGTTTACCCTTACAGAGCATCAAAGCTCACCCATTCTTATGTTTATTTTCACCAATTTATGAATAAAGGTATTAAGTATGATATTTATAAGAAGAGTTCTGGTCATGAAGAACTTAATTGGAGATGATGAATATATTTTATAAACCAGCTATTTTTGTGTGAATGTTTCCAAAGGAACTATACCAATAAGATTCTGGCATGGATCTTTATGTTATGTAATGAATATTAATTTATTAAGATGAGATATCTATGTATGTAAAGTATAGGTTACTATAGTTGGTATCATAGAAAGGTTTGGTTATCTATGGGAAACTAGTATAGAATAACTTTAGTGAGAACCCTTGGGATATGTTTAAGCATAGGATAAAATCCTAAAGTTTTGGTAACAATAATGAATGAAATAGTTTAAACATAAGTTTTTATATTAGAAGGTGTCATAATTTATTCATTCTATACATTATTTTTCATGATTATGTGGTTTTACAATAATACTATTTTTTCTCACACTATGAATTTTGGTTTTATTTGATGGATGGAAACTGAAGGAATCAAGTCAATATTGAATGTGATGGACAATGAAATGATTATCCTCTAGCACAACCAAATGTTTTGGGAGTTGGGATACAAAATCTTGTTGTTATGATCATAAAAACTTCTCAAGATATGAATCATACTAAACTAAAAAATGAGAAAATAAATTAAGATAATTCAATTGATTACTTCATGATTCAATTACCACCTTCTTTTAGTGGTTCTACTGATCCACTTGTTTCTGAACAATGGATTAGAACAACTGAAAATATATTTCCCATTCATCTATGATCAAAACATGAGAAAGTAATTATAGATTTTTATCATTTGTAAGGTGAAGTAGATCAATAGTTCAATCTTATCAAGAACACATGGCAATAGAAAGAAATTTTATTTTTGGAGTGGGATAAGTTTAAGAGATTATTTTTGAATAAGTACTTTACAAATATTATTCTCATGAAAATGGAGAAACAATAAATTTAGATAATGAAGAAGGATCATGAATATGTTGGTACCTATGAGTTAAATTTTACAAGATTTTAAAGGAACCATTATGGTATTATTATCTAAACTTAAAAGTAAGTTTGATCAATTATTTAGTGTCATAAAACCATGTCTCCAAAGGGAGTTAGCCATAATTGACTTCAGAAGCTATGAAGAAATCGTTTGATGTGCTATCAAGGTGGGTATTGAGATTATATTTACCCATAAATCTCATGGTTTTTATAATAAAGTAAATATGAAATTCAAATTAAATTCTAAAAACTATGGATAGAAGAAGATGAGCCTTTTTATATGATAAAATTGTGGAAATAAACATGGAGGTAATTTTATTAAGGAAATTGTTAAGTATTCAAGGTGTTGAAATGAAGGTCATAACGAAATAAAATACTAAAGGGATGAGAATAATTTAGTAGATTATGTAATAGTGATAAAGATACAAAAAATTCATGAATCAAACTCCATTGATATTTATTCAAGTGGATTTGTAATTATGCAAATCAATTCCCCAATCCAAGGGATAATAAGGATAATATACCAAAATAACCTTTGAAGTCAAATGGACAAGGTAAATCTTATGTAATCATAATAATTGAAACGAATCATGAAAATTTGAGAACATTTATTCTCTACTCCATGGTTGGAGATTTCATGTTGAAGTTCATATGAATACACCATATGAAAATAGAAATTTTCTCACTTTAGTGAAATTTGATGTGATTTTGAGAATTAATCAACTTTATCTACATTGAATAAAGAAATCAAATTTGATATTTTGAATCAACTTATGATCATAAATTGGTGAAAGTATGAATCCATACATATAATGGAAATGTTCTAAAAGGAGAATTATCTTTTGTAAGAATATATGATTTTATTGTGACTTCATTTTTGACAAATTGTTAGGGTATATATTATTTGGCATGCGACTTTATAACTAATTAAAATTATTTCACATGATTGGTAAGTTGATCATGGAAGGACATGTGATCAATTAATTGATATCTTTGGGATTCAACATTGGTCATTCATATTTTAAAGGATCCTTAAGGTTATATATTAATGGAATGGATTATGTTAAACCTTGGATGTTACTGGAAAAATTGTTCTTGTCATTTTGGTTTTGAATAATATTTAGATGCAGAAGGAATTACTTATGGATGTTATGATTCATTAAAATTTAATTTTAGTGATCCATGCATAAAACATTAATCTTTAATATTCATTTCTTAGAGTAATATATGAAGTGTAAATTGATCAAAGAACAACCAAAGGATGATATTAGAGAAAGAAATCTATTAGGACCTATCTAGTCAAGGAAATGATAGTGAAAGTCAGATCCATTCGGAAACCATTACTATAAAGCTATGTTTATTTAGTGTTGGGGCTTTAAACACGCTAGCTAAATGTGATATTAAGGACTGCCTTTGTCATTTCTAAAAAAATGAAATGTTAAAGGTGTCTTTAACAAAGCATTTTTAGCGCTCTTAAAGGGTAGTCTTTAACAGTGCTAAAAAAACGTTGTTAAAGGGATCCCTTTATCAGTGCTTGTAAAAAAGCACCGATAAAGGCCCCCTTACCAGTGTTAGTAAAAAATCATTGATAAAGGTGGACTTTTATCAGTGATTGTAAAAAAGAACTGATAAAGGGGGGAGGGGGTCTATATGAGCACTTTTTTAGAAGCATTGATAAAGAACCCCTTTATCAATACTTTTTTACTAGTGCTAATAGAGTGTATATTTAAAAAAATATATATATTTCATTAAAAATATTATATTAATATATTAATATATTTATATTTACATAAATATAATATGTATTTTTTAAATAAGCTTTAGATAAGTATATATAACCATTTACACTTAATTTATAAAATATTTAGTGAAATATACTTATAAAATAATTAAAAAAATATTTTTAATTAATAATTTTACAATTACTATCGAGTAATAGTAATTTAATTACAATTTAAAGATAATAAAAATAATAAATCAATAAAAGATTTAAAATAAGTTGAAAAAAAATCCAAACTTCAAGAGGCCATAACTTCTGATTCGAGTGTCCGTTTGGGCTCTACCACATATCAAATATAATATTGTGATGACCTCTACACAATGTTGACTAGGGAGACCTCTATTATTGTATTTTAGAGGTAAAAACTGCCCAGAATACCTTTAAAAATGATTTTTAGTCGGGGTACCCCAATTTTTTTAACATTCGATGGATTTTCAGCCTTGTTTAAGGGGGTATTATGTCATTTTTTGTGGGGGGATAAATTTATTCTCAGGTATTAAATTCATATTGACATTATGGTTTTGAACTTTGATCCTTTTTAACAATTTTGTTTTATTTATAAATATATTAAAATTTTCTTATATTTACTTATAATAAATCACTTGTATAAATACATATATCAATATATTTACATAAAGATGTATTTTTAAATATAAAAAATAAATATTTATCATTTATTTTATTTAATGTAAAATATTTTCCATTTTATATACCTTATAAAAATGAACTAATATGTAGATATAATTTATATATATACATATGTGTGTGTATTAATAAATAAATAAATAAATATATTTATATTTATATTCTAATATTTATAAATGAATATTAATATATAATATATTTAAATAAATATAATTTTATATAGATATATCATGCATTTAACAATATATAAAAATAAATAGAAAATCCATTAAATATACAACAAAATACGCATGACATAGCGGTAAACAACATTAAGTCATAGAAGGGAGGCCTTGGGATCAAATCCAAGCACACAAAGGTATTTGTAGTATCCTTCTAGTTCCATGGAAGTGGAGGGGGGTGTGATAGAGTATATGGTAGTTGAAAGCTATGACAGATGGCCTATAAGAGCTGAAAATGGGTCTGTTGGGGGTGTGTGAAAAAATAATTATCATTTTATATTTTTAAGAAGGTTTTTTTAGCGCTACTAAAATAAAACATTTAATAGTGATAAATAAAGAACTTTTAAAGGCACCCTTTAACAGTGCTAAAAATATCACTATTAAAGGAACCCTTTAACAGTGCTAAGAAAAGCACTGATAAAATGTTCCTTTAACAACACTTTTTTAGCACTCTCCAAGGATGCCTTTAACATTTATTTTTTTAGTGTTATTAAGAACCCCCACTTTTAAAATTACTTGCATTATCAGAACTTTTCTAGCGCAGATAAATCCCTATAACTAGCTTTATTAAATCCCTAATTTGTAGTAGTGAACACATCAAGTAAGCTCAATGTCGATATAAATTTTATGATGAAAATTTTCGGTGTGACTTAGAATTTGAAGTTGGTGAGAATAGTTTTCTTTGAATTTATACATAGAATAATTTTATAATATTTAGAATGAAGGGAAAGCTGATCCATAGGTATATTGGACCTATCTAGATACCTGATCAAGTAGAAATGATAGCTTATCACTTGGAAATTCCAATAAACCTCACTCAAGTTAATGATTTGTTCTATGTATCTATCCTGAGGAAGTACATACCTAATCCATCACGCGTACTAAAATTAGAGGTTGTACCATAGGAAAATGATCCTTCTTATAAGGAATAACTAGTAGAAATATTGTATCTTAGAGGTAAACTTCTATGGAATAAGACTACTCACGAGGAGAAAGATCTCTAGGGAAATTAATAATTCAAAAATCCATATGGGAACCCAAGGAAGTTATGATACAATGATATAATCAATTTTTTTGTATATGGGTGATAAATTTAAAGAGGTAAATTCATTTTAAGTGGGTATAATGTAACACTGTGATATTTTAAGATAGGTATTTTCTCAAATAGATATAATTTCTTTGATATATTCTATTACACACAACACTAAGTCTAAACAAACCGCAATATATATTTAAAATATTATCAAGTTATTAATATAAACTATCTGTAAAATTAGCTAGTATTAATAATATTAACTAATTTATGATATATATAAAAATATCCAACTCAATATAAATGTATTTATTAATTATTAGAAAATAAACATTAAACTTTTTTAGAAAAGTTATATTATGCTTAAAAAATACATTTCCATCAAAATGATTTTTGTTTATTTTTATGATAAAATATTATATTTAAATATTAAAAATTTTTAAAATTTAATTTCATAAAAATAACTATATTTTTTAAATCATCATATCAAAATTATCTTAGGGTAAATTTTTGAGAAGTTTATGAAAATTTGGTTTTCTAAAGAAAAATGAAAAAAACTAATTTTTATTGAAAAAATTATATTTTTTCAGGCATGTGAAAAGTTACATTATTATTTTAAAATTATTTTAGAGTAAATTTAGTTCTATTTTATTTTAATTAATCCAATTAAGTTCAATGTAATTAATTTCATATGTCAATTTAGTATTTAAAAAACTCATTTTTATACACAAAAAGAAATTTTCCTGAAAAATAGTTTTTATATTTACAATGTGTTTTTATCTTAGTAAATTATATTAATTTATATTGGTGAATGATTTTAATGATATATATATATATATTATATTCAATAAAATATTTTAAATGTAAAGACTCAGAAATTTTAAGGAAAATGTTTCTTGATTATTTAGAATTTTACGAGTCTGTGGCTTCTGACGGCACCTGATTCCGAGGCCCGGTGTGCCCGGAATCAATTTCTGAATTTTAGCTCGGGTATGTTCAGTGAACGAACGAGCGAGTTTTTCAATATTTTGAACTGGTGCTTGGAATTGAAATCCGAGGGCACCGATGAACTCACATCGCTGGTAATTGCTTAAGGGGACCTTTACCGCAGTTGTGTTTTAAGCGGGTTGAGTTTTATTTTATTTGGGGATTTAGTTTAAAATAAATAAAATTGTGTGAACAATTTTATTTTAATATATTTGGGAGTTATTCTCTCCCACGGGAAGTTGTTGGTGGGGCCCACAACCAACCAACTTCCCATGTGTGGATAATTGAATGGTGGGTCCCACACGAGCCCCAACCTTCCCCCTCCCTCTAAACCCCTTAACCTTCTCCCATTAAACTCCCTTGGTTTTAATGTGACAACTTTCCCTTAATTAAATGCGACTCTTCACATCCTCCCCTCTTAAATTCATGCCAACATATTCAAATTAATAAGGTGGTTTGATTGTTTGAATCTGAAGTGGCTTGTATTAAATAAAATAATAAGGTAGCTTATTATTTTATTTGGGGGAAAGCATTTTAGGTGGGAGCTCTTGAGTTTTTTTGGGGAAGAACACCGACTCCCCAATGAAGAACACTCTACATTTTCTCCAATTTTTTTTCTTCCTCCGCGACATGGGAGGAGACACCACCATGGGGAACGTCGCCATCATTGACAGATTTTTCTCCGACGTCAACGAAATTGGCACCGATCTTCCGCGACATCCAATCATCACGATGCTTGCCTCTTTCCACGACTTGACGACGTGCGACATCTTTGTGAGGTAGGTTTTTGTTTTTAGAATGATAATATTCTTGTGATTGTTCCATTCTAAACAAAGAACGCAGATCAACTCATTATCAAGTTGATCCGCGAATGTTTTTATTTGCGGGATGGGAATATTTAATTATGGGAGTATTGTTGGGAATTAGCTTCAATTTTAATTGATTAAATCTGTGCCTTGTTAGTTTTTGAAATCATGTGTTGATTATTGCCAACTGATAACACCTAACACGGAGGGCACTGGCCGAAAAAACACGGCCCGAAAACCCTCCGTATATTTTTGTTGGAGCGCAGATTGATGGAAATGATTAAATGAGACCGAAATAGTGATTTTGAGGCCTTCTCAATAAAGTACGGGACCCGAGATGACCGCCGGTGTAGACAGAAGTTGAATCAGACCATCGAAGCAACTCCGGTGGACCGCGGAACCTCAAGGCGGGGCGGGTCGCCGGCGCGGCGGCGTCGGCGAACAGAGGCGGCGGCGCCCCAGCACGCCGCCGGAGAAGACCCACCGCGGCTATTCCATGGCGGTGAGGCACTGGATCCCACGACCACGTGGGATCCCATGACGATGGCGGGGCGGCGCCAGGTGGCGCCGCCGGTGGCAAATAACGGCGAGGGGCCGAGCCCCCCCCCCCCCCCCCCCCCCCCAGCTCCACGCCTGCTCGTCCACATTGGCCGAACCTCAACCGGCTAGGCCGGACCCAGACCCGGGTCGGGTTGACCCGGTTCGGGGCGACCCAGGGGGTATTGGGCTGGGTTTGACTGAGCCCAAACCCCTATTTTCGGACCTCCTTTAGTTAAACACTCATATCTGGAGCTACGGACTTCCGATCGACGCACCGTCAGTTGCGTAGGGATCCTTGGATCGAGAAGTTCGTTTAGGTATATTACAATCAAGGTTTCGGTAAACTTTGGGTATGTCCGGGTTGGATTGTACCTGAAATCCAACTGGGCCCTTGGAACAGAAAAGCCGATAACTTTCAGACCGGACATCCGTTTGGCGAATCGTCAGCGTGGTTGGTGATCATGTTGAGAAATGGTCTCTTTGAGTATAACCTATGAGAGTTCAGGGTACATTTGAGATATGGTCGGGTTGGTTTGTACACGAAACCAGCCGGGCCCCCAGGACGAAAAGGCTAATAACCCACAGACCGGGCGCCCGATTGACGCGCCGTCTATTGCACTGAGACCCCTATGAAGAGATAGTCCTTTGAGATACTTCTTCGTGGGAATTTGTGATACTTGGAGTATCGACCAGTAGCTCGTGGAGCGGATCCTCCTGGAGACGAGTGTACGGAGTACGGAGACCTTGTAGCTGGCTGAGACCTGAAGACTGCTTGTCTGATTCGAGTCAGAGTTACTTGTATAGCCCATTGGGGAGCACTTTTGTGTTTGGGTGGAAGATCCACGGTGGGGAGCACTACTGTGTTTCAGTGGAAGACCCGCGGTACTCAACAGAAGGAGTACCTCTGCAGGCTATTGGGGGGGGGGGTGCACTACTGTGTTTGGGTGGCAGACCCTGGTGGGGTGCACTACTGTGTTTGGGTGGCTGACCCGCGGTACTCGACAAGAGGAGTACCTCAACAGTATTAGGTTAGTGAGAAACGCCTCAGAGTCATGATATGATCAGTGTACTCGATAGAGAGGGAGCTCTTCAGCAGTTGCGGTTTCGATATCATTAATGAAAATCCTGGTTTGAGCTGAGTCAATGACCTTTGTGTTTTCCTCATGATTGAGATGGTTTAATTGATAACTTACGTATATGTATGGGCATATACCTAAGTAGTGGTTATCCGTCGACTTCATATCTATGTGATACCTCATGGCTGAGATGGGTTACATGATAACTTAGGTATAATTATGGGCTTATACCTAAGTAAGGGTTATCTGTTGAGAACTTTCTTTGTGATTATCCTTGTTGGATTTAGTGTGACCTTTAGGGTCTCGGGGTCCCTACATAGTATCGTATACTCACCCCTACACGGGCTATACCCGCACCTCATTGTGTTGGATGCAGACTACAGACAACAGTGACTGAAATCGAGTGTACGAGGACTGGACGGTACCTAGAGGTGGACCTCACGACGAGTCAGTACCCGGAGGTGGACTTCACGATGAGACGGTTCTCGGAGGAGGTTGGTGGGCGAGAGCATTGAGGAGGCTATCTGTACCTACCCTTCAGGTAGTATCCGAGGTGGACGCCCTAGGAGCTGCTTTTATCTTCCAGCTGTTTGTCTTTTCTATTGTACTTCATTCAGTTTTAGATGTACTTCTCAGTTGGGTTTGTATTATGGCCCATTTAATTTTCATCACTTTCTTTTGTACTTGGTGTATTAATTCCGCTTGTACTTTGGTTGGATGTGTTTATGTTTTATAAATGAAATGCCTTCCCAGATACCAAGATTTACGCCTTTGGTGCTAGTCGCCAGCCCCTGGCCTATGGAAGGCGGGCTTGAGGTAGTCACAGCACGGGCCCTGAGGACGGGTCATGACATTAAACATCCATCTAATATTTTTACTATGCATGAGATAAGAAGAAATCCAGTTTAATGCATAAAAACTGCATTTTTCTAAAAGTGGGTTTCATCTCATTTTCCATATTTATTTTAAAATTAATATATTCCACTTATAATTATTTAATTTCATAAAATTTATTTCATATTTTAAATCATGACTTTCAAATTTGGAAAATATTCCTCTTTTATATTTGGTCAATATGAATAGTAACCATGGTAAAATTTATCACCTTATTAAAGGTCAAATTAGGATAATCTAGGTTAAAAATAAGTGATACGAACATGAGATTTCATCCTAATTCTTATTGAATGTAGGGTATTAGACACTTATCACCTTAGGATCAAAATTGAGTTGTTTATTGGACACTTTTCCTTGAAAATTGTTAGACTTTTTGTCATAAGACCAACTGTTTGTACTTTGATTATAGGTATATTCAATGTATTGAATATTAATAAATTATCTTATTACATAAAGTTAGTTTTTAATTATTAATGTGATATAATAAAGTCCTATAATATCTATCTCATTGATAAAGTCACATCAATTACTCTCTTTGATGAGAACATTGAATTATAATGATGATTTTCTTAAATGCAGTTCTGTCGTCAGATAATGTTCTGTGAAGGGACACATATAATGTAGAGGTTGGGTGTGAGTACTCATAAGTTGATGAGTGTTATTATCATGAAGTTTTCACTTTGTAATCTACAAGATGAATGATTATGAGATGAAAGTCACCTGTAGTAATTTTTCATGTTTTGGTTTCATTAGATATTCTTATATAAGAACATGTATAATAGTGCTTATAATTTAAGAGTATTATTAATACATGTTAAAACTTGTGAGATTATATATATTTCATAAACCATTATGATAACAGTTCATAGTTAATTTGGATACGTTGGGTGCATCATGAGTGATGTGTTATTAATGAATAATTCGAGGAAGGATTTGTACCTTCCATATTTACAGAAGCTAATATCTTGGACCTTTAATTGAAATAAAACCATCACATTAAATCCCATTCCAATGGTTTAATGATGTGTTTAATTTAGATAATAAAATAAATACATATCAAACAAGAAGTTTGGTTGCACTTATGTAAAACTTTATTGATGATATAATGTGACAAAGATATTATATTAAATATATAGTGTTCAAATGTGGTTGTCGATGTTATAACATTAAGTTATTTCTCTTGGGTTATTTTATCCATTTCTAGATAGTAATATTTGACTTTAGGAAAACCCACCTAATGATAATACATAAGAATCCTAGAAGGTCACATACTAAGTGTTTTTTATCTCAATTAATGTGTATTTTAATTTAATTAATAGAATAAATATTTCTATCAAGACCAAGGAATAATTTTATTCACATTTATTGATCAGAAATATTTTTTATTTATGAATAAAATATTTTATAAAATATTTATTTGGGTATTCAATATATGCCGAGGAGTAAGAATGGACCAATACCACATCCAATGACAAATATTAATTTATAAGACAATGAAGTGATAATTTTCTTTTTCTTAAGTTTGCGCATGCACTATAAAATAATAATATTTTTTTAATATTTTTTTTCTAGAATGGGGTTTAATAAAGGTTATTATATTATTTAAGGTTCATCATGCGATTAACTAATATTTTTTGACCTAATCCCTAGATCAACAAATATATTGTTATGTCTATTGTATAGGGTTAATCAAGACATAAATAATCGTTACACCCAATTAATTTATCTCTAGAATTCATTTATTCCTCTCACTCCCAAGAATGAGAAATGCTAGAGATATTCCTTCAAGATCGAAGGATGAGTGATCATCATGAATGATATAAGAAGATTGATTCACCATGATAGCACCTAGAAATAAATTGTAATTAATAAAAGATCGAATGAGAACATGTACATCACAGTTAGAGAGATTCTACACATGGATCCTTACATAACAATGAAGGTAATCTACAAAAGGGTTTTCTAATGATCTCTATCTATATTGAAGAAAAAACCAAAGACAAGGTAAACTATTCTTCCAGATATGAATGAATTAATTATAAATTTAACATGAAATATCCTCTCTATGGGTTCTATGTTTCCTTACATCAATATCTGATGAAAATATTTAATTGGTTATGGTGTTCACATCATTGAAAATATTACGAATGACCCATCAGATCAATTTTTTATACCCCCCTTCTCAGTGCTTCTATTATGCCTGAAACCAACAAGTGGTATCAGAGTGGTCAAGTTTCAAGTTTATAACTACTTATTTGAATTTGTATTATTTCACATTATAAAGTTTATATTTATTTCATGTTTTATTTTTTTTATTATCTATCATCTAAATCTATTTTTCCTATTCTTTTTTTCCAATAAATTTTACCAAGATTAGTTAATGATTAATGAATTTTACATATTAAACCCCATCTGAAGGTGAGAAGGATCCTGGCTGGATAACACAAGTGTACATGATATATACTCAAATTTCACACACTGTGTATCCTTGTTCACTACACAAGGATGATCGTGTTGATTTTGGTTCATCATGTAATGAGTACCACCACATGAAATAAATTAATATTTTTTGGACCATCCAGGGTGGAACATGAATTTTTTAGAGTACTTTCCTTGTAGTTTGACTACATGCTGTTTAGTACACATGTTTTCAAGATGGAAAACATAGATTTAAACTATTTAATATAATTAATATACCATGTGTATTTAATACATGATGCAAATATACTAGAAATTGTGTAACTATAAGTACATACCATATATCCTCTATAAACACTATGCACTTCATAAATATTCACAAGAATCACACAATGAGACCCTAGTCTTGTACTGCAGATATTCAATGAAGATAAGTATATGTTGTATAGCTAGATTGTACAAATTGGGTATTTTTACTTGTTTATAAGGATGTATTTAAATTAATAAATTACTTCTTGAACTTTATCGATCCGAGTTGTGTGGTTCATTATGTTGAGAGTACACACTAGTCGTTAGGTTTTATATTATATTACAATTTTAATTAATTCCTTGTAATTTTAGAGACTATGAATATTATATGGTTATTTTATATTAAAGACTAAAAGTATTAAATTATACAGGCAACACAATTTTCTTGTGTTCCATGGTTCATTAAGTTGACAGTACATGCTATTAAATTATGAAACATGCCATGTAAAAAATATTTCATATGAGTTAATTATATACAATTAAACTATACTAAGTGGTTCATTTAGTTAATCATTGAGATTCTTCCAAGTATAAAGTTATGTATTATTTTATTGTGTTTTAAATAAAATAAAATAATTTATTTTATTTAAAATAATATAAGATGATAATTTGAGGATGATTGAATGAAATAATAAAAAATGAATGAATTACCTAATAAGATAATTAATCAGATTAATTTTTGTGTGTATTATCTTATTAAAAGAACAAATTGAAATGAATTATGGCTAACTATTTTAACTACAAAATTATTGAAGGTGTTTGACCAAACATGATCTTGACTAGACCTATGTATTAGTTAGATTTATTTAAATTAATTTATTACACGGGTTTGTAATTATTTATTATTAAATTAAAGTGATGGTCTACATGTCATCCCTCCCTCCATTATTATATAGGTTCTGCATGTCCATGGTTTTTTATGTAATTTCCCTTTAACCAATCCATTGGTTCCCTGACCAGCATGTGAGTTATAAATTATAGTAATTAATAGAGTTTCCCAAGGATAATGGAAGTGGTTCAAGAGAGAACCATAATGATGAAAACCCATGTAATACATATATGGACATGTGTAATGTTGTAACTCATTCCAAGAATGTTAATAGGAGATATTTTCCTAAGTTAATAGGTTGGTTTATTGTCCACTCAATAAAGCAACCAGTAGATAAGCTAATGATCAGATCAATTTTTTATTTTTTAAATTCTTTCTATGAATTATTTATTTTATTGATACAATATCGCGATCCAATAAATAAATAAATTAATGTGAAAATAGGAAATTAAAATAAATGGATTATGAAAATTTTATCCAAAATAATTAATTAATTAAGTAAAATCTAATTAATATTAATAATACATGTGAAGGATAAAACAAGATAAGACTAATTTATAATAAAGACTCCCTCAATTTTATATTATGTCATTATGTATTCCAGCATCTGAATTAAGTTGAACCCATAGTTTAAGTGTCGATTTGGCCTCCATCGAGGGAAATTTGAATTATTGATAATTATTAACTAAGATATTGGGTTAAAATAACTGAATATGTATTGGGTTTAATGACCTCCATCTTTCCAATAAAAATTTTGAGGTAAATATTGAGGAAATATGATTTAGGGTTTCTAGACTGGGGAGTCCACTCAATGGATCAAGAAACTAAAAGTTCATAGTTGGATAGACTATCTACCTAAATACTTTTTAGTAATTTTCATGGGATTTTTTAGGATTTTAATAATGAAAATATGGATCCTTTCCACTATAATTTCAAAGAAAATTGATATTCCATGTTTAATGGTGAGGGATATTTAGACTTGATAAAATAGGGTGATATTTAATAAACTAATTTTTTTATTTCTCACATAATTAGTAATCAATAAAAGTAATAAAAATATGATCTTTTATATTTTTAGAAAAAATGAAATGTTCGTCATCTATATTATTTCCAGGACCTATATTGGAGAAAGACCATCTCCATAATGAAAGTAACTTCTAGGAGTGGTCCAATCACCTTTGGGTTGTGTTGTGGAATGAAAAAAATCTTACATGCTATAATCTGCAATGTATTATCTTCCTAAAATAGAGAAAAGTGATTAAAAGTTCCTTATCTATAAAAAATACATGAAAGATGGTATTGACAACCAATGTTTGATGCTTTTTTCTATGTCTAGTAAACTCATGAAGTCTCATGAAAACATGGATGCTTATAGCATGCTCAAGAATCTCCAAGAACTATATTAGGATAGAGCAAGACAAGAATGGATAGAGATACCTAAGGCCATTTTCATTGAAATATTGTATAAGGAGTTACATATAGGGATTATGATGTCAAGATCATTGGATTTATTGAGTGCTTGGAGGTTCTAGTGTTTAAACTCCAAGATGAACTGCACACCAATCTTATTCTTTCATAATTCCCTTTGAGCTTATCTATTTTTTTAATTTAAATTTGAACAACTTTAACAAGTATATCCCATATCTTCTTACTCTTCTTAACCAAGTATATAAAGAGACAAAGCATGATAATCCTTTTGTCCTTTTTGTGAACAAACAGAATAAACAAGATACGATCCCCAAGGCCAAGGTTTATTCATAACACATTTTTAAGTAGAGGAAGAACATCGAAAAAATAAGGGGAAAATATATCTTTTGTTTCATATGTGCAAAGAAGGGCCACTGGAATAAAAGTTGCACCCAACCTAAGAATCCAGGGGAAGATTTTAGTCCATCTTTTTATCAAGTTCAATTTATCTATTTCTATGGATTTGGTATTAGATATAGCTTGTGGTTCTCACATATGTATTAAAATATAATAACCAAGTAGATTAAAAAATATTGAATTAGGGGAGGTAGATCTATGAGAATCAAACAAATATAAACTTACTGATGTATCTTCCAATGACAACCATTTGACGTTTCCAACTGGAATGATTATGGGTTTAAAAGGTTTTTATTATGTTCCATCCATTACCAAAAACATTATTTCTATATCCATAATAGATAAAGATGTATTTATTTTCAAATTGTGGAATAAATGTTTAGTATTTTATATGGATAAAATTTGTTATGGTAAAATAAATTTCAATAATGGTATTTATGTGTTTGATTACACAAACCAAGTAATGAAAATCGATAACAAAATTATATGACATGAAACATACCAAACCCAACATTAAAATCACTAACTAGGTCTTTTAAATGGATATCCTTTGACTAAATAAAAAAAATATTCTTATTTATATTCATTTAAACCAAAACCACTTGTTTTATGTCATGAATGTTTACAAGGAAAAGTGTAAAATGAACCATTTAGTGGAAATGGTAAATGAGATAAATATCTATTTAATTAGTTCATTCCAATGTTTGTGGACCATTTTATATTTAAGAAAGGAGCGGATACTCATAATTATTAACTTTTACTAATGATTTTAGTAGATATAGCTATTTATAATTGATGAGGTATAAGTTGGATTCTATTGATAAATTCAATGAATAAAAGAATTAAGTTGAGAACCATCTTGGTAAGAATATTAAAAACTTCACTCAAACCTTCATGGAGAATATATTAATCAATAATTCATTCACTATTTACAAGAATTAGGGATCCTATCCCAACATACACATCTTTAACACCTTAGTGTAATGGTGAAAGTGAATGTAGTAATCTTACCTTCTTAAAGATTGTGATATCAATGATGAGTCATATGGGTCTTCTATTATTATTTTGGGGATATTTTTTGAAAACATTTGCTTACTTACTAAACCGAGTGTCCACTAAAGTGATATAAGATATTCCATACCAGTTATGGAATAAAAAGAAACCCATGTTTTCATACTTACATGTGTGGTGATGTTAAGAATTTTTTAAGGCCACTTTAGGTAACAAACCTTCACCCCAAGGCCCAAATTGTATCTTTATAGGATTCCCAAGGAAATAAGAGGATACTACCCATAAAAACCTTTAGAAAAATGGTTAGGGTTGATTGGTATCCCATTATCCTTGATAAGGATCATACCTCTAAAAGTGATAGTGGTATCGATATAGACTTCAACGAAGTTCATGCTCAAGATAGACAAGGGTTAGAATGGGAAAAAAATACCACAAAGCCTCATAGAATAAGATGTTCAAGAGATACAAATACTACATAGGAGTACAAGAGATGTTAGAGAACCAGAATGGTATGATTTTATATTCACTGAGGATATAAACTCATTATTAGTTGATAACGATGATACTATAACCTATAAGGGAGCAATAAATGGAATATAAATTAGCAAGTGGAAAGAATCCATGAATTCTAAAATGGATTCCATGTACCTAAACCAAGTTTTGATTTTTTATATCCTCATATGGATGTAAATCCCTTTGGTTAAAAATGGGTATTTCAGAAGAAAATGGACATGAAAGGATAGGTTAGTACCTATAAAGAATGTCTAGTTGCAAAATGGATTAAACAAAATCAAGGAATTGAATATGAAGACAACTTTTCATAGGTTGCAATGATAAAATTCATCATAATTATACTTTCCATTACAACTTATAATGACTATGAAATTTGTAAATTTGATGTTTAAATATCCTTACTTAATGGTAAACATTAAGAAGATGTCTATATGACATAACTTGAAGGGTTTGTGATACCAAAGGATGAAAAAATATATGAAAATTTAAAAATTACTTTTATGGATTAATGTAATAATATACATCATAGAAAACTTGTTTTGATGAGGCCATAATATAAATTGGGTTCCTAATGAATGAATTTGAGCCTTGTGTCTATAAATAGTATGGTAGAAGTGTGGTCTTTTTCATAATAGTGTATGCTGATGATGAATTACTTATTGAAAGTGAAATACCAATATTACAGTCTGTTAAATAATGGTTGAATAAATTCTCCTTCTTAAAGGACATAGGTGAGGTATATAGGACCCCAGAGCACCTTGAGAGGGGAGGGGTGAATCAAGGTGTAAAATGTTTCTTTAAAAATAATAGATATTGTTCCTATATTGGTAGGAACTGGTTAAACCTATCTAAAAGAATCATATTGTAATAAAAAATTCACATACAAAGAGACAACACAATAGTTTTACTTGGTTCACTACTAAGGGATAGTCCAAGGAGCATACACCGATAGTGTGTCAGTCGTACCAAAATACACTAATATTCACTAGTTGTAGAATAAATAAGTTCATACATAATCACCCTATTCCATATACATTTCCTTTATTATATTTTAGGGATATCTCACTGCTTCCCTTGGAACACTTCCATAGACTCCCCATAGCTCACTGCCTTGGGTGAAATCTTACTCAGTTTATCAACATGAAAGTCACTTCAGTAGATTGTAATTTAAGTCTTTTTTACCTAACTATAATGAGACTCTAATTAAAATGAAGACTCAAGTTTATGAACTTTGAAAGCACTATTAAATGAAACCAGATATTCAAAACAACTATTCATAGAGCTCCTTCACAAAACTCACAACCTATGCGAAGATAATTGCCTTCACAGAACAAACTATATTTGCGAAGCTCACAGAGTCATCCCTGAATACCCCATCACCGCAAAAAAACCATTACTCAGAATCATTATCATCAGTCATGACTAAACTATTATTTCCTTGATGATCATGATCACATAGAAAACCATATTTTCAAAGCTCTGCGACCTTCACAAAATCAGAGCGATTATGACTTTTCTCCAATTATTTTTATATCGAATGAAGTTGGGGTAGACTCATATATATTTTCCCAACCATTAATGACACTCTAATATATATTATAGGGTTTTTGGATCCTTAAAAAACATATTCATGAAGATCATCCATGCATTAATCTCCATTGAGATTTTTTATGGTCATAGAGATCACTTTCAGTAGATCACATAGTCATGATGTTCCTCTTTGCGTAATCATGGAGAACATTGTCTCCATACATGATGCTATACATCTTCATGAACCTCAACCTAGTATTCATGAAACCCATGCATTTACCATTTTTATAAAGTTTCATCCCCTAAAAACTATCTTTCATGATGATAGCCTCTCCCTTCTGATTTTGAGCGCAAACATTTGGCCAATACTTAGAAATAACACCACCTACAATATTGTATCCATATTGTAGTGTAATATCACATTCCTTAAAAACTCTCTAATTATACAAGTGTGTGTTGAGAACCAACACAAACCAGACTCTATTTATGATAAAGAATACATTTAATTCCAATAATCTCCCCTTTTGGGTTTTTTGGAAATATTCAAATAAATTCCAAAAAGCACCAACCACTTACTGAAACCTGAAATGATAGAGAGTAGTCATCCAACACTTTAAGTATAGATGGAAAATCTCAGTGTAGAAAACAAGAGGTGATGAATGAGTTGGTTTATCATAATTTGGAATGATTAAATATGTCCAAGATATTCTCTGTCTACTTCCTCGAAACACTTGATTCTCCATTTCCCCATAACACCTGATTCTCATCATGTCATAAAATAATTACATGGTTTGTCAAAAACCTACAACCACCATACTTTTATAACATTGAATTGATCCATAATTTATCCATTAAACATACTCCTACAACCTCATAACATTGAATTTATCTATTCTTCCCCTTTGGAAATAAATCCAAATGTCCTGCATTTGTATATTTAGATCTCAAAAAACACTCCCCCTAGATCATATCTCTCCCATAAACCTACATCACTTCCAAAAAATGATTAAAAAAGTTAACAAAACTGGGGAGAGGGGAACAACTATAACCTACTCATGCACTGGGAGGTTGTTGAACACCAAGGTTCAACCAATGTTTCTTGAACACATGTAATGCCAATGGATTGGTCAGATTGTCAGCCACTTGGTAATCAGGTCAAAAATGATCCATTTTAATCACGCTTTATTCAACATTTTCCTTGATGAAGTGATATCCAATTTCAATATGTTTCATAAGATAATTCTAAATAAGATTCTTCAAAAGATCTATCACTCTCTCATCATCATAGTGAATCACCATATTATGTTTTACCTCATCAACAATATCTATCAGTTTTTTCTTTATCCACAATAGGTGATTTTAAGCCTTTGTACTAGAGATATACTCTACTTCAGTAGTACTAAGAGAATTACTTTCCTATTTCTTACTCAACCAGACCACATATTTATAGCCAATAAATAATTATCCACCACTTTTGGACTTTTTATCCACTACATCTCTAGTCCAGTAATCATATGAAAATTGTGATAGTTCATTATATCTTCCCACATCAAAGTATAAGTCATAATTGTGAGTACCTTGAATGTATCTCTTGATTCTTTTATCTACCACCAAATGTTCTTCCTTTTGAAATTGGTTTTCTAATCATGTAGCAAAGATGATATATTTTTCTGTTACAATCATGTAAAATATGCTTCCAATGATTCTCTTATTCATGATGGGATTCGTAGAAGTCCCATACTCATGGTTTCCAAGTTTTTTCCCAACCACAATCAAAGTTGATATTGGTTTGGAGTCATGCATATTGAATTTATTCAATAAAAAAAATTCAAACTTTTCCTGAGAAATGATAGTTTAATCTCCCTTATGAATCACCTATAGCCTCAATAAGAATGTGAGTTCAACTTATACATTTCAAATTCTTCTTTCATGTGATCAAAAAATTATTCCATAGAACTCTGCCTACTTTATACAAATATAATATCATCCACATATACTAGCACTAACAAATTGACATTCCTTTGAATTATTCACATAGAGATTATGATAAAAACTTCCTATTTTGAATTGAATCTTCTTCAAATAAGAATCCAGTAGATAATACCATGCACATGGGGCTTGATTTAGACCATAGAGAGTCTTCTTTAATCTAAAAACCTTTGCTTCATCATTTCCATTCAAAAATCCCACTGGTTGTTCATTGTAGACTTCTGCTTCAAGAACTCCATTTAAGAATGTTTTTTGACATCAATATAATAAACTTTGTATCCAATTTGAATCTCCATTGCAAGGAAATTCCAAATTGTCTCAATACTCACTACTGGAGAAAAAATTTCTTCAACATCAATTCCTTCAATTTGTGCATAGACTTTACACACTAATCATGATTTTTTATGATAAAATTTCCATGATCTTATATTTCTCCTATGAGGTTATGATGATGTTTCTTCAGTAATGGTTTTCTCTTCCGATTCTTCATCTTAATCATCCACTTTTTGTGATCCCAACATGTCTTGCAGGAATTCCACTATTCTAAGATTTGAATCTATACCTTTCCCACTGATCATGATACCTAATTATATGAGAACACATATAATTTTAATCAACTGTCATTCAATTTCATTTCTATCTGAATATAGTAAATGTGATAAGAAACTATTAAGGACAATAAACCTAAAATTCCTTTAACAATGGTATGATCTTCAAGCAATTTTCAGAATACTTAGGGTTGATAATAATTGAAATAACGATTCTGGAAGCTTCATATTCACTCACTATAATGGTGGATCTCATAATGAATAGATTTAAATATATTTCAGTATGGATAAAACACCAAAATGGATCTTCAACTTGTAACTGTCCATAATAGAACATTTTCATCTTCATAAAAAATGACCCCCCTTTATATTTTCTTGTGAATACCAAACTGAGGAATCATTCAAAGATGGTGAATTATTCATCCTAGCTATTAAGAATTGAAAACACTCACTACTTCTCAGCTTATCCCCATGATAACTTACTTCACCATTAATTCCCTGCATTATAATCACAAATATAATAACCAAATATTAAGGGAATAAGGTGGCTTCTCCTTTATTCATCGACATGCACAAAAAGGTTGAGATTTTTTTTCTCAACCAAGTTTCCCCATTTACTCCAGTCTTTATGATTTAACATCTGAACATATGTTCTAATTTATATTGAGGAAACATGGCTCTCTTTAAATACACTTCTACTTTGTATGGATATATATTATTCCATTACAACCCTTATGGATGATAATTTCTTACTCCCCTTAAGGAATGCTTCTTGTTATAGTAGTAAAGTTAAACAACCTTTGTATTGTGACTAGATTTCATGAATCTCTCACACATAACTTCTTTAACACAAGAGTTTCCTTTTCCTTGAAAATTCTCATGCACTTCATCTTCATAATGCGGAGTCTTTTCTATTTCTTTTTTCAATAGACTTAGCCTATGCATCTTCATGTTTCCTTATTCATTCCAAATCTTCTGGCCAAATAACTGACATGTCATGAGGAACTATTGCATTATATTTGGGTCTTATACATGGACTATTTTTAGTGTCGTCCCTCTTATTAGATATTTTGGATGGAATACCCTTCAACTAATTGGATTTAGAATCTAGGGTCTTTTCAGCATCCTTAATTGCGATTTTCTTAGGAGAATTTGTGTTCAAAATATTCTTTTGATTTATTCCCTAGGTAGCTTCATCATACTTAGCCACATTTTGTGGTTTTATTTTCTTATCAACAATTAATGCATGTTGAGAAAAACATGTACCAACCTTGTGACTACTTCCATTGCCTATATCATAGATGTTATGAAGCTTACCAAATATGATTGTAGTATATAGATTCTTCTAGACCTGTTGATGTTTCTTATTCTTATTTGGATTTATCCCCCTTGAAATAGGATTCCTTTGTGCTATTTCATTTAGTATATTGTACCAAAAATCCAATGCACAATGCCCAAATATATTGCAGTACCAACATTGAACAAAAAACCTTGATCTATTTATATATTATATATAATTTTGTTTGATATTCTTTATAACTTTTTGTGTTATTTGTGGAAAAAAGGATTCCATACTCTTTTTTCTATCTGCCCGAGTCATGGTGGTAGGTTTATTATCACCTTTATTCATCCATACTTGTACATTATTTGTCTTAAAAATTCCACTATACAAGATTAAAGGTAGAGAGGAATTAATACAAGTTTATATGGACAATAACTATTTCTTATTAGCTACTTGAGATAGATCATCAAAAGATGTAATGATCTTCTAATCACATGTTAAAGGTCTTTTAGATTTAGAATCCACTAGTGAAAATTAAGTAGCTACAACAACTGTTTCCTTCCTTTGTGAAGTATCAATATATTCCTTCTTAATATTATCCAACTGATCTTCCATATCTAGACATTTCATATTGAGTATAATTTCATGACCTTCAATCGCAATCATATTTTCTTCAGAAGACTTCTTCATTTTAAAAACTTCATCATCATGCATCTTAAATTTATTATGAATCAAAGAGTCATGTTCCTTAATGTTCATGGATATTTATTCCAATTATAAACCCTTGAAATCCATTCTATTTTTCAATTTATATTCAAATGAATGGATATTTTATTCAAGATACTTTTTGACTTCTTCTTTCTCTTCATATTATTTGAGGAATCTTGAGGAACTTATTTCAAGTTCCTTTTTTTCTTCAAAGTTTACAACTTATCTTGAGAACTTTAAACATTAAATAATTTTCCTTGAAATCCCTTTTACAAAGAATTAGCTTCCCTTTACAGCTTGAGGATCTGTGTTTACATACATTAAAATACACCAAAAACAAGGAAGGATATTTCTTTCAGAATATCATGAAACACATTTCTTATTATTTCAACTAAAAATTATTTTGAGGTTGTATATTGATCATCAAAACCACTTGTGTTAGGATCATTATTTTTAGGACAAATTTCAATGGTTATAAAACATACCTCATGATCACATGAATATTTTGATTTACATTAGGTATAAAAGTTTTCATTTTCTCTGGTGGAAACCTGATCCACTTTATCTTCACATTCCAAGCCTGATATCTCTTAATTTTCAGAAGGGCATGGAAAACCAAATACTACATCTTCATTAGATAATAAGGTCTTATTCAACTTTATATTCTTTTTATTTTTCCTATTCATAATGGTCATTGTGGATATAGACATATTCTTAGTGATAATTGAATCTTCATCAAATCTACACTTAATTATTGAATCAGGTAAGAAACTAAAATAATTAAAAGAGAATATCTTTACTGTAGATAATCAAAGATAGTTCAACCTCCCTATGATATTAATTTAAGAAACCCATAGCACCCTGATAGGGTAGGGGTGATTCGAGGTTTCAAAAATTAGTTTAAAAATGACTTCTCTTGTTCCCATGTTGGTAGGAACTTTTTAAACATGTCTGAAGAAATCATACAGTAATAAAACATTCCCATTAATAGAGATAACATAGTAGTTTTAATTGGTTAACCACTAAAGGATAGTACAAGGATCATACATCGAGAGTGTATCAGTAATACCAAAATCCTCTAATCTTCAGTATTTTTGGAATACATAAGTTCAGATAAAATCACTGTATTCTAGGAAAACTAACTTTAAAACTTTATAGGGATAACTCACTTAATCCCTTATAACACTTTTATTGACTCCCCCTAGCTCGCTACCTTGGGTGGAGGCTTACTTAGTTTATTAACTTGAAGGTCACTTCCATATATTGGAATTAAAGTCTTTATCCATAACTAGAACATGACTCTTCTTGCACTGGAGACCTGAGTTGATGCAATTTGAAAGTACTGTTCACTAAAACCTAATATTCAGAACAATTGTTTCATACTCATTGAGTATAATAGGTATATATCAAGATGATATAACTGACCAACATTGGATGGAAGTCCAGACTATAAATAATTATTTAAGGTGTACTAATGACATCTTCATGGTATATTGAGGAGACGAGGAACTAGTCATTAGAGTATATGAAGATTCTAGTTTTTAAATAGATCAAGATGACATGTAGTATCAAATGGGATACATATTAATTTTGAATGAAGGTGATGTTAGATAGAAGATATTAAACCAAGCTATGGTCAAATATTCTATAATAAAGTCTTCAAATATTGTGTCCTCTGAGACAACTAAAGAAGTAGTATGGATATCAAAATTTGTTCAAGATATTGATGTGGTACCTATAAGTAAAGATCATATAATAGTCTATTGTGATAATACTACAATGGTGGATCTCACAATGGATCCAATGACACATCTGCAAAAAAATAATATAATTCAGAAGTATGATATCTTGAGGAATTTTTCTTAGAGAGCTAAGGTTGCAGTTAACCATATTTTCATGGAAGAAAATATGGAGGACCACATGACTAAAACCTTAACTCAATAGAAACATGATTATTATTTCAGGTATAAAATACTGAAATTCATAAGTAGTTAGTTGGATCTTGTCTAAGTAGGAGTTTGTCAGATTTTCTATCCTAGGAATAACTATTTGTACTTTGATTACACTTATATTTGATGTATTGAATATTAATAAAACATATTATTGTATATTGGTCATTTAACTTCATGACTATGATGTAATATCATCCTAGAATATTTTTCATATTGATAAGGTCATATAAATTTCCCACTATAATGAAAATGATGAATTGTAAAAATAATGTTCTTAAATATATTTATATGGTCTGATAAAATTATATGATGGGAAATATAGAATGTTTCTATCAGGTGTGATTACTCATAAGCATATGAGTCTTCTTCTCATAAATTTCACACTAGGTAATCTCCAAGATGATAGATTGTGAGAACAGAACCACCATTAATAATTTTTCAAGTTTTGGTATCATCATATATTCCTATTTTTGAACACATTTAATGGTCCTTAGACTTTAATATTATTTTTAATACATGTTAAAACTCACACTCTTAGATGTATTTAATAAACCATGATGATAACAATCCATGGAAATTTTGGATATGTTGGGTGCATCGTAAGTGACGCGTTATTCATTAATAAGGCGAGGAAGGATTTTTCCCTTCCATATTTATGAATTATGATATCTTGTCGAATTGATTGGAAAAGAACCATTACATTAAATTACATGTACATGGTGTAATGAAAAGTTTATTTTATATAGTCAATGAACGATGTGTTGAGAATATAGGTTGGTGACATATATGTGAAACCATCTTGATGAGATATTGTGAATAAGGGATTATTTTACACAGTGAGCATTTGTATGTGGTTGTCGATGTTATAACATTATGTTCTTTATCTTTATTTCCTTATCCCATTTCTGGAGAGAAATCATGGAAAATAGGTAATACTTCCTAATTCTAATGAGAAATAATCCAAAAGGGTCACACACTATGTGTTTCTATTGATCTAAATTAAATTCAATTTGAATTTAATTAATATAATAAATATTATTCTCAAGACTGAGGAAAAATTTTATTCACTTTTATTGATAAAAAATATATTCTATTTATGAATAAAATAATTAATTAATTCTTTATTTGAGTAATAAATAAATTTAGAGGAGTTCGAATGGACTAAGACTGTGTCTGGTGATAAATATTAATTTATAAGCCAATGAAATAATATTTTTATTTTACGTAAGTAAGTGAACACTCCATAAAATAATAATAATAGTAATAATCATATTTTTTGGAATGGGGTTTAATAAATTTTATTATATTATTTAAGGAGTGGAATGAAATTAACTAATATTTTTTTAACTTAATCCATAGATTTAAAAATAGATAGTTATGCCTATTGTATAGGGTTAATCAATAAATAGAGAATCGTTGTGCATAATGAATTTCTCCTAAGAATTCCTTATTCTCTCTACCTCTCAAGAACAAAAAAATCAAGAGAGATTCCCTATGAGATCTAAGGATAAGAAATCATCACTAATTATGATAGAAAATTAATTCTCCATGCTATCACCTAGAAAACAATTGGAATTTCTATGAGATCAAAGGAGAACATGTGGATCACCGCTAGAGGTATTTTAAACTTGGATTTTTATAGTGAATGTATGGCAATATAGAAAAGTGTTTTTGGATGATTAAAATCTATATTAAATAAAGAACCTCATCCAAGGTAACCTATTATTCAAGATATGAATGAATTTATTATAAATTTAATGTGAAATATCCTTTCTATGGGGTTATAGGTTTCCTTATATCAATATTTGATGAAAATATCTCATTAGTCATGGAATTCATGTCACTAAAAATATTAAGAATGATCCATTAGATTTTTTTGATTTAACGCCCTGCCAGGTGCTTCCATTGTGCCCTAAAACTATAAAAATGACATATATAATATTTAAAACAAACATGTTACAAAATGACACTCTCTTAGTTTTAAATATCTCTTATATGTCCACATTTGGAAAAAATAAAGTAATGAATGAATATATGTGTATATTTTTATCTTAATAAAATTATTTTCATGATATAAAATTATTTTTAATTTTTAGTAATTATATAATGACTTTAAATGTGTATGAAACATCGATGAAATATTTCCCCAATTAATTAAAAATATAATAAGTGATTTAAAAAATATTCAATTTCATATATTTTGGTTGATTTAAAGTTTTCCAAAAAATTTATAGATGCATATGTCATATTATTATTATATTAAAGGATTATATTTGAGTTCCAAATTTTTCTTTATAACTTTTATGTCAAATTTATTGAATAATTTCATGATTGGAAATAATGATATTTTATGAAAATAATATTTTATTAAATTACTAAAAAATCATAAAAATATTAAAATAGGAAAATGGGGATAATTTTTTATCAAACATTTCATCCCTTATCAATTTATTGGCCATCTGAAATCATTTTTCTTGAGAATTAATTTAATATATTTTATTCTTTTAAGAAATTCCAATAGTGCCCCTCCCCTCAATTATAAAAGGTAACCCCTAATTTCTCTTATTCAAACTACTTTTCACCTTCCAGATCAACCAAAATATACCAAGTTATATTATCTACAACCCTATACACATTCTAGAGGTTTTGGTATTCCAAAAATACCAATCTTAGAATCCATAATAGGAGATCTAGAAGAGTTATTTCAACAAAGATGTAATCTACTTAATCAATCATTTTTTTTATAATTATTATTTTACATCATATAAATATATTTTACTATTAATAAAATAAAGCTTTAGTATCTTAAATATATTTAAATGGTATTATTATTATTAAACATCCTTTATTCACCCTCTTTCCATTAAATTGGAAATGAAAATATCACTTGTGCATACATACAAATTATTGTCTTCACGTAGAGATACAATTCATTTATTAACACTAGATTTAATGGATGGGTTTTATAATGGGTTTAATTATTATATATAATTTTTATGAAAATTTTTTACTTCTATAATGATAATTTCATATCTACCTTCTTACCTTCAAAACCATTAGAAAGTGATAACGTCGACCATGCGTATGCGTAGACTACCACCTCCATGAAGCGATATGATTTGTTTTAAATTTCTATTTTATATGGATAGTAAAAAATAATGTATTTAATGAATATATATGATATAATAATTATTCTATAAATTTGAGTTATTATTTAACTTTATTTCATTCCATCTTTTGAAAAAATGAAAACAATGTTAATGCGTACTTAAAACCCACTATCTCCTTGAATAGTGTAATTCATTTTTCTATATCTATAATTTTTGAATGAATATAAACAAGTATATAATGAATTTATATTCTATTAATATAATTAATAAATTATTTATATTATATAACCAATATCAAAATACAAGGACCGAAACCAACGAACTAGAAAAACATGAAAAACGAAGTGTATGTCATCCAGAATAGTGATTTTAATAAAGATGTATTAAAAAATAGGTGATAAAATGATATAAGTAAATAATTTATGGTATGATACATATAATTATGGTTCTATAATAGTTTTATAACAAATATATATTTATTATATAGGTGTTTATTTCACATATGAAGGAATTCCGATCTAAGGTAAGGATTTTTCGACTCACTTTTGTTCCATGGGACACGTACCATATTCACCATTTGTTTCTATTATATGATGTATATACTAACCATGACTATGTTTTATGATTATTATCTTGAAAATTATGGTATATACATATCTATATATGGTTCTATATTTTATGGGACTTACTATTCAATTGTTTCCAAAGTAGTAAGGGTTTTATGTTATAATTTCATTGTTTATCTGGATTGTTTATGATTATGTTTCTGAGGATGAAATGTCATTATCTACATATTAATAAACTCATGAATTTTATTTTACTTTGATTACTTTTTTTCTTTTTTACCAAAAATGGGAAAGGAAGTTTTCTTTTAACTTATTTGACATGAACTAAATTTACCATTTTACAGATCAATCAATTTTTTGAATATTAATTTATAAATTCACAAGGTTCTTTTAAAATAAATTATTCTGTAATATTTTTGAAATACTTATGTTTCAAAAGTGAATTTTAAAATGGAATGGTTATTTTCCTCAGGAAATATATTAGTGAAATTTTAAAATAATTTTCATATATGATAAAAAAATTTGATGTTAACTATTATTTAGTGGGGATATGATCCATTTAAACCATTATTATTCTTTCTAAGGATGATTATGGTTTATGTTGATGATATGTTTAGTAAACCAATTTATTTTTCATGGGTTATTATATAGTGAATTGATTAGTTTTTTATAAAATCCATTTTTTAATGGGTTATGATGTGATGATATGATAAATATTTTATGATCATGTGGTACAAATATATATGGTCTTAATTATGTAATTATGGTTAAGTTATAACCAAGTATGGTGTTTTTTATAGCCAAGGACATTGGTGAAATTATAACTAAGGAAGACGGTCATGTTATAACAAAGGATGGGTGAGACCTATATATCCCATTAATGTATTTAGTAAAGATTGATATCTTCTGAGATAAACATGAATGTAATGTTGAGTAAAACCAGTTCAATAAGGAAATTTTTCTTCTTTGATAGTCTTGGGAGTGAACCTTGAATACTACAATGGTTTTGGGAGTGAACCCATTCCACTATGATAGTCTTAGAAATGATACTTGACTACTATAATGGTTTTTGGAGTGAACTAATTCCACTATAATAGTCTTGGAAATAAGACTTTACTAGCAAGGAAATGATTTTTTGTGCTTATGTGTATGAGAAAAGATACTGAATTATGACATTATTATGCTCTCCTGGCTCATGTTCTTTGATTCGTTTATGATTAATGTCTTATGAACTACCATGTTTTATGATACAAATAAATATTATGCTATATGTTATGAAATGTATGGTTTTATAATGTTATGAACATGTTCTTATACCCTTATGTTCATGTTATTCTCAAGTGATAATTTATATCTCCCTTGTTTACCATTACTAAGCATATGAGATCACCCTTTATTATTTTTATTTTTCCTAGTTTGTGATGAAAGATACTAAGTATGATATGTCTAATAAGAATTATAGTTAAGAATAACTTTATGGGAGATAATGAAGATCTTTTATGAACCATTTTTTGCATAGAAGTTTTCAAAGGCACTATACCTATACAATTTTGGTATGGATTGTAATGTTATATAATTAATATTCATCTATTAAAATTTCATATTGTTGGACCCTCTATGCTATAGTAGTTTTCATAATCACAAATACTATCAATCTATAGATTCTAAGTAAATCAATTATTCAACAACCTATATATATATGAATAAATATTTTTACAAGTGTATTTGTATATGTATTTTTAAATTTCACTTAATCTATTAATTTTATGTGTAAAATAAACACTTCATAATCTTTATAGAGTCACTAGCATCGATAGTATGTTCGACAAACTAATTTTCAACACACCGATGTTCGACACACCGATGTTCGACACACCGATTTTCGAACAACCAATGTTTGACACACCGAAGATAATAGACTGAAGATGAAACACCAAATATGATACACCAAAGATGAAATACCAAAGATGAAAAACTGATACTTATGAATCAACTATATTCATAAATAACTGTTTCAATTTTATTAATTCAAATTTATTTCTAACGGACATATTTAGACAAATTAATGTTTCTGACATTATTTAATGTTGTCTGTAGGACTATCCATAGAAAGTACGAGGTACATGTACATGGGGATATCATCTTGCCCAGTGTACCATGAAGTATAAAAGTATTACAAGATCAACCTTAAAGTGGGGCTTGAAAAATACTGCAAAAACAAAATGGGATAGACTGTGCGAATACACAATATTTTTCAAAGAGAGGAACTCAAAGATTAAGATCACACGAATCTTCACAAGCAACAAACTGATGAAGCTCACTGAACATCCTCACATAGAAGAGATGAACCTTTTCAAACATGGAATAATGATTATAGAGACTACGATACTCTGTTTTGGAGCCAACTCCCAGAAGAGGACTCAAATATCATTTTCTCTACATCCAATGAGTCCAGAGATTTACCGCACAACACATAGAGATTTCTAAACCTTGTTCTTCTTTAATAACTCTGTTGTGATCTTGTGTTTACTATTTGTGTAGTGTGTGTATATATTTGTGTCACACACACTATCTCTTGAGCATAACAGAAGGATAATAAAATATCCTCACACTCAATCCCCTTTTACTCTTATATCCCACCTAAATCTGTGGAAGTGATCTTGTGTGATCTGTTTGATAGTTTTATCACAAATAACTGTGGTAGGGGTCAAGTGTGACCTTGAAAACCCTATGTGTTGTTGTGAACCCCAATCCAGGGTGTGGATCAAAATTTTATTAATATAAACTTCTTGGTGGCAGGTGATCACCAGGAGGAGAGGACTAAGTCTCGGCTTGAAACCGAACCTCTTGTTTTACCCGTTGTGCTATTTGTCTTGTGTTTTAATCTGGTATGCATTTTTTCACATTAAGATAACTTGAACTTTGATAGTTAGTATATAAAGTGTTTATATATATTTTGAATCAATAGATTAGTTTCAAAAGATTGAGTAATCTTTAGATTGGTAAATCTGAGAACTAATCAATATTTTGAGAAATTAATTGAACTTTCAGGACATTTATAAATTCACTAAAAACTGAGTTTGATTTTATTTTCATAGGGGGGTGCTATTTTTAAAGAAACAATTTTAACAAATTTTTTTATAGATAATTTATTCACCCCCCTCTTGAGTTATCTACTCTGACAAACATTTGGTATCAGAGTAATTTGAATGTTATTATTAGTTTTTTAAATCGAGTCAACTGTGATTATAGTTGTTCTTCAAAGATCTCAAAATTTCTATTATTTATAAATTTTTATCTCTTTGAAATTATTTTACAATCTATATACTGTAAAATATATTTGAAGGGGCTACTAACAATAGACTACCTTTCTTTAATGGAACTAAATATGCTCAGTGGAAGCTTAAAATGAAAATACATCTAGAAAGCATGGGATTTGAAATATGGACTGCTAATGAAAGTAAATATACAATTCTTGAAAAAGCTAGAAACACTTGGGATGAATCTACCAAAACCTCCTATAACAATAATTATAAATAAATGAATGCTCTGTAATATGCACTAGGAGATGAAGAGTTTAACCGTATCTCTTCTTGTAAAACTGCACATGAGATTTGGGACACTCTATCTATTTGTCATGAGGGGATATCTAATGTTAAAGAAATGAGATTAAATACTTATAAAATTAAATATGATAACATCATAATGAAGCTTAATGAGTCTTTTTCTAATATGTATCTTAGGTTCAATGAAATTGTTAATACCATGATTTCTTTAGGAAGAGAAGTTACATCCAAAGAGAAGATTATGTGGATTCTGTGATGCTTATTAGAAAGACTGCATGGAACGTCTATATCGATAAAATAATCATGTGATATTGACAAGATGCCAGTGAAGGAATTGATTGGAAAATTAATTATGTATGAAGAGTAAGTGAATGTAAATCAAGAAGAAGATGAAGCAAAATGAAAATATTTAGCCTTCAAGAAAACTACATCAAAAATAAAAGACAAGGAGAATGTTCAAGCTGCTATTGAAAGCTCAAGCAGTGATGAAGTAGCTTCAAACAGTGATGAGGAAATGGCCTAGCTGGCTAGACGATTCAAGAAATTTTATAGGAAAAAGAAGTTTTTCAGATATCCCAATTACAAAGGAAAGTATTATAACAAGGGCAATTGGAAAAAGGATTGGAAGAGAAATGATAAATTAGAAGAGATAATTTGATACAAATGTAAAAGGAAAGGACATGTCAAGGCTGATTATCCCAAGATGAAATACAAGAAAAAGTATAAAAATAAGGATAAAAGGTATAAGAAATCAATGAAGGCCACCTGGAGTGCCTCTGAGGACAACTCAAGTGAATCTATCTCTTCTCAAAATGAGAAAGATGATACCACTAGTATGTGGTTTATGACAAACAAAACTGAGGTAACCTTAGACTCTCATGTACATAATTCTTATTATTCTGAAAGCAAGTCAGATAATATAAAAAATGATGAATTATTCAAATATTTCAACATGTTAGAAGAAACATGTAATGAGTTTAACGATAAGTATAATTATTTGAATAAACAACATGATCTTACTGTGACTGTTAACTCAGAACTTACAACTAAAAAAGGGAAAAATTCTCAACTGCTCAAGGAGAACAATGAATTAAAATGTCTAATAAATAATTGAATAATGACTTGTAAAAGTTTACTAATGGAAAAAATACTCTTACTCAAATTCTTGGTAAAAAAATAGCTCCTAAGTATAATTATGGGATAGGATATCAACCAAGTCAAAGGAATTTATCCAAATCGTAACTTGTAACCAGATCTGGAAAATCTGCTACCTTTTTCAAAAACCAGAATTGTACAAAAAGTTCCAGTTCAACAAATTATTTTACTATATCCAATTTTTCAGGACCAAATAGATTTTATTTTTCACAAACTATATATTTTTCATATAGGAAACCCATAAGATAGTTGTGGGTTTCTAAAACTTATATTACTAATGTATGTGGACCCAGACCAATATGGGTACCAAAGTCATTTCTTGGATGAACTATTTTGTAGGTAAACTGCCTAAAGAGCTCCTGTAAAAAGCTTTGTCACTTGGATAGTGGGTGTTCAAGACATATGACATGGGATTTTTAAAGCTTTAAAAGTCTTATCAAGAATGATAGAGGACATGTCACATTTAGTGACAATGGTAAAGGAAAAATCATCGGCCTAGGCCAGATTGGTAACCCTAACTCTATTTCATTTTCTAAATTACTATATGTTGATGGATTAAAGTATAACCTGCTCAGAATATCTCAATTGTGTGATGATGGATTTAATGTTAAATTCTAAAATTATTGATTCCATGTTTTTTATGACAATAATAACTTAGTATTTACTGCTTTTTAAAATGATAATGTATTTTCTATAAATCTAGACACACTCATCTCAAAGAATGTCTCTTGTCTAAATTCCTTTCACAAAGAATCTTGGATATGGCATAGAAGACTAGGACATTGCAACATACACTGTATTAGGAAGTTAACTAGAAAAGTATTAGTTAAATACTTACCCAAATTAGAGTTTCCAAAAAATAAAGTCTGCAATCCTTGTCAAAAAGGAATGCAACATAAAATCTCTTTCAAACCAAAGAAAGAAGTAACTGCTTCTCAACCTCTCGAGTTGGTTCACATGGACATGTTTGGACCATCTAGGGTTTCGAGTCTTAATAGGAAGCACTATTATTATGTTCTTTTAGATGATTTATCTAGATACACCTAGACCTTTTTCCTAGCTCATGAAATTGATGCTTGTTCACACTTTACCAAGTATGCTAGGACTGTAGAAAATCTCGGTGGAATTAAGATTAAATCTTTAAGAAGTGATCACGACCATGATTTTGAGAATCAAGATTTTGAAGCTTTTTTCTCATAAAATGGATATAATCATAACTTATCTGCTCCTAGGAAACCTCAAAAGAATGGTATGGTAGAAAGAAGAAATAGAACCTTACATGAAATTTCCCGAACTATGCTCGATGAATATGATCTACCCATTTATTTCTGGGCTGAAGCTATTAATACAGCTTGTTAAATAATAAACATAGTCTTAATCAGACCCATCCTTAAGAAAACTCTTTATGAGTAGTGGAGTAATAGGAAACCCAAAGTAGTATTTTTTAAAGTGTTTGGATGTAAAGTTTATATTCTGAATACTAAAGATAATTTAGATAAATTTTCCTCCAAAAGTGATGAAGGAATATTTCTTGGATATTCTACATCAAGAAAAGCCTATAGAGTCTTTAATAAGAAAACCAAATGTGTGGAAGAATCTTCACACATTAAGTTTGATGAATCAGATCCACATGATCCAAAGACATCACTAGAAAACATTTAAGAGGATACGTTCTCTCTGGACATTGATGATAAAACCTCAAATCATCATGAGATGAATATGTGAAATATTCAAGGCTTGAAAATTCTCCAGATCCTAACTGTAATGAACCAGATAAACCTTTCCAACCAGAAATATCAAGTCCTACCTTCTCTAGACCAACTAGAACCCTTAAGAATCATACCTTAGATGATGTTGTTGGAAATTTAGATAGAGGAACGCAAACAAGAGCTTCCTTGAGAAACCAAGTTGAACATCAATCTTTCTTGTCACAACATGAACCTAAAAATATCAATGATGTGATCTATGATGAATTTTTGGTAATGGATATGCAAGAAGAACTTAATTAGTTTGAAAGAAATAAAGTTTGGAAACTTGTAGATATACTAAAGGATACTCTGACCATAGGAACCAAATGGGTGTTTAAAAATACGGTAGATGAAGCTGGAAATATAGTTAGAAATAAAGCTAGACTAGTTGCACAAGGATATAATCAAGAAGAGGGAATTGATTATGAAGAGACCTTTGCACCTGTAGCTGGAATTGAAGCAATACTTGCCTAGTCAACACACTTGGATTTTAAACTTTATCAAATGGATGTAAGAAGTGCATTCTTAAATGGTTATATAATTGAGGATGTTTTTGTTGAACAACCCCCAGGTTTTACAAATCCACATTTTCCAAATCACGTGTTCAAATTATCGAAAGCTTTATATGGTTTGAAACAAGCTCCAAGAGCTTGGTATGAAAGGTTGTGTAATTTTCTTATTTATAAAGGTTTTACAAAAGGACTCTTATACCCTACTTTATTTATAAAAATATTTTCAAAAGAAGTTTTAATAGCCCAAATATATGTAGATGATATTCTCATTGGATATTCAAAAAATTCATTATGTAACGATTTTTCAAAAATAATGGAAAGAGAGTTTGAAATGAGTTTAATGGGTGAACTTAAATATTTTCTTATATTTCAAATATTTCAAAATAAAGAAGTTATTATTTTAAATAAAAGTAAGTGCACTACAAATATTTTGAAAAGATATGTCTTTGACAGCATTAAGGGTAGTGAAACCCCTATGAGTTCTACATGTAAGCTAGATCTTGATGAAAATGAAAAATCAGTTGTTCAGACTACTTACAAAGGAATGATTGGGAGTTTTCTATACTCAAATACTAGTAGTCTAGATATTATGTTTAGTGTGTGTATGTGTGTTGCATTTCAAGCAAAACCAAAGGAGTCACATCTAAGTGGTGTTAAAAGAATTTTCAAATACTTCAAGTATACAACTAATTTAGGATTGTTCTATCATAAAGGACAAAATTTTTATTTAATTAGCTATTTAGATGCTAAATTTGGTAGATGTAAGTTTGATAGAAAGAGTACCTTTGGAACATGTCACTTTTTGGGAAAGTCTCTAATATCATGGTGTAGTAAAAATCCAAATTCAGTTGCATTATCAACTAATAAGAAAAATACACTCCTGTTGGTAGTTGTAACATAAATGACTTATATTAAAGTTAAATTCCATTTAATTTCCATTCATGGTTTGTTTTTGGGATTTTCCATGCTTTTATGGAGGAATGAGTGAGTTTTCAAGAATTGGGCCAAACCGTGAGCCCGATTTCAGATTTAAAAATTAATTTTGATACCTTTATAACTCCTTCATTTTTCAACATTTTTCATCCGTTCCAATTCCTAATTGTCATAACCTGACCTATTAACACAACCATATTATTTTGGACCATTTAGAAATCAATAATCATGGTGGATATGGGGTTTTATTTAATGGCTTGGGCCTTCCCGAAAGTCCATTTTATGCATTAAAAATAAATTTTAATTATTTAATATCTCCTTCAATATTTACCTTTTTTAGGTTATTCCAACTCTCAACCGAGACCACTTACCTAAGTAGCGCTCCCATTCTCTCCTCCCATAATTTGGAGCTCAAAATAATCGCGATATTGGTCAAATTTTCTCTGTATTTCAGAAATCACCCAGATTTGGAGAGGTAAATTGATATTTTCATAACTCCTTCTATTTTTACTCATTTTCCCCCATTCCATTTCCTACATGATCTCATAATCCTTTTTCAAACCTCCCTTAAATGGTTGGATGTTTTAAAATTCAGATAATGGTGGATTTTGGGTCGTTTTATTCAATATTGTTCAGAGTAAGTATTTCTCTCATCAATTTCTTCTTTCTCCTTAGGGTTTCCTCCCTCATTCATTATGTTCTAAAATGTCCAGAAGTTAGTGTTAGAACATATGGATTTATTTGGTGTCTTTTTGGTTAAATATTGTGGTCTATGGCTGGATTTATCATCCTTGTGATGTGGAGGTGGTGCGATTGATGTTTCACACCATGTTTCGAGGGATTCGACACCTTCGGTAGGGGGTTCAATGTGTAACCAATTATTGATGAGTTATATTTCTGTATTTACTAATTTTTAATACTCCTCATATGTTGGGTGTTGTTTGAAAACTTTATATGATTGATTTGGTTAAGTTTATAATCATATAGTTGCATTTTAACTTGAAATTTGGTGTTTTCATGTGTTACTCGTGGGGAATTATTTGGGTTTATTTTATAACATATGGAATTGGTTTACTAAATCTTATTTGTCCTGAAAATTATGGTTTGTTAATGTATTCGTGTCATGTGGACCTAAAAAATATGGTTTTTGAATAGGTTTTATGTGTAAAACAATGTTATACTTCTTGAGAGCATTTTATGAAAATGTGTGTTTTCATTTGGATCTTTTGTAGTATTTTTCAAGGTGATTTTATAATACTTGAAAGTGGTTTTATAAATGTATCTAGGGCTTCCAATTATGTTTTGTATATGAATTGGTATGGTTTTTGGTCTTAAATGGGGGTTTTGAAATGGGCTTTGTGTGCAAGACATATTTAAATCACTAGGGTTCTTTTTATGAATATTGTAAATGTTTTAGTTGGTTAAACAAAGTGGGAAAAGGGTGAATATATAATTTTTGGTATGAGTGTTCAACTATTAAGTGGGTTTTAAAGGTAAAGTGATGTTTTAAGATGATAATCATTTTTATAATGTTTTGTAAATTTCTGAAATGTTTTATTAAATTGTGATGTTGGATCAAAACTTGTTTGTGGGATGTTTCATTTAAGTTTGATGATAAAATGATTTTGAAGGTACAAAGGGTGTTATGTAACATGTAAGTGGGTTGTTATGAGAGTTTTAATATATTGGAATGGTTTTATAAAATTGTTTAATGGATTTGTGGAAGTGTCAAAGAAATTGAAAAGTGTTGTGGGCAATTTTGGTGTGAGTCGGATTTCAAAATCAATTTGAATGAAAAGTGGAATTTTGTGACTTGTGTTGTATACATGTAGGATGTTTGGTGAATTTATGATATGGAAATGATCTTTTCATGTGAAAAGTATATTCATTGACTTGTTGAACTTGTTTGAGCACAAAGAGAAAACCCGGGTATTTAGGGGGGGTGGACGTGTACTAGTATGCTAGTGAATCCGTGGGGTTTGGCCTCAGTTTCACTTAGCAATATTGATGCTTACAAAAATAACTAAACTATGATGATGATGATTGGGGACCAATAGGTTATGAGTATGTTCCCTACTATTGTATCGTGCACGAGAACAAATATTTGTGATGGTTACTCTCACCGAGATACGAGGTACTTGGGACCCACAGCTAGCTAGTGCCTAGGGGTTATTTTCCATTGCTTGTGATCACTAGATATTTTGTGCTTACTGTCGGCATAAAATATGAGTGGATAAAAAAATTCAGTAGCTTTGATATTTATTTTAAAATTGTTTATTCTTTAAATTATCCCACCTGGAACTGTTTTTATTTAATGTTGTATCTTTTAGAAAGTGTAACTAGCATTTCATGTTTTTGAAAACTGGCATGTTTTTCATCATTAAATGTTTATCACACAAAATCTATTAGTGGTGGTATCCTATTTGGATTTGGCTCACACCATATTTACACCCTTGGGTGTAATTATAATTGGTTATTTTTGTTGTTGGAGGTTGGGTACAGTTTTTAGTTCCAGTTGTTCGGGTTTCTAGCAGGTCCTTTGTGGTGAAGTCTTGTGAAGATGGATGGAGGGCGGTGCCCCTTTCCATGAGGGTTCGTGGGCTGTTCCTTTTTGGTTTTGTACCTTTGTTATAGTCTTGTTGATTTGTTTTAAAATATGTAATTCAGTTCTGATTTTTTGTAAATTATTGTTTGGATTGAAAAATCCAGATTCGTTTTATTGGATTCTTTTGTTGTTTTATGTTTATAAACTCGAGTAAATCATTCCCAATTTTCATTTTATGATACCCAGGAACTTGTTCCAGCCCGTGGGGATCGGGAACTCCCTTCAGGTCTTGTCACGGGTTGGGTTTGGTTCCAGGTTTGGTGGTGACCAGATTCGGTTCGTGACAAAATGGTATCAAAGGAGGTTCAGGTTAACTCTTTGGGTCATGTTATTTGGGGAAGAGTCAGGATAGTATAGAGTTAGGATTATTGGGACATGGAATTCCAGTTATGGGTAGTGTGACTGATCACCACACCTCATGATGGGATTCATGTTTCCAGAAGAAGTCGAGATTCATCTAAGTTCTTTGGTTTTCTTCATTCGATGATGATTAGGGGAAATGAAAAGAGAGTCAGGTTAATGGTTTTAGTTGGCTCGCAGGGACTGGCAAGCCTTGTAGAGCCAATGATATTTCCTAGAACACTCTCTGTGATAGTGAAGTGATTGGAATATGGCTGCCAACCATATGTCCAAGTCACCCACTGAAACTAGTTTCCTCTCTCATTATTTTGTGCTTTAGTTTTGAAAACTCTGCACTTTGGTTTTAAGAAGTGTAAAGTTTTTGTGAAATGATTTTCAAATAAAGAGGGAATGGTTTGATTTATGAAATTGTGGAACTGAATTTTCAGAATTGTTTTGAAATGGAAAATGGTGTGCTTACACCTCTTTTCGATGCATGAATTATATTGATGTTGGTTATGAAAAGTGTTTCCAATAGAATTTTCTAAACAATCAAAGGGTGTTTTAATGGGATGAGATGTTTTGAAATTGATGTGAGTATCTTGAAAGTGAGTTATTTTCTAAATGGTTGTGTCTTTCTGAAAAGTTTTGTAAAATGTGAATTGGGATTTTGATCTTATGGTTAGTAGTTTTGAGAAAAAGGATGTGTTGGTTGACTGTTCTGGTTTTCAAAAGTGGAAAGATTTTTTTTTTGTTTTTACCTTTGGTATTTGTAACACCCCAAGCTTCCATGGTATGCTTCTCTTTCAATAATGCAATAGCTTTCATTATACACAAGTTCGAGATTCTAACACACACCACAACCAATCAAACTAGCCGTTATGAATAGTAATAACTACTTTTTGAAATTTTATAAATTTTATCTTTCAAAATGGACTTCATTTTTGGATTCGTAATATCGAATTTAGCCTAGGGTGAAATTTTGGAACTTTTCGGATAACTTTTATAGTTTGATGAATAGTGAAAATTACTAAATTTTAATTAAAAACAACTTTTTTAATCAAAATAATTAATAGCGATAAACTATACCATTGAGTGGTTTTAAAGTATAATTAGAATATAATTTTACCATTTTATCCAATGGTGTTCGTTATAATTAATTTCACTTTGAAATTGGACATAAACAATTGTCAATATTTTGATTGATATTGTTTCTTAAAAACACGCTATTTGTTTTGACAATGGGACTTAATTATTAAATTAATTAATTCAAATTATATGTTTTGAATTTTTTAAAATAGACATCATTTTTGAATTAGGAATATCAAATATATCTTAGGGTGAATTTTTGGTATTTTTTTGAAAAACTTAAATTTTTGATGAATAGTGAAACCACTAAGTGGTAGTTAAAAAACTAATTTTTCATTTAAATGAAACTTTACCACTTATGTGAATTTAATTTCAAAAATCCTACATACATGGTTTTCATTAGGAAGTAAAATGTGGTTAAATGGTTTTAAAATAATTTTTGGTGAATAGTAACTTTTAAGTTCTATTAATCGCGATTAAAGGTAATTAGTGTAATTTAAGGTAAATATAATGATATAATAATATTAAATTACCTTTACACTTGTCCTAAACTAATTGGATGAGTCATGGCTGACCAAGAAAATCCATGGGTCAACTTGGGGACCCCATGGAGCCACTTGGGTAAGAAAATGACATTAATAACTTTTTATTTAAAGTAAAAATAAAATTGTCACAAACATGTGTTGTTTTACTAAAACAATTATTACATGGGGTTATATAAGGTAAATTCTCAACTATAAATATTCCTTGGAAAGATAAAAATATTTCCTACATCAGGATATTTTTTATAATTTTTAGACATTAAATAAATTAAATTGTTTATGACACCATGATGATGCAACGATTACCTCATTAATTAACGATTTAAATAAAATGAAAAGAAAATGTAAAATCTAAGACTTACACTTGTCAAAAACCTATTGAATGAGTAGATTTCGAACCCTTATCACCTTATCCTCTAAATATATAATTGTGAGACCTTTGAAATATGAAAATAACTTCATAATAATGTAACATTTCTTGACTTTCCAAAAGTGACTCTCCTCTCCTCTTATAAAAGGCCCCCACCTCTACCACCTTATTCACACATTCAAATCCATTTTTCTCGGCCAACCTCTTCCCAAATACTCTCTCAACTTCCTTCGCTTACTCCTAGAAGCCTCACGTTGGAAAAAAGTCTTCCCAAGGAAGCCTTTGGCTCAAATCAAAAAGAGTTACCCGATTTTAAGGTAGTGTCTTCTCTTATGTTTTTTTGTTTTATTTTGCTTCTCCAACACCTTAAACTCTTTTTATTCCTTTATTTTGTGAAAAAACCAGTATCTTCAATATACTATTATGTTGTTATGATAAGGATTTTATTTAAACTTACACACACCTTTGTCTAATGGTTAAAGATCATACTGTTTCTGTGGGTGGTGAATTACTGCCTCACGAAACGATGATTGTTCAATATTCTTTTAAACACCTATCATGGTGGCCATTAACATGTCACAATATTTATATATGATATATATTATGTTTATGTTTTAATTATTCTTCTTTATTTCTCATTTATGTCATACCTTTATGATTTCCATTATGGGTAAATGCGATAATTTCATTTTAGGAAGTGCGGACTACCGCCACCACAAAGTGATTTGAATCGTTAATTCCATATGTGGGACATGTAAAGGATGAAGTAAATGATATTATATATGATATTATAATGGAATTATAATACATCTTTATTCATTATGATCTTATTCTATTAAATACTAAATAGAAATGAAATTAGCATTCATGCGTACGTACGACTTACCGTGTCCATGAACGGTGCATTTTATTTCTTACCTCTAAATGTTATGTAATATTATAAATGAATATATATACTGGATATATATGATATATATGATATCTACGTCATGAATATAAATATGGATATAATGGATATTTTACCACATGAACAACTTGTAATTATAAGAAGTTTATTTTTGGACTCAAGTACCAAAGATCGACAAAATGACCGTTATTAACTTAAATAATTACATAATGTTCATAAAATGGTACTAAGTGATATAAAAGGAATAATTAACTTGAAAAATGTTCTTAAGCAATTATAAATTAACTCTAGTTTATTATTCAGGAGGTTAAAGAACGGTCGAGTCAAGTCGGACACGAGGTAAGGGAACTTCTTAACCCAATTCCCATTCTTTGGGTTGAACTTATCTTTCTTATTTATGTTGTTCTTTGATTATGTGAGAAATGAATTTTTATATATTATTATGTATTTATACTTTCTTTATGTGATATTATAGTGAATACACATGAGCGATCTATTTTATTTACAAAATGATCTTTGTAAGGGACTTCGTCTCAATCTCCTTTCATTGAGGAATATTTGGTTTTATACACAACATTCCTTTATACGGTGTATAAACCCCTTTAAATTTTACTTTTATTCAAAAGGAAACTTTTTATATGAAGGATTTTTACTAAACAACAAAAGGAATGTTTTTTATTACGTATGCGGCGACAACGACTTCTCCACTGCCTTGACCATTATTTGAGTTTCGTCTTCCTCTACAAGCCATAACTTTTTTTAAATGAAAAATAAATACCAAGTTTTAATTTTCTTTTATTTTGGTATTGAAAATGGTTTTTATAATGTTTTTATTATATCAATGTTCTGTATTGATATCTTGTGATTGAAATGTAGAAATGTTATGTTTCCTTTATGCATGTTTTATGTGATACGATTATGTTATGGTTTATGATATGTTTAAACCTGTTCATATAAGGAATGCATTGGACTTAATAAGTGACGGGTGGAGCCCGCTATAGCTCCTCGATGCATTGGTAGGTCTCATGAGACAAACTAGTGTCTTGGCATGAGGCCTTGACAAAATCTTATTTTTAGTCTTGGCACGAGGCCTTGGCTACATGGTTATGATAGTATGGCATTATGCATTCCATCATTATGAAAGTGGTTATTGATATTGCATGTGATTATTCAACCAATAGAATATACATGTGAATAAGTAAATGGAATTATTTCATTTTACTTTTTCTATATTATTCTGAAGTTCATGTTTAAAAGGCTTGTGTTTAGTTATACATTGCCTTAAATGTTTATGTTTATTTTTGAAAGCTTCCACTATATTGTTATCCTTAATGAGCATCTGAGCTCACCCCTTTCAATGTTTTAATTTTTCCAAGATGTGAAGAAGTATTTTATGAATGACCTGAAGGGATAGTATTAGGGGATATGAAGAAAAGAAGTTTTTGTAGTTTTGTATTGCTTTATGATGTAATGTAAAACTTATAAATGTATCTAGTGTTTCAAGGCTACTAAACTAATCGGTCTTTCGAGACATGATCTTTGTGATCATGCCAATGTTACGTAACAATGAACCGACTCTGGGTAACTAGGGTCGGGGCATTGCAGTTGGTATCAGAGGCAGTTTAGTACTAACCTTGGAAGATATATTTAGATAAACTATGATTAGATCACATATCCATAAGATAGACTTTGAGGATTAGTATAGAATAACTTCCTAGAATTTTGGTATTATAGAGATTTTGTGAGTTTTCTGAGAAATACATCTCTGTCTGGATACGAGCAGGTAGAGGTGACTCTGGCACAGATGTACCTAGGGGTTAAACCCAAAAACAATGCTTTGAGATAGACTCGAACGGGAATTGGTGCACGAAAAAGGGCCTTGCTGCACTATTGGTTACGACACTCCCAGGGGATATGCTTAGGATAATTCTCATTTTCTTTACAAACCACTATAAAGGGTTATGAGTATATAATTCCTCAAAGATTTTTTTTATGATTATGGATTATATCCATAAATAGTTCAATTTATGGTAAGTGTTTTTCAAGTTTGTTATTATGTATTTCGATTCATAAAATAATCTAGTTTATGACATTGTTTAGAAATGGCACCTAGTGGAAGGAATGTAAACTATATCAATGAACAAACTCCATGTAGGGATTTCCCTACTTCTCAAGATAATTATAATGGATTTGGTGATACAACTGGTGCTGATCAACTTATCACTATACTGGGACAACTCAGTCAGGTTATGAATAATAACCTTACTTGTATGGGGAACCCTGATCCGCAACGTGGAGGATCAATGTTAGACCGCTTCATAAGGCAACAACCACCAACATTCAATGGGAGTAAAAATCCCTTATTAGCTGAGCAATGGATAAATTCCTTATAGAAAATATTCCATGCCTTGGGGTGTAGTGAAAGATAAAAGGTTATCATGGCAGTTTACCGCCTCACTGGAGATACCGATCAATGGTGTTTGCTGATTCAAAACACAAAGGAAGATGAAGAAGTATCAAGTATGGAATGGAGGGAGTTTAAGGAAATTTTCTTAGAAAAATACTTTCCACATGACCATCGAGCAGATATGGATAGGAAATTTCTGAGTCTGAGACAAAAGGATTATGAGAATATCGCAAAGTATGAGGCCAACTTTACAAGGTTAGCGAGGTATGCTGCATATTATATACGTAACCCAAGAAGTAAGGTTGATCGTTTCTTTGATGGGTTAAAACCATTTCTCCGTCAAGCTTTAGTATCACAATATTTCTCAACGTACGATGATATAGTCTCATGTTCTATCAAGAAAGAAAAGGAATTCTCTAAATATTATGACAATAAAGTAATGCAAGATAAGAAGAGAATGGAGGAACAAGAGACAAATAAAGGGGAAAATGGAAAGAAGGATTTTCCATTATGTGATAATTGTGGGAAGAATCACCCCGATACTTTCCTAAAAGAAATGGGAGTTTGTTATAAATGTGGAGAAAAAGGTCACCAGGCTCATGATTGTAAGAGAAAGAAAGAGGCTTTCAATGTTGAATTCTACAATTGTAGGGAAATGGGGCATTATGCAAATGAATATCCTAAGCTTCAGGGAAACTTACCTCAGAAAAGGCCAAGGGATCAAGACCAATCTTATGCTGTTACTACAGTTGAAGTGAAATAATTAATGTATTGGTGCTTTTGGACTCAAGGATTATATTCCCGTTATAAGAATAATGTGATATATATAAGGATTGTACTGCAGTACTTATTGTTTTCATTAAGGTTTTAATATGATGAAGGTAATAATATTTTTAGTATGTGACAATAAGAGAAACTTTACTTTGTTTGGGGAATATGATGTTGAAATTGATTTTGGAATTTAGAGACCATTTAGAGAAAGTCTGGACAGAGGTATTTTGGATAACTATAAAGGTTGGAATGGATTAAGTTGAACTTTGGATAGTATTGTTTAAGTTTCAAACATTTCTGAAGATTATTTTTGGAATATTATAATACTATAGTTTTTGGAAAAGGACAACCTACAGGTCGGGGGATAGCCCGTCACGTCGGACAAAGCTGCAGGAATCGAACCCACAACCATAGTGCGACAGGCCTTTATTACCTACCACTAGCCTACAGGAAGTCCCTAGTTATTACAAAATAGTTTTCTTAATCTAAATTGTATGTGTAAATATTTTTAACCCTGTACGATTAGGATAAATATAATATTTTTGAGTTCTATTATCTTTTTGATTGAAAGCTGAGTTTGTGGTAGAAATTAGTTGAAGGTTGAAACTCTACTTTTCAATCATATATATATATATATACCTATCTCTTATTCTATGAATAAATTAATTCTTAATCTTTAGGAAAGGCATATGTAAAAAAATGTGTTATCCTAATACCTTATGTTTTGTTGAACTGATGATATTTTAAATCAACATAGATTGAAGGATTTAAGGCCCTCAATTTTACACTTGTTTGTGATTGATGACATCAATCACTCCCTAAAAATATTTACATTTTTCCTCCAATTATATGTGTGTAATTTACACCAATGTTTTCTTAATCGAGATCATAATTTGGTAGTGACTTTTTCATTTCCCTTTCCCTCTTATTAAGGCTAAATTTTATTAACCTTATTTCTGATGTGGGTTTTCCACAAAGGTATTTTCTATTTTCAACCTTTTATTTTCGAAGAAAATTTTCAAATTACGAGGACACAATTTATTGAAGGAGGAGAGAATGTAACACCCCAAGGTTCCATGGTATGCTTCTCTTTCAATAATGCAATAGCTTTCATTGTACGCAAGTTCGAGATTCTAACACACACCACAACCAATCAAACTAGCCGTTATGAATAGTAATACATACATTTTGAAATTTTATAAATTTTATCTTTCAAAATGGACTTCATTTTTGGATTTGTAATATCGAATTTATCCTAGGGTGAAATTTTGGAACTTTTCGGATAACTTTTATATTTTGATGAATAATGAAAATTAATAAATTTTAATTAAAAACAAATTTTTAAATCAAAATAATTAATAGTGATAAATTATACCATTGAGTGGTTTTAAAGTATAATTAGAATATAATTTTACCATTTTATCCAATGGTGGTCATTAGAATTAATTTCACTTTGAAATTGGACATAAACAATTGTCAATCTTTTGATTGATATTGTTTCTTAAAAACACGCTATTTGTTTTGACAATGGGAATTAATTATTAAATTAATTAATTCAACTTATATGTTTTGAATTTTGTAAAATAGACATCATTTTTTAATTAGGAATATCAAATATAGCTTAGGGTGAATTTTTGGTATTTTTCTAAAAAACTTAAATTTTTGATGAATAGTGAAACCACTAAGTGGTAGTTAAAAAACTAATTTTTCATTTAAAAGAAACTTTACCACTTATGTGAATTGAATTTCAAAAATCCAAAATACATGGTTGTCATTAAGAAGTAAAATGTGGTTCAATGGTTTTAAAATAATTTTTGGTGAATAGTAACTTTTAAGTTGTATTAATCGCGATTAAAGGTAATTAGTGTAATTTAAGGTAAATATAATGATATACTAATATTAAATTACCTTTACACTTGTCCTAAAATTATTGGATGAGTCATGGACAACCAATACAATCCATGGGTCAACTTGGGGACCCCATGGAGCCACTTGGGTAAGAAAATGACATTAATAACTTTTTATTTAAAGTAAAAATAAAGTTGTCACAAACATGTGTTGTTTTACTAAAACAATTATTACATGGGGTTACATAACGTAACTTTTTGACTATATATATTCATTTGAAAGCTAAAAATATTTCCTAAATCATGATATTTTTTTATAATTTTTAGACATTAAATAAATTAAATTGTTTATGACCCCATGATGATGCAGCAATTACCTCATTAATTAACAATTTAAATAAAATGAAAGGATAATGTAAAATATAAGATTTAAAATTGTCAAAAACCTATTGGATGAGTATATTTCGAACCCTTATCACCTTATCATCTAAATATATAATTGTGGGACCTTTTAAATCCGAAAATCACTTCATAATAATGTAACATTTCTTGACTTTCTAAAAGTGCCCCTCCTCTCCTCTTATAAAAGGCCCCCACCTCTACCACCTTATTCACACCTTCAAAGAATTTTTTCTCAGACAAACTCTGCCCAGATACTCTCTAAACATCCCTCTCTTAATCCTAGAAGCCTCACTTTGTGCAGAAGTCTTCCCAAGGAAGCCTTTGGCTCGAATCAAAAAGAGTTACCCGATTTTAAGGTAATGTCTTCTCTTATATTCTTTTGTTTTATTTTGCTTCTCCAACCCCTTGAACTCTTTTTATTCCTTTATTTTGTGACAACACCAGTATCTTCAATATAATAGTATGTTTTTATGATAAGTTTTTGATTTACACTTACACACACCTTCATCTAATGGTTAAAGAACATACTGTTTCTGTGGGTGGCGAATTACTGCCTCACGAAACGATGATTGTTCAATATTCTTTTAAACAGCTCTCGTGGTGGCCATAAATATGAAAAAATATTTATATATTATATATATTATGTTTATGTTTTCCTTATTCTTCTTTATTTCTCATTTATGGCATACCATTATGATTTCCATTATGGGTAAACGCGATAATTTCATTTTAGGAAGTGCGAACAACCGCCATCTCAAAGTGATTTGAATCGTTAATGCCGTATGTGGGACGTGTAAAGGATAGAGTAAATGATATTATATATGATATTATACTGGAATTATAATACACCTATATATCATTATTATCTCATTCCATTAAATATGAAATAGAAATGAAATTAGCGTTCATGCATACGTACGGATTACCGTCTCCATGAACGGTGCATTTCATTTCTTACCTCTAAATGTTATGTAATATTATAAATGCATATATATACTGAATATATATGATATATATGATATCTACATAATGAATATAATTCTGGATATAATGGATATTTTTCCACATGGACAACTTGTAATTATAAGAAGTTTATTTTTGGACTCAAGTACCAAAGATCGACAAAACGACCGTTATTAACTTAAATAATTACATAATTTTCATAACATGGTAATAAGTGATATAAAAGGAATAATGAACTTGAAAGAGGTTATTAAGAAATTATAAATTAACTCTAGTTTATTATTCAGGAGGTTAAAGAACGGTCGAGTCAAGTCAGACACGAGGTAAGGGAACTTCTTAACCCAATTCCCATTCTTTGGGTTGAACTTATCTTTCTTATTTATGTTGTTCTTTGATTATGTGAGAAATGAATTTTTATATATTATTATGTATTTATACTTTCTTTATGTTATCTTATAGTGAATACACATGAGCGATCTATTTTATTTACAAAATGATCTTTGTAAGGGACTTCGTCTCAATCTCCTTTCATTGAGGCATATTTGGTTTTATACACAACATTCCTTTATACGGTGTATAAACCCCTTTAAATTTTACTTTTATTCAAAAGGAAACTTTTTATATGAATCATTTTTACTAAACAACAAAAGGAATGTTTTTTATTACGTATGCGGCGACAACGACTTCTCCACTGCCTTGACCATTATTTGAGTTTCGTCTTCCTCTACAAGCCAGAACTTTTTTTAAATGAAAAATAAATACCAAGTTTTAATTTTCTTTTATTTTTGTATTGAAAATGGTTTTTATAATGTTTTTATTATATCAATGTGTTTTATTGATATCTTGTGATTGAAATTTTAAAATGTTATGTTTCCTTTATGCATGTTTTATGTGATACGATTATGTTATGGTTTATGATATGTTTAAACTTGTTCATATGAGGAATGCATTGGACTTAATAAGTGACGGGTGGAGCCCGCTATAGCTCCTCGATGCATCGGTAGGTCTCATAAGACAAACTAGTTTCTTGTCACGAGACCTTGATAAAATCATATTTGTAGTCTTGGAACGAGGCCTTGGATACGTAGTTATGATAGTCTGGCATTATACATTCCATCATTATGAAAGTGGTTATTGATATTGCATGTGATTATTCAACCAGTAGAATATCCATGTGAATAAGTAAATGGAATTAATTCATTTTACTTTTTCCATATGATGTTGAAGTTCATGTTTAAAAGGAATTTGTTTAGTTATACATTTCCTTAAATGTTTATGTTTATTTATGAAAGCTTCTGCTATATTGTTATCCTTACTGAGCATATGAGCTCACCCCATTCAATGTTTGAATTTTTCCAGGATGGGAAGAAGTATTTTATGAATGAACTGAAGGGATAGTATGAGGGGATATGAATAAAAGATGTTGTTGTAGTTTTTTATTACTTTATGATGTAATGTAAAACTTATGAATGCATCTAGTGTTTCAAGGATACTAAACTAATCGGTTTTTCGAGACTTGATCTTTGTGATCATGCCAATGTTACGTAATAATGAACCGACTCTTGGTAATTGGGGTTGGGGCGTTACAGTATTTCCATGGGCAACCACATGCTTGGGGATATATGGGATGATGGATGGTTGATGGAATGACTGGATGAGTGTTGGGATGGATATGAGGAGGGTGCACAGTGTGGAAAAGAAACATGCATGTGTAAGGCCCATGGGGTACCAATGGTGGATACGCTAACCACTAAACCGTTTGTTTTCAAGAAATGTTTTTAAATAAAAACATGATGTCTTGATGAATTTTTTGGGATGGATTATATTATGTGTTTTTGTAAAATATTTATGTTGTGGGATGTTTTGAGTCCAAGAACCCCTCCTGTTTGAACTATGTTTTGTGTTTATGTTTGGTCGGTTAGTTGCGTAGAAGGACCGGTTAGTATTATCCTCTGAGATATGTTTTGGGACACCTTTATGGTGGTTCCCTTCATGTGTTTGGATCTGGTTTATGGCTTGTTTTGACCAATGGACCATCTTGGTAGGGTCCTTGGGTTCTCTCATTGGATAATGTATTCCCCCATTAAGGGTTAATGCATAACTGAAGTGAAACCCGGATTATTTTTCCATTGGGAAATCCTCCAGTTGATCAATATAAGGAATATTTTATTGATCTTTGTTGATTGAGTCTACACCCATTCCTTTATTTGATTTTTTATATCCTCTTGTAGCGGGAGAGTGCTTGTGGAAGGTTGAAAGAGACCTTAGTTTCTTAAGTTTCTTAATTCTTCAAAGTTAGAAGTGGTCTAGGGTTGTTAGTGGGGATGAGTGTCTCAATGGTGTCTAAAAGGGCCTATGGGTTCTTCACAGTTTCTTTGAGGCATGAGTTCATGTTAAACCACTAGTGTGGAAAATATGGTCACGATAGGATATTGTGGCCACTTTCTAGAATTGTTTTTTGTTTGGGGATGTTGTATAAGGTCCCTCTCCATGCATTGTTTATATCAGTCGCAATGGTCATGTTTGTTGATTCCTTATGATGTCATGTGCTCGATTGACCGTAAAGGTGAACGTTGGGATATCATATGAGAGTATTTGTTATGTTGGGAGAATTTCTCCCTCGTAAAAACTTAAAAATATTCCATTTTAGAGGTAAGTGAGTATGGGTGTTCTTTACTTCTATTTTTCTCACCCGAACAATCAAGGTGCGATGTGTGTGCATCTTCTATGCCCTGGTTTCAGTGAAATATCGGGTTAGGGTAAAGTGAGTTTGGAATGTGCTAGGTATTGGAAAACTTATCAGGGATTGTGGCTTAGTTGTTGGTTGCACCGAATGATGAATTCTCGTTCAGGGGGTTTGCAAAGCCTAACTGCGAGGCTGAAGATTCTTCAATCATTTGAGCTCCAGCCATAGGTCTCCGAGAGAAGCTGGCTCGTAGTCAGGGGAAATCACAGGTTCGTTTAAACCCTTGTACAAAGTCCAATCCTTAGTATGAAAGATAGGAAGAGATTAAAACTATTGTGTCATCATCTTTCTTTTGTTGTTCATGTTTGGTGGAAGTAGGTGGAGGGCCTTGTACCCATGTCATTGCCCAATTTTATTCCCTCCCCCTTCGGTTTCCATTGAGTTTTTGGAGAAAGGTATGAAATTTGTCTATACAGGTTGAGCACATGGTTTACACTTGGTTAGTAGTGAAAATTCCCCAAAAAACCATGTGGATAGAAGGATCCCCACTGTTAGTGAATGGTTTCCCAAACCGTGCAGACTAACCATGTGCTCATCCCAAATCTTTAAATTTTGGGGTCTTTCTGTTCTGGCCCGTGCTGGTCGGTTAAGATAGTTGGTTCTTATGGTGGGGAGACCCACTATGAGTATTATATGAGCTAATTTGTAAATTTCTGATGGAAGTATACCCATTGTACCGAGGAGTCCATTCAGGAATCCCCCTGTTAGTGTCTTGATTCTGTCTCAAAAAAAATATAGGTTGTCTCTTTTGTCGGGGAGCCTATTTTGTTCCCCAGTACCAGTAACTATGACTTATCCATGGTATTGGATTGGTGGTAGGTAGTCTCATTCGGATCTATCAAGCTACCTACATATTCCTTGGGTAAACGTTGGGATTGGAGAGTGCCCAATGGTTTAGTTATATCAAGGTAAGTGTAACCTTGTTCGATGTTCGTTTGGGTGAATTGATTGAGTCTTGTTCAGATAGTGTTTAGGGAGTTTTATTTTTGGATAAAGTATGAATGTGATTGATCATTTCAGGAGAGTGGTGTAAGTTTTGTTTTTGAGATTAGTAATTCATTAATTGATCATTGGAGGTGTTTTGGCCTTTGGGGGTGAAACCCGACAGCAGAGCACCTCTTGGTTTCTCAGCTGGGTTTGGTTGTTGCTTTGGCATTGATGTGACTTTTCTGGGTGGAAATTTTTCATGGTGGGGATAATTGTAACATAAATGACTTATGTTAAAGTTAAATTCCATTTAATTTCCATTCATGCTTTGTTTTGGGGCTTTTCCATGCTTTAATGGAGGAATGGGTGAGTTTTTATGAATTGGGCCAAACCATGGGCCCAATTTTAGATTTAAAAATTAATTTTGATTCCTTTATAACTCCTTCATTTTTCAAAATTTTTCATCCATTCAAGTTCTTAATTGTCATCATGGCCAATTAACATCACCATATTAATTTGGACCATTTAGGAATCCATAATCATGGTGGATATGAGTTTTTATTTAAGGGTTTGGGCCTGCCTGAAAGCCGATTTTATAAATTAAAAATAAATTTTAATTATTTAATATCTCCTTCAATATTTACCTTTTTACGGTGATTCGAACTCTCACCCGAGACCACTTACCTAAGGCGCGCCCCCATTATCTCCTCGAATAATTTAGAGCTCAACAGAATCACGAAATTGGTCGAATACTCTCTGGATTTCAGAGATCTCCAATATTTGGAGAGGTAAATTGATCCTTTCCTAACTCCTTCTATTTTTACTCTTTTACCCCCATTCCAGTTCCCACATGATTTCATAATCCTTGTTTAACCTCCCTTGAATTGTTGGATGTTTTCAAATTCATATACTGGTGGATTTTGGGCCTTTTTATTCAAGATTGTTTAGAGTAAGTATTTCTCTCTTCAATTTCTTCCTTCTCCTTAGGGTTTCCTCCCTCTTTAATTATGTTCTAAAATGTCCAGAAGTTAGGGTTCGAACCTATGGATTTATTTGGTGTCTTTTTGGTTAAATATTGTGGTCTAGGTCTGGATTTATCATCCTTGTGATGTGGCGATGGTGCGGTTGTTGTTTCACACCAAGTTTTGAGGGATTCGACACTTTCGGTAGGCAGTTCCATGTGTAAACAATTATTTATGAGTTATCTTGATGTATTTACTCTTTTTTAATACTCATAATATGTTTTTTGTTGTGCAAAAACTTTTTATGATTGATTTAGTTAAGTGTAAAATCATATAGTTTCATTTTAACTTGAAATTGGGTGTTTTCATGTGTTAATCGTGTGGTATTATTTGGGTGTATTTTATAACATATGGAATTGGTTTACTAAATATTGTTTGTCCTGCCAATTCTGGTTTGGTAATGTATTAGTGTCATATGGGCCTAAAAAATAAGGTTTTTAATAGGATTTATGTGTAAAACAATTTTATACTTCTTAAGAGCATTTTATGAAAATGTGTGTTTTCATTTGGATCTTTTGTAGTATTATTCAAGGTGATTTTATAAAACTTGAAAGTGGTTTTATAAATGTCTATAGGGATTCCAATTATTTTTTGGATATAAATTGGTATGGTTTTTGGTCTTAAATGGGGGTTTTTAAATGTGTTTTGTGTGCAAGATATATTTAAATCACTCGGGTTCTTTTTATGAAAATTGTAAATGTTTTAGTTGGTTAAACAAAGTGGGAAAAAGGTGAATATGTACTTTTTGGTATGAGTGTTCACCTATTAAGGGGTTTTGAAAGGTAAAGTGACGTTTTAATATATCAATAAATTTTATAATGTTTTGTAAATTTCTAAAATGTTTTATTAAATTGTGATGTTGGATCGAAACTTGTTTGTGGGCTGTTTCATGTAAGTTTTATGATAAAATGATTTTGAAGGTAAAAAGGGTATTATGTAACACGTGAGTGGGATGTTATTAGAGTTGTAATATATTTTAATGGATTTATAAAATTGTTTAATGGATTTGTGGAAGTGTTAAAGAAATGTGAAAAGTGTTGTGGGAAATGTTTGTGTGAGTCAGATTTCAAAATCAATTTGAATGAAAAGTGGAATTTTGTGATTTTTGTTGTATACATGTGGGATGATTGGTAAATTTGTGATATGGAAATGATATTTTCATGTGAAAAGTACATTCATTGACTTGTTGAACTTGTTTGAGCACAAAGGGAAAACCCCGTTATCTAGGGGGTGGACGTGTACCAGTATGCTAGTGAATTTGTGGGGTTTGGCCTCAGTTTCACTTAGCAAGATTGATGCTTACAACTCTGACTAAACTTTGATGATGATGATTGGGGACCACTAGGTTATGGGTATGTTCCCTACTAGTAGCTCGTGCACGGGAATGAATATTTCTGATGGTTACTCTCACCGAGATACGAGGTACCTGGGACCCACAACTAGCTAGTGCCTATGGGTTATTTCCCATTGCTTGTGCTCACAAGATATTTTGTGCTTACCATCGGCATATGGTATGAGTGGATGAAAAAATTAAGTAGCTTTGGCATTTATTTTAAAAGTGTTTATTCTTTAAATTAGCACACTTGAAACTATTTTTATTTAATGTTGCATCTTTTAGAAAGTGTAACTAGCATTTCATGTTTTTGAAAACTTGCATGCTTTTCATCATTAAATGTTTATCACATGGAATATATTAGTGGTTGTATCCTATTGGGATTCGGATCACACCCTACTTACACCATTGGGTGTAAATAGACTTGGTTATTTTTGTTGTCGTAGGTTGGGTACAGTTTTTAGTTCCAGTGGTTTGGGTTTCTAGCAGGTCCTTGGTGGTGAATTCTTGTGGAGATGTCTTGAGGGCGGTGCCCATTTTCATGAGGGTTCTTGGGATGTTCCATTTTGGTTTTTTACCTTTGTTATAGTCTTGTTGAGTTGTTTTAAAATATGTAATTCAGTTCTGATTTTTTGTAAATGATTGTTTGGATTGAAAAATCCAGATTCGATTTATTGGATTCTTTTGATGTTGTATGTTTATAAACTCAGGTAAATCATTCCCAATTTTCATTTTATGATACTCAGGAACTTGTTTCATCCCGTGGGGATCGGTAACGCCCTTTGGGTTTTGTCACGGGTTGGGTTTTGTGCCAGGTTTGGTGGAAATCAGATTCGGTTCGTGAAAAATTGTTATCAAAGGAGGTTCATGTTAACTCTTTAGGTCATGTTATTTGGGGAAGGGTCATGATATTCTAGAGTTAGGATTTATGGGACATGGAATTCGGGTTATTGGTAGTGTGCCTGATCAGCACAACTCATTATGGGATTCATGTTTCTAGGAGAAGTCGAGATTCATCTAAGTCCTTTGGTTTTCTTCGTTCGATGATGATTAGGGGAAATGAAAAGAGAGTATGGTCTTAGTGGGATCACAGGGATTGGCAAGACATGTGGAGCCAATGATATTTCCTAGAACACTCTATATCATAGTGAAGTGATTGAAATATGGCCACCAACCATATGTCCAAATCACCCACTGAAACTAGTTTCCTCTCGCATTATTTTTTGCTTTAGATTTGAAAACTTTGCACTTTGGTTTTAAGGAGCATAAAGTTTTTGTGAAATGATTTTCAAATAAAAAGGGAATGGTTTGAGTTATGAAATGGTGGAACTGAATTTTCAGAATTATTTTTAAATGGAAAATGGTGTGCTTACACCTCTTTTGGATGCATGAACTATATTGAAGTTGGTTTTGAAAAGTGTTTCCAATAGAGTATTCTAAACAATCAAAGGGTGTCTTAATGGGATGAGTTGTTTTAAAATTGATGTGAATATCTTGAAATTGAGTTATTTTCTAAATGGTTGTGTCTTTATGAAAAGTTTTGTAATATGTGAATTGGGATATTTATCTTGTGGTTAGTAGTTTTGAGAAAAAGGATGCGTTTGTTGACTGTTCTGGTTTTGAAAAGTGGAAAGATTTTTTTTTTGTTTTAACCTTTGGTTTTTTTGTGGGAAACCACATGAATGGGGATATATGGGATGATGGATGGTTGATGGAATGACTGGATGAGTGTCGGGATGGATATGAGGAGGGTGCCCGGTGTGTCATAGAAACATGCACGCGTAAGGCCCATGGGGTACCAACAGTGGATACGCTAACCACTGAACCGTTTGTTTTCAAGAAATGTTTTAAAGAAAAATATGATGTCTTGATTAATTGTTTGGTATGGCTTATATTATGTGTTTTTTGTAAAATTTTGATGTTGTGGGATGTTTTGAGTCCAAGAACCCCTCCTCTTTGAACTGTGTTTTGGGTTTATGTTTGGTCGGTTAGTTGTGTAGAAGGAATGGTTAGTAGTCTCCTCTGAGATATGTTTCGGGACACCTTTATGGTGTTTCCCTTCATGTGTTGTTTGGGGATGTTGTATAAGGTCCCTATCCATGCATTGTTTATATTAGTCGCAATGGTCATGTTTAGTGATGATTTATGATGTCATGTGCTCGATTGACCTTAAAGGTGAAAGTTGGGATATCATCTGAGTGTATCTGTTATGTTGGGAGGATGTATCCCTTGGAAAAAATTAAAAATATTCCATTTTAGAGGCAGGTGAGTATGGGTGTTCTTTACTTGTATTGTTCTCACCCGAACAATCAAGGTGTGATGTGTGTGCATCTTCTAAGCCCTAGTTTCAGTGAAATATCTGGTTAGGGTAAAGTGAGTTTGGAATGTGTTAGGTCTTGGAAAACTTATCGGGGATTAAGGTGTAGTTGTTGGTTGCACCAAATGATGAATTCTTGTTCATGGGTTTTCCAAAGCCTAACTGGGAGGCCGAAGATGCTTCAATCATTTGAGCTCTAGCCATAGGTCTCGGAGAGAAGCTGGATCGTAGTCAGGGGAAATCAGAGGTTCATTTAAACCCTTATATAAAGTCAAATCCTTAGTATGAAATATAGGAAGAGATTAAAACTATGGTGTCATCATCTTTCTTCTGTTGTTTCTGTTCGGTGGAAATAGGTGGAGGGCCTTGTACCCATGTCATCACCCAGTGTTATTCCCTCCTCCTTTGGTTTCCATTGAGTCTTTGGAGAAAGTTTTGAAGTTTGGCTAGACAGGTTGAGCACATGGTTTACACTTGGTTAGTAGTGAACATACCCCATAAAACCATGTAGTTAGAAGGATCTCCACTGTTAGTGCATGGTTTCACAAACCGTGCAGACTAACCATGTGGTCGTCCCAAATCTTTAAATTTTGGGGTCTTTCTTGTAGGACCCCGGGACACCCTGAGAGGGGATGGGTGAATCATGGTGTCAAATTTTTCTCTTAATGTGATTGATCTTGTCCCAATGATGGTAGGAACTTGTAAAACCTGTATGATGTATATGGTCAGCAATCAAACATTCACATGCAATGAGCCGACGAAACACTTTTACTTGGTTCACCACGAATGTCTACATCCAAGGATCATATTCCGACAGGTTGTCAGTCGTACCTAATTCTACTATTCTTCACTAGTTGTGGATTACAATGGTTCAAGAATAGTCACTCTGTCCCAGGCCCACTGCCATTACAAATGTTTAGGGATAGCCCACTGCGTCCCTCGGGTCACTCCTGTTGAATCCCCCTAACTCAATTCCTTTGGAGAAGTCCCAGTCAATTTATAGATGTGAGGGTTTCTTCAATAGATTCGCATTGAAGTATTTGTCTCCTATTCAGCATGATACAATGCTTGCATCAGAGTCCCGAGTTGATGATCTTTTGTATTCAATCTTCTACTTTAATGCAATAACTAAATGCACTAAATCTTCTTCTTCTCTTCATGTAATTACCAATACTGACACCTGAGTGTATCGTTATACTTCCATATTTTAGTGAAGATATGAGTTTAGTTGCACGAATCGTTCTTCTTCTCTTCCCAAAGCAAGAGGGTGTTAAACACCAGTCTTGTGTGTGCGGTACTAATTCTCTTCGTAAAACCAAATGGTTCACTGTTCTTCCGTCTTCGCAAAGAAGATTTTTGAGTTCTAAGAACCTGTCAAAGGCCTGCGGGACCCCCAAATTTTTTTCACACCCTTCCCATTGTCTTGAATGTAAAATTCAAACCTTGCGCGTAAAAATACCTTTTGGCACGAAAAAGGCTTTGCGCGCAACTTTTCTTTTTCGCGCAAAACTTCCCTTTTTCACACAACACCTTCTTTTTCACGTAACCCTTCTTCTTTTCGTGTACCACTCTATTCCTCAATTTTTCTATGCGCCAGATCGCGATATTTGTCTATGTGTCGAGCCATGCCGAATGAGAGGGGTTCACCTCATATTTATAGGCATTTTTGATCCTGTGCGTAAAACCCCTTCCTGCGCATAAAACTGTCTCTCAGTTCTTTGAATTACGCACACCTTCCTTTTATTCTCGCACATCGCCTTGGTTTTTCACGCATCTCATGACTTTTCCATTTTTCATCATTCTGAACATGAATCCTCTCTTGCGCGTAAAACTTCAAACCCACATTTTTCACACAACCAATTTTTCACACAAACGTTTGATTTTTCGTGCACATGGCACAAACATCTCAGATTTTTCACATGCATGTTGCCTTTGCTAATTTTCAGTGTTTCTGATCCAAGACACCTCTTGCACGAAAAACCTTGCTCCGCTATTTCACGACCACGATGTTTTTCACGGACTCCACTGTTTTTCTTGCAAACTCGCTGTTTTTCGCGCAACCCTTGATTTTTCGCTCACGCCTCCTGATATTTTTCACACCACTTTCTTTTTTTTGCACGCACATCCTTTTTCTAACAACCTATGTCTTCATTTTCTGATTTTGAGGCCCAAATATTTGGCAAACATAGGGAAATAGTTCAACCTTCAATACATGCTTCGGCCGTAACCTTCATGCTTCTTTTATGTGATTTTTTTTCTTCAAGAACTCTTCTTCTTCAACCGTCATTCTCTAATTCATGAAAAACATATGATTCAATTATTCAAGTAGGCTCTTACATGGTTCTCATGCAATCATGGAGAATTTAATGGTCTTTATCAAATCCTCATTCTTCTTCAATCAACCGTAGATGGATTATACCTCACCATTCTCCATTGTTGTAAACAATGTCTCACCTATGACACAAGTTCTTTCAATTTATGATTAGTACACCAATCATATAAACTTACATTATTCTATTTCAATGGAGTAATTCTTTATCTCCTTTATTTTGATCGTCATTGACGACTATTGACAATAAATACAACCTTACACACAAAGTGGTCCCACCAATCTAACCCTTTGTATTTTGTTGTCTATACCTTACATATCTTCTAAAACGAATTCGTCAATTTCAAAATAAGAATCTTCACTTAAATCATATTTTCTTTTCAAACATTCATTTCACTTTCTCTCCTCCTTGTTGAGAAGAAATACAAAGTTCATGGTAGAGAGGGTATCAATCTATACTTAAGTAATGTGTCATCAATCATTTCACTCTAAGTCTACTTAAGCAATGCTCTGTGTAGAAAACAAGAGGAGTTGATTTAGACAACAAGGCTGTCCATTATTCACTAGTCATGATACCAAATTAGATGAGAACTCATGTACTTTGTCTTCAAGGGTTTTCCACTTTCATTTCGGGCTAAATAAATCAAATGTGATAGTGAATAATCAACCTGAAACTCCTTCACTCACATCAGCAATCATATCAAAAACATTCAAGTGCAATTGGTAGGATAAGTGGACTTGGGGAACTTCCATTCTTCTTATGTCACTGATCAATTCAGCTACTACCCCTTTTTAGAATGGTCTTTGTTCTGAGTAACCAAGGGTGAGAGATTTAGAAATGACATATCTTCTCCAATGACTTATTCTTCAATAAATTTATAGAGTAATTTCATTTAATCCCAGCTGGAGTTGATACTGATTGAAACAATGATTTTGGAAGCCTCATTTTTCTCCCCTCAAGGGAAACACTCTTTATTATCTTCATCAAGAGAGATCCTTCATCATCTTAATCTTTGAATATCAAGTGAAGAATCTTTCAAGGATGGAAAATTATTAAGCTCAGCTATCAAGAGTTGGCATCATTCACTACTTCTCAGGTTCTTTCCCTGAGATCATGCTTCACCTTCAATTCCCTATATTATTAGCACAAATACAATACACAAATGATTAAGGGAATAAGGTGGTTCCTCCTTACATCATCAATATGAGATGTATGGTTGAGGTGTTTTTCTCAACCAAGTTCTTCCATTTACTCCAGTATTCTGGCTTTCAGATTCGAACATATGTTCTGATCTGTGTTGATTTGACATGGCTCTTTTCACATTCTCTTCTTCTTTGTGTGGAGAATTGTTATTCTTAACAGCCATCATTAATGATACATTTTTACTCCTTTTAAGGACTTCTTCTTTCTCTGGTATTAAGGTGAGACCACCTTTTGTGATGTGACCAGATCTCATACACCTCTCACATAGAACACCATTAACACATGTTTTTATTTTGGTTTTCACTCTCTCATGCTTTTCATCTTCACCACTTCAAATTTTTCCCTTTCATTTTTCACCATCCTTGGCCTTTTCATCTTCAAGTTTCCTCATTCTTTTCAAATCTTCTAGCCAGATGACCAATATGTCATTTGGAATTATTGCAGCTGGCTTGGATCTTCCACATAGGTTCATCTGAGTTTCATCCCACTTAGTTTTTCTTTTGGATGGATGACCCTTCAATTCCATGGATCTAAAATCATGGGTCTTCTCAGATTCCCTACTTGAGATCTTCTTGGGGAAATGTCTGTTCGCAATATTCTTCTGATTTCATCACAAGGTACTTTCTTCATACTTAGCTGGCATCAAAGGTCTTCTTTTATTATCAATAGTGAAATCATATTGATATGGGCATGTGCCTACCTTGTGACCTCTACTGTTGAACATATCACATATGTCATCAAGAATTCCAAATCTGTTTGCTGTAAATAGATGCTTCTGGACCTACAGATGTTGCTTCTTCTTCTCTGAATTTCTTCCCTTTGATATAGGATTTCTTTGTGCTTTTTTATTTAAGGTATTGTACCAACAATCCAGTAAGCAATGCCCAAATCTATTACAGCACCAACATTGACCCACAAATCTTTTCTTCTTTATATATTTTGTAAGAGTTTGTTGGGCCTTATTCTTAATTTTTTGTGCTCTATTTGAGGAACCATCTTCCTCCATTTCCTTCCCATCCAACCTAGCCATAGTGGTACATTTATTATCCTCATCTTTCCTCATCTATAATTTCTTATAATTTTTCTTCCAACCTGCACTTTTTGAAGGAACATATTTAGAAACAATAGTACAAGTTTGTATAGACAGTACCTTAACTTTGATAGCTTCTTGTGGTAGATCAATGAGTGAAGTCATGATCTTCTTATAACATGTTGGAGGTCTTTTGATAGTAGAATCCTCCAGTGAGCATTGAGTACTAGCAGCAACTGATTCTTGAGATGGATAATCAAGAGTTTTCATAATCTTCTTGTCACATGTTGGAGGCATTTCAGCTTTATAACCCTCCAATGAACATTGAATACAAGGGTCACCTATTTCATTCTTTTTTGAAGTCTCAATATGTGTCTTATCAAGATTTGTCAATTGGGCTTCCAATTTTTGACCTTCAATATTGAGGATAATCTTATGATCTTCAATCATGATCATCTTCTCTTCACAAGTCTTCTTCAATATTTCAACCTCATCTTCATGTATCTTAAATTTGTTTTGTAACAAAGAGTCATGTTCCTTGAATCTCTTGTAAGTTTCTTCCAAATAAAAACTCTCGACATCAGTGCTCTTTTTCAGCTCATCTTCAAGCGCATGGATCTTTTCATTTAGAGTCTTATTGACTCTCTCTTTTTTCTTCAAAGACTTTAATATGTTTGGTGAGCTTTAAGAATTCCAGAACTTTTACTTCTAAGCCCTTTTCCACATTATTAGCTTCCCTTTCCAATCGGTTGATCTCAACCTGCATGCATTGAAATATTCTAAAATAGGAGAAACTATTTCTTCAGGAATATCATGCAGATAACTTATTAATTTCTCCTGATCACTTGAGATAGAAGTTTCTTACTTTCCTATGGTAGGAACCTGATCCACCTTCTTGATACCTTCCAAGAATGATATTTCTTCATTATTTGAAGGGCTTGGAGAACCAGACACTGCATCTTCTTTGGATATGAGGGACTTCTTCAACTACTTCTTCTCTTTATTTTTCCTATTTTTCATGGTCTTGCTGGATGAAGGATTCTGCTTAGAAATGACTGAATCTTCATCAAGACTGCACTTCATTGGTGACTTTAGGAAAGAAACTCAATTCCTCTTCTAAAAGGAATTATTATTGCATATCCAACATACGTGAACCTGCCTTTGATACCACTTGTAGGACCCTGGGACACCCTGAGAGGGGAGGGGTGAATCAGGGTGTCAACTTTTTCTCTTAATGTGATGGATCTTGTCCCCACGTTGGTAAAAACTTGTAAAACCTGTATGATGGATATGGTCAGCAATCAAACATTCACATGTAATGAGTCAACACAACACTTTTACTTGGTTCACCACTAAGGGATATGTCCAAGGAGCATACACCGACAGGTTGTTGGTCGTACCTAATTCCACTATTCATTACTAGTTGTGGATTACAATGGTTTGGGAATAGTCACTCTGTCCCAGGCTCACTACCTTTACAAATGTTTAGGGATATCCCACTGCGTCCCTCAGACCACTCCCATTGACTCCCCCTGACTCACTGCCTTTAGAGAAGTCCCAGCCAGTTTATAGATGCGAGGGACTCTTCAACAGATTCACATTGATGTCTTTGTCTCCTATTCAGAATGAGATAATGCTTGCATTAGAGTCCTGAGTTGATGCTCTTTTGTATTCAATATTCTACTTTAATGCTATAAATGAACGCACTAAGTCTTCTTCTTCTCTTCCTGTAATTCCCAATACCGACACTTGAGTGTATCATTATACTTACATATTTCTATGCAGATCTGAGTTTAGTTTCATGAATCATTCTTCTTCTATTCACAAAGCACAATGAGGGTGTCAAACACCAGTCTTGTGTGTGCGATACTAATTCTCTTCGTAAAACCAAATGGTTCACTATTCTTCCGTCTTCGTAAAGAATATTTGAGAGTGCTAAGAACATTTCAAAGGCCTGCGGGACCCCCAAATTTTTCATGCACCCTTCCCAGTGTCTTGTGCATAAAATTCAAACCTTGTGCATAAAAATACCTTTTGGCACAAAAAAGGCTTTTTGCGCAAGTCTTCTTTTTCGTGCAAAACTTCCCTTTTTCGCTCAACCCTTCTTCTTTTCGTGCACCACTCTATTACTCAATTTTTCTGTGCTCCAGAGCTCAGGATTTGTCTATGTGTTGAGCCGTGCCGAATGAGAGGAGTTCACCTCATATTTATAGGCGTTTTTGATCCTGCGCGTAAAACCCATTTTTGCGCGTAAAAATGTCTCTCAGTTCTTTGAATTACGAGAACCTTCCTTTTATTCTCGCGCACCACCTTGGTTTTTCATGCATCTCATGAATTTTCCATTTTTCATTATTCTGAACATGAATCATCTCTTGTCCGTAAAACTTCAAACCCACATTTTTTGCACAACCACTTTTCCACGTAGACGTTTGATTTTCCGTGCACATGGCACGAACATCTCATATTTTTTTGCATGCCTGTTTCCATTGCTGACTTTCAGTGATTCTGATCTGAGACACCTCTTGCGCGAAAATAATTGCTCTACTATTTCTCACACCACGCTCTTTTTTGCGCACGCCGCTGTTTTTTGTGAAAACCGCTGTTTTTTGCGCAGCCCTTGATTTTTCACGCATTCCTCCCAATATTTTTCACACCACTTCCTTTTTTTTCACACACTTCCTTTTTCCAACAACCTGTGTCTCAATTTTCTGATTTTGAGGCCCAAAAATTTGGCAAACACTGGGAAATAGTTCCACCTTCAATAGATGCTTCGGCTGTAACCTTCATGCTTCTTTTCTGTGATTTTACTTCTTCAAAAACTCTTCTTCTTCAACCGTCATTCTATACTTCATGAAAAACATATGATTCAATTCTTCAAGTATGCTCTTGCATGGTTCTCATGCAATCATGGATAATTTCATGGTCTTCATCAAATCCTCATTCTTCGTCAATCAACCTTACATGGATTATACCTCACTATTCTCCACTGTTGTAAACAATGTGTCACCTTTGACACAAGTTATTTCAATTTATAATCAGTACAAAAATCATCTGAATTTCCATTCTTCCATTTCATTGGAGTAATTCTTGATCTCCTTCATTTTTATCGTCATTGATGACTATTGACAACAAATACAATCTTATACACAATGTGTTCCCAACATTTATGCACTAGCTCGTGCTGGTCGGTTAGGATAATTGGTTCTTATGGTAGGGAGACCCACTATGAGTCTTATATAATTTCATTTGTAAATTTCTGATGGAAGTATACCCATTATACCAAGGAGTCCATTCAGGCCTCCCACTATTAGTGTCCTAATTCTGTCTCAGAAAAAAATATATGTTGTCTCTTATGTTGGGGAGCCTATTATTGTTCCCATGTACCAGTAACTCAGACTTATCCATGGTATTGTCTTGGCGGTAGGTAGTCTCATTCAGATCTATCAAGCTACCTACATCTTCCTTGGGTAAATGTTGGGATTGGAGAGTTCCCAATGGTTTATTTATAGCAAGGTAAGTGTAACCTTGTTCGATGTTCATTTGGGTGAATTGACTGAGTCCTGTTCGGATAGTGTTTAAGGAGTATTATTTTGGGATAAAGTATGAATGTGATTGATAATTTCAGGAAAGTGGTGTAAGTTTTTTTGTGAGATTAATAATTCATTAATTTATCACTGGAGGTGTTTTGGCCTTTGGGGGTGAAACCTGACAACACCTCTTGGTTTCTCAGCTGGGTTTGGTTGTTGCTTTGGCCTTGATGTGACTTTACGGGGTGGAATGTTTTCATGGTGGGGAGAATTGTGATATAAATGACTTATATTAAAGTTAAATTCCATTTAATTTCCATTCATTCCTTGTTTTGGGGGTTTCCATTCTTTTATGGAGGAATGTGTGAGTTTTCATTAATTGGGCCAAACCGTGAGCCCAATTTCAGGTTTAAAATTTAATTTCTATTTCCTTATAACTCCTTCATTTTTTAACATTTTTCATCCGTTCAAATTACTAATTGTCATCCCATGACCTATTAACACCACCATATTAATTTGGACCATTTAGGAATCCATAATCATGGTGAATATTAGTTTTTTATTTAAGGGTTTCGGCCTGCCCGAAATCCCATTTTCTACATTAAAAATAATTTTTAATTATTTAATATCTCCTTCAATATTTACCTTTATTCAGTGATTCTAAATCTCACCCGATCAGAATTACCTAAGGCGCGCCTCCATTATCTCCTCCCATAATTTGGATCCCAACAGAATCGATAAATTGATCGAATATTCTCTGGATTTCAGAAATATCCCAGATTTGGAGAGGTAAATTGATCTTTTCATAACTCCTTATATTTTTAATATTTTCCCCCCATTATAGTTCATACATGATCTCATAATCATTTTTTGAACCTCAATTGAATGGTTGAATGTTTTCAAATTCAGATACTGGTGGATTTTGGGTCGTTTTATTCAAGATTGTTTAGAGTAAGTATTTCTCTCTTCAATTTCTTCGTTGCTCTTAGAGTTTCCCCCCTCTTTCATTATGTTCTAAAATGTCCAGAAGTTAGGGTTCGAACCTATGGATTCATTTGGTGTCTCGTTGGTTAAATAATATGGTCTAGGTCTGGATTTATCATCCTTGTGAGGCGACGATGGTGTGATTGATGTTTCGCACCAAGTTTCGAGGGATTCGACACTTTCAATAGATGGTTCCATGTTTAAACAATTATTGATGAGTTAGATTGATGTATTTACTCATTTTTAATACTCCTCATAAGTTTTGTGATGTGATAAAAATTTTTACGATTGATTTGGTTAAGTGTATAATCATATAGTTGCATTTTAACTTGAAATTTGGTGTTTTCATGTGTTACTCGTGGGGTATTATTTGGGTGTATTTTATAACATATGAAATTGGTTTACTAAATATTTTTTGGCCTGAAAATTCTGGTTTGGTAATGTATTAGTGTCATGTGGGCCTAAAAAGGAGGGTTTTTAATATGTTTTATGTGTAAAACAATGTCATACTTCTTGAGAGCATTTTATGAAAATGTGTGTTTTCATTCGGATCTTTTGTAGTATTATTCAAGGTGATTTTATAAAACTTGAAAGTGGTTTTATAAATGTCCATAGGGATTCCAATTAAATTTTGGATGTGAATTGGTATGGTTTTGGGTCTTAAATGGGGGTTTTGAAATGGGTTTTGTGTGCAAGACATATTTAAATCACTATGGTTCTTTTTATGAAAACTGTAAATGTTTTAGTTGGTTAAACAAAGTTGGAAAAGGGTGAATATGTACTATTTGGTATGAGTGTTCACCAATTAAGGGATTTTTAAAGGTAAAGTGATGTTTTAATATGTCAATCATTTTTAGAATGTTTTGTAAATTTCTAAAATGTTTTATTAAATTGTGATGTTAGATCGAAACTTTTTTGTGGGCTGTTTTATGTAAGTTTGATGATAAAATGATTTTGAAGGTAAAAAGGGTATTATGTAAGACGTGAGTGGGATGTTATGAGAGTTTTAATATTTTGGAATGGTTTTATAAAATTATTTAATGTATTTTTCAAAGTGTTAAAGAAATGTGAAAAGTGTTGTGGGCAATTTTGGTGTGAGTCAGATTTCAAAATCAATTTGAATGAAAAGAGGACTTTTGTGACTTGTGTTGTATACATGTGGTCTGTTTGGTGAATTTATGATATGGAAATGATATTTTCATGTGAAAAGTATACTCATTGACTTGTTGAACTTGTTTGAGCACAAAGGGAAACCCCGGGTATCTAGGGTGGTGGACGTGTACTAGTATACTAGTGAATCCCTGGGGTTTGGCCTCAGTTTCACTTAGCAAGATTGACGCTTACAACTATAACTTAACTATGATGATGATGATTGGGTACCAATAGGTTATGGGTATGTTCCCTACTAGTGGATTATGCATGAGAACAGATATTTGTGATGGTTACTCTCACCGAGATATGAGGTACCTGGGACCCACAGCTTGCTAGTGCCTAGGGGTTATTTCCCATTGCTTGTGCTCACTAGATATTTTGTGATTATCGTCGGCATATGGTATGAGTGGATGAAAAAATTCAGTAGATTTGGTATTTATTTTAAAATTATTTATTCTTTAAATTAGCCCACCTAAAACGGTTTTTATTTAATGTTGCATCTTTTAGAAAGTGTAACTAGCATTTCATGTTTTTGAAAACTTCCATGATTTTCGTCATTAAATGTTTATCAAATGGAATCTATTAGTGGTGGTATACTATTAAGATTCAGATCACACCCTACTTACACCCTTGGGTGTAAGTAGACTTGTTTATTTTTGTTGTTGCAGGTTGGGTACAATTTTTAGTTCCAGTTGTTCGGGTTTCTAACAGGTCCTTGGTGGTGAAGTCTTGTGGAGATGACTTGAGGGGGATGCCCCTTTACATGAGGGTTCTTGGCCTATTCCATTTTGGTTTTTTACCTTTGTAATAGTCTTGTTGAGTTTTTTTAAAATATTTAATTCAGTTCTGATTTTTTGTAAATGATTGTTTGGATTGAAAAATCCAGATTTGTTTCATGGGATTATTTTGTTGTTTTATGTTTATAAACCTGGGTAAATGGTTCCTAGTTTTCATTTTATGATACCCAGGAACTTGTTCCAACCCATGGGGATCGAGAACGCCATTCGGGTCTTGTCACAGGTCGGGTTTGGTGCCAGGTTTGGTTGTGACCAGATTCGGTTCGTGACAAAATGGTATCAAAGGAGGTTCAGGTTAACTCTTTAGGTCATGTTATTTGTGGAAGAGTCAGGATAGTCTAGAGTTAGGATTGTTGGGACATGGAATTCCAGTTATGGGTAGTGTTCCTGATCACCACACCTCATGATGGGATTCATGTTTCCAGGAGAAGTCGGGATTCATCTAAGACCTTTGGTTTTCTTCGTTCGATGATGATTAGGGGAAATGAAAAGAGAGTTGGGTTAATGGTCTTAGTGGGCTCACATGGCCTAGCAAGCCATGTGGAGCCAAGGATATTTCCTAGAACACTCTCTATGATAGTGAAGTTATTAGAATATGACCTCCAACCATATATCCAAGTCACCCACTGAAACTAGTTTCCTCTCTCATTATTTTGTGCTTTAGTTTTGAAAACTTTTCACTTTGGTTTTAAGAAGCGTAAAGTTTTTGTGAAATGATTTTAAAACAAATAGGGAATGGTTTGAATTATGAAATGGTGGAAATGAATTTTCAGAATTGTTTTGAAATGGAAAATGGTATTCTTACACCTCTTTTGGATGCAAGAACTATTTTGATTTCGGTTTTGAAAAGTGTTTCCAATAGAGTTTTCTAAACAATCAAAGGGTGTTTTAATGGGTTGAAATGTTTTAAAATTGATGTGAATATCTTTAAAGTGAGTTATTTTCTAAATATTTGTGTCTTTATGAAAAGTTTTGTAATATTTGAATTGGGATTTTGGTCTTTTGGTTATTAGTTTTGAGAAAATGGATGTGTTGGTTGAATGTTCTGGTTTTGAAAAGTGGAAGGAATTTTTTTTTGTTTTAACCTTTGGTATTTCCGTGAGCAACCACATGCATGTGGATATATGGGATGATGGATGGTTGATGGAATTACTAGATGAGTGTCGGGATGGATATAAGGAGGGTGCCCGTTGTGGCACAGAAACATGCATGTGTAAGGCCCATGGGGTACCATTGGTGGATATTCTAACCATTGAATCGTTTGTTTTCAAGAAATGTTTTTAAACAAAAACATGAAGTCTTGGTGAATTGTTTGGGATGGATTATATTATGTTTTTTTTTTAAATTTTGATGTTGTGGGATGTTTTGATTCCATGAACCCCTCCTGTTTGAACTGTGTTTTGGGTTTATGTTTGGTCGGTTAGTTGTGTAGAAGGACCGGTTAGTAGTCTCCTCTGAGATATGTTTCAGGACACCTTTATGGTGGTTCCCCTAATGTGTTTGGATCTGGTTTAATGATTTTTTTGACCAATGGACCATCTTGGTTGGGCCCTTGGGTTCTCTCATTGGATAATGTACGCCCCCATTAAGGTTTAATCCATAACTGAAGTGCAACCCGGATTGTTTTTCCATTAGAAAATCCTCCAGTTGATCAATATAAGGAATATTTTATTGATCTTTGTTGATTTAGTCTACACCCATTCCTTTATTTTATTTTTTATATCCTCTTATTGCGGGAGAGTGCTCGTGGATGGTTGAAAGAGACCTTAGTTTCTCAAGTTTCCAAATTCGTCAAAGCTGGAAGTGGCCTAGGGTTGTTAGTAGGGATGAGTGTCCTGATGGTGTCTAAGAGGGCCTCTGTGTTATTCACATTTTATTTGAATCATGAGTTCATGTTAAACCACCAGTGTGGGAAATATGGTCATGATAGGATATTGTGGCCACTTTTTAGAATTGTGTGTTGTTTGGGGATGTTGTATAAGGTCCCTCTCCATGCATTGTTTATATCAGTCGAAATGGGCATGTTCGATGATGCCTTATGATGTCATGTGCTCGATTGACTGTAAAGGTGAATGTTGGGCTATCATATCAGAGTATTTGTTATGTTGGGAGAATGTCTCCCTTGGAAAAACTTAAAAATATTCCATTTTAGAGGAAGGTGTGTATGGGTGTTCTTTACTTCTATTGTTCTCACCCGAACAATCAAGGTGCGATGTGTGTGCATCTTCTAAGCCCTGATTTCAGTGAAATATTGGTTTAGGGTAAAGTGAGTTTGGAATGTGTTAGTTCTTGGAAAAATTATCGTGGATTGTGGTGTAGTTTTTGGTTGCACCGAATGATGAATTCTCATTCAGGGGGTTTCCAAAACCTAACTGCGAGGTCGAAGATGCTTCAATCATTTGAGCTCCAACCATAGTTCTCGGAGAGAAACTGGATCGTAGTCAGGGGAAATCACAGGTTCATTTAAACCCTTTTAAAAGTCTAATCCTTATTATGAAAGATAGGAAGAGATTAAAACTATGGTGTCATCATCTTTATTTTTTTGTTCCTGTTCGGTGGAAATAGGTGGAGGGCCTTGTACCCATGTCATCGCCCAGTGTTAATCCCCCCCCCCTTTGGTTTCCATTGAGTCTTTGGAGAAAGGTTTGAAGTTTGTCTAGACAGGTTGAGCACATGGTTTACACTTGGTTAGTTGTGAACATGCCCTAGAAAACCATGTAAATAGAAGGATCTCCACTGTTAGTGCATGGTTTCCCAAAACATGTAGACTAACCATGTGGTTGTTCCAAATCTTTAAATTTTGGGGTCTTTCTGTACTGGCCCATGCTGGTCGGTTAAGATAGTTGGTTCTTATGGTGGGGAGACCCACTATGAGTCTTAGATAAGATCATTTGTAAATTTCTGATGGAAGTATACCCTTTGTACAAAGGAGTCCATTCAGTCCTCCCCCTATTAGTGTCCTAATTCTGTCTCAGAAAAAAAAAATATATTGTCTCTTATGTTGGGGAGCCTATTTTTCTTCCCCCATACTAGTAGCTTAGACTTATCCATGGTATTGTCTCGGTGGTAGGTAATCTCGTTCGGATCTATCAAGCTACTTACATCTTCCTTGAGTAAATTTTGGGATTGGAGAGTGCCCAATGGTTTAGTTATAGCAAGGTAAGTGTAACCTTGTTCGATGTTTGTTTGGGTGAATTAATTGAGTCTTTTTCGGATAGTGTTTAAGGAGTTTTATTTTGGGATAAAGTATGAATGTGATTGATCATTTCAGGAAAGTGGTTTATGTTTTGTTTGTGAGATTAATAATTCATTAATTGATCACATGAGGTGTTTTGGACTTTGGGGGTGAAACCTGACAAGGGAGTACCTCTTGGTTTCTCAACTGGGTTTGGTTGTTTCTTTCACCTTGATGTGAATTTCCAGAGCAGAAAGTTTTCATGGTGGGGATAATTGTAACATACCTGACATATATTAAAGTTAAATTCCATTTAATTTCCATTCATGCATTGTTTTTGGGGGTTTTCCATGCTTTTATGGAGGAATTGGTGAGTTTTCATGAATTGAGCCAAACCGTGAGCCCAATTTCAGATTTAAAAATTAATTTTTATTCCTTTATAAATCCTTCATTTTTCAACATTTTTCATCCGTTCAAATTCAAAATTGTCATACCATGACCTATTAATACCACCATATTAATTTGGACCATTTAGGAATCCATAATCATGGTGGATATGGGTTTTTATTTAAGGGGTTGGGACTGCCCAAAAGCCCATTTTCTACATTAAAAATAAATTTTAATTATTTAATATCTTCTTCAATATATACCTTTTTTCTGTGATTCCAACTCTCACCTGATCCCACATACCTATGACGCGCCCCCATTATCTCCTCCCACAATTTGCATCTCAACAGAATTGCGAAATTGGTTGAATATTCTCTGGATTTCAGAAATCACCCAGATTTGGAGAGGTTGATTGATCTTTTCATAACTCCTTATATTTTTACTCTCCCCCCCCATTACAGTTCCTAAATGATCTAATAATCCTTTTTCAAACCTCCCATGACTGGATGGATGTTTTCAAATTCAGATACTGGTGGATTTTGGGTCTTTTTTTTCAAGATTGTTTAGAGTATGTATTTCTCTATTCAATTTCTTCCTTCTCCTTAGGGTTTCCTCCCTATTACATTATGATATATAATTTCCAGAAGTTAGGTTTAGAACCTATTGATTGATTTGGTGTCTCTTTGGTTAAATAATGTGGTCTAGGGCTGGATTTATCATCCTTTTGATGCAGCAGTGGTGCAGTTGATGTTTCGCACCATGTTTTGAGGGATTCGACACTTTCGGTATGTGGTTCCATGTGTAATCATTTATTGATGAGTTAGATTGATGTATTTACTCATTTTAATACTCCTAATATGTTTCGTGTTGTGTGAAAACTTTTTATGATTGATTTTGTTAAGTGTATAATCATATAGTTTCATTTTTACTTGAAATTGGGTGTTTTCATGTGTTACTCGTGGGGTATTATTTGGGTGTATTTTATAAATATGGAATTGGTTTACTAAATCTTGTTTGGCCTGCCAATTATAGTTTGGTAATGTATTAGTGTCATCTGGGCCAAAAAAAGAGGGTTTTTGAATAGGTTTTATGTGTAAAACAATGTTATACTTCTTGAGGGCATTTTATGAAAATGTGTGTTCTCATTTGGATATTTTGTAGATTTATTCAAGGTGATTTTATAAAACTTGAAAGTGGTTTTATAAATATCTCTAGGGATTATAATTATGTTTTGGATATTAATTGGTATGGTTTTTGGTCTTAAATGGGGGTTTTGAAATGGGTTTCTTGTGCAAGACATATTTAAATCACTAGGGTTCTTTTTATAAAAATTGTAAATGTTTTAGTTGGTTAAACAAAGTGGGAATAGGGTGCATATGTACTGTTTGGTATGAGTGTTCACCTATTAAGGGGTTTTGAAAGGTAAATTTATGTTTTAAGAGGTCAATAATTTTTATAATGTTTTGTAAATTTCTGAAATGTTTTATTAAATTGTGATGTTGGATCGAAACTTTTTTATGGGCTATTTCATGTAAGTTTGATGATAAAATGATTTTGAAGGTAAAAAGGGTATTACGTAAGATGTGAGTGGGCTGTTATGAGATTTTTAATATATTTTAATGGTTTTATAAATTTTTTAATGGATTTGTGAAAGTGTTAATGAAATGTGAAAAGTGTTGTGGGCTATTTTGGTGTGAGTCGGATTTTAGAATCAATTTGAATGAAAAGTGGACTTTTGTGACTTATGTTGTATACATGTGGTATGATTAGTTAATTTATGATATGGAAATGATATTTTCATGTGAGAATTATATTCATTGACTTGTTGAAATTGTTTGAGCACAAAGGGAAAACTCGGGTATCTAGGGGGTGGACATGTACTAGTATGCTAGTGAATCAGTGGGGTTTGGACTCAGTTTCACTTAGAAAGATTGACGCTTACAACTCTAACTAAACTATGACGATGATGATTGGGGATGAATAGGATATGGGTATGTTCCCTACTAGTGGCTCGTTCACGAGAATAGATATTTGTGATGGTTACTTTCACCGAGATTCGAGGTACCTGGGACCAACAGCTAGCTAGTGCCTAGGGGATATTTCCCATTGCTTGTGCTCACTAGATATTTTGTGCTTACCATCGGCATACTGTATGTTTGGATGAAAAAATTAAGTAGCTTTGGTATTTATTTTAAAAGTGTTTATTATTTAAATTAACCCTCCTGAAACTGTTTTTATTTAATGTTTCATCTTTTAGAAAGTGTAACTAGCATTTCATGTTTTTGAAAACTTGCAAGATTTTCGTTATTAAATGTTTATCACATGGAATATATTAGTGGTGGTATCCTTTTGGGATTCTGCTCACACACTACTTAAACCCTTGGGTGTAAGTAGACTTGGTTATTTTTGTTGTCACAGGTTGGTTACAGTTTTTAGTTCTAGTGGTTTGGGTTTCTAGCAGGTCCCTGGTGGTGAAGTCTTGTGGAGATGGCTTGAGGGAGGTGCCCCTTTCCATGAGGGTTCTGGTGTTGTTCCATTTTGGTTTTTTACCTTTGTAATAGTATTGTTGAGTTGTTTTAAAATATGTAATTCATTTCTGATTTTTTGTAAATGATTGTTTGGATTGAAAAATCCAGATTCATTTTATTGGATTCTTTTGTTGTTTTATGTTTATAAACTCGGGTAAATTGTTCCCAATTTTCATTTTATGATACCCAGGAACTTGTGTCAGCCCGTGGGGATCAGGAACGCCCTTCGGGTCTTTTCACGGGTCGGGTTTGGTGCCAGGTTTGGTGGTGACCAGATTCGGTTTGTGACAAAATGATATCAAAGGAGGTTCAGGTTAACTCTTTGGGTCATGTTATTTGGGGAAGAGTCAGGATATTCTAGAGTTAGGATTGTTGGGACATGGAATTCTAGTTATGGGTAGTGTGCATAATCACCACACCTCATTATGGGATTCATGTTTCCAGGAGAAGTCGAGATTCATCTAAGTCCTTTGGTTTTCTTCGTTCGATGATGATTAGGGGAAATGAAAAGAGAGTTGGGTTAATGGTCTTAGTGGGCTCACAGGGCCTGGAAAGCCATGTGGAGCCAAGGATATTTCCTAGAACACTCTCTATGAGAGTGAAGTGATTGGAATATGGCTTCCAACCATATATCCATGTCACCCACTGAAACTAGTTTCCTCTCGCATTATTTTGTTCTTTAGTTTTGAAAACATTGCACTTTGGTTGTAATAAGCGTAATGTTTTGGTGAAATAATTTTCAAATAAAGAGGGAATGGTTCGATTTATGAAATGGTGGAACTGAATTTTCAGAATTTTTTTGAAATGGAAAATGGTGTGCTTACACCTCTTTTGGATGTAGGAACTATATTGATATTGGTTTTGAAAAGTGTTTCCAATAGAGTTTTCTAAACAATCAAAGGGTGTTTTAAGGGGATGAGATGTTTTGAAATTGATGTAAATATATTATAAGTGGGTTATTTTCTAAATGTTTGTGTCTTTTTGAAAATTGTTGTTATACGTGAATTGGTATTTTTTTCTTTTTGTTAGTAGTTTTGAGAAAAAGGATGTGTTGGTTGACTATTCTGGTTTTGAAAAGTGGAATGATTTTTTTTTGTTTTATCCTTTGGTACTTTGGTGAGAAACCACATGCATGGGGATATATGGGATGATGGATGGTTGATGGGCATGACTGGATGAGTGTCGGGATGGATATGAGGAGGGTGCCCAGTGTGGCACAGAAACATGCATGTGAAAGGACCATGGGGTACCATTGGTGGATACGCTAACCACTGAACCATTTGTTTTCAAGATTTTTTTTAAATAAAAACATGATGTCTTGATGAATTGTTTGGGATTGCTTATATTATGTGTTTTTTGTAAAATGTTGATGTTTTGGGATGTTTTGAGTCCAAGAACCCCTCCTGTTTGAACTGTGTTTTGGGTTTATGTTTGGTCGGTTAGTTGTGTAGAAGGACGGGTTAGTAGTCTCCTCTGAGATTTGTTTTGGTACACCTTTATGGTGGTTCCCTTCATGTGTTTGGATCTGGTTTATGGCTTGTTTTGACAAATGGACCAGCTTGGTTGGATCCTTGGGTTCTCTGATTGGATAATGTATGCCCCCATTAAGGGTTAATGCATAACTGAAGTGAAACCCAGATTGTTTTTCCATTGGAAAATCCTCCAGTGGATCAATATAAGGAATATTTTATTGATCTTTGTTGATTGAGTCTACACCCATTCCTTTCTTTGATTTTTTTATATCCTCTTATAGCAGGAGAGTGCTTGTGTAAGGTTGAAAGAGACCTTAGTTTCTTATGTTTCCAAATTCGTCGAAGATGGAAGTTTTCTAGGGTTGTTAGTGGGGATGATTGTCTCAATGGTGTTTAAGATGGCCTCTGGGTTCTTCATAGTTTCTTTGAAGCATGAGTTCATGTTAAACAACCAGTGTGGGTATGGTCACGATAGTATATTGTGGCCACTTTCTAGAATTGTGTGTTGTTTGGGGATGTTTTATAAGGTCCCTCTGCATGCATTGTTTATATCAGTTGAAATGGTCATGTTTGGTGATGCCTTATGATGTCATGTGCTCGATTTACCGTAAATGTGAAAGTTGGGCTAACATCTGAGAGTATCTGTTATGTTGGGATAATTTCTCCCTTGGAAAAATTAAAAATATTCCATTTTAGAGGCAGGTGAGTATGGGTGTTCTTTACTTCTATTGTTCTCACCTGAACAATCAAGGTGCGATGTATGTGCATATTCTGAGCCCTGGTTTCAGTGAAATATCGGGTTAGGGTAAAGTGAGTTTGGAATGTGTTAGGTCTTGGAAAACTTATCGGGGATTGTGGTGTAGTTGTTGGTTGCACCAAATGATGAATTATCGTTCAGGGTGTTTCCAAAGCCTAACTACGAGGGTAAAGATGCTTCAATCATTTGTGCTCTGGCCATAGGTCTTAGAGAGAAGATGGCTCGTAGTCAGGGGAAATCACAGGTTCATTTAAACCCTTATACAAAGTCTAATCCTTAGTATGAAAGATAGGATGAGATTAAAACTATGGTTTCATCATCTTTCTTTTGTTGTTCATGTTCTGTGGAAATAGGTGGAGGGCCTTGTACCCATGTCATCGCCCAATGTTATTCCCTCCCCCTTTGGTTTCCATTGAGTCTTTGGAGAAAGGTTTGAATTTTGTCAAGATAGGTTGAGCACATGGTTTACACTTGGTTAGTAGTGAACATGCCCCATAAAACCATGTAGATAGAAGTATCCCCTCTGTTAGTGAATGGTTTCCCAAATCGTGCAGACTAACCATGTGGTCATCCCAAATCTTTAAATTTTGGGGTCTTTCTGTACTGGCCTGTACTGGTCGGTTAAGATAGTTGGTTCTTATGGTGGGGATACCCACTATGAGTCTTATATATTTTCATTTGTAACTTTTTGATGGAAGTATACCCTTTGTACCGAGGAGTCCATTCATGCCTCCCCCTGTTAGTGTCCCGATTCTGTCTCAAAAAAGAATATAGGCTGTCTCTTATGTTGGGGAGCCTATTTTTGTTCCCCCGTACCATTAGCTCAGACTTATCCATGGTATTGGCTTGGTGGTAGGTAGTCTCATTCAGATCTATCAAGCTACCTACATTTTCCTTGGGTAAAAATTGGGATTGGAGAGTGCCCAATGGTTTAGTTATAGCAAGGTAAGTGTATCCTTGTTCGATGTTCATTTGGGTGAATTGATTGAGTCTTGTTTGGATAGTGTTTAGGGAGTTTTATTTTGGGATAAAGTATGAATGTGATTGATCATTTCAGGAAAGTGGTGTATGTTTTTTTTGTGAGATTAATAATTCATTAATTGATCACTGGTGGTGTTTGGGCCTTTGGGGGTGAAACCTGACAAGGGAGTACCTCTTGGTTTCTCAGTTGGGTTTGGTTGTTGGTTTGGCCTTGATGTGACTTTCTGGGGCAGAAATATTTCATGGTGGGGATAATTGTAACATACATGAATTATATTAAAGTTAAATTCCATTTAATTTCCATTCATTCTTTGTTTTGGGGGGTTTCCATGCTTTTATGTAGGAATGGGCGAGTTTTCATAAATTGGGCCAAACCGTGAGCCCAATTTCAGATTTAAAAATTAATTTTATTCCTTTATAACTCCTTCATTTTTCAACATTTTTCATCTGTTCAAATTCCTAATTTTCATCCCCTTACCTATTAACACAACCATATTAATTTGTACCATTTAAGAATCCATAGTCATGGTGGATATGTGTTTTTATTTAAGGGGTTTGGACCTACCCGAAAGTCCATTTTCTACATTAAAAATAAATTTTAATTCTTCATTATATCCTTCAATATTTACCTTTTGTAGGTGATTATAACTCTCAACCGAGACCTATTACCTAAGTCAAGCCCCCATTATCTCCTCCCACAATTTGGAGCGCAACAAAATCGCGAAATTGGTCGAATCTTCTTTGGATTTCAGAAATAGCCCAGATTTTGAGAGGTAAATTGATATTTTCATATCTCCTTCTATTTTTACTATTTTCCCCCATTCCAGATCCTACATGATCTCATAATCCTTTTTCGAACCTCCCATGAATGGTTGGATGTTTTCAAATTCAGATACTGGTAGATTTTTGGTCGTTTTATTCAAGATTGTTTAGAGTAAGTATTTCTCTCTTCAATTTATTCCTTCTCCTTAGGGTTTCCTCCCTCTTTAATTATGTTCTAAAATGTCCAGAAGTTAGGGTTAGAACCTATGGATTTATTTGGTGTCGTTTTGGTTAAATATTTTGGTCTAGGACTGGATTTATCATCCTTGTGATGCGATGGTGGTGCGGTTGATATTTCGCACCATGTTTTGAGAGATTCGACACTTTCGGTAGGTGGTTCCATGTGTAAAGAATTATTGATGAGTTATCTTGTGGTATTTACACATTTTAATACTCCTCATATGTTTTTTGTTGTGAAAAAACTTTTTATGATTGATTTGGTTAATTGTATAATCATATAGTTGCATTTTTACTTTAAATTGGGTGTTTTCATGTGTGACTCGTGGAGTATTATTTCGGTGTATTTTATAACATATGGAATTGGTTTACTAAATCTTGTTTGGACTTCCAATTCTGGTTTGGTAATGTATTAGTGTCCCGTGGGCCTAAAAAAGAGTTTTTCTGAATAGGTTTTATTTGTAAAACAATGTTATACTTCTTGAGAGCATTTTATGAAAATGTGTGTTTTCATTTGGATCTTTTGTAGTATTATTCAAGGTGATTTTATAAAACTTGAAATTCGTTTTATAAATGTCTCTATGGATTCCAATTATGTTTTGGATATGAATTGGTATGGTTTTTGGTCTTAAATGGGGGTTTTGAAATGGGTTTTGTGTGCAAGACATATTTAAATCACTATGGTTCTTTTTATGAAAATTATAAATGTTTTAGTTGGTTAAACAAAGTGGTAAAAGGGTGAATATGTACTTTTTGGTATGAGTGTTCACCTATTAATGGGTTCTTAAAGGTAAAGTGATGTTTTAATATGTCAATCATTTTTATAGTGTTTTATAAATTTCTGAAATGTTTTATTAAATTGTGATGTTGGATCGAAACTTGTTTATGGGATGTTTCATGTAAGTTTGATGATAAAATTATTTTGAAGGTAAAAAGGGTATTATATAACACGTGAGTGGGCTGTTATGAGATTTTTAATATATTGTAATGGTTTTATAAAAATTTTTAATGGATTTGTGGAAGTGTCAAAGAAATGTGAAAAGTGTTGTGGGCTATTTTGGTGTGAGTCAGATTTCAAAATCAATTTGAATGAAAATTGGAATTTTGTGACTTGTGTAGTATACATGTGGGATGCATGGTGAATTTATGATATGGAAATGATATTTTCATTTGAAAAGTTTATTCATTGACTTGTTGAACTTTTTTGAGCACAAAGGGAAAACCTGGGTATCTAGGGGGGTGGACTTGTACTAGTATGCTAGTGAATCTGTGGGGTTTGGCCTCAGTTTCACTTAGAAATATTGATGCTTACAACCTTAAATAAACTATGATGATGATGATTGGGGACCACTAGGTTATGGGTATGTTCCCTACCAGTGGCTCGTGCACAAGAACAGATATTTGTGATGGTTACTCTCACCGAGATACGAGGTACCTGGGACCCACAACTAGCTAGTGCCTAGGGGTTATTTCCCTTTGCTTGTGCTCACTAGATATTTTGTGCTTACCGTTGGAATACAGTATGAGTGGATGAAAAAATTCAGTAGCTTTGGTATTTATTTTAAAAGTGTTTATTCTTTAAATTATCCCACCTGAAACTGTTTTTATTAAATGTTGTATCTTTTAGAAAGTGTAACTAGCATTTCATGTTTTTGAAAACTTGCATGATTTTCGTCATTAAATGTTTATCACATGGAATCTATTAGTGGTGGAATTCTATTTGGATTTGTCTCACACCCTACTTACACCCTTGGGATTAAGTAGACTTGGTTATTTTTGTTGTCGTAGGTTGGGTACAGTTTTTAGTTACAGTGGTTCGAGTTTCTAGCAGGTCCTTGGTGGTGAAGTCTTATGAAGAGGGCTTGAGGGTGGTGCCCCTTTCCATGAGGGTTCTTGGGATGTTCCATTTTGGTTTTGTACATTTGTTATAGTCTTGTTGAGTTTTTTTAAAATATATAATTCAATTCTGATTTTTGGTAAATGATTGTTTGGATTGAAAAATCCAGATTCGTTTTATTGGATTCTTTTGTGGTTTTATGTTTATAAACCCAGGTAAATCGTTCCCAATTTTTATTTTATTATAACCAGGCACTTGTGACATCCCGTAGAGATCAAGAATGCCCTTTGGGTCTTGTCACGGGTCGGGTTTAGTGCCAGGTTTGGTGGCGAACAGATTCAGTTTGTGACAAAATGGTATCAAAAGAGGTTTAGGTTAACTCTTTGGGTCATGTTATTTGGGGAAGAGTCAGGATAGTCTAGAGTTAGGATTGTTGGGACATGGAATTTTAGTTATGGGTAGTTTTCCTAATCAACACACCTCATTATGGGATTCATGTTTCCAGGAGAAGTCGGGATTCATCTATGTCCTTTGGTTTTCTTCGTTCGATGATGATTAGGGGAAATGAAAAGAGAGTTTGGTTAATGGTCTTAGTGGGATCGCAGGGACTGGAAAGCCATGTGGAGCCATGGATATTTCCTAGAACACTCTTTATTATAGTGAAGTGATTGTAATATGGTTGCCAACCATATTTCCAAGTCACCCACTGAAACTAGTTTCCTCTCGCATTATTTTGTGCTTTAGTTTTGAAAACATTGCACTTTGGTTTTAAGAAGTGTAAAGTTTTTGTGAAATAATTTTCAAATAAAGAGGGAATGGTTTGATTTATGAAATGGTGGAACTGAATTTTCAGAATTGTTTTGAAATGTAAAATGGTGTGTTTAACCTCTTTTGGATGCAGGAACTATATTGATGTTGGTTTTGAAAAGTGTTTCCAATAGAGTTTTCTAAACAATCAAAGGGTGTTTTAATTGGATGAGATGTTTTTAAATTGATGTGAATATCTTTAAAGCGAGTTATTTTATAAATGTTTGTGTCTTTATAAAAAGTTTTGTAATATGTGAATTGGGATTTTGATCTTGTGGTTAGTAGTTTTGGGAAAAAGGATGTGTTGGTTGACTGTTCTGGTTTTGAAAAGTGGAAATATTTTTTTTAACATTTGGTATTTCCGTGAGCAACCACATGAATGGTGATATATGGGATGATGGATGGTTTATGGCATGACTGGATGAGTGTCGGGATGGATATGAGGAGGGTGCCTGGTTTGGCATAGAAACATGCATGTGTAAGGCCCATGGGGTACCATTAGTGGATACGCTAACCACTGAAACGTTTGTTTTCATGAAATGTTTTTAAAGAAAAAAATGATGTCTTGATGAATTGTTTGGGATGGCTTATATTATGTGTTTTTCTAAAATGTTGATGTTGTGGGATGTTTTGAGTCCAAGAACCCATCCTATTTGAACTGTGTTTTGGGTTTATGTTTGGTCGGTTAGTTGTGTAGAAGGACCGATTAGTAGTCTCCTCTAAGATATGTTTCGGGACACCTTTATGATGGTTCCATTCATGTGTTTGGATCTGGTTTATGGCTTGTTTTTACCAATGGACCATCTTGGTTGGGTCCTTGGGTTCTCTCATTGGATAATTTACGCCCCCATTAAGGGTTAATGTATAATTGAAGTGCAACCCAGATTGTTTTTTCCATTGTAAAATCCTCCAGTTGATCAATATAAGGAATATTTTATTGATCTTTGTCGATTGAGTCTACTCCCATTCCTTTCTTTGATTTTTTATATCCCATTGTAGTGGGAGAGTGCTCGTGGAAGGTTTAAAGAGACCTTAGTTTCTTAAGTTTATTAATTCGTTGAAGCTGGAGGTGGTCTAGGGTTGTTAGTGGGGATGAGTGTCTCGATGGTGTCTAAGAGGGCCTCTGGGTTCTTCATAGTTTCTTTGAAGCATGAGTTCATGTTAAACCACCAGTGTGGGAAATATGGTCACGATAGGATATTGTGGCCACTTTCTAGAATTGTGTATTGTTTGGGGATGTTGTATAAGGTTCCTCTCCACACATTGTTTATATTAGTCGCAATAGTCATGTTCATTGATTCCTTATGATGTCATGTGCTCGATTGACCGTAAAGGTGAAAGTTGGGCTATCATCTGAGAGTATCTGTTATGTTGGGAGGATGTATCCCTTGTAAAAACATAAAAATATTCCATTTTAGAGGCAGGTGAGTATGGGTGTTCTTTAATTATATTATTCTCACCTGAACAATCAAGGTACGATGTGTGTGTATCTTCTACGCCCAGGCTTTAGAGAAATATCGGGATAGGGTAATGTGAGTTTGGAATGTGTTAGATCTTGGAAAACTTATTGGGGTTGTGATGTAGTTTTTGGTTGCACCGAATGATGAATTCTCGTTCATGGGGTTTCCAATGCCTAACTGCGAGGCCAAAGATGCTTTAAGCATTTGAGCTTCAGCCATAGGTCTCGGAGAGAAGCTGGATCATAGTCAGGCTAAATCAGAGGTTCATTTAAACCTGTGTACAAAGTCCAATCCTTAGTATGAAAGATAGGAAGAGATTAAAACTATGGTGTCATCATCTTTCTTCTGTTGTTCTTGTTCGGTAGAAATAGGTGGAGGGCCTTGTACCCATGTCATCGACCAATGTTATTCCCTCCCTCTTTGGTTTCCATTTTGTATTTGGAGAAAGGTTTAAAGTTTGTCTAGACAGGTTGAGCACGTGGTTTACACTTGGTTAGTAGTGAAAATGCACCAGAAAACCATGTAAATATAAGGATCCCCACTGTTAGTGCATGGTTTCCCAAACCGTGTAGACTAACCATGTGGTCGTCCCAAATCTTTAAATTTTGGGGTCTTTCTGTACAAGCCCATGATGGTTGGTTAAGATAGTTGGTTCTTATGGTGGGGATACCCACTATGAGTCTTATATAATTTAATTTGTAAATTTCTGATGGAATTATACCCTTTGTACCGCGGAGTCCATTCAGGCCTCCCCATGTTAGTGTCCTGATTCTGTCTCAGAAAAAAATATAGGTTGTCTCTTATATTGGGGAGCCTATTTTTGTTCCCCCGTACTAGTAACTCAGACTTATCCATGGTATTGACTTGGCGGTAGGTAGTCTCGTTTGGATCTATCAAGATACCTACATCTTTCTTGGGTAAACATTGGGATTGGAGAGTTCCCAAAGGTTTAGTTATAGCAAGGTAAGTGTAACCTTGTTCGATGTTCGTTTGGCTGAATTGATTGAGTGTTGTTCGGATAGTGTTTAAGGATTTTTATTTTTTGATAAAGTATGAATGTGATTGATCATTTCAGGAAAGTAGTGTAAGTTTTGTTTGTGAGATTAATAATTCATTAATTGATCACTGGAGATGTTTTGGCCTTTGGGGGTGAAACCTGACAAGGGAATACCTCTTGGTTTCTCAGCTGGGTTTGGTTGTTTCTTTGGCCTTGATGTGACTTTCCGGGGCAGAAATTTTTCATGGTGGGGAGAATTATGACATAAATGACTTATATTAAAGTTAAATTCAATTTAATTTCCATTCATGCTTTTTTTTGGGGGTTTTCCATGCTTTTATGGAGGAATGTGTGAGTTTTCATGAATTGGGCCAAACCGTGAGTCCAATGTTAGATTTAAAAATTAATTTTGATTTATTTATAACTCCTTCATTTTTAAACATTTTTCATCCATTAAAATTCCTAATTGTCATCCCATGAACTATTAACACCACCATATTAATTTGGACCATTTAGGAATCCATAATCATGGTGGATATGAGTTTTTATTTAAGGGTTTGGGCCCAACCAAAAGCCCATTTTCTGCATTAAAAATAAATTTTAATTATATAATATCTCCTCAATATTTACCTTTTTTTGGTGATTCCAACTCTCACCCGAGCCCACTTACCTATGGCGCACTCCCATTATATTCTCGCACAATTTGGAGCTCAACATAATCACGAAATTGGTCGAATCTTCTCTGGATTTCAGAAATCGCCTAGATTTGGAGAGTTAAATTGATCTTTTCATAACTCCTATTTTTACTCTTTTTCCCCCATTTGAGTTCCTAAATGATCTCATATTCCTTATTAGAACCTCCCTTTAATGTTTGGATGTTTTCAAATTCAGATACTGGTGGATTTTGGGTCGTTTTATTCAAGATTGTTTAGAGTAAGTATTTCTCTCTTCAATTTCTTCCTTGTCCTTAGGGTTTCCTCCCTCTTTCATTATGTTCTAAAATTTCTAGAAGTTAGGGATAGAACCTATGGATTTATTTGGTGTCTCTTTATTTAAATATTGTGGTCTAGGGATGGATTTATCATCCTTGTGATATGGTGGTGGTGCGATTGATGTTTCACACCAAGTTTTGAGGGATTCAACACTTTCGGTAGGTGGTTCCATGTGTAAACAATTATTGATGAGTTATCTTGCTGTATTTAATCATTTTTAATACTTCTAATATATTGGGTGTTGTGAGAAAACTTTTTATGATTGATTTGGTTAAGTGTATAATCATATAGTTGCATTTTAACTTGAAATTGGGTGTTTTCATGTGTTACTCATGGGGTATTATTTGGGTGTATATTATAACATATGGAATTGGTTTACTAAATATTTTTTGGACTTACAATTATGGTTTTCTAATGTATTAGTGTCATATGGTCCTAAAAAAGTGGGGTTTTGAATAGGTTTTATGTGTAAAACAATGTTATACTTCATGAGAGCATTTTATGAAAATGTGTGTTTTCATTTGGATCTTTTGTAGTATTATTCAAGGTGATTTTATAAAACTGGAAAGTGGTTTTATAAATGTATATAGGGATTCCAATTATATTTTGGATATGAATTGGTATGGTTTTTGGTCTTAAATGGGGGTTTTGAAATGGTTTTTGTGTGAAAGACATATTTATATCACTAAGGTTCTTGTTATGAAAATTGTAAATGTTTTAGTTGATTAAAAAAAGTGGGAAAATGGTGCATATGTAATATTTGGTATGATTGTTCACCTATTAAGGGGTTTTGAAAGGTAAAGTTATGTTTTAAGATGTCAATAATTTTTAGAATGTTTTGTAAATTTCTGAAATGTTTTATTAAATTTTAATGTTGGATTGAAACTTGTTTGTGGGATGTTTCATGTAAGTTTGATGATAAAATGATTTTGAAGGTAAAAAGGGTATTATGTAACACGTGAGTGGGCTGTAATGAGAGTTGTAATATATTGGAATGGTTTTATAAAATTGTTTAATGGATTTGTGGAAGTGTAAAAGAAATGTGAAAAGTGTTGTGGGCTATTTTGGTGTGAGTCAGATTTCAAAATCAATTTGAATGAAAAGTGGACTTTTGTGACTTTTGTTGTATAAATGTAGGATGTTTAGTTAATTTATAATATGGAAATGATATTTTCATGTGAAAATTATATTCATTGACTTGTTGAACTTGTTTGAGCACAAAGGGAAAACCCGGTTATCTAGGGGTGGACGTGTACTAGTATGCTAGTGAATTCGTGGGGTTTGGCCTCAGTTTCACTTTGCAAGATTGACGCTTACAACTCTAACTAAACTATGATGATGATGATTGGGGACCACTAGGTTATGGTTATGTTCCCTACTAGTGGCTCATGCACGCGAACAAATATTTGTGATGGTTACTCTCACCGTGATACGAGGTACCTGGGACCCCAGCTAGCTAGTGCATAGGGGTTATTTCCCATTGCTTGTGCCCACTAGATATTTTGTGCTTACCATCGACATATGGTATAAGTGGATGAAAAAATTCCATATATTTGGTATTTATTTTAAAAGTGTTTATTCTTTAAATTAGCCCACCTGAAACTGTTTTTATTTAATGTTGCATCTTTTAGAAAGTGTAACTAGAATTTCATGTTTTTGAAAAATTGAATGATTTTCGTCATTAAATGTTTATCACATGGAGTCTATTAGTGGTGGTATCCTATTGGGATTCGGCTCACACCCTACTTACACCCTTGGGTGTAAGTAGACTTGGTTATTTTTGTTGTCGCGGGTTGGGTACAGTTTTTAGTTCCAGTGGTTCGGGTTTCTAGTTGGTCCTTGGTGACGAAGTCTTGTGGAGATGGCTTGAGGGCAGTGCCGCTTTCCATGAGGGTTCTTGGGATGTTCCATTTTAGTTTTGTACCTTTGTTATAGTCTTGTTGAGTTGTTTTAAAATATGTAATTTGTCACGACCCGCCCTCGGGGCCCGTGCTGTGACTACCCCAAGCCCGCCTTCCATAGGCCAGGGGCTTGGGGTAGTCACGGCACGGGCCCCGAGGGCGGGTCGTGACAATTGGTATCAGAGGTGGTCGGTTCTACCGCAGAATCTGATCTTTCTTCTATGTGAAGCAATAGTGTTTAGCGTATTGAGTGTGGTTATCAGTACAGGGAGTCCAGTGTTGGTGCGGCGGGCGACGTATCCATACACCAGGACCCTGACTTCTGATTTCCGACTTAATGCACGAAAACATTGATTGCATGTGTGTTTCAAGTTTTCTTTGTGATTACTTGTGTCAGATAACCAGGCATACTGTTCTGACCATGGTGCACTTGTTTTCTTTTCAGGATGGCACGACGACAGCAGCCAGCTAGGGTTCCTAGAGTAGTGTGCGACGACAGCCGTCCAAGCGACGAGGCCTCGGTACAGGGCCCGTTGACAGCAGAGGCACCGACGGTACCTTTACCCGCCGAGCCCCCGATGCTTCCAGCACTGACAGCTGATGATGCATGACGCCTCGGAGCTCTGCACGAGTTCCAGCGCCAGCGACCACCCAGGTTCTGTGGGGAGTCGGACCCCCAGGCAGCCGAGGACTGGCTAGAGGCGGTCGTCCGAGTTTTCAGGCTAGTGAGGACACCAGCAGACCTCATGGTGATCCTCGCGGCGAGCCTACTGCACGCAGCAGCAGGGCGATGGTGGAGCCTGATGCTCCAGGTACACGATGAGGCCACCCTCATCTGGACGGACTTCGAGAGCCTCTTCCGCTCAGAGTTCGTCCCGGCCACCCTCCGTGCGGTGCGCATCCAGGAGCTTCTTCAGCTGCGGCAGGGCAGCTTGACGGTCGCTCAGTACGCGGCGAGGTTCACCGACCTATCTTTCTACTCGACAGACATGGTACGTGACCCCTTCTTTCGGGACCGGACCTTCGAGCAGGGATTGAGACACGAGATCAGGGCATCGCTGATCTCCCTCAGCATCCCAACCCAGGCAGGAGTGCTAGAGCGAGCCCTCCTGATCGAGAGCTTCCTGGATGAGTCCCCAGCGAGACCTACCGCAGGGCGGCATATAGCGGAGTCTTCGGCAGCAGGTAGCCGACGGATGACTCAGGGTACCAGGCAGACCAGGCCTTCCGGCAGACGACCTCGGGACACTAGCTCAGCGGTGCGGGGCACACAGCGCGGACCCAGCCTTCCGAGAGGCAGGCAGTGCTACGAGTGCGGCGGGCAGGGCCACATGGCTCGTGACTGACAGACCCTCCATACCGAGGGACATCAGACGGTGGAGGGGCCACCCAGGCAGAGGCAGAGGGTTGACCGTGGTGGTCCGCAGGGAGGAGGCGGATGAGGAAGAGGAGCTGGCCGAGCAGCAGGTGGTGGGCGACGCTTTGAGGCTCTGCCACCACCACCACCAGGAGGCCCGCCCCGACCACAGGGAGCTGGCGGGCAGAGACAGGCGCAGCTCCAGGCAGCTGAGGCCTATGACCACGGTGCGCCAGAGATGATTCGAGGTACGATCTGTGTCTATTCCACCCTTGCTGCAGTTCTGATATACACAAGATCGAGTCACTCTTTCATAGCCACTGCCCTTTTTCGGAGCTCGGAGATTCCGACGGAGCCGTTGGCTCGATCCTTACAGCTAGAGACTCCTACGGGAGCAGACTCGACGATTACTCACTGGTGCTAGCAGTGTGAGCTTACTCTAGGAGGCGAGATCTTCAGCTGGGATCTTCTTGTAGTGGCGTCGAGGCCTTACGACGTCATCTTGGGCATGGATTGGTTATCTACGGTCCATGCTCAGATTGACTGCATTAGGCGCAAGGTGCGATGTGTGCGCACCGACAGGAGCAGGTTCACCTTCACCGGCGAGAAGGGAGCCTTAGAAGCACAGTATGGACTCACGCAGAGGAGAGGTCATCCCATCACTCATCAGTTGGATAGCCTCATCCTGGGAGCAGTCGATGTGCGGAGACCCAGTTTTCCTGCAGTGGTGGATCAGTACGTGGACGTCTTTCCCGACGACGTTCCAGGACTACCTCCTCGCAGAGAGGTAGACTTTTATATTGACCTGTACCCCGGGACAGCCCCGATATCCACTCCAGCATATCGGATGGCCCCCGCTGAGCTTCGAGAGCTGCGGGTACAGTTGGAGGACTTGCAGGGAAAGGGGTTCATCCGACCCAGTGTTTCGCCCTGGGCTTCCCCGATATTGTTCGCCAAGAAGGCGGACGGGAGCTTGCGACTGTGTGTCGATTATCGTCGCCTGAACCAGGTGACAGTGAGGAACAAGTATCTGCTACCCAGGATTGATGACCTCTTCGATCAGCTCAAGGGAGAACGGTGGTTCTCGAAGATAGACCTCAGGTCAGGCTATCATCAGCTCAGAGTTCGAGACGAGGATGTGCAGAAGACGGCCTTCAGGTGTCGGTATGGCCACTATGAGTTCTTGGTTATGCCTTTCGGCGTAACCAACGCTCCAGCAGTGTTCATGAGCCTCATGAACAGGATCTTCCAGCCATACCTCGATCGATTTGTCGTAGTCTTCATCGACGACATCTTGGTGTACTCGACCACCGAGGAGGAGCACGCCTACCACTTGCGTGTTGTACTAGACACACTCTGAGAGCACCAGCTCTATGGAAAGCTCTCGAAGTGTCAGTTCTGGTTACGTGAGGTCCACTTCTTGGGGCATGTCATTTCTGAGGCCGGAGTTGCTGTGGATCCCGCGAAGATCGAGGCAGTGCTTGCTTGGGATCCACCCAAGAGCGTGACAGAGGTGCGGAGTTTCTTGGGCCTAGCCGGATACTATCGGAGATTTTTGCCGGACTTCTCCAGAGTTGCGGCCCCACTCTCAACGTTGACGAAGAAGGGGAAACCCTTCGTGTGGTCAGACAGATGTCAGCAGAGCTTCCAGGAGCTGAGGCAGAGGTTGACCAGCGCACCTATCTTGAGGTTGCCTGAGGAGGGAGTTGGATACGTAGTCTACTGCGATGCATCAGGGACCGGACTCAGGTGTGTCCTGATGCAGGAGCGGGCCGTGATTGCCTACGGATCACGTCAGTTGAGGCTGCATGAGCAGAACTACGCTACCCATGACTTGGAGTTGGAAGCAGTGGTCTTCGCCCTGAAGACATGGCAGCACTATCTGATAGGCGAGCGCTTCACTGTCTTTTCTGACCACCAGAGTCTTAGGTACATCTTCTCTCAGAAGGACCTGAACCAGAGACAGCGGTGATGGCTCGAGTTCCTCCATGACTATGACTTTGAGATAGTCTATACTCTTGGGAAGGGGAACGTGGTAGCTGATGCCCTCAGCAGGAGGTTGGGCATCCAGCTACTTGAGGAGGAGACAGAGCAGCTAGCCACCTTGCAGATATCTTTCGTGGATAGAGACGGAGCATCCTTCCTTCAGTCTCTCACAGTCTCTCCTCCACTTCTACAGCGGGTCAGAGAGGCACAGCGTGGGGACGCTGACTGTGAGACACGGCGTGCACAGATATCCTCGGGACAGGCACCAGATGGTTTCTCCCTTGGAGCAGAGCACGATGTCCTTTTCAGAGGACGTACCTTGGTACCATTTGCTTTACGAGAGGAGGTGCTAAGAGAGTTCCACACTTCTCCTTTGGCGGTACATCCTGGAGTGGAGAAGATGTACTAGGATCTCAGACGTCAGCACTGGTGGCCGGGCATGAAGAAGGCTGTGGCAGAGTTCGTTTCGCGGTGCCTCACCTGCCAGCAGGTGAAGGCAGAGCACCAGGTACCAGCAGGCTTGGTACATCCCTTGGAGGTCCCGGAGTTGAAGTGGGATGGCATATCTATGGACTTCGTGACTGGACTTCCACGCACTTCCAGAGGTCACAACACCATTTGGGTGATTGTTGACCGACTCATCAAGTCGGCACACTTCTTACCCATCCGAGAGCAGGGCTCAGTGGAGAGCTTGGGACGTCTCTACGTTCAGGAGATTGTACGGCTTCACAGTGTGCCATCGACTATCGTCTCCGATCGGGGCGCTCGCTTTACTTCCCGGCTTTGGAAGGGGTTGCAGGAGGCGTTCGGGACGCGGCTACGCCTGAGCACCGCCTTTCACCCACAGACGGATGGTCAGACGGAGAGGACCATTCAGACTCTCGAGGACATGCTCCGCGCATGTGTCCTCGACTTTGGTCGCAGCTGGGAGGACCACCTACCCTTGGTGGAGTTCGCGTACAACAACAGCTACCACTCCACCATCGGGATGGCACCCTACGAGGCGTTGTACGGCAGGCCTTGCAAATCTCCTTTGTGCTGGACATACCCTGGGGAGTCAGCACTTGTGGGACCAGAGATGGTCCAGGCCACGACAGAGAAGGTCCAGGTCATCCAGGAGTGGATGAGGACAGCTCAGAGCCGACAGAAGTCATATGATGACAGGAGGCGGAGGCCACTAGAGTTCGAGGATGGCGACCACGTCTTCTTGCGGGTCTCACCTCGACGTGGTTTGAGGAGATTTGGCCGAGGCGGAAAGTTGTCTCCATGCTTCATCGGACCCTTCCAGGTCCTTATCAGGATTGGTGAGGTGGCTTATCGCCTAGCTCTACCACCTCAGTTGCACCGGGTGCACGACGTCTTCCACGTATCCTAGCTGAGGAAATACGTGCACGACCCGACGCACATCATTGACTATGGGGAGCTAGACGTGGATGATGGGGCGACTTTTGCGGAGGTCCCAGTGGAGATAGAGGATCTATAGGAGCGGGTCCTACGTGGGCGATCGATTCCTCTTGTGCACATCAGATGGCAGCACGGGAACCTCCAGGAGAGCACATGGGAGCGGGAGGCTCAGATGCGTGATCAGTACCCACATTTGTTTCCCTAGTTTATGATGTATCTTTACGGGGACGTAAAGCCCTGAGGTGGGAGTAATGTAAAGACCCATAAATTTCAAGGAAATTTTTTTTCTTAATTTTCTTTGGAATTTTACAAGAGCACAATTTCTGACGGCACCTGATTCCGAGGCCCGGTGTGCCCGGAATCATTTTCCGAAGTTTGGCTCGGGTACGTTCAGTGAACGGATGAGCGGGTTTTTCTAAATTTTGAACCGGTGCCCGAAATCGAATTCTGAGGGCACCGATTAAATCGCAGCGCCGGTATTCGCTTAGAAACGCCTCTTCCGGAGTAGCATTTGCTCGGGTGTGGTTTTTAATTTCGGGCTTAAAGTTAAGAAATAAAATAATTTTGCGACAACTTTATTTTATTTCACTTAAGCCACTTGGAAGCCACTTAAAGCCACTTATTGACGGATTGAACTAAGTTAAACCGGATAGGATGCTATCCAGAAATATCCTACCCCCTTGGTAGGATATTTGTGAGGTGGGGCCCGCACGAGCCCCGCCGTTTCTTTCCGCTAAGAAACGCACCCGCGAAAACCTGTCTTAATGAAAGTCAACTGACGCGTTTCTTAAAATATTAACAGACCATTTAATTGAGTGGTTTATTTCGTGAATTAAATGGGCTGTTTCTTTCGTGAATTAAACGGGATGTTTCTTTCGTTGAATTAATTCAACAAATTGATTAGTCGTTTCTTAACCAGTTTTCAAATTCGTTGGCGTAATAATAAAATAAGGCCAACGCACGAACTCTGGTTATTTGCGCGTTGAGAAGATTTGAGAGGACCCTTGTATCTTCTTCTCCCTCGCGAAGAACGCGAAGAACGCGAAGAACGCGAATAACGCGAAGAACGCGAAGAACGCCGAACCCAGAAATCGACGACGCTTCCGTCCGAGACGTTCTTCCCCGCTCCGATCTCCGTTCACCAACCGTTTGAGGTGAGTGATTTCGGATTTCCTCTCAAAGTTCTTTTGGTTTTAAACGAAACACAGATTTAAATATTAATAATTTAAATCTGTTGTTCTTGGTCCGTTGAGATCGCCGACTCAACGCCGGATTCCGCGACGACGCGACGCCTCCCCGCGACGATGCGACAATCCCTCTCTTTCGCGACGAGCTTTTCCGCGAAGAACGCCCGCGCGCGACGATCAACGAGGTAGGGATTTATTTATGGGAATTACCCCTTTTTATTATTCCCGTCAATGTTTCTTTAAAGAAATTAAAGAACCAAATTGTGAACAATTTTAATCTTATTAAAATTGTTGCTTCATGTGTGGAATAAATTGTCCCCCGTTTGTTTATCTCTAACGCGGAGGGTGCGGGCCAAACGAACACGGCCCGACGACCCTCCGCCGTTCTTCGTTTTGTGCGGATTCGACGGGAGATGACAGAACGTACCGCAACAGATGTTTGACGATCCCGTAGTGAAGAACGAGTCCCGGGAGGAGTAATGGCGCAGACAGGAAGAGAATCGGACCACCGGAACGATCCCGGTGGCCCGCGGAACTCACCGGCGGCGCCGGCAGCCGGGAGCGGCGGCGCCCCGGCGTGCCGCCGGACAGGCCGCCGCGACTCAGCATGGCGGCGGCGGCACCCGCGGACCCGCGGCCGCGCGGGTCTGGTGCCCTCGGACGCGGCTGAAGCCGCGTCCCGACTCAGCGCGGCCCCATGCGGGGGGCTGCGGCACCACCAGGCCGCGGGGGCGGCGCCCCGCGTGCCTCTGCCGTTCGGCCGCTCGGCCGAACCAGGCCAGGCCGGTCCGACCGGCCGGGCCGTGCCCTGGCCGGACTGGACCGGGTCGGACCGGTTCGGGTCGACCTGGTTCGGCCGACTCCCGGGGGGGGGGGGGGGGGGGGTCGGGCCGGGTCGGCCCGGGCCCGTACCCCCCGTCTTCGGACAGTCTTCGTTCAAACGCCCGTAACTTGAGCTACGGTCCTCCAAACGACTCGCCGTCAGTGGCAACATGATCCTTGGATCGAGACGGTCGTTTCGATATATCGCACTCAAGGTTTCAGAGTACTTTGGGTTCGGACGGGTTTGTTCGTACACGAAACCAACCGGGCCCTCGGAGCGGAAACGCTCATATCTTGAGCTACGGACGTCCGATTGACGTGCCGTCAGCTTTGTTGTTTTCCTCTAAGTGAGAAGGATCTTTTGGCATACTCCGCCCAAGGTTTGGACACAGGTGGAGTGCGGTCGGGTTGGTTTTTCCTTAAAAACCAACCGGGCCCCTGGGATGAAAATGCCAATAACTCTCAGACCGGGCGTCCGATTGACGCGCCGTCTGCGACGTTGAGTTCCTGCTGGTGATACGGAACTTTTGGATACATCAACTTCGGACTTTGTATCAGTTGATGTATCAGCCTCTTGGATCGTGGAGTGGACCCTCCTGAACGAGCTTGCTGTGTGCGGGAACCCTAGGCTGGCTGCGACTGCTACTTCGACAGCGACGACCGTGCTGAGATCCTCAGTGGACTGCGACGACGACTGTGCAGAGATCCTCCATGGACTCCGACGACGACCGTGCAGAGATCCTCAGTGGACTGCGGCGACAACTGTGCAGAGATCCTCCGTGGACTCCGACGACAACCGTGCAGAGATCCTCAGTGGACTACGACGACGACTGTGCAGAGATCCTCAGTGGACTGCGACGACTACTGCACTCAGCGATCCTACGTGGATCAGTGCTACAGGTCCTGCGTGGGCCCGGTCCTGTGTGGGCCCGATCCTATGTGGGTCCGATCCTGTGTGGGTCAGCGCTCAGCAGTTCTGTGTGAGCCAGCGCCTACAGGTCCTGCGTGGGCCCGGTCCTGTGTGGGCTCGATCCTGTGTGGGTCCGATCCTGTGTGGGTCATTGCGGGGGTTAGTTACCTATCGATCCTTCATGGGTCCGACGACTTAGATGGATCAGTGATCATCTTTATCATCATCCGAAAAAGTATACCTGTGTGAGCTGAATCTTGTGTTTACTCTCCTTTGTGGATTGTGTTGAGCTATCCTGTGTGGATTTACTGTTTACTCTCCTTTGTGGACTGTGTTGTGCTATCCTGTGTGGGTATACGTTTTGCTTTCCTGTGTGGACTGGGTTGTGCTTGGGCTCGAGCGTTGGAGCCGAACGGGGAATTGAAGACTTAGGTATATGTATGGGCATATACCTAAGCCGTGTCAGATGTTACTTCGTGATTGTACCTTTCCTTTGTGGATTTCGTGAGACCTTCGGGGGTCTCAGGGTCCCTACTGAGTAGCTTATACTCACCCCTGCACGGGCTATGCCCGCACTACGTTGTGTTGGTTGCAGACGACGGAAAGCGCTGACCGTGGAGGGGGCGTGCGGAGCAGGACAATACCTGGAGGTGGACCACTGGGCGGGACGTACTCGGAGCGGTCAGGTGGACCGAGGAGCTGTGGAGGCTATCTGTACCCACCCTTCAGGTGGGACTTCCAGAGGACGGCTCGACGCTGCAGTTTTCCCTTTTCAGTTGCTGTTTTTCCTTTCAGTTGTACTTTACTATTGGGCTTGTATTTCCGGCCCCTTTTACTTTCATCACAGCTTGTACAGTTTTTACTTAGTGTTTACTTTTCCGCTTGCTTACTCTGTGGTGCTTGTTTACTTTTCAAAGGCAATGCCTTCCCTTTTTGTTGGGATTTACGCCTTGGTGCTAGTCACCAGCCCCTGGCCTATGGAAGGCGGGCTTGGGGTAGTCACGGCACGGGCCCCGAGGACGGGTCGTGACATAATTCATTTATGATTTTTGGTAAATGATTATTTGGATTGAAAAATCCAGATTCGTTTTATTGGATTCTTTTGTTGTTTTATGTTTATAAACTCGGTTAAATCATTCCAAATTTTCATTTTATGATACCAAGGAACTTGTGACAGCCCGTGCGGATCGGGAATTCCCTTTGGGTCCTGTCACAGGTCGGTTTTGGTGCCAGGTTTGGTGGTGACCAGATTCAGTTCTTGATAATAGTTGTTGTGCAGAAATTTTGTGGATGAAACACACCTTATTAGACTATGGATTTCAATTCAGACATATCCCCATAAACTATGACAACACAAGTGAAATTAAAATTTCTAATAATACAATTTCTCATTGTAGAAAAAAATAATATTGATATAAGACATCACTTTTTGAGAGATCATTATGAAAAAGGTGATATAACTCTTGAGTTTATTGGGACTAAGCATCAGCTTGCTGATATATTCACTAAACCTTTAAACTCTGGGAGAATGAATTACATTAGATATGAACTAGAAATAATAAATATCTAAGATCCTTGAAACTGATCCAATGAAACTGGTCCTTGAAACCGATATCATGAAATCAATTCTTGAAACCGATCTCATGAAACTGATCTCATGAAACCGATTCTTGAAACCGATCTCATGAAACCGATCTTGTGAAATCAATCTTGTGAAACCGATCTTGTAAAACCAATATTTTGAATTTGATCTTGTGAAATTGATCTTGCGAATATGATCCTATGAAACCGATCTTGTGAAACTAATCTTGTGAAACCGATCTTTTGAAACTAATCTTGTGAATCTGATCTTGTGAAACCGATCTTGCGAATCTGATCTTGTGAAACTGATCTTGTGAAACTGATCTTGAGAAACTGATCTTGTGAAACCAATCTTATGAAACTGATCATGTAAAATCAATTCAATGAAACCAGTGTATTTAATATTTTTTTAATTCTGTTTGTTTTAAGTAAAATGACACTGTTTTGTTATTATTTTTTCCAGGTTTAAATTTTATGCTTTACGATTTAAAATCCCTAAATGATATATTAAGTTCGATCCATCTCAACCTTTCACCTTCCCACTACCATAAAGACTTATACCATTTGTCACTAAATCTCTCATATTTCATCCTCTTGACTCTTTTGGAATCCAAAACCTTGAAATGGAAAGGACCAAGCGCGCTATAAAAGAGATGAGAAAATATCCATCTGTTAAGCATCAGAAAGGTGAGTCCAGTGGGACTACAAAACCAAGCTGGGAAAGCTGAGTGATTACAGCTGAAAAAGAAGCATCTATTGAGTGGATTCTATTAAGCAAGTTTTTTTTTTGTTAAAAGTGTTGGAATCTCAAGGATGGATACGTTGGTTCTCTAATAATGAAAGACCTTATTATCCTCAGCTAGTGCATGAGTTTTATTAACATTTGAAGATATCCCTGGATGATGTTGAGGAACCAAGGATGAAGTCAATATTAAAGGGAAAGGAAATAACATTTTCATCTATGGAATGGGTTGAGTGCTTAGAGATACCTCATGAAGCTATTTATGATGATTATATGGGTAATATTCCACCCTCCTCTGATTTTCTCTTTTACAAAGATTCTCTGAAAGAGATGAATGGAAATGGAAAATATAAAAGGACTATTGAAAGTGAGTTTGAAGGAGAGGTAAGATTGATTTTTAAGTTCATACAACATCAAATCTACCTAAGGAAGATATATTTCTCTACTGTGAAGTATCAGGATGTATTTCTGATCTATCTGTTGAAACATGGGATAAAAGTGAACCTGTGTAGGTACCAAATGGTGCATGTATCTGATTTGATAAAGCTATCCAAGAAGAAACATGTTTGTACTATCTGAGGATGCTCTCTACCATGCTAAAAAATTTAGGCTATGTGGAAGATGAGGATAGTGTGATAAGTGCATTCAGAGGTTTCTGTCTTCAAAAAGATATTTGTAAAAGGATGACGATATTATAGAACCCTTGGAAGAAATGTTGGGTAGGTGACGAGAAAAGGCTATATGAGGATTTCAATCCAGTTGACCATCCTACTAGACCAAAGGATCAAGTTGATCCAGGTCTCAAACTAGGAGAGGAAACAGTTTATTCTGATGAGGAAGAAAATACTGAAGTGCCAAGGGAAGAAGGATCTCCTTTTGATGACAAGAGTGATACTAATATTTCTAAAAGCCCCAATTACATTTCATATGGACTTGCTAGTCCACCTTTGGACTTACCCTCTAGATAATCCTTATTAGGTGATGAGGATGAAGAAGAGACCGAGTTTACTGGTGTTGAAGGTTATATAAGTAAATCAGATGAGGAGTTTGATGATGATGATGATGATGATGAGGAGGAGGATGAAGGAGGATATGATGAGCATGTAAGTGACTCTTCGAAAATGGTACAACAAGTAGTTGACAGATCCAGTGAGGAATCTGTACATGGAGCTGGTGATGGTGTTGAGCCTATTGAACAAGTGGCTGTTGATCATAGAGACCCTAATCATGAGGATAGGTCTCCCCATCCTAATAATGAAAATCAAGACATCATTCAGGAATTGAAAGAACTTATGGATGCTGGTCATGAGGAAGAAGATGAGGATCAAGTGCGTCAATTTGAGGAAGTGCTTGGAGAAGTTGAAGTGGCTGGAGCACTTGCAGAACCCGCAGTTTAGTTTGTTACTATACCCATAAATGTTATTATGGCCAGAGGGCATGATGAATAAGTTGATGAAGATGAATTTGTTCCTGATACTCAGGGAAGAAGGATCAGGATTGACACTATTGAGCTAAGATACTGGACCTGTACTTGAGAATGTAATAATGATCCAGGATACATTCTTTTTGGGGTTGGAATATGAATCAGATGAAGAGAGGTTGCCTCCTCCTTCTGATCCACAAGCCCAAGCTGAAGCAGAACGATTTTCACCTATTCCACCAGTTACTGCTCCTCCAACAGTAAATCTAGTAGCACAGATAGTTCCAAGTGACTATGTCCCTATGGCCGATTTGGAATAATTCAAAATTGATATATGCGAGTTAGTGAAAGCCTCAGTTGGATCCAGAAGTGAAGCCTTCACATCAATAGGTATTTCAAATGCAGATGCATCAAATATTGCAAGAATGGTGATATAATAGATTCAACCAAATCTCATTACCTTGGTAAAAAAAATAATTAGGCATAGTACCTTGCTGAGAGAAGAAGTAAGGAAGATGAGAAATGAATTAAATTATCTAACCTATGACTTCAAGAAATCCTTTAGTGGTGTACTAGAAGTTCTTAGAAACTTGGTGACTCATCTCCTTAGTGTAGATGTGAAGAAGTTGGAAGAATATCTTGGCAAAATTTTACCTGGCCCATTCAGTTATAGAAATGGGAAAGGTGTTGTTGCTGATTTGGAGACTCTCAAGGTTATGAAGAGAGAGGAACTCCAAAATTCTTATAGTATTTCTGACAAAGAAACTCTTGAAAAGGTTAACCGAAATACAGACCTTGTGTACAATATGGTCAGACAATGCACAAATGAAGCCTTTACTTGTATAAGTACTTTATAGTAAAATTTATACCAAGAATGATCTGATAAATAATTTCATGTTTTTGGCTGAAAACCTTAGAATACCTCCAGTCACCGAAGCGTTCAAGAAAAAAGTTACTCAATTGATGTAGTTTACCCCTTTGCTGAATAAATTCATGGAGAATAAAGTTGAATTCGAGAAATCTATGCAATATGGTGGTGAAATCATTAATGATTTCATACATCTCCTTAAGCCATATCTTCATGTTCCAGATAAAGAAATTGTGGTACCTCATGATTCTTCCATTGGTACTCCCTCTCGGCATCCTTCTCCAATGAATGTATCTCAGGATCTTTCCCAAATTCGACTGGTCATTATAGAGCAATCTCTCAGAAGTGTGTTGTTAGAGAGAAGGCTTAGTATTTCAGCCAATGTCCCTATAGGTGTTTCCCTACCTGGTGTTGTATTCAGACCACCTATTCCCTCTGCCACTCCCAAACCTTCTCATCCTACTCTGGATCCTTTAGATGAATGCAAAGCCCCACAACAGCCAAACCCTTAGTGATTGATTTTATCTTTGATAGCGATTTGTTCTTTTTTTGGCCTATACTCTTCTTAATGGAAATATTTATGGTGTATTTATTTTATGAGATTTCTCCTCTTACTTTCTATTTTTTTTCTTTTTTTGCTAATCCCAAAAGGGGAGAAAGAAGCGGAATACTGTATTAATATAAGGGGGATAAATTATGGCAGAGGACACATGACATGTTCTCATCATAATCCATTTATTGAGGGGGACCTTTGTTTTAAAAAATAACACAAGGGAAAGCATCAGTTATATTGACCAATCAAATTCAGGGAAGTATATGCTATGTTCAGTTATTATTATTCCTTATATTTAAATATATTCCATAATTTTTTATTATAAAAAAGGGGGAGATTATTTGACCCTCTATGCTATAGTAGTACTCATAATCACAAATATTGTAAATCTACAGATTATAAGTCAATAAATTATTCAATAAACTATATATATATATGAATAAATATGTTTACAAGGGTATTTGTACATGTATTTTTAGATGTCACTTAATTTAGTAATGTTATGTGTAAAATAGAAACTTCATAATATTTTCAGAGTCATTGGAACCGATAGTATGTTTGACACATCGATTTTTGACACACCAATGTTCGACATACCGATGTATGGCAAACCGATGTTCGAAAAACCGATGTTTGACACACCGATGTTCAACACACTAATGTTTGATACACCAATGTTCGACACACTGAAGATGACACACCGAAGATGACAAACCAAAGTTGATAGACCAATACTTATGAATCATCGATAGTTATAGATAACTGTTTCAATTTTATTAATTCAAATTTGTTTCTAACAGTCATATTTATACAAATTAATGTTTCTGACCTTATTTAATGTTGTCTATAAGACTATCTATAGACAATAAGAGGTACATGCACATGGGGAGATCCTCTTGCCTAGTGGACTATGAAGTATAAAAGGATTACAAGCTCAACCATAAAGCAGGGCTCGAAAAATGCTGCAAAAACAAAAAAGGACAGATTGTGTGAATATGAAAGATTTTATTAAGAGAGAAACTCAAAGCTTGAGCTCAAAAGAATCTTTAAAAGAAAAAACCTACTGAATCAAGCTAAAAATACTCACATAGAAGAGATGAAACTTTTCACACCTAGAATATAGATTATAGAGACTATGATACTCTGTTTTGGAGCCAACTCCTAGAAGAGGACTTGAATATCATTTTATCTATATCCAATGAGTCCATAGCTTTAGCGCACAACACAAAGAGATTTCTTAACCCTGTACTTCTTTAATAACTCTGTTATGATCTTGTTTTTACTATTTGAGCAGTGTGTGTATCTGTTTGTGTCACACACACTATCTCCTGAGCATAACTAAAGGATACTAAAATATTCTCACACTCAATCCCTTTTTACTCTTGTATCCCACATAGATCTGTGGAAGAGATCCTTTGTGACCTGTTTGATAGTTTTCCCACGAATAACTATGGTAGAGGTCAAGTGTGACTTGGAAAACCCTGTGTGATTTGGTGAACCCCAATCTAGGGTGTGGATAAAAAGTTTATTAATATAAACTACTTGGTGGCAGGTGATCACCAAGTGGAGAGGACTAAGTCTCAGCTTGAGACTGAACCTCTTGTTTTACCCACTATACTGTTTTTCTTGTGTTTTAATATGATATGCATTTTTTCACATTAAGATAAACTGAACTTTGATAGTTAGTTTAGGAAGTGTTTATATCTATTTTAAATCAGTAGATTAGTTTCCAAATTTTTACTAATCTTTAGATTGGTAAAGCTGATAACTAATCAATCTTTTGAGAAATTAATTGAACCTTTAGGACTATTTTAAATTCACTACAAATTGACTTTGATTTTATTTTCATAGGGGGATGTTATTTTTAAAGAACCAAATTTAATAGAAATTTTTATAGAAACTCAATTCACCCCCCTCCAGAGTCATCTACTCTGACCGACACATAAAAATGTTTTAAAAGTATGGGTATCTATAGTACCTCTTGAGGGTTGATCTATGGTTTTTGGGGGGAGAAATAGGGGTTTCAAAATGACTGAAATATATTTATATTTGGGAAATCCATTTACACCACATGTAATTCAATGAACACGCACCAATTATTATTCCTTTTATATGAGGTGAAAATGGATTCATTATAAGGAGTGTGTGTTTAGGACATTCCATGTGGGATGACTTAGGGCGTTGCCTAAAAAACAGACACCCCATGTTGTGGGCACATGGTTGTGTAAGGCACACGAACTATGCCCATGTGTTAATCATGGCCTATGGACATGTATAGTAATTGGTTAAAAATCAAGTAGGCCACATGGATAGGTACCCATGTAGAGTTCAATCTATGTAGGGTAAGTTCATCGCGTCTACTTTGAAGATTACATGACGACATGGATGGAGGTACATGGCCTAGTTTGATGTTTTGGGGTATACACAGTGTATATAAGGTGCACACTATAAACTCCACCTTTAATAGATTTTTTTCTATTTTCTCACCCAATAATTAGAATTAGGCTTTTGAGTAGCCCATTCTAATTTTTTTTTTCATTTAGATAATGATGGTGTAACCTGTTAAATGTTTAAATTGTTTTTGGGTGGTGTTTTAACTTGGTGAGTTTTGGAGAGATAATTTCTTGAATTTTGGTTTTAGAATCATCTAGTGGGTTTCCTTGTGAGTCATAAGTCCTAAGAGAGGGTCCTTATTTTGGAGATCAATGTTTCTTGAGTATTATAAGATAATATATTTGAATTTATTTTGGGGAGTTCCTATATATAGCTCCCAATTATGCGTTGGATTAGGATTTTAGCATGGATTCTCAAGGTTTGATGGGTTTATGTTCTAGACTACTTGCTTGATTTTTTAGATACAATTCTTGAGGATAAGTTATGTTAGAGTCTTTAGGATATGATGACACTATAGGGTGATAAGTATGTCTAGGATCTATTTAGAAAATATTGATATAGGTTTTAGGGTTTTATTATGGATTCCTATAGAAGAAAAATAATGCATAGGGATGGGTTTCATGCTATGCAGTTCGACTTGGGATTTATTACAATGGGATATTCCTATGGTTTCACTCATGATATATGATCCCATTTTAGGGTTCATTTATATTGATAAGGTTATGATGATATTTTTTAATTCCGTTGTTGGCAAGGTGCTACTTTTGACTACCCCTATAGGTGAATTGATGATCAAGGATTAGTGGTTGTCCATTGATTACTGGTTGGAGATGTTTGTCATGTTGGGATTGTCCCTTGATTTTAATGTGACAGAAGTTTCCCTATTCAATTTTCATGTTCCATATTTTTCAATTCCATTATAAGATAGTTAATTTCTATGGTTAGATTGGGTTCCAATTCATCATTTGAGATTTCATGGATCAGGTGTGGCTCCTGGTTTGAGATGCACGTGATTAAGGGGAATATGGGGCCCCCATGATTTTTTTGAACCAATAGGGGGAAGTAATTTCTTAGTATTTGCGATATAGTGTGTCCCCTTATGACCTAGGGATTGGTCTTCATATCCTGTAGTGTCTATCTTGGTGTTTTAAGGGATCATGGGTCCCTTGAGTTTTTTTACCATGAGATGGTTAGTGATGATATTCCATTAGTTGTATATTGGATTAAATTATTAGAAGAACCTTATTTTTTTGGTTTATGAACTTGGGATTTTAATGTAATTTCTAGACAAGACTTGGATGTAGGATACCTTTGGGATATCTTTGGACTGAGTATTTCCCCAAAGAGTCATTTGATTCTCTCCTATATTTTCTAGTTATAGTTAGATTAGAATAGGGAGATAATGAATTATATATAGGAGTGAATACTTCCCACAGGCTAGGGTATTATTACCTAGATTGGAGTTGGGTTTCAATGGTTCAAAAAATTTGTATGTACTTAGGTTGTAGGCTATTTATTTCCCTAAATTTATATTTTATGGATCCAATTAGTTCTACATGGCCTTCTTATTCCGGATGGAATATTTTGGTCTTAGTAGAGTTCATATAACTAGTTTGTATCATTCTATTAGAGTCCTAGATCTAGGTAGAGTTTCATGTTATAATTTTTATGCCTATTGATACACCCTAGGGTTCTATATTTATATATTTACTAATGTTATACATTATGGAATTCATGTGTAGATCTAGTAGATGTTCATGATGTCTTGTGGTTAGGTGAGGCAAATGATATAAATACTATTATATAAAATATATTGGGGGTAGATATACCATGTTTTTTAGTATAAATACAAGGGTAGGATGTTTTTTTAATTGCCCATATTTTTTTAGTTTTTTATTTTATGCTAGTTGTTATTAGTTTTCATCTTGGTGGGAATATCACCTATGCATAAAGTTTTTATGTAAATGGATTATAGGTTCACCATTTATGCTTACCTACTAATATTCATTATCAACCCTCAATCATACACATTGGTTTGCATGCATACCTTATGATTTATACAAGGTTGAGAACATGATGCACAATGTATAAGTAAGAGTCCCAGTATTACATGATTAAGTGGGGCTATTTGTTTGGAGTCTTTGGACTTAGTTGGAGTATTTTTTATATTGTGGAGACCAGGTATGTGGTTATATTTATGTTTCCATCATTTATAGTTATATTATATTATATTATATTTAATTTCTATTTATGTGATCCGGATTCTGGGAGATATATTATTATATTAACATGCTTGTGTGTCTATTTGACAATATTTCATATTACATTTTATTATAACATTCCTCTATTTAAGATATTTATTATGTATACTTTGATGTTTATGGATTTTTATTTGTTAAGTTTATTTATATTTTTATTTCACTTTTACCTAGGTTATAGTCTCCACACAGTTTCATTTTATCCTTGTCTACCTTTTAGTATCCTCTGATATTTAAGGAAAAACACTTATGGTGATCCCAATCTGGTGACATGTCAGCTTGAACCTGGATAGTTCGTTACAAGGTCTCTAAAAGAGAAAGTAAAATGAAAAAGGAGAAGATTAAATGTATAGGGGAGTATTTATTAACCTTATTTATTTCTTTTATATCCCTATAATTTTTTATTCTCATGTTTTTTTGGTTATAATGATACTTACATTCCATAATTAGATGATTTTTTTTTGATCTAGAATACAAATTTTTCTTAGGAATTTTGTCTTTCATGTTTTAGATATCAAATTTAACAAGATTGAATGAGTTCTATGGGGTAAATAATGAGATTACTAACATGATGAATAATTAATTAAGGAGGTTGATTGATTTATGTTGGTGAAATTCATCTTAACATTTTCATGCAATGATTTTTTATGTTTATATTGATTGACTTGTTATTATTAGTCTTATGAAGAGTGATTGTAGATATTACATGTTTTTAATTATTGAAAGGGTTCTAAACCATTTTTTCATATTCTTTATTCTACCCTTTTCTTGGGAGATATTTGGGACATATTATCCAAATAGGAAATACATTTTTATGCTATCAAAACTATATATGAACAAAACTACATTGAAATGAATGGAGTTTTTTGGATTTGAACCCTTCATACCACTATGACCTAACTTTAAATTTAATAATTCTTTTAATATTGTGTAAAATTTGAATTACCTTGATAGGGAAGCCATATTACATGCCTATTTTTTCTTTCATATCCTTCTCTTAGTTTATTTTCATGATTTAAAGTGGGTTAAGTGTGGTAGAATAGGTTTTCCCTAATGTGAAGTGGATGATTTGTATTAGAAAAGTTAAAATGTAAGGTATTATAATAAGGGTTTGGGGGAAAGAATCATCAATTGTTTTTCATTATGTTTTATTTTCTATGCTCAATAAGGGAAAAATCAAAATTAAAAAAAATAAGAAGAAGAATCATGGATGATAACAATTATCACAGAATAGTGGGTGTATGTTTCATGATGATCTTATTATCACGATTTTTTAGTCTTTAGATGAGGTGTAGTGTTGGGTGATATCATTTTTGGAGAAGATTTCATTTGGATATTATATTGTTTATCACGTTGTGTACTTTAAAATTTAACCCTATTTTTTAGGCTTGTAATTTCTCACATCAATTACCTACCAACCATTATCCTTTGATTAATATGATACTTTAATGGGAGCCCTCAAGATTAATGTTTATTATTTTACTTATAGGGTTAAGGCTTGACATACTTTTCGAGCCCATGGTTAGGATGAATGTACTTAAGGTAGGATCATAACTCTAGGAATATATGCTTTGAGTGATGAGAGATAATTTTAATTGAGGAAGATCCCATGTGTCTTGAAAATTAATAATGAGTTGAAATATGTTAATGAAAGTTAAGAAGAGTAGTTTCATAATTTAAAGATAAAGTAAAATGAATGGTAAATTTATTTTAATGAAAAATAGGGTTTTAGAAAAATATACCATGTTGTATTCTTGAGATTTTATTCCATCAATCATTTTTTTATTTTATTATTATGATATTTAAATAATGAAATAATGGGGGCTTCTTTTTGATAACATGTAAATATTTTAAGCATGGGGACAAACAAGATATTAAATGTGGGGGGATTTAATTTGTCAATTTCATGAATAAATTTTTATTATTAAATTCATTTATTTTAGTAATTATTTAATTCTTTTTTCAGAATATTATTTATTGTGTTAATGGTAAGAAATATGTATATTTTAATGGAAATCACATGCAATATATATTTTCAAAGGGTAGTAAAAAAATGTGTCAATGCTGACCAAATCCATTGGAGTATCTAGCCACCAGAGGTAGTGGGTGAGATAAATTCTATGTATAGATTGGGTGGTATGGAAGAGGAGCATAAACAATGTGAGTTGGCACTAAGTGAGAGGTAGAGACACAATGTGAGGTGGTATAGTAGGACTAGTGGTCGTACTACAAGGAGGCCCCATGGGTGGTCAATGATCTTTTAGTACATGTTTTGTATTATTAACAAGAACCGGTATATAGAATTTTTTTATGGGGATGATAGAAACATAAGGAACTATCCAAGTAAAAGAATATTGTGCCGAGGAATAAAAACAACATCTCTAGGTATCATCTTTTTCTTCATCTCTAGGGTTTCATGTTGGGTGGTCACATCAGGACTGTAATACCCATGCTATAAATATGAATTGAATGAGATCAACCATGTAATATTTATTTAATCTTTTTTAAGATAAAAAATACCTTTCATGAAACTAAAATACTTGTAAACATTTAGGAAGAAGTAACAATATGCTTGTGATGCCTCACTGTGTACACCTGAGGCTCCAAGATAAAGAATCAATTTTTATGTAAGAAAATGTCTCCCTTTTAATATTCATGTCTCCATTTTAATATTATATATTAATCCAAAACCATATAAATGAAAGATATTTAATAAGTATTCATTATGAATTTGAAGGATTCATGCCACTAATTGCCTAAAGAAGATGTTTCATAAGAGTCCTTGGAAGTGTTATTAAGAGTAATTGGTAGGGTGGAGCATTTCGCAAGGTTCATGCTTCTTGTACATAAGTGTCACTAACATTATATAATTTTGAAGAAATTATTATGATGTTTTTTGTGTTTTTATTCCATGATGTGATCTATTTAATATTATGTTAGCTACATGAAATTTTTTGTGCTATAGTGAATTATGTATACACCATGAGGATTATGGAAGAGATGAGCTAGTGAAGACTTCAACCTTCATAGGACCTCTCTTAAATGAGATGAAGGTGTTCATTATGTGAGAATGAGGTGTTAGTTAATGGGGTTGGTGAAGAAACTAGTTCTCAACTATGAGGGTTTGTATTGTGATGTGTCTAATAGAGGCAATGAATATGTGAATATTTCGATGGATAGAAATAATATGTTCTGGTATGTATTCATGGGTTGAACCATTGAAATGAAATAGATGTTTGTGCAATGAATATGTTTGTTCCAAAAAAGTTTGATTCATGTTTTTATATGGATGTTGATAGAAAGATATATATGTTTGTGTATCTCTCTCTTCTCCCATTCTTGATGATATATTTTAGGGAGTTTTAGGAGATGATACACCCTATTTTTGAATCCCATCTATATAGAAGTGAAGTCCCACTTTTATTGTGATAGATTTATGAGAGGTACAAGGTGATATGATGAGATAAAATTTGTATTTTTTCTTATAAATAAAGGCTAGTGAATGTGTAAATAGTAAATTATTCATTCAAAGGATCAAGTCATGGAGTCTTTAACATCCACTAATTGCGATTCTTAAGTTTTATACTTTTTTTCTTTTATCCCTCTCATTTCAATAATGAGATGGTAGTTCTTGGGTTATTCAATTATAATGACAGGAAATTGAGTTTTATGATATAGTTTTATTTTTAATAGAAATTCATGTCAATTTCTTGTATCCATTATATTTTTCTAATTATCATACTTATTCCTTGAGCATGACCATTTTATTTTATGGGGAGAGTATTTCTTAATTCATAGACTTATACTTGGATCTCTCCATAACAATTGGGTGGCTTGGGTTCTTAGTTTAAATATAGTTTTGGGTTAATTTTCTTATTAATTAATAGAGGTAACTGATAATGATAAAGGGGGAATTATTGAGACATGGAGTGAATACTTGGACCAAGGGAGTTTCATAGAACTGATTCTGAACACTTCATGAGTATCCATTATTTCTTTTTATTCTTCTTTTTATAAGGAATATAGATTTTAAATTAGGTAGTACACTCATCAATTTTTTATTATTTCAAAATAGTGGTAGTTTTGTTTTATTTTAGAATTTTTAATCTTACCTATCGAGTTTGGTATTCTCATTCATTATCCCTATGGGTTCGACCATGTTACTTGGTTTTCCAATATTATTCCCTTGTTTTTTCATTTTTTTGTCCATTTTACTTCTATAAATTTTAAACTTGATTAAAATATTGGAATTAATGATACCCTATGGGGTGTTAATGTTTTTATGGTATTGTTAGGGACATAGTATTATTATAATGATTTAGCTCAATAGATTAAGAAATGGAATTTCTCATATTTTTCTATTTTCATATTTTATTTTAGGTTTTATATTTTGTTTCATTTTATTAATTTGGTTTTTTGGTTGTGTTTTCATTTTAAATACATAATTAGTTCCCATATTCACTTTGTGACACAAATGGAAGATCTTTCACAACAAATCATTTTACTCAATAAGAAGTTAGAAATATATAAATGGGAGTGAAAACCACATCCCAAGTATGAATGAACAATTTTTTTACTACATAAAAAAATAATATATGAAAGGGTTAGAATTCTTATAAATAATAGAAAAAGAAGATGATGAATCAAAGGAGCTACACAATGAGGAGCCATGTTTGAGCCAACACAAAAAGATAGATCTAATTTTGATGTTGAGATTGATGATGAACCTGAGAATACTTCCAAAGATAATTTTAAATATAAAGAACCCAAGGAAGAAACCCTCACAATTAATGAACCAAAATAAGAAGATGATAATACCTTAATGGTTGAAGAAAATACTGAATAAGAATTTACAACTACTAAAACTAAGAACAATATTAATGATTTTAAAGATGAATAACAAGAATAAGATGAAAAATAAGAGTAACATGATGTTTGAAAAACACAGGAGTTATTTCTTCATTCAATGAGACTATCCAAATTTTATTTTGATCCTTGATAAAGTGTTAAGGTGTATTCAATGGGAGGAAGATAAGTATCACACATGATGAGAAACAACTATGGTCTTGTTTAAAACTATACCAAGTAACTTCTTACCATACTCATATTTCATGACTATTAAGAAAAATTTTCTAGCTACAATTCATTAAACAAAGTGATTTGTGCAAGTTAGCTATGTTTTATTATTATTTTTTAGGAATTAATCAATAGAAAATATATTTTAGGAATCAATTTAGGATGTAAAATCAACCACAAATGACTTTTTGAGATTTAAAAGTAATGGACCCTATGATTTAACTTGGTTGTTTGATTTTATGGGTATATGAAGATTAAGGATGTTAAAATATAAATAAAAAAAGAAAAGGGTATTATTAAAAGTATAGGGAAGTATTGATTAACATTCACAATTTCTTTTACATACCTATATTTTTTTGTTCATGTGTTTTTTGGGTTTTAAGGATATTTTCATACCACACATAAACAGTTTGTTTTATTTTCTCTCTATAATGAAAAATTTACTAAGAAATATAACTATTCCACGTTTTAGATATAAATTTTAATAATATTTAATGAGTAAAGTGTGGGGTTTTAATATGATAAATCATAATTTGGATATATTGATTATTTTATGTAGTTGAAATTCCTCTTAACATCTTCATGTTCTTATTTTTTAAATTTTATATCGATTGGATTTTTATTAGAATTCATTACATTAGTAATTTAAGAATTATATGTTTCTCATTCCCTGTAGGGTTATAAGTAATTTCATCATCGTCTTACATATACACTTTTTTTAGGTATACATGAAGCATGTAGTCCTACTATAAATTGAATTTCTATTTGGTCGAATCAATGAAAGAAACAATTCCTTTTGAAATGGTTGATATATTTTTAATTTAATACATTTAAGCCTATGATTTGTACATTTAAATTTAATATTTCTTTTAATATTTTAAAATTAAAGAATGACATTGATAGGGAAGCTGCGTTACAATACTATTTTATCCATCCTACCTTTTTCTCATTATTTTTACATGATTTAAAAAGGGTTAAGTATTGGGGAAGATGATATCTAGTGTGTGAAAGTGTTTATTTGTATTTGAAAAGTAATGATGTGTGGTATTATCATTTGGGGTGTGGAAAAATGTTTATCATATGTCTTTCATTATGATTTATTATCTAACCTCAAAAAGGAAAAAATCATCATTGAAAAATAAAAAAAATAAAAACCATTTTTTAAAAATAATTATCATTGTAAAGAAAAAATATATTTCACTATGTTTTTATTGTCATGATTTTTTCCTTGATATGAATTGGTTTGTTGGATGATATCATATTTGGAGGTGTTTTATTTGGGATTTTCTATTTTTTTATCAATATATGTAGTTTAATGTTTAACCATATTTTTGAGTCTTGTAATTTTTAAAAAAAATTACCTAGAATCCCTTTAACATATATTCATTTGATCCTTTCATAGATTCCCTTAGGATTAATGTTGATTTTTTTATGGTGCAGATATTTGAGATAGTTTTTAAATCTATGGTTAGGATTTATGTACTCAAGGTATGGGAATAAATCTAGTCATATGTTCCTTTAGTGATGAGAGAATTTTTTTATGTGATATAGATCCCAAATTGCATTCAAAAAAATAATTAGTTGAAAGACATGAAGGAAACTTAATAGATCAGTTTCATCATTTAAAGATATAGTAAAACGAATTAAATGTTTTTCTTGAAAAACAATGTGTTAATAAAATATTCATGGTGTGATTATTGGAATTTTAAACATTTATTGATAAATATTTGATTGTATTGATTATTATATTTAATCTTTTGTTGAATGGTGGTTTCATTGTGATAATATGAAAACATTTTATGCTTGAGGATATGAAAGACTATAAGTGTGGGAGTATTTTATAGCTCAATTTCATTCAACAATCATTATTATTAAATTATTTGATTTTAGAATTTTTTAAGTATTTCGACTAGTTTTAATTGGTTAAATGTGTTAATGGTAGTAAATATATAAATTTTTTTAGGAAGAATTCATAATAGATATTTTTAACAGAGAGTAAAAAAATTTTCAGTCTTAGCCCACACCACAAGAGAAGCTTTCCACTAGAGGTAATCACCAAAATCAATGGTAGGTAGAGGAATGGAAGAATGGAAAAAGAGCATAGACTATGTGGGTCAGTGTTGGATGAGAGGAAAAGACCCGATGTGGGGAAACACAGTCATTGTTGTGGTTGTTGTGTAGGGAGACATAACAAGAGGTCAATGAGTTATGATGAAACGTTCTATATTATTAAAAAGAAACCAGTGCATGAAAAATAGTATTACGAGATGATAAAAATATAGGGAACTATTCATGTTAAATAAAATGTGTACATGGGGGGGGGGATAAATGGAATACTCATGTCTCATTCCCTTCTTCTCCATTATGGTTGTAAGCCCAGAAGTTTCACCATGTGTTTAAATGAGGTGACTGTGAACACCATAAGAGTTGACCGGTAATCTTGAAACTGCTTTTTTGAAGATCATAAACACCTTGAATTAAACTAAAATACATTGAATCATTGAGTAATAAGTCATGTCACACCTATGATGTCACCATGTGACATGAATGAGGCCACAATCTAAAGAATGACATGGTTTGTAAGATAATTACTCATACATAATATTCTCTATTTTTTCAAAAATATTATAATGGATTTTATGTAAGAGGTTTTTTCACCACTTTTGAAGGTTTCATGCCATTACTCTAAATATTATGTTATGTAAGTGTCATTAGAATATTTAAAAAGAGTAATTAATCGGTAGATATATTTAATAAAGTCTAATATTCATGTACATAAGATTCATTACCTTTTAAAAATTTTAAATAAATTCTTACATTGTGGACTATTGATTTGCACCATGATTTCTAATACTAAATATTACATTGTATTAATGGGAATTTTTCATGTCATGATGAATTATTTTCACGCTACAAGGATTTTAATAGAGATGATATAGTAAAGCATTCAGTTTTTATGGGACCTATTATGGTTGGGATAAATAAGTTCATGATGTGAGAATGATGAGGTAGTTCATCAGGTTGGTGATAGAACTAGATTGTGGCCATGAGGGTCTATGTCAGAACACATTTAAAAAAGGAAGTGAAGATTTGAATATTTATATGGATATAAATAATATATTGTGATGTGTTTACATTAGTTACATAATGGGAATTAAAATAATGTTTATGTGATAAATATGTATACACCATGACAGTTTTCTTCACACCATGATATGGATACTGATATAAATATATATAATTTTAGGCATCACTCTCCTTACTATTTTATAAATACATTTTTAAGGAGTTTAGGGATAATATACACTTGATTTTAGAATCCTATAAAATGGAAGTGGAGTCCTACTTAGATTGATTAATAAATTAGAGATATAGGGAGGTATGACAAGATACAATTTTAATGTTTTCTTTTAAATATAGGTCAACAATTATGAACTTAGTAATTAAAATGTTCAAAAGATCGAGTCCTTGCATCCTCACATACAGTTGGTGGTGCTTATTGGGTTTGTTATTTTTTCTTTCACTTTTATTTTCTCCCTCACTTGGTTAGAATGAGAGGTTTTTTTATTGTTTCGTGGTGTTGTAATAATAAGGAATTGAGGATTATAAAGTATTTCTATTTTTAATAGAAACACATGTAGGTTTGTTAAATTCAATTTTTTTTTTGATTCTCTTAATTATTCCTTGATCATGGAAATTTTGTTTTAGTGGAGGGATAGTTTCTTAATACATGGATCAATACTTGAATATATCAATGAATATTAATTGGGTTAGGTTATGTGTTTAAATATGGTTTTGGGTTACATTTATAATTAATTAACTGATGTAAATAATAATAAGAAAAGTGAAGTTACCAAGATAAAGAGTTATTACCGATATTAAGGGAGATTATTAGACCTGATTCTAAAAAATTTATGGTTATTTATTATTTCCTTTAATACATAATTACTTCATAAATCAATATTTTCAATTTATCAACACATTCATCCTTAATTTTTTTCATTCAAAATAGGTACGGTTTTCTTCAATTCTAGAATATTTCATTATAACTATCGAGTAATTTTTTATCATGGCCTATCTTTATTGGTTTTACCTTAGTAATTGCATTTCATACACTATTACTTTATAGTTTTAGTATTTTTTGTTTGTGTTTTATAAATTCTAAACATGATTAAACCACATAAATTAATAACTCCCTATGGGACATCATGTAGTCAAAAGAATCATTTTCACTACCTCTCAATTTCTCCCCAACCAAACATACATGTACCAACTATTGGTCCATTTCTTATGGTATTTAAGGGTTTTGGGATCTTACTTACATGTAAAACCCCATTGGGTACCATCCAATTTTAATGGTAAGCCAATGGATCTACCTTAATCCCTTCTTCAATAGGCCATGGGCTGGTGACTAGCATGGGGTAGGCATATCACACAATATAGGAAGCCATATATTATAACAACATATAAAAGAAACATGTATCCATTACATAAAATAACAATCTACACTATATATATATGTATATAAGAAACTAAACTATATATAATTCATGAATGAGACATAAAATTTAATCAAAATTCCCCATATGCAAATACCCATGGAAATATACAATTAATAATCCATTGATCTGACCAAAAAAAGGAACCTGGAATATCCTCCTCACTATGTGCACTCCCAAATCGATCTCCAACCACAATGATCATTTACAATATCACAAACCAACATACTCTACCATAAATTATTGAAAATTACTAGGAATTATATTCCATCCAAATTTAAATTTTTATTATGAGCCATTTTAAGGAAAAATGGGAAACCATAGTACACACAAGATACCCCTACGTGCTGAATGAGCTCACAAAATGGTCAAATACAAGACTAAGAAGACTGGATTTCACTACTCTATAAAGTTCCCAATGCAGCGTACTAACCTGGACATCTGGATCTTCGCTGATAAACTCTTCAAGGTGAGTAATCATCTTCTCCAAATTCAGAATAAATTCTACCGAGTTGATTTTGCTCTGATTGAATCATCGGACCAAGATTCGATCTTGTTTATCTATCTATTCTCCTAGCTCCTCATTGACCTCCACTTGCAACCTTCTCTCATAAATTCTTTTAATCTCTGCTTCTGAGACGTTGAGCCTGACCACTCTTTCTAAAATTTCTTACGTGGAGTGTAGGATGAGTTTCAATCACTCCCCAACCTCCTCTTGCTTGTCTCTAGTATTCCTACTAGATTATTCACTTCCCCCCTTCTGTGGGTCATTGTATTCCTTGTATCCACCCTTCTTAGCTGATCTTGTCTCCATCAGTTTGGGCAAATGTGAATAATCTTTATGTGAATTTGGCTTTTTCCCTTTGACCACAATGCATTTCCCTGAGTCTCAGATTCCTTTCTTCCCTTTCTTCCTTCTAGGGCTATGGATACCTTTCCCTTGAATTCATTCCAAGCTGTCCGTTGATAATTGGATATAACTATTGTCACCTAAATCTTCCTCCTCGTGAGGAAGTGTTGGTTCAAGATCATTCAATGATTCAAACGGGTTACCTAGTACAACCCCTAAGCCTTTTTAGGGGACTCCGTTTTCTCTTCCCCACAGTCGAAGCATTTAGATGGCATAAGGGTTTTGGGAGCGTATTTGGGTCCAAAGGGTCCAAGACACGCACCTCAACTAGCCTTTTATCCCCATGTTGACGCCCTGCATCTGGAAGCACAGACACCTCCTGCACTGTGGTTCTAGGTTTCTTGGCCTCTCTACTATCATCAACCCCATTGACAGAACTTATTGGGTACCCTTGAGTGATCTTCTCCCACTAAAACACTAACTGAGACCAGAGCAGCCTGTCCAAGGATCTGCTCCATAGAACCCATATCCTGCAATGGTATGCCAAGGTCCTTCTTTAAACAGTTAACCACATCTTCCACCTTCAGGTTTCCACTAAGCCTCCTATCCTTACTCTGTATAGTATCTGATGGAACTATAATCCCCTGATTCTCTCCCATTGCATCTTTACTATTGTCTGTATTGCTCTGTGGTCCAACATCATTCTCTCCCTTACCTGGATGAGTAAGGGAAATGGCCTTGCAAAACCCATGTGGGAATAATGACCATATAGTGGTGAGTATAAAAATAGTTGGAAAGTCACATTGAAACTATAAAATAAAGAGAAAAAATTAAGATCAAACTCTGATATAGGAAAGTAAATCAGATGAAGATAAACATGGATCCATAAATGCTCAACCACTAGAAGTCATAGGGATAAAAAGAAGTTTAAGTCATATTATATTCAATACTCGAAGGTCATACATCATTATTAAATAAAAAAATTGATACTAAAAAAGATATCACATATCTTGAAGTATATTACCTAGTTCTAAAATTCATATCAAAGGCATCCACGAGGTTCTTGATGAGTCAAAATACTCAAAGAATCCGATCTACTGAATAATTCACTCAATAACACCTGAATATGGTAAAGTAATATCACTCCTCAATGATGTAAATTTTTTGTTAAAGGGAGTATATTACCTTACCATCCACCATTACCTTACAATCATCCCGAGCACCCATAGGTGAGCCCATACTTTGAAAATGAAAAATTATTGGTTAAGGGAGAATTAATCCATATCATCACAACCACCCTGACATGGAAACCCACATTCCACATGGAATCTAAAATGGAAGACTCATTCCTTATCACATAGAATAATAAATACTAATTTATCACCCAGATTATGTGAGTATCGCACAATAGAAGAGAGTTCCACATAATAGATGAAACTATAACATAACATACAAGAGTATCACACAACAGGCAATAGTAGGGGGTACCTGACCCCTGATGAATGATCTAATCACAAAACATGAACACCATCATCAATGATATAAAACTAAAGAGATTAAACTACTCATATCACCTATAATGTCACCTATTCTTTATAATATAAGCATAATATATTATCCTATATAGAAAAGAACTTATGATGTAATACTCAAACACCCTAGTCCAAGTCCTAGGAAAGGAGATACGAAAATAAACTTAGGATAGAATATTATATAACATGTACCAAAGGGTCACATGAAATATATACCCTCTAAGGAAACCTCTTCATGTATTTCTCTTCACATGGAATGAAAATTCAATCTATATGTAATGTACACTGTGGTATATGGATTGTAAACCTATGTAGCTCACATGAAATGTACTACCATCTACTTGAGTCATGTAGTACCTATCTACATGACATGGATCTATGGAAAACATGTGTGTGTTACATAGATATTACCCTGGGTATACACTACTACCCTTAATATATTGTGGAATCCATACAATTCATGTACTTCAATTGAAATGTATGTGGATGGACGTGTATTCACCTATCCCTACACAACATGCGAGTATATATAACATTTCATTTGATATTTATAATCTTCTAGAACCCTAACATCATAACCATATTGGTACACATCATGTGTTATTCTCAACTACACATCTTGTAGGCTTGTTCTCCACCAAGATCTATAGGTTCTTCTGAGTATACAAATATATATTCAAAATAAAATTGATTTTCTATGTATTATATGATTTTATTTAAATTTTAACTCTAAAATTTATAAAATTTATATTATTTTTGAATTAGTATTTTGAAATTAGTTTAGGGTGAATTTTTTGGATTTTTTAAAAATTTGATATTTTTGTGAATAGAGAAAATATAATTGTTAAGAATACCGTATGTTTTATAAAATAATAAAATGATAAATGGGACTATAAATTTTTGATAACCATTTTATTAACTTAAAATGGATTTTTGGAGTAAATTAATTCACTTAAAAATAAAAAGAGGAATTTATATACCCTTATTTTAAGTTTTGAATAATAGGTAATATTTTATTCTAATAAAAAATATGCTTGATTCATCACATATAATAAAGTATTTTGGATATTATATTCAATTTAGGTTCAATTTTAATGTCAAATAAGCCTTATTTTTTAATCATAAACCGGTAAAGTTCATATAAATTTGTATTATTCATAGTCATTGGCTTGAATAATAAAATTACAAATACTTTATTCTAAAATAATCCTCCCCATTGGCTATATAAACATACATCATATACTCTTTTCTTCACAATTAAAAAACTCCCTTATTTTACCAAATATTTTTCTAAATATTTTCCCAAATACCTCTATAAACTCCCATATACATGTACCTAATAGTAGAGTGTGTCAAAAAAACCCACCTTTGAAGGATTTTGGCTCAATCCAAAGGAAGCAAGTCAATATACTAGGTATGGGTTTCAAAACCCATGTTTCCATTTTTATTATTCTCACACCAATTATATAATAAAAATTGATCAATAATGTAAACTTAAAATAATATATTTAATATGATTTAAATTTTTTATAAAAATATAAGATCAACTAGTTCACCTATTTTTTAAAACTCTCTTAAAACCACAGTTTCACCCATGGTAGTTTTACCCCACCTAAGTGAATGATGATATTTATTTTTAAATTGTTATTTTAAATGATGTTATTAAAAATTTATTTCATGATTGAATATAAAAAAATAATCAAATAACATATTTATATGATTCTATAATGATATTATAAGCATGGAAATTATTATCTTTCATGTAAACATTTCTATTTTGATGCATATAAAACAATATTATAGAGAAATATTCTCTAGATTATAATTATTTAATGACATATTTAACTCCAACAATTCTATAATGATTTAAAACATATATTTTGAAACTTATGGACCTTATGAAACTATTAGATTGTTTATTTTGAATGTTACCTCTACATCGATTCATTTTTGTATCCAAAACTAAACAACATTGAATTAGATGATGTGGGAAATTGTATTGCGATGATTTTACATTGGGAACTACACATTTCATTGCACCGGGATAGTGAACATCAAGGTGTTACATTCCCTCTTTATAAAGTTGTATAACCTATCACCATAAGGGTGACGATGATGACACATTTGATTGGAATATGCTGGTGGGATGTTGGAACTTATCTATAAAAATGTTGTTTCCAAGTATGCAAATCTCTCATTTTTTTAATAATTGCTCACGAGTCATGTACCCAATTCTCTATCTATGTGAAAATTAGTTAATTACATCACTCAATTCCTTAGAAATGAAAAAATATTACGATCAATGAGGATGATTAAGTTTGGTATATTGGGTATCTAGGTGTTTCTTTATCTATCTTCCTCATGTTAATATTGAAGGAAATAATATTCCCTAAAACGTTTTTATGGTAATAAATGGGATATATAATATTTTATGACATGAGTATATTTTAATTATTGTATTTAGATTAAATTCTACTTCCCATAATATATTTATTGTATGATTGGTGCGTATTGTAAGGTGGATGGATGTGTAAATCCTAATTTATGATTTCCATATTATATAAGATCTATGTTCCATTATCTTTGATAGATTTTGCGATCGAATTATAAATGGTTATAATTTGAGTGAGTCTTCCACCTAATATATCATTTAAATAAACACTTCATAATATGAAACATGTGGAAGGTTATGTATTCATGGATGTGATGAATGAATTGGTTGTGACATTTACTTATGCATAACAATTCATGAGTGTAAGGAGCCATAAATGTATTTATATTATTAATATAAGAACTCTTATTATATAATTCTTATTTTATTATGATCACATAGAAGTACTATTAAACTTCATAAGAGCATCACATATAATGTGTTTATATGGATAACTACATCTAGGATCAGTTAAAGGATATACACATAGAAGAATAGTACATCACTAAAAGAAACTCTATAGGCTTTAATTCTCCCATAAATATATCTCATTCCATAATTAATTTAAAAATGAATTATACGTTTCAGGAAAAAATTGAAATTATCAAAGGATGTGTAATAACCATTGTATGTAGTGAATGATGAAGTGAGAATGCTGGTGTACTTATAAGTAAATAAAGTTTCCAATATTTTGAATGTTTTCCAATACATTCTATTGAAAATTTTACCATTAATTAATAAGACATTTGGTCATTATTATTATTTCTTATGAAGATGTAATAGAGAGATTTTTGCAACTATGAAGGAAAAAACCAAAATTATATTTTTAGAAACAAAAAAACATTTAAATTATATTAAAATTATACTTTATGATAACTTTATATTATTTAAATAAATTTATTTTCATGAAATTATCTTATAAAATAAATTTTAAATAATAATATAAATTAATTAATCTCTAAGTAATTTTTATAATGGTCAAACAATTTACTATGTCATAAAAACAATTAATTTTCAAAAAACATGGTTTTTTATTTAAAAGTTAAATTTAAAATATTGATAGAATAAACATGATAAAAAAATATTATATTTTGACTCATAACATCATAATTAATTTTGGAATAATTTTTAAGAATTTATTGAAAGAGTTTATTTTTTTGTGAAAAAGTGGAAATTATGGTTATTTGAGTACTATGATTTTATGATATCATTATGATGTGTTCATGATTAAAAAAATTATCAAATATTTTATTCAATACTAATTTCATTTAATAAGAACAATAATTAATTTAAAAATATTATTTTTAATTTTGAAATGTTCACTATACATTTTGGAACAAAAAATTGAAATTTTAACCTAAAAATTATTTTTGAATTCACTCCATTAAATGCGTTAAATTGAAGTTGAATTTATAATTTATAAGGATTTTAATGCTAAAAAATCTCACTAAATCATTAATAATCTAGAAAATTAGTTAGAATTTATTACACCCACAATTTTATGGCTTATATAATAAAATATCCAATATGTTAACGATTAAAACAACCCCTCCACAAGTATAAATAGCCACTCTTTATCCCATTCCTCTTCAATAAAAACCCAATTAGAATTAATTTAATCTCCCTATCCATATATAAATACCTTTCAATGTGTTTTTATTCTACCAAGGGTTCTATCTCCATCTCTAATAATTATCCTGTCCTGGTAAGGGTTATCTTCCTCAACTTTTCAATTCAAGTTATTCTTTTGTATAAGCCATTTGATTCTCAATTTATTATCTTTTCAAGTGTTTATAAACACCATCATATTTGTGACTATGACATAATTTCAATGAGATAATTATTTATCTCTCAATAATCCGATTCAAATCTCTCTTTTGAGTACCTATTATGCAGTCAAAATCCACACTCGAATTTCCATGGTATATTTTCATGTCATGCATACCCAACCCTATTTTCATTCAAGGGTTTTCATTTATATTAATCATTTAAATATTTACTGGGGACATCAATTTATGAAACCCCCATTCCCTACTCATGGGTTAGAAATTATATGTACTTTTTATGCTTGATCAATGTGGCACACATAATGTTTAACATATGAAGGGTGTGCCTTGATAACACTCCAATGCATTGTGTAAAGGAGTAATCTATAGAGATGAAATGATCATGATACCTTGGATGAATTACTTGGTAATGTTTTATAATAACATGGTCAAAATAATTGGTAATGAGCTTTATCACACCTTAGGGATGAGCTTTAGTGACATTTTTACCAATGTATTATGCTTATATTGTAGACACATTTCTATGTCATAGCTCATGATATTTTGTTCATGTAATTAAATTAAGCCTCAAGTTAATATTTAAAAGTTCTTATGTTATGACTCATGTTTTAACTATTATGTTCAATTACATTTTTTATTCTTCACTAGGATTTATTTCAACCCCTTTCATTTGATAAATGTCCCAGGAAATCCGATGTTGTGATATGATATAGAATGACATAGTAAAGAAGACTTTTGAGAGAGTTATAAAATTTATTAATGTTTTATTTTATTACCATGTATGTCTTATAACATGTACCTATTTTTAAGACATTAAACCAAAAAGGTCCTTTTTACTTATTAGTGTAATATTTTTTCAAGGAATTATGGTTAAAACCATAAAATAAAAGGTGTGTCACTGTAGCTGGTATCAAAGGATGGTTTTATTATTTGTGTGAATTAGGACTAAAAAACATTTCTTTTGAACCTTAGAGATAAATCTAAAATTTTGAAAACATCTAATTATTTTTAAAAGTATAAATCATGTGGTTTCCAATAGATGAAATCCTTTTTTAGATAAAATAAGTGGATATGGGTTTGACACAATTGTATCCAGGGTTCATTACCCTGAAAAGAGTTGGGCAAGTATATCCCATATATTATTATAGTGCACGATGAATGATACCTTACTGCACAACTGGCTTGACACCCTTGAGGGTTATTTTTTGGTTATCATATTATTTTTATCCACCATCATAAAAGGATGTATGGAAAGTGCAACTTCTTCTTTTTAAATAAAGAAATTTTTAAATAATATGATCCAAGAAGTCATATTTTATAAAAAAATTTAATATTAAAAACTCTATTATAATTAATTATATTAATTATTCTCAAAATTATAATTCTTCTTATTTATGTTTTTCTTTTTATATTATTTCTTGAAAGAGAATGGATTTTGTGAATAATAGAGTGAATGATAAATGCAATGATGAAATTCATATTATGATGGAAAATAGGGAAGAAAATTTCATAATGATGTTATCCCATGTTTTGAATAATTACATAGAATGTGTATAGTGTCTAGACTTACATATTAGGGAGAAAGTATTTGGGGAATCATTCATGGGTTAACAACCACCAAGACCAATTAAAAAATTGATTCTATGAAGTGGTAAAAAATTTAAAATATCTTTTTCAATAAGTATTTTAATTTCACCCTATAATCAAATATATATATATATAGAATTACTTGAGATAAATAAAGAGGAAGGTGAATATATCAGATGTCATGAGATAAAAATCACAAGTATTCATGTAACGCTTCAAGATTTGTGATTAATTATGATGGTAAGATTGATAAATTATTTTTCTATATGGGACCTCATCAATAATTTTTTTTTTCATTTCATGACTTTGGGAGAAATAAATAAATATTAAGATTTTATCTCAAGGTGTTAATGGAATTTAGAGATGGACAATGTTATCATGGAAAAAATAATAAAAATATAAGGATCTATCAAAAAATTGGGAAGAATCCTAACCGTAAAAATAAGGTGAATAAACTATAACTTTAATTATGTGACAACTATGGGAAAAGGAACTTGAGAAACTATATTAATAGAAGTAGGAAGTGATACAAATACAGAAAGGATGTCCATATTTATTGAATATTTCTAGAATATGTAAAAACATATCATCCCAATATTAATGACATGGGAAATATAGTGTAATTTCACCCTATGCTACAATGTTTCAAGTGTGTGGAGCTTGGTAACTTTTCTATCCAGTTCCCTAATATGAGAATGGTGGGGGAAACTACAATCAACACTAGTAAAGGATAAGGGATCAAATTCATGCCTTTTATATCATGATGACTAAAGTAGATTATCTGAATGACATGACAATATACACCCTTATTGTTTACTCATATATTTCTAATACACAATTTTATTTTGATTTAATTCATTCCTTTATTTATTTTATGTTTGTAAAGAACATTGAATCAATAATTGATCCATTAGAATTATAGTTATCAATAAAAACTCTTAGATTATTTATTCAATTCACCACCATATACATGGAATACCCTATTAACATTTGTGATAATAATATAATTAAAAATATTATAGTCATTCTAATAGTGAAATTTGACATAATACTAGGATTAGATTGGATGTAAAGGTATATTGTGAAGATCAATTGTAAAATAAAGGAAATTTCAATTGTCATGGGAGGAAATCATGAAATCATTTTTAGGGGGTATATAAACCCACAATATTTTTCTCAATAATTACCTCCTATAGATTTATTTATGTAAATGATCAGTGAATAAGGGGAAGAAAGTGATATTAAAAAGATATAATTTGTACTAATTGTTAAGGAATGAATTTATGTATTTCCAAAAGGATTATCAGGACCTCCACTAGAATAAGAGAAACAATTATCTATTTTACTCATACCTAGATCCAATACTACATCTAAGACTCCATATAGAGTGAAATATTTAGAGTTTGAATAATTATAGAAGTAGGTGAAAGATATTTTGGGGAAGGGTTTTATCCATAAAAGTATATTTACATTGAGATAATACTCTCTCATTATAAAGAATAATGATGGATTAGTATATATATTCATTAACTATAGATAAATTAATAGGATCAAAGTTTTAACATCCTGAAAAAGGGTCCAATTAACCCATGCCTCAGGTCGGTGGGACACATGGCCTCAAGCGCTCATCCCCATACACCAGAGACTGCCGACTAGTAGCGAGTGTGAAAGTTGTACAATGAGGAGAATATTCCCTCTTATCAGAGTGGCACAATAGAGATGACAATAAACATATAACAACATAAGCATATATGAACAGACTGGATAAATAATCTGCTGAAGAATAAATAGAATTGAGAAAATGTTAATAATTTAAAATTCAGTAAGGTATTGCTAGATACATGGATGAATAGAAAGATGATATAAAAAAGAGAACATGGGACATACATATAAAAAGCTAAAAAAAGGGAAAAAGATACTCCATTATTATCTTGATAAAATTCTCCGTCCTCTTATCCTAAGACCCAACTATAGGAAAACATATCAACAACCTGTGGTAGGGCCCTTACCCTTATCTTAACCTATAGATAGATAATATTATTAGGAACCAAAGGTATCTAGAGTAGTTTGTGAGATAAAATATCATCAAGACACCACCAATAGTTTCTAGAAGTAATATAAGAAATTTCTTGAACAAAATAGTTTGCAAATATAATTCATTAATTAAAAATGCTGAATAAAAAAACAACCACCATCTCAGGTTTTTGAAGGAAACCTGTCAGTTCTACCTTCTTAGGCTCATGGATGGAATGTAAGTATGATATGTCACTATATATATAGTAATAATATAAACATAGTATAGTTATATATATATATATATTTAAATATATATATTATCCAGTTATATGAACCAAGTATGTACAGACATAAGTATCCATATAACTAGAATACTAGTTTTTGGATGGACTGGGGTGTAACTCAGATATCCATGACCAGTATAATAATCCAATAAGCTCATGAAATACAGTAAATTTTCTCATCCCAAAATGAGTGAGAAAAATCATGCGAATCACTCGATATGGTGAGTGTTCCATCCTGTAAATACTCAAATAAAGTAACATGGAACGTCAAGCCCGACATCCTCATAGTGTCAATGTTGTGAGATTCCATGCTCAACCCTTAATGTAGGGGAGAATCTTGGTTAATGTCTAAGAGGCATGAGGTGGGATTTTTTATCCCATTGGGAAAAAAATATGACATATACAAGAGGGTAGAAAAATTTTAAACACAAAAACAACAAAATATTTCCTACCACTCATGTAAGTCAACTGTTTGAAAGTTATAAAATCTACACAGTCAGAGTAATTAATGTAAAACCAAAAAAATCATTGTGTAAAATAAAATATTTGATAGTTAAAAATATAATTTAAATAACTATGTAAATAAATAAAGAATAAACTAATAATTTAAACACCAAACACAAAGTATGGGACAAAAATCCAAATACCCTTATAAAAGATATCATATTACCAAACACTTCCATTCATAGGAATCCATTTATTAAAAAATGGTGTAATATGGATCAATAAACCATGTAAATGGCAAAAAAAATTCCAAACAAAAAAGTCTTTGAATAATATAGTAAAAAACTACTAAATCTATAAATTCTTTGATAGACATGTTGATAATTGATTTCTCTTCCCCCCGAGCACCTCTTTGATATCATAAATCAAAAAAATATAAATACTATAGATTTATTCAAAATCCATGGTCCAGAGGATAAATATTCCACACTAATAATTCCCACTAATCACAATGACCATACAATTAGTAATTATAAAAAAATACATTTAATAATAAAAACTCAAAAAATAAATCTCTTAGAAAAACTCACTACCCAAAAAATAGATGCTCTATTGGAAATGAGATAATGGAAGATTTAACATGAATTGGAACTATGATTCAATTAATTTATATGTTATAACATCTGAAATTCACTGAATGTCTAGTTTAAGTTATAGTTTATGGAATAACAATATTCAATATTCATAATCTGATATCTAATGGTTCAGTTGTAATGACATTAGAAGGTATGCTGTCTTTCGATGGGTGTGGATCAATCTATTGATAATGTGTCTAGTTCACCTCAAATTTTTTAATATCTCTTCCCTAAATTTCAAAAAATAAATTCTTTAATTCATTTAAATAGAACATATAAAATCATAAGTTATATACTATAGATAAAAAACATAAATAAAATATTCAAGGCAACTCAAAATTATAGTAAGGTGTATTGGGATTTTCAAAACAAGGACAAGAAAATTCATTTAACTCAACATACTTGGGTGTGAAATTATTAAGTCAATGTTGGTTTCTCATTTTTGTGAATAACTCAACCTCTTATTATGTGTGGTGATTCAAGGGTGATATTAATTAATTTTTTTTTGGAAAAGTGAAGTCATGATATCTTATATCTTTATCCTCGACTAATAAAATTGCATCGATTTCTCTAAATGTAGTTTTGAAATTAATAAAATAAAATTTTCCATAATTCATGAAAACAATGATAGTAATTATAATTATTAAATAATTAATACTAATGAAATTATCATAATAAATATTTCAAAATTAATAAATAAATTAAAATGGAAATTAATTAACAAAACACTAATTATATCGCATTATATATGTATATATATATGTATGTAGGTATGAATAAGTAAATAAATAATATATTTTGGTATCTATAAGGTTTGTTCAAATGTGGTATTATAAGATATTATATTTAATTTTTTTTAATTTTACACATGATTGTTAATGTTGATAATTTATAATTTATTAATTTAATTATATTTACTTATTTTTTTAAGAATCCAGTTAAATATTAGATTTTTTTTTTCATAAGGTTATTGAAAAATATTAATAAAATGAATAAATTCTATATCTTCTAATTTAATGAAAATTTCAGGTTGAATAGACCACATACTATGTTGTAAACATGTCTTCATGGTAGAAAACTTTGGGGGTTCAAGCCATGTAATGTATTTACTACATGACAAACATACTACAAAACTGTGCAACTTTGAGGAAACATGGTGAGTACAAGGTGTACAATTTGTGTACCTCATACTCATCCATGAATGAAAAAAAATCTAGTCCCAAGGTCTTTTTTGTGGAGATTTATAGTAGAGGATACCCGATATATTGCTTTTGTAAACATTGTGTATCATATTGTACGCCATTTAATTAATTTAACACATGGAGGAATTTTGATGATATTATTAATCCTATTTACATTTTTTCATTTTTCATTTATTTAATAATACACAAGACATGATATGATTATTAAATATATATTATATTAATTTCCAAGATAAATTATGAATTATAATATATTTATGGTATTTACTTGTAGTGTATTCTGTGTATGTTAATATCATCACATGCAACATAATTTCTGATAATGAAATACTTGTTGAAATATTCAAGAATAATAATTAATGGAATTGAAATATTCTCAATATATCATATTAATACACAGTACAAGGACTGACATGATTAGTTTTGAGGGGAACCTGATGTTTCCTCCAAGTACACTTGTGTACATTAATAATGTTAATTAAAATTAATTAATTTAATTTGTATAAAAAGTTGGTATTATGGAAATGTTAGTATGGGTTTTATGTATTTAAGAGAAATTGAATTAATTAGTCAATCAAATAATTAATTTCATTAATTCAAAATGATTATCTTAATTAAATAATAAATTAAAGTAATTTCTGTCTAGATTACCAATATGTTTCTCTTTCTTTTATGTGGGTGATCCTAAGACTAGATTAGAACATTGTATGTGATTTTTTTCCTTTATATTTATTGTTATTAAATTAATTTTATGACCTCTATGTCATCCCCACATCTCATTATGTAGGTGAATGCATGACCACAATTTATTTTATGTAAAACTCCTAAACCAATAATTTGGTTCCCCTCACCATCATTTGAGTGAATCTTATGTAAAGGTTGGATATCCCAAGTGAGTATAGGTTTTTTAAGATAAGATTATAGGTGAAACCAATACTGAAAGATCACATGATCACATGTGGAATGATGCAGCTTAAATCAATATGGGTTCTAGGATTTATTCCACTAGGGACAAAGATGGTTTATGATCTCCTAGATAAAAAACCTATTCAATAAATCTCCTAATAATACCACTTTATTTATTTATTTATATTAGTTTCATGGTTAATTATTCATTTAAATGGATGGAATTCACATTAAATAAATGAATTAATAAAGAACTCTTGTTAAAATTAAATAAATCAGGATTATTTTAATTTTATTGAGGCATGGTTATTGCATTATAAAAATACACTTAAATATTAACAAGAATATAATAAATATATAATGACATATTTATGAAAAAAATATAAAATACCTAAAATTAAATATTAATTCATAATATCCTTCCCCCACTTGAGTTAAAATCATACTAATTGTTTAGATTTCTTCATCTTCCAATGTTTGTGGGGTTTTAATAATCTGGGATGTTTGTCTTTGGTTTTGGGTTAAATTAAAATTATTTCAGATCAAGGTTTTATGGTCTAATTGAGTGGAAAGTGTTTTGGAAATCACCATCCAGGATTTTGGGATTAAGGAGTCCACTCAATAGAAAAAGGAGCTCTTAGTTAATGTATTTGGAATGTTATGCTTTGAAAAAGACCCATCAAATTACATTTAATCCCAAGTATGGGTTTTAACATGGGGATATGAATCCTCAGTACAAGAATATCTATCTAATTGTATATTCCAAAAGCAATGGTGAGGGATTTTGTGTTTTTAAAAAATATTAGGACATTAATAACTATATAATTTATTTATATAATTTCTGTAATTAAAATAATATAATAAAATTATAATATTAATTATTGTAGAAATGGAAATCCAAAAAACTACAATTATATCACTGTGATCCAAACAAGATAAGGATAACCTTCTCATCAGGTTGAATTTCAAGGAATTGTATATAAACTTCCACATTATACTACACCATGAAAAGAAATTATACATGCTCGAAACCCCATATACCGAGTCTTTAACTTAAGAGGCTAGTGAAGAAAAAAGTATCTTTATACCTAATACACATGGATGATATCATGGATTTCCATTGTTTTATGCCATCATCTATATCTACCGAGGTTCGTAAGAAATACAAGGATAAGTATGTGTATAGAATCATGTATCACCTTTATTGTATTTATCATTATAAGGTAAGAAAATAGAGATATGAAATCCCTAATGAATTATTCACCTAAAAGATTGGATATTTGGCATCAGATGGGCCTCATGTAGTTAAGATGATTAGATTTATAGGTCACTTAGACATCTTGAGATTTATGATCCCAAATGAATTCTATTATGGTTATACTTAAGTATATAAGAAATAATAAGGATATGTTTTCTATGTATGGAAGACATAAGAAACTAGTCATCATGGGTTATACTGATTCTATATTTTAGATAGATTAGAACAATATGAAGTTTCATTGATTATACGTTTTCAATATCAATGAAATATATATGATATGGAAGAGTTTAATACAACCTGGTTTTGTAAATTTATCAGTGTAGTCCAAGTATATAGTGTATTGGGAAGGAGAAAAATGATCTATTAGGATTCAAAACATTTTTCCCAGATATTAATGTCATGCCTATCAATAAATACCTTATAATATTACATTGTTTTAATACTGTAGTGTTGCATCTTTTGAATGAGCCATGTTCACACCAACGGGAAAATATCATAATCTTGAAGTATCACATATTGATGTATTTTTATTAGAGGGGTGTGTTTATAGTAAGTATATTTTCTATAGAAGTGAATGTGGTGTACTCCTTAACTAAATACTTATCTCGGTAGAAGCATGAGTATCATGTGAGAGATAACAAAATAATGGTTTTTAGAAGTTAGTTATATAAAAAGTGGGATTATTTTAGAGTTGTTTCCCTATAAAAAATTTATTTGTACTTTATATTTACCTATATATAATTATTTGAATATTAATAAACGACACATCATCATTATTTTTTTGTGAAATTTTATGTGATAATGTTCTCAGAGTAAATTTCACATTGAAAGGTCATAGAAGTTCTACACTATGATGAGAACCTATAAGTTCCAGGAAAGTATTATTAAATTTATATTCTATAGCTGGAAGATATTATTTTATGGGATGTAAATGACATAGGATATTATGGGTGTAGACTCATAGGCAATTAATTAAATGCCTCATGGTGTATTCCCTTGGTCATTTCAAGTGTAGGAGATTATGAGAATATGACCCACAAGTAAGAATCCACATTTTTGTGTGTCATTGGGTTTTACTATATGTCGATGTGTGAATTCATCCTTATAAATTAATAATATTATTAATATATATCACGATTCATGTACATTTATATATTAATGAAAACCATGATGAAATATTCTCATGATGATGTAGGATACATTTGGTGTGTCATGAGTGATGTTGCATTAATTAATATTATGAGAAACTATATGTCCCTTTTGTTCTTTAATAGAAGTTGATATCTTAAGTCCTATGATGGTAATTGAACAAAAAAATTATATCTATTTCCATGGTGTTCTATGGAAAGGTTAAATTCTATAATTTCAAAGAAAGAGTTATCTAGAACATAGGTTGATGTCACCAACATGAAGACTATTTTATTAGAGATATCATGATAAAGGGAATATATTACCCAATGATCATTCATATGATAATTATTGTCATTATGACACTAAATTATTTCTCTAGGAGTGTTATTTCATGTTTCCAGGTGTTAACATTGTAATTTAGGTATTTCTACCTTATACCATTTAGAAAGGGGCCCAGAGGGTCACACACTACATTTATTAAAAATATCAGTTAAGTTATATTTAAATTTAACAAGATAGAATAAATATTATTCCCTCTATGCGGTTTAATAAATATTCAGGATTGTTTGATCACCAAGATTTAATCATGAGTTATTTGAAAGAATAAATATGTGATTTAAAAATTAATTAATATTTATTCACAAGATTCAGTTAATATAATAATTATTATATTTATAGGTGAATAATTTAGTAATATTTATTTATTAAATAAATAGTCATTATTTACGGCCTGCTAAATATTTATGAGGTTTATGGACTATGTTTAGTGGTTTGGATGGAAGTGATATATTAAATATTATTTAAATAAATCTTAATTAAAATATTTTAAAATGATATTTATTTATCCAAAGGAGTTGTGTGTGTCATGAAAATAATATATTATTTATTTTATTAGGATACATGGGTTTAGATAAGGAATAAGGATTTGGATAAGGACCTATTTTAAATTATGAACCATATACTAGATCTTTCAATACTTATTTATATCACATTTTAGGTTTATCCACTTATTGTGAACAACAAACCTAAATATATTTGTCTCAAGATTTGGAGGGGATCATCTAAAGAACACAATGAAGAAAAATATATTTGATCATCCTATAACCTTTCAATCCTTTGATAGATACTTAATAACCCTTTATCTCCAAATATATTATCCCTATGATCAATGATGTATGATGATAGATATCAAAATAGACCATGGTATCACTTGATGATTCTACAATGACATTTTATGATTTGGGAGCACATGTGGATCACCACTATAGGGATTCATCCCTTGGATCATATGACAAAATTAAGATATAATCATAGAAGATAAGAAAATCTTAAATGAATATATATTTATAATATGATTTAATTATATATGTATCTATACATTTCTCAGAAATTATATGTGATGATCTGACCTTATGGTTATGACATTAATAATTCAATTAATCTTTTATTTAATTCAGTTCTTCATGAAATTTTTCATAATGTACATGTCTGATTATTCTTCAGTTATATCATAATACAAATGTGGATATTCCCTACACATGCTTTTTATGTGTTTGAAACCTTTATGTTTCTTATTATGTTTCTTCTAAAATAAATATTATTTTCATTATTTTTATATTTAAATAATATTTTAATTTCTTGTTTTATATTTTGTGTCATTAATTATCATCATAAAATTCCGATTAAACACAAAATTGATGGTATGATTTTTTTAGAATAATAGTTCTTCAACTATGAAATTATATATGTAAAAACATAGACATGAGAGATAAAATAATATTTAAAGTACATCTAGGGACATGGTATAGGGACACAAACTCTGTACCATTTTAACATATATAAGGTTAATACATCACATAAAATGGTACTACTATTTTTACTAAGGTATGTGAGATAATTCAGGAAAACATAGGGAGAAATGTATTACAAGTTTTTGTTATCAATTTCACTACCTAGTGATGTGAAATTGTGACATAATTTTTTTTTGATATTGTGCACCCTCTTTAGGAGTGATTATTGTGTTTTTTAAAACATATTACTTTTTTTATGTTTTAATTTTTATTATCATTGTTTTAAATGTTTTGAGTAAATATATATGGAATATTAGTAAAGAGTTCGGTGGAAATTGTTCATTGATAGTGGGATGGGGAACATATGATCAATTGATAAAATACTAGAAAATAAAAATTCATTGAGGCATAAATTTATGAGAAGATGTATATGAAAAGATGGTAAGAAATATATATCATTCATTCAATATTGATATAGATTACATTAAAGATGTTTTTTGGTGAGAATTTAAAATAATTATTGTATTTTATAAATTTTATTATTTTATCAAAATTTAATCAATATTTGGATAAATTATGATATATTTAAGATCAAATAGCTGGTGATTACATAATTATTACTCATGAATTGTTTTGAAGGTATTATTTTTATCCATTTATTATTGATTTTATTATAAATATCATGTTTATTTTATTTAATTTATATATGTGGAATATTTTGGATTTTTATATGTCAAATGATTTTTATTTGGTACATTATCATTATTGGAATTATTATTTTTGGTTTTGTCTGGAACTGGATGGTGATTTGTGGCAGCATGAATTCCTGACATTGGAGTTCATCATGTTATTTTTATAATATTTTTATAATTTTATATTTTGGAAATGTATTTTTTTCATTGTATTAGTGTTTAATATATACAATTATTTACAATAAGAGTTATTTATTTTGATAAATTTTAATAGGTGGTGTGGTTTTGGTCTAGTTATTTAATATTGATGTTTTCTTATATTGGATGTGTATTGTATGACTACTTCCTTGTGAGGATAGTTCAATTAGATTTTGGTTGTACTAATTCCTCATTGTGAGGACGAATGCCTTTGGTTAGTGTAATTTTTTTACTATTTAAATATTACAATCATGTGACTATTGGATTCTATTTGGTATGAAAATTAATTTTACATGTACTATTTTAAATTATTATTATCATTATGTGTCTTTTTGTGACTATGTGTAGCATGATATATATTTTTTATGTGTATTGAAATGACTTTTACCCCCTTTTCATATATTTTTTTAATAAAGGGGCATAATATTTATCACATCACTCATTAAAAAGATATATCATGAATCACACAATCATTTTAGGACACCGCCTTTTACTAATGAACATTTTCTCTTTATGTTTTGGTTTAATCATTTTTAATTATATAAATGATCCCTTATGCCTGGTTGAAATTTTTTTGGAGCTTCTTGGGGTCTCGGGGGAGTCAAATTAATGATATAAAGTGTTTCCTTGCTATATCAGAGCTTCTGTAGTGCCACTAACTTTCTAGTGGAGAGAAAAAGCTCACTTGTTGATAAGAAAGTAGCTCAGTGAACCTTAAAGTGGTCCACAAGCTATATAATGAGACCTAATAGAGGACAATGGGAACCATTGACCAATAGATGGGGATACAAGAGTTATAGGCACATTATTGGCATCACCATCTAGCCAATGGCTACTTTCATCTAGCCGGTGGTGTTGTTCTGGTCTAGGAATGTATGTGGTGGAATCGTGTTTCTCCCCCTCCTTGAAACCCCTGTCTAACCTCTAAAATCCTCCCATTCGACCCGAACTTGGAATTTATGAACTTGAAAGGATCTTTACGGATTCCTTAAATTCTATAATTCTTTCCCTTATTTCCTTGATCGTTGGTTAGATCTGAATGTCTTGTCTTAGTATGTATTTCTTGGAATTTGATAATGACACTTGTTTTCTTCTGATATGTTCTTCCCCAATCCTTGATACAGTGAGGCTATAACAGTTATTAGGGAATCATGGTGTTTAAAATGGATCATAATGTTTGATATTTGGAACATCCTTATTTATTTTGAGATAGGTGGTCTAAAACATCTCCTTAAGGTATATTTTGGGTTTTTTTTGTATGTACATCATTTACGATTGCACAGACACATCATGAACACAACCTCTCATAATTGGAATCCACTAGAATTACTTGAATCCTCATACATAAAATTCATAAAGATCATGTTGGTTCCTTTTGAAAATGAGAATTGGACTTAGAGACACCCGAAAGGTGTTCCGAACCACAAAATTTTGTTGAAACACAGAATTTGTTAACCTAGATCCCTTATAATAGATTTCTAATCCATGGGTTGATCACTGGATTTAACACTTGTAAATATTTTCTCCCTAGGTGTTGAATTTTAAAATATGGACATGTCTTGGTATGAGAAATGATAATTTAACACAATTGGATTGTGAATTAGAATTATTGAAATTATTATAAGAATTGTAATATTGTCATAAAACATGAAATTATATAAAAATACAAATTGAATGTAATTTATTTTGGATTGATAATTGGTAATTGAAATGAATTAACAAATTTTTCATATGTTAATGTGTTTTGAATGTTTAGTAATTTGGTATTCATTTGAAATTGATTAAATTAATATTTTAAATGTCAAATCAGAACAAGTAAGAGAATTTTCATTGGGTCTAATGTCCTCTGATCATGTAAGTGGCCCCGATCATGGGAATTTTCACTAGGTCCATTAAGACCTAAAATATGTAATTTTTCCTTGGAATGGTAATGTGACATGGAAATATGTAAGAAATATAGCATGTGAATTTTAATGGAGTCCAATGAAACAAGAATAAAATATTATTCTATATCATGAGAATCCTCTTGGAATCAGTGGTGATTATGGATAGAGTCTTTGAACAATGTACTGAAGTAGGTTTGACTGTCCCCAATTTTCAACCATAAATTTGAGTATAAATGGTTTTATTTTTATGTTATTCATTTATTTATGAAATAATTACAATATATATCAAACCATTTCATGAAATATTACTAAATATGGATTTTTAGATACTACCGATGGTATTCTAACTGTGTTTTATAGACACTGTGTTCAGGACACCATTTGGTACTTGTGAATACTTCAGGGATGCATGTCTATATAAGTTAAAGGGGAACTTCAATTAATTGTTTACTTTTGTAGATATGACGAGATCATAGAGTTTTTATTGATCATGGGATTCATTAAATGTTTTTAGTTTATCTACATTAGAGTATATCTTTCAGTTGGTTGAGTGAATGACATTTAGGATGACATTAATTATTTCATTGAATGGTTTGATTATATTGGTTTGGTTTTAATATTTATAATTTATCTAATGGATTTGATTTATATTTATTTATATATCATGTTTACACTATGTTTATTATTTGGTAACATAATAAATAGTCTCCCTACAATACATATTTGTCCCTTTCTGCATGTCAATAACCTCTAGAATATGAGGACTCAAAATTAACGCTATGTGGAAACTTTAATTAGTCACATGAGGGAGAAACAAGATGAGGATATTATAAAGTAGATTGAAATGAGGTCCTATCGTTTTCTTAACTATTTTGGAAAATGATGGTTGGAGAGTAGGATGTGTTAGGGCCTGATAATGAGCTCACGCATGGGAGTAGCTTACCCATGTGTTGGGGGAAACACAAGTTCTTAGGGAAGGGATTTTTGTTTCTAAGGATTATCTTGTTATAATTTTTAGGTTATTTCACTACGGGTGATACACTTGTAGTGAGATATTACTATTTTTAGAAACTTTAATCTTGGGCCAGTGCATAATGAGGTTATTATGGATGCATCATGGATGTCACATTGGAAAGTAGGTTATAATGTATTGTTAATGATAGATATTCATTTATTGCACATGAAATTGCATATAATAACTAATAAAAGGGAAACAAATAACCTATTAAAATATGATTAATTTAATTTTTATTCTAAGAAATAATGTGACCTTGTATATTTATTGTCTCTTTGTTGTTTTGAGATTAGTTATGTTATAAACCCTATGAGCTAAGGAGTTTGTTTCCCCTTGATGATAATTATATTCATGTCTTTATTTGGTTGAAATACATGGGAGTGTTAATGAGTACACACCTCACATAAAAAACAATAACTTCGTACAACCCTAGGGAATATGATAGAATATCATTATTGTAAAAGTTTCCATCAGGTTATACGAAAAAAAAAATAGAGGGATACTAATCACATCGTTCCTTCTATACCCAATATAACAAGGTAATTTCAATTGTTTGACCAATCCACATTCTATGGGGAGGTTGGTAGTCAGGTAGAAAATCATTGTATTGATTCCATCAAAATCATCTTTAGTCACCTAGAGGCACTGATGGAGAGGAGGATGAACCTTGATACCTATATTATATGAGGACCATCTATGTATTAGTGGAGAACCTTGTGTAGGCCAAAAAAATGATGATATAACATGGAAAATTTGTATTGGATAAGTTTTTGAGTCAATTTTATCTATAAGCATTAGGCATTGGATGGGATCGAGAGTTAATGCAATTGATGAATAGAAGCATGTATATGATGTACTACCATAAAATTTTTACAGACCTGTATCATTCATCCCCATCACTAGTAGGACATGAGGGAGACTAAGAAAATTGTTTCAAGGATTTCCTCCAATATGAGATCAAGTCACTAGTGAATTTCTTCAGCTTAAACAATTTCTTTGGTGTTAAGAAACACTCTCTCATCACCAAAAAGAATAGGAAGGATTACTTTAGTGATTGGATTTTAGTTAATGATGGATGATTAGGGATTTACTCTTTAGGTAGTAAGAAATTTATATATGATAATTTCCTCTAATTTATCTATAGGAAAACTAACTAGGTAATTGGATAATCATCCTATGATCATGGCTAGGTGTAGTGCTTTCTATGTGGTAGGACTGGCCAAAATATATTTTAGTGTCCTTTCCATGAAGTGGATTGCCAATTTGTTAGTAATATGATACAACTATAGAGGTTATTCAAGAGAAATCTCTAGTTTAGAGGTGTGGGAGGATCATGGAAGACACTCGAGTATAAGATGAACTCAGCTACCCTTAGTAGATAGGTAAAAATGGTTCAAATAGATGCTCGAGTAGGTTTAGGGGGAATGGAATACCACTATAGGGGGATCAATATCAGTATGAGAGAGTACCAGAGGGGAGTCCAACCAGAACCTAGGGTAGAGGGTTGAGTCAGATTCATTCCATGCAGTTTACTCCCACTAGTTTGGATAAAGGACATTCCACTATCTGAAGTATAATTCTTATCGTATCCACCCTATTTGTGGTTTTTTTCATTTTGGAGAACAACATTATGTCATATTTTATCAATTTTAAAATGTATTTGGATTTAATTTTTAAAATTATAGATAAATTTAACACCATTAATGTTGTGATAAGAGGGTGTCAGGTGTTGTAGGAAGCATTCTCTTGAAATTAGTGGAGACCATTTCCTATGGGACATGTTTGTACAAGAAAATGATTGATTTAATTTGATTTTGGGTATGTATTTTATAGTTATATACTAGGATCATATTTAATATTATAAATATAAAATAAACATTCTATATCCATAATGGGGAAGATATATCCAATGTGGTGAATGGGTTCTTAAGGATGGTCATAAAAAACCAATTTTTTGTGTAGATCCGATTGTATAATGGAGCATGTAGTAAGACTTCTTCTTGTTGATGGTGAGTTGAATAAGTGTACCTTTAATCTAATAGTGTACTAATTTTCAATATTTATTTCTTAATGAGTTTTCTATCTTACCACCAGATCAATTGATCATGTCCACAATTGAGTTTATTTTAAGAGATGAACCTGTTTATGTCCAACCTTACAGGATTGAACTAATAAATCCTTGAGAGTTCTAAGTGAATTTAGATGATCTAGAAGCCAAGGGATTCATATATACTAGTAAATCACCATGGGATTCTCATATTTTACTCACCAATAAATTTGATGAAATATTGAGCATATGTGAGGAATAATGATGTCTAAAACTGATAATAGTCATGACCTTGTATCCCATTTTATGCATCAATGATCTCTTTTATCACCTGAGAGGTTCCTATATATTCTCCAATATTTACTTGAGGGAATGGTATCATTAGTTTAGGGTTAGACCACTTGGTAGAATCCAGAATACTTTTATGTATATTCATGGATTGTAGGATTTTATATTAATGTCATTTGTTCTTTTGAACACACCAAAATAATTCACAACCTTGATGAATCAGTTCTTCCATCCATATATGAATAATTTTTTTTATTTTCATTAATGAAATATTGGTTTATTCTCAGTATAATGATGATCATGAACAATATCTTAATATCTTCTTGAGTTCATTGATAGAGAGTCAGCTATATTCTAAGCCATCAAAATGAAATTTATAGATTTAATAGGTGACCTTTTTGGGCCATTTTATCTCATAGGATATAGGGTTAGTTAAACTAGATAAGTTGGAAAATGTGTTATCTTGGGATAGACCTAGGAACATATTTTAAATTTTTATCTTCCTAGGTTTGGCGGGCTATTACCAGTGCATTATCCAACACATCTCCTATTTAGAAGCAACGATGTTCAGTATGACTAATAATGGGGTTGATTTTTATTTATTCTAATTCATGTGATTTGAAATTCTAGTAATTTTAGAGAGTTTTTACCACTATTTCGATCCATACCATAACTAATATAGGTAAATTCTATACTGTTTATTACGATACATCATGAGTTAGGTTCAAAGTGATATAGTGGTTTCTTATAGATCTAGGAAATTGAATTAAATGAGAGGGATAATCTTACTCATGATATGGAGTTAGTTTTGGTGGTAAACAATATGAGGTTTTGGTGGAATTATCTATTTTTTGTGAGAGTCATGGCCTATATGGATCACAAGATATTGATTTACATCTTCTCACAGTGGGACCTAAAACTTTAATAGTAAAGGATGGTCAAGTATCTACAGTATTTAAAAATTTATTTTACATGTACACCTAAAAAATTTAACACCATTATTATTTTACTTATGACTAATAAGACACCAAAATAGGATGTGCAGGAATCTGGTGATGGGTATTAGTTGATGATGCTATTTTCAAAATTGCATCTAGATGTTAAGGTTACTCAGGGATGAGTGAATCCAACTTCAACATATGTTATTCACATTCTCCTATATCAAATCAATAGGATTTAGTTATCTGAACTATATATTTTATCCCTGATGGCAATCAAATATGGTGGGGAGACACTATTGGGTTGGTTCATTGATATCGATGAGGTTCTTCATGTACATAATGGTATATGTGTCCCTATGTTCATGTGTGTAGACCTTATTAGGTAATTACATGATCCAAAGTGGGAAGTACATCATGGGTTTAAAAATATGTATTATGACATCCATAGTCAATATTGGTGTCTAGGTATAAATAAAGATATATCAAGAATCATGGTCTGATTCTTAAACTAGAAGACAACGAAGGTCAAGCATTAGTAACTTTCTAGGTTACTACTTCCTTTTACCATTATAGATTGTAAGTGTAACAATATCACCATATAATTTATGATTGTATTACACAGTATACCTCAAAATAATTATTCAATGTGGGTGATCATGGATTTACTGAGGAAGGTGGCCCACTTCTTACCCATCAGGTAGGCATTCACCATTAATGATATTGGTTATCTTTATATGTATAATATTAATTTATTTCATGGTATTATATAAAGTTTAATTTCATATCAATATCCTCTATTTTTGTAATGTTTATAGTAAGGAATTAATAAAGATTCAAGATAATAGGTTTGTTAGAGAATAACCTATCATACTTGAACTGCCGACCAATCAGAATGTAAAATCAAAATTCTCGAGGACATGTTGTGATCCCATGTTCTGGACTTCAGTTGATCTTTTAAGCATCATCTGAAACTGAAAAATTTATCATATAACAATCTACTCCAAGCATAGATGCAAATTTATCATTTTTAGTGTTTATATATAATTCCATTTCATTCATCTATATATTGGTTAGTGTTAGGTGACTCAACACTTGGTGGAAAAAGTGTAATGCAAGTGACATAAGGGTAAGTATATTTGATCATAGAGCGAATGAAAATTGAATAGGCTGGGAAAACAATTTTCAATAAACATCATATATGAACTCTATAATTGTAGGTTAGTCATCATGTATTTTTTTGGTGTTTCATAGGTTGGAGAAATACCATATCTAGAAGAAGGGAATATTCAAACCCAATTTCATTTGGCCAATTGAGATAGTAGAGAGGATTTGTATTTTTTTTATACTAAATGGATATTCTAAAATGCTGAAATTCTATGCATGAAATGTTTCATGTGTCATAAAGTTTCCTATAAAAACATGATCTTTATCATGTGATAGGTGATGATGATGTTGAGATTGATGTATATGCATCCTTTGAGGATCATCTGATCCATATCATAGACCGTAGTGAGAATAATCTTCATCAAAAGACCCTTTCCCAAGTGTGAGTGTAATGAAAACAGAGGAATGTGTTGGAGAGACCTAGGAGAGTGATTTAGATATGTGGATACACCATCCTAAGTTGTTCATTAATACATCTCAATGACGCATGGGACCATAAATCCTGGATGATCTATTATATGGTAGGGAGTCTGTAAGACCCATTATTTTTCCAAGGCTCTTTATCTATTTAGGATTGGGTTGAAAAATCTTGAAATTTATAAATGTGCCATTATACATAGTTTAAATTGTGTTTTAGAGGTGCTCGAGGGATCATGGTAGGTGTTCTAGAGAAGGGTTGTGGTGGCTTTCAATATAAGAACTGATGTAGTTCTACCAACTAGCTGGTGGAGAGTCCTAGATGGTCGATGGAAGGTGTAGTTCCCTAGTGAACTTATAAAATGCCAATCATCCAATAGATGCAACCTACTGGCCTGCCAGTGACACCTATTTTTATGATTTTTGAGCCTTAATATATTATTATTCCCATAGTAAACCCACTATCTAGCAGATGGGTTTCCTAGAGGTGTTGAAACACTACCTAGAACCATTGGATAACTGGTGGCAACCATCAGCCAGAAAATGGCACAATTTTGGGTTTAAAATTCATAGGGTATAATCTTCTTTTTTTCCCCAAAAATCCCCATTTAAGACTTTTAATCCTCCCATTTAAACCTAACATGGATTTATGACATATAATAGTTCTTCAAGGCTTCCTCAGCTTCTCTAAAGCACACTCTTTTTTCTTGATCCTTGGATGAATCATGACTTCCTTAATCGGAAATCCATTAATCGTTTTTTGAATTCCTCTTGTTTTCCTCCTAGATCATCTTCTTCGAAGCTTTATGTTGTGAGGATATCACTTTTCATAGGTAATCATGGTTTTTCACATCGATATGGGAATTTATCCATGGGAATATTATTCTTTATTTTTATGTAATTAGACAAAAACATCTCCATATTATTTTCTTCATTGTTATATTATGTGAATCATGTGAGATCTCACTAGCATGCAGTGAGCATGACCTCTCTAAATTTGAATTCTCTAGAATATCTTGAATCCTTATGCCAAGACCACCTATAAACCACATAGGGTAAACATCCAAACGAGAGTTAGACTTATGGCTAAAAAAGAGGTGTTTCCACCCTTGACCCATGTTTAGAACATAGAATTTGTGATCCTAATGATATTATAATTTATTTATAAACCACATGTTGATATCTACATTGAACTGTTATGAATATTTTCACTATAGTGGTTGAATTTTGAGATATGGACTTAGCATGGAATTGGAAATTATAATTGGTCATAATTTGAATGTCAATCATAAATTTCAAAATTGTAATTAGAATTTTCATATTATAATGAAAGTAATAATTGGATAAAAGAAATAATTGCATGCAATCAAAATTGAAATTATAATTAGTAATTTGAATGAATTAACCATCTTGGAATATTTTAACATGTTTGGTAATTTTTATTTTTTTTACTTAATTTCCATCACATATGAAATGTAAAATTTTCTGTAGAAATATAATTTTCACTAGTTTTGATGTTCTATGAGCATTTATGTGGACCTAGCTTGGGAATTCCCATTGTGTCTATTAAGACATGAAATAAGTAATTCCCCATTGGAATATTAATGTGCCATGGGAACATGTAAGTAGCTCTAAAATGGAAATTCTCATATCGTTCATCAACACATGTATATGATATTTTTCCATGGCATGGGACCCCACTTAGACTTAGTGGAGTGTATGGATAGATATTTTTGTCAATGTACTGAACTAGGTTTGGATGACATCGAGTATTTTCCTAGAGATCAAGGATAAGTGGGTTTATTTTGAAGTTAGATATTTATTTATGAATTATTTCCAATGTATAATATATTATTTTATTCACTATTAGTTATAAATATAATTTTTTTAGACACTGTTGGTGGTGGCCTAATGATTTTTACTCACAAAATCTTCAGGCTGCTGTCTGGTACCCAGATATGCTTCATAGATGTTGGTATAGATAATGGAAGGGGGCCCTATGTATTATATTTTACTTTTCTAGTTGGGATTAGAGATTAGAGTTGGGGATGAGAATGGGGATAAGGAACAATTTTTAGAGACATTACTTTGGATTATTTCTTTCAGTTGTTTGATTTTAATAAATTTATTAAAAAATTCTGTATGACATGGAATGGTTTGATTATATTTGTTTGGTTTGGGTTTTTCAATTTTATCTAGTAGAATTGATATTTAGTTATTTATATATCATTTTTTGACTGTGATTATTATTTGGTACTATAGGGAATAGTTTCCACACTATATTTTAGACCCCCACTATTAGTCGAAAACCTCTAACATATGGGGAAGCATGCTAAAGGACATGTGGCGACTTGACTCGGTCGTGTGATAGAGAAATAAGATAGGGAAATTATAATCATCAGATCACAAAAATGAATCTATCCTCATAAATAAAATACAGTGAAACCTAAATTTAAATGAATACACCATTATAAACATAGCTCCGACACAAAAATACCCAACTATATCAAAAAACTTCATCAAAATTAGTAATTATTACTGGAAATAGTATCATATATACAAGATTAGTATAAGGAACAATATATGGATCCTTAATACCATATCCAAAAAAACCCTGAAACATAGCGCGATGAATTACGGATAAAAAAATTCATGCCACCACTAATCAATATCCAGTTCCACACAACAAAAAACTACAATAATTCATTCACTAAAAAATTACCAAATACAAATCATTCCAAATATGAAAAGTCGAAAGGCCTCTTAGAAATAAAGTGAAATAATGTGAAAATGATATTTATAATTACCACCATAATCAATGTATAAAAATAAAACCTTTTTAAAACATTATGAGAATTAGTTATAAAATCATAAGTTCATTGATCTTCATTATGTCTTGATATCAAAAAAATATTAAATATAAACACAATCATAAAATATAAAAAATAAAATAATTGTTTCAAATAATTACCCTAAAAAAATATTTAATTTAATATGTTTCTATGTTGAATGACTGATCTATGTACCTTCCACTATAAATTCATACTATCATTCCATATCCACCTCCCCAATTGGTGCCTTATGTTTATTTGATTTTTTAGTATGTTACCCCTAATTGATATGATCATCATCCCATAATCAAAGAAATTTTTTACCTAACTCTTTGTAGATAATTCATCTATATATTACCAGGTGATTTAAAATTATCATAATAAAAATTAAAACCTAATAAAAAATTAATCAAATTTTATTTTAAAAAGACAATACACACTTCTCTAGAGGGCGTACCACATGGAAAAAATTAATTTATATCAAAATTTGTGATCCCTTGATTGTAAAATTAATATAGTAAATTGTATCACAACCCCATCAACAGGTACCCCTCCAAGTTCATAAATAATAAGAGGGAGATGATCCTTGAACATTGTTTCCAATATGGTGTGTGTTAGAGAATAACACTAAGGGTATATAATCCTTAAAATGAGATTCATTACCCTCAATTGATAATTTTATAGATTAGGGATTTGATAGTACCATGAATAAAATCTATTTTATAAATAAATTATCAATCTGAATACATAAATATAATTTCGTAAAAACCGAAACAACTAAAATTCCAAAAAATAAGCCTATTCTATGACCATGATCTCATAAACTTCTGAACAATCACTGTAAACTAGTAATTTCTAGGTCGACACCCAACCATATCCTTAATACTTAAAAAATAATTTATATATTCATAGGGAGGAAATTTAAGTATACTTCATAGGAACCTCCCTTGATCCCATCATGAGAAATTTTAAAAAAGCATAATAAATCTCCTTGAGTAAACAAATGAAACCAACTCATCACCTAATAAGGTAAACAACATCCCAAACTCAAAAAGGATTTCTCACAAAGTAACACATATAGATAAGAATATCCATATAAGACACATATTTAACTAGAGGGACCCTTCTTCCACTTACCCAATATTTTTTCTCCCACACCCTAGTAGCTCATGGAATATACTCATCCCTCCCATAAGTCATCCTACGATAAACTAGGAAATCCATGAAAATCCTTCTTTCATCCCATGTATCTCATCACATCTAGATCATCATATTATCTCATAATCAGGTTGAATTATTGAAGTCACTACTACACGTGTATCGTTAATTACACCTCAATCTATTATATCTTGTACATCTACACCTATGGGAAACCATTATTACCATAGCAGGATACAAGTATGTTTTGTAACCTCAATACATTATAGACCATAATTAAATTTATATTAATACTAAGACCCATCCAAAACCTTATGATTTTTTACCCTATATCATATATTGTAATAATAAAATATTCCCACACATGATACTAGAAACTAAGGGAGAGGGGGAGAAAGATAAGTTAGAAATATATTCCCACACCATAATAGATGATGTAGACCCACCACCTAAAAAAATATTTGGGTGTCAGTTTCCCTACCAAATTATGTGGTGAAGTGTATTAAATAAGAAAATATAAATAAAATTATCACACATGACCACATAAAGGTAAAATACCTCTCCTTAAACTCAACTACATCTATCACCCCACAGGACACTCGTAATACGCCTATATGGTCTAAGTAACAAGATCCACAAAATGAAAAAAAGAATTAATATTAATTAATAATTAGTAATTATTATATATTTTAAAAAAATTATTCATAAAATTAATAATCTAGAAATTTTCCTATCATGAATCATCCCATTTACTAATTCTAGTTTAATCATTTCATTCCATCACAAGATAAAAATCTTTCATAAATTATATTACAGTTCCAGATTTAATACCCATTATTTTCATGAATTCATCCAACCATCCCACAATTATAATTATTAATATATATCATTTACACCACTAATAACATGAATCCCATGAGTTTATTATGAAGAAAATTATCATTATTTACTTTTATATTACTCTAGCACTTATCATAAACTTCTACTAGGAGGGTTCACTAACACGAGTACAAAACCAACTGCAACAAGAAGTTGAAAATATAAAAAATTAAAAATCCAAAAATAAATCCATCAAAAGAAACCCTCAATTATATAACCATCAATAAATTCCATCTCTCAACTTGTTTAAACTTCCTTGGTGTAATCCCTGACACCATTTTCACAAAAAATTTCATCCCACCATCAGTTTCATCAAGTAAATATTAAAACCCCAAGAAAACAAACATAGTGTTTAGTAAATATCCCAAACATACTAGGCTAAAAAAATTATACTAAGGATAAACCATCTTAGGTTAATCATATAATGAAATAAAATCTTTTTTTATCATGGAACACACATGAGGAAACTAAGGCCATATCACCATGGAATTCAATCCTTTCCAAAACCAAGATGGGATCAATAATCCCCAAACATTTATCTTAAAAAAAATCATTATCATCTTGAATTAAGTAGTTCATTACACATAGGTTCAAAAAATAGAAGATACGTATAAACAATAGCTATCCACATATAGAAATAAATTATAATCAGGCTTCATGCATAAGTTCCATATTATATCAATTTAAATGAAGAATGTTAATTAATTTATATTGATCATTCATCACATTATTCTATATTTACATTGTGAATCCAATTTCAAGCATATCAACCATGCTGAATAAAAAAACCATAGTAATTATAAATCACACTATTTATAATATTAAGTGGCAATATCATTATATTGTAAAACACATGTTATCATATATCTCAATTCCATATTCATTCTTTTTTAATCTGATTATTATATATATTTAGATTGATTCCATTATTTCCAAAAAAAACAAAATAAAGTTAATTTCACACTTTAACCAAAATAAGAGAAGTAATAAATCCCCAATATTGATTTAAAGTTCAACCTTATTCGAGCAATAATGGAAGAATATGGATCAACCACCTCCAAACTTGACAGAAACAACCTTAGAACCTATCCACAACAAGCCATCATAAAGACTCACATAATTATTAGACTAAAATCAGATAAAATAGACCATATGAACCTTAAAATAAAAAGAAAACAATATATTTTAAGATAAGAAGAAAATAGGTTACCTTGACCTAGAAGACTTCGATCCGAAGATACATGGTGTCTGAACACTCACGGATGCGGTAGGAGAGTGGTGAGAGGAATATGGGTTATCTAGGGTTCTATGTAAGTGATTAAAGATCAAACCAAATATGATCATACATTATATTTATATATTAATATCTAAAAGTGTCAACTATAGTGTAGTAGATATCACTATACTCATGGTGTCTCTATCCAAAGGGAGATCCTATTTCCTTGATGTTTGAAATTGTTTGATCCCATAAATGTCAGGTAAATTTTAAATCAAATTTAAAAGTATTAACTTCCACCACTCCCTACACCATGAAATGGTTCATGGAATTTATAACACCAAGAAGGTCACCAAATCATTCATTACAACATTGGAAAAAATTCCTATCAAGTTTGACCAACCACATTGAAGACCACAAGATATAATTCTCTAACATAATATTTCCCTTATCCTTTATTTGGTCATAATTTTCTATACCTCACACACAAATATTCACACAAAATGTATTTTTAGGGTCCCCATTTTAAACAAAATAACCTAGATAAGATCGAAATAATGCAACACCCAATGCCCTAAGAATTTCCTCACTACTTGTTTTCTATAGGGAACCAATGATATCTACCACACCTAAAATAATGAGTGTTAAAATAGTGATCATTTACAACATGGAGAACCCATAAAGAAACCAATTATGACACACCATATAATATTGAATGAGTTACTTTTTTCTAATAATATATACATTTCAGTTTAATCTGGAAGGAAATCTAAATTTATTGAAAAAAAGAACTACCTTTATGATATTGGGAGGAGGGGGGTTATCTATGTAAGTGTAAGTTCAAATTATAATTAAATGTGGAAAAATATTACACTTAAACATAATAATATTACTTACCCTGACACAAGATTAGGAGCTATAAAATTATACAAGATCAGAACTACCATAATGGGAACACCCTCATGAGAAAACTCTCAGGAAACACCCCTTACTCAAAGACCCTCATGTTAATACACTTATGTGACTGTAAAAATATTTGTAGGACACTAAAACATTATGGTTTAACCTTAATTAAATTAGGATTACTATTACATGAATTAAAATTTACCCTCATGTAGTGGATCTCAACCAAGATTACCTTAGGAAATGAATAAAAAATGGGGGTTATATAACTAAAAATGATTTTACCATTATAGAAGGGGACCTCTTTTTAGGTAAATAAATTTTTATTAAATAATTTTTCAATGAAATAGGATTATGAATTGTATATAATAGACTCCAAACACCCTCAAGGAATAAGAAACAGACAAATGAAGAGTTTGGGAAAATATGGTCCCTTAATCAAATAACTATTAAATGATTCTCATCCTCAAGAATTAAACTAAACCTTAGAAATAAGGAAAATAATCCTGATCAAACACCTCATGAGAAACCTTTCAAGTATTTTTCTCTATCACGAATGAAACCAATGAATCCAGGGAACAATGATTATATATATTAAACAAAAAATATCATCTTGTAAATCAATAAGATTCAAACAAATCATAAAACATTAAAACATCAAATAACATGGGATATTGAGCATGAATCAGTGACTCTCACTCCCAAGTGTTCCCCTCTAAGACACCATATCATTAGAGGAAATGAACCAATGGATTAATAAACCAATATAAAATATTCTCCTAATGGTTTTGTGTCTCAAAAGACCATTCCATGATGGTTAGATCAACATTGACATCCATGTCACTCTAATCGATGATTTTGGAATCATCATAAGCATATAAGAAGATATACAATACATGAAATATTTATTAAATTTTTTTCATCTATAAGGAATGTAATGACTAATATTCTAAGGCTCCAACATGATCAAACACCTCAAAAGAACCAAAAAATTATTGTCAATGTTTACTATAATGACCAATAAACATGTGATATCCAATGTTAAACTCCAAAGGCCTCTCTTATGATCAACATATGACTTATTAATGTTTTATACATCCTTATTTCACTCATGGATGACTATCACCTTCTCTTTCAAGATTTGGACCAATTATATCTTGAGAATAATTGAAGCTATAAACTTTTTCCAACACAAAAATGATTGGAATGTTCTATCATACACTATTTGAACAGATCTGTATTAATTGTAGAATAATAATAATTATTTTAATAAAATGAAAACAAGGGTAGGTTACTCAACCAAAAACAACCAAAATATAGAATATATGTGAACAACATATTCTCTTAATATGGGATAGTTTTTTATGTTAGACTATTCTTCTATGAATGTAAATTAGTACTAAGGATTAACTTAGTTCCCTAAGCATGGTAGAGTCCACTTAAAACCCTAAATTTAAAATACAAATCACTATTATAGATGATATTATTCAAAACCCCCTAAATCCTCACTAACATTTCAAGATACTACCTTAAAAAACCTCTAAAAATCATGACTCCTTGGTTATTAATAATTTAGTTGAATTTTTCAAGAGGTCCATAATAACACATATTTTATCATATAATCCATATGATTAAGGTAAAATGATGATATCATTTATGAATATGTCATCCCTATTCCATGGAGGGACATTAAGAAGCTAAGGAAACACACCAAGAACATGGTGTTTAACCTTCACCCTTTGGAAAATCCACCATCAAGAAAAAATATCTAAAATAGTTCATTTTTAAAAAGAAAAAAAAACATGAAAATATTTATACATATTCACCACACTATGATGTATTTTCAAGGGAAAACTTTGGAACTTAGGGATAACCACATCATTAATTTCTAAAGGAATGAAGATCCTTCCCCATACAACACTAGACTTTGATCATCCACAAACTATCCATCAAGGGTATCAGTACAAATAAATCTTTCTCACAAGACCTATTGCTCATTATCCCTAATATAGGACTCCTCCACATTTTTTACTAAATATGATTTCACTATCATCTGATAATGATAACCCCTACCATCAAATGATCCCATATCAAGGTGAATCACATACAACTCATCCATCATCCTCGAAAAATAACCAAAATAACACATAAAATCAATTTATGTCTTCTTAATCAACGAATGAACCATAGAATTACATTTTTATATTTATAGGTAATTTCATAGTCATAATATTATAAGAATTAGATCAACCATTATTTCTAAAAATTAAAATCTTTATGGAACAATACATGCCTCAGGATCTTTTGACATGTAAATACCACAAAGCACTTGTCAATGAGGTAATTCCTCTATAAATTTTGAGAAAACCAAAAACATCAAGAACATGGGTGGTGTAGTTACATTCATGAGTTCATAAAATTTTGGATTCATAATAGATATCCAACTTTTGTTATATCTGAACACAAAATATCCAATATGTGAAGTGTTATGATAAATATAAAATACAATGAACTCCCTTGGAAAATAAGGAATAGAATCATTGACCAAATTATACTTAAAAAACTCAAAAGAGTCATGTAACTATTCAGTCCACACCAAAACCATATAATTTCTAGTCAAGGTTTTCATATGAGTAACAATTTGATAGAAGTCAAGTATGAGCCTCTTAAAATAACCAAATAGATGAAGGAAACTTCACACATCAGTAATTTTCTTTGGGGATAACAAGAAAAAATTACTCATCCGTTGAAGGATTCATGGGTAATCTATGTTGAGACATGACATGTTTGATGAAATGGATTTAAAAATCCAATAAATCACCTATTTACAGCTTCAAAAACTTCTTTTGATGATGAATAACTTCAAAAACAACTCACATATGCATTGAATGATTCTCCTCAAATGTTGATAACAAAAGGATGTCATTAATAGACACCACCATGAAATGATTAACAAATTTAGGGAACACTATGTTCATAAATACCATGAAAACAACATGATTGAATGTAAAACTGAATGAAATTACAATGAATTCATAATTACAATAATGAAATCTAAAAGCAGTCTTTAGAATATTATCATCCTTTGTAAGAGTTGGTGTCCTATAATCAACTGGTTATATTTGTTTACATGGATAATTAATGTATTTAAATATTAAACATATTATTATATATTATTCATTGTTCTACATGAATATGATGTAATAATTTCCTAGAGTATTTGTTGTATTGATAAGGTCATGATAGTTCCCCTCTATGATGGAAATATTGAAATGATATAACAATATTCTTAAATATAGTTCTATGATTGGATGTCATACTATGAAGGGATACATAGCATGAAGACCGTCAGGTGTGAGTAATCCTAAGTAGACGAGACTTCCTCTCATGGAGTTCTCACTTTGTAATCCCTAAGATAAGAGATTATGAGAATAGAACCGCCAGTAGAAATTCCACATTTTTTGGTGTCATCGAATATTTATATCTGCGAGCATGTGTAATGATCCTTAGACTTTAAGATTATCATTAATATGTGTCATGACTCAAGTACTTTGATTTACTGATGAAAACCATCATGTAAATAGTTGGCGGGAAGTAGGGTACGTTGGGTGTGTCACGAGTGACATGATATTAATGGATAAGTCGAGGAAGGATTTGTCCCTTATATTTATGAAAGCTGACATCTTATCCCTTTGATTGAAATAGAATCATTCTGTTAAATTCCATTTCCATGGTGTAATGATGGGTTTATTTCAGGTATTCAAAGAATGACGTATCCAGTATAGAGTTTGATGACACTATCATCAAACCTATTTGATGAGATATTGAGACAAAGGGATTATATTACACAGTGATCATACATATGTTGATGTCGCTATTGTGACTCTACATTCTTTATCAAGGGTTCCATGAACTGTTTCTAGATAATACTCTTAGACTTTAGGAAAGACCGCCTAATGCCAACGAGAAAGAATCCTAGAGGATCACACACTAAGTGTTTTTGGTGGTCTCGATTAAATTCCATATGAATTTAATTAATGAAATAAATATTATTCTCAAGACCATGGAATAATTTTATTTAATTTAAGATGATCACATAAATTAAATTAAATATATTTATTTAATTTATAAAATATTTAATAAATATTTATTTACTAGTTTTTAAATAAAATATTTATTTAAGATACAAAATTATTTATTTATTTATTCGTGTGTTTAATAAATCGAAGTGGAGTTCGAGCGGACCAAGGCTGGTCTAGTAGTAAAATAATTATTTGCAAGATGGTAAATAGTTATTTATTAGCACAAGTTAAAATAATAATGATGCTGCTAATATTTTGTAACACATAATTTTATTAATAATTCGGTTTTGTGCAATTTGACGCACCATAAATAATGACGTGGTGTTATTATTACGAGCATGAGTTTTCTCTAAGTTAATGAATGTATTCAATTAATATTATGAAATTAAATATTGTAACTAAAGTTCCATGCATATAAATAGAAAATTATGTCCATTGTGCCATAGAGAACACACTACACGCTTTCTGAATTGAGAATTTTTGAGCTAATCAATTTCTCTCTCGAATCCTCTTCCTGCCCCTCTCATGAATGAGGGACGTTATTCAAGGAAAAAGAACAAGCAGTCAAGAATGAACGACCCAAGACACTTACTTCTTCATGATAGAACCTAGATAATGAGTTGTGTCGATCGGAGGGCATTGAAGCATGTGTGGATCACCACTAGAGGGATTATAGTTTGGATCCTCGCAAGTGAAATGAGATAATCTTGAAGGGTCATTCTGAACGATCAACATCATCAACGAAGAAAATATCGAAGAACCATGTATTATTTTCTTTATGAAATTAATTAAATTAATTATAAACATGATGTGCAAGATCATATCTAAAGGTTTCAGGACTCTTCCTTCTTTAACTAAATCTTTGATTCTATTCTGTGGAGACTGACATTCATCGTCATATTGATCCCAGAATAATCATTCATCATGATAAAAATTAAAGTTGGGTGCCATCCCAACCACTCTTTCACTACACCCAGAACCTTCAAGGGGTATCAGAGCGGTTAAATCATAGTTTATAATTATTTAAATATTTCATTAACGGTTTACACATTAAATAATTTAGTTGTTTCAATTCAAGTTAATCATTATGAAAATTTTAATCTCAATATCTGTTCCTCCTCTTTCATTTCATGTTCACCTTAAATAAACAATATTTTCTTTTAATTTTTATTAAAACAAAATATAGAATCTCATTCGAAGGTTCCAAAGGTTCATGGCTATACAACACTAGAACACACGATGTGTACTCAGTTGTACATGCCGTGTAGCCAAGGTACAATGCATTGGGTCTAGTCTGCCAGACCAAGTTGTTTCATTAGAGTTTGTCTAAGTCTAAATGAATCCATGTGTTGACCAGGAATAGGTGGAACATGGTTTTCAGATAACATATCATGTGGCCAATTGGACACGACTTGTAGTCTCTTCGGGTTAGGGTTTGATCGTGTACCCCGTACATGGCTTTCCTGGATGGAGACAATGAAACGAGTAACTACACAGCGTGTGGACCACTGGACACACCATGTACTCCAAATATTTCTGAAGTACACTCAGACACCATTTCCCTAGGCCTGTACTTCGAAAGGACGGTGAAAATTAGTACATATCGTGTAATTGGAACTACATGCTGTGTACTCATCCAAATTACGCAGATTTATTAAAATTTATTATTATATTATACAAACCCTTGAGATGTGTACCATCGTGAATGCATAAAGATGAGGAACAACAAGTGATAGGTGTTATATATATGCGTGTTTAATTTAACATCTGTGTAATGTTCATTTCTACTCATTGGGTAGTTATGAATAGGATTTCATCGGGTTGCTTCCAAGGTACAGGTTACATACAAAGATAATTTTAAATGAATTTATTTGTTTAAAATTGTAATGGATGATAATCTCAAGGAAATTTAGAAAAGGGTTGAAGATAAAAAAATTATTAATTGAAGATAATAATTAATTGATTCAAGAATTATTTATCTTTAACAAGAAAAATTAAATAATTGAATGATAGTTTTATTTATGCATAAATATCATTTCATGAATGTATGATCATGAGCTAGACCAAGATATTTTCATGTGGATGGTTCTTTTAATTCATTTATTTAAATTAAATTTGTTGGCCAGCGAGCCTTCTCCTCATTAATATGTAGGTCCTGTATTCAAAATGTTTCTTTTATATAAAACCCCATTTTACCCCTAACCTTCATGTGAGTTAGAAAAAGTAATATGTAACATATAGAACTCCCAAGCTAGTGGAGGCTGTTCAAGCTGGAGCCGATACAAAACCAATCCCAGGAGATACAGAGGTGGATAAGTGGAAAGCTGTAAACAGTAACCCAAAATGTCCAAGATATTTCTCCCCTAGGCCATGGTTAGTTTATCAACCACTTGATAAACTAACCATTATAAAATCTCATGATCATTCCCTTTATTTTATTTCTATCAGTTTCATGGTTTATCATTATGGATGTGTTATCACGATCACATAATTAATGAATTAAATAAGAATGCAAGATTGAACTAAAATAATCCAGATTTATGAGTAAATATTATGTAGACATAGTTAATAACTTAAGTAAGTTCAAATTAATATTTACAAGCATGTGATAATGATAATAATCAATTAACTCATAAGAGATAAAAATCCCTCAAATAAAATATTAAGTCAGCTGAAGCAATCTGTTACTTGATTAAGGTCAAAACCCAATAAAAAATTGTGTTTGACAAACCCTTGTTGCGACACGTACTTTTATACATGAAGCCCTTATAAAAGGTTTTGGGTTGAATTAACCATATTACATAAAGAGTAGTATCCCTTTCTAGACTTTGTGTAATATTAGAGGTAAGAGTTGAGGAAATCGGAAATTAGGATTTCCAGATTGGGGAGTCCACTCAATAGATCAAGGATATGAAAGACCACAATTGGAAAAGACCTACCTACCTAAATACCTTCTAATAGCTTGACAAACCCTTGTTGGGGATATACGAAGGGAAATATAGATCCTTTCCACTAGAATGTCCTGGAAACTGGACATTCTGAGTTCAATGGTGAGGTACCTTGGGACTTGATAAAATAGTGGGAGACTTAATAGAATTTATTATTTCCCATAAAATGTAATCAAGAAAGTACTAATGATATGCCCTTTTTAATTTTAGAATAAAAATGACAAGCTCATCAACCACACTATCCATGTGATCAATTATTAATAATGATAGTATCCTCACTGAAAGTAACTTCCATGAATGTTTTAGACGCCTTCGGGTTATCCTACGCCATGAACAGAAGTCTTACATGCTAGAGTTGCATTACTTAATACTTCTACCAAAGAGGTGAGTGATAAGGATTTCCTAGTCCATGAGAAACATATGAACGACACGGTCGACGTTCAATATTTGATGCTATCATCAATGTCTAGTGAGCTAATGAAGTCTCATGAAAACAAAGATGCTTATAGCATGCTCGATCACCTCAGTGGTATTTACTAGGAGAGAGAATGATAGGAAAGGTTTAAGATCTATAAGGAACTATTTCAGAGTAAACTTGGAGAAGGTTCCCCAACTGGGCCTCATATGGTCAATCTCATTGGCTATATTGAGCTCTTGGAGGTTCTTGGGTTTAAACACCATGAATAACTGGGCACTGATCCCATTCCTGAATCATTCCTTGAGAGCTTCTCTAACTTTATTGTCAATTTTAATATGAACAACATTGAGAATTCTCCATGTGATCTTATTATCCTCATATTCCAAGTAGAAAAAGATATGAAGTGAGAAAAGCCTTAATTCCTTATTGTGAATAAAAGGAAAGGGAAGGTGAAGAGCTTTAATCCCAAATATTCTTCACAGCTTTCCATGAAAAGTAAGATCAAAGGTGAGGAAAAGTAACATGGGGCTATTTGTTTCGAATGTGGAAAGAAGGGCCATTGGAAGAAGAACTACACCCAACCAAAGAAGCAAGGGAATATTCTGGTGTGTTTTCCATCGAATGAAATCTATCTATTTCTAAAAATTGGGTATTAGATATAGATTTTGGTTCTCACATATGTATCCAAATATAGTAACCAAGTAGATTTAAGAAGATTTACTGAGGGGACGTAGATCTACGAGCAGCCAACAGAGCCAGACTTGCTGTTGTAGCTATTGGGGACTACCACCTCACATTTCCAACTAGGATGATCTTGGTGTTAAAGGGTAGTTATTATGTTCCATCTATTACTAAAAAAATCATTTCTATATCTAGATTTGATACAGATGGATTTTTTTTCATGTTTGGAAATGAATGTTGCTTGTTTTACGAATATATCATTTTTTCTGGTAGGGAACATCTATACAATGGTCTTTACGTGTTGGATTACACAAACAAAGTAATGGAAATAGATAACAAAGATACTTTACACGACTCGTACCACACCCAAATTTTGAATCACCATCTAGTTCATGTAAATGAGAGACACTTGAAAAAGTTACATCAAGTTGGATATTTAAATTATTTTGAACTAAAACCACTTGGCATATGTCATGCATGTTTACAAGGAAAAATGACCAAAGCCCCATTTAGTGGGAAAGGTGAAAGGGGGTAAATAACTTCTTGAATTGGTTCATTCCAATGTGTGTGGACCATTTATAGTTGAATCAAGAGTTGGGTACTCATAATTCATAACTTTTATTGATGATTTTATTAGATATGGATATATCTACTAAATAAGGTATAATTCAGATTATTTTGATAAGTTCAAAGAATAAAAGAATGAATTTGAGAACCAAACTAGTAAGAAGATTAAGAAACTACGCTGAGACTGAGGTGGAGAATATCTTAATGAATACATCATTGATTACTTATGGGATTTTGGGATCCAATCCAAAAATCACTCCTCCAAACATGCCCCAGTGGAATGGTGTGAGCGAAAGGAGGAACCGCACCCTGTTGAACATGGTGAGATCAATGATGAGTCATGTGCGTCTTCCATTATCCTTTTGGGGATATGAATTACAAATAGAGGCACACATACTAAACCAAGTACCAACTAAATCGATAAATGGTATTCCATATGAGTTCTGGAGTAGAAGAAAATCCATGTTATCGAATTTAAATGTGTGGGGTAGTGAAGCATTTTTTAAGGCCTCTTCAGGTAACAAACTCACACCCCAATGCACAAATTGTACGTTTATAGGATACCCCAAGAAAACAAGGTGATATTACCTATACAACCCCTTATAAAAAAAGGATATAGTGGAAAGACATGCCATATTCCTTGAGATGAAGTATATCTCCAAAAGAGATAGTGGGAGTTAGATATACTTTGATGAAGTCGAGGCTCAAGGTACATAAGAGTTGGTATAGGAACAGATTCCAAAATGCCCCGTGGAAGAAGAATCTGTTCCAGAGATACAAGTACTGTATAGGAGTAAAATAGAGGTTAGATAACTGGAATGGTATGATTTTCTAGTTATTGAGTATGGTGACTCATTATTAGTTTATAATAATGATCCTCTAACCTATAAAGAAGCAGTAAGTGGCACAGATGTTGCCAAGTGGCAATAAGCCAAGAATTATGAAATGGATTCTATGTATCAAAACCAAGTCTTGATTTTGGTAGATCCTCTAGTTGATGTAAAGACTTTTGGTTTCAAATGGGTATTCAAGAAGAAACTGGGCATGAAAGGACAATTCAATACCTATAAGGCATGACTGGTTGAAAAAGGGTTTAAACAATGTCATGGAATTGACTACGATGAAAAAATTTCACCAGTTGCAATGATGAATTCCATCATAATTCTATTGGCCATTTCCGCTTACCTGGACTATGAGATTTTGCAAATGGATTTCAAAATAGCCTTCCTTAATGGTAACCTTTAATAATATGTCTACATGAAACAACCTGAAGGATTTATGACTCTAAAAGATTCCAATAAGGGATGAACATTACAGAAATCCATTTATAGATTAATGCAAGTATCTAGGGCATGAAACATTTTTTTTCATGAATCCATAATGAAATTTGGTTTCATCAAGAACAAATGTGATCCTTGGGTATACAAATGGTTTAGTGGGAGTTCAATCATTTTCCTAATAGTATATGTTGATGACATATTAGTTATTGGAAATGAGATACCTATATTACAGTATTTTATGGCATGGTTGAATCAATGATTCTCCATGATGGACTTGAGAGAGGCGACATATATTCTTGGGATCAAGATCCATTGTGATAGATCCAAGAGAATGCTGGGCCTAAGTCAAAGTATATACATTGATAAGACACTAAAGAGATTTAGTATGGAACAATCGAAGAGGGGAATTTTTTCTAGCATCACATGGAATTCATCTTTCCAAGAAAATGTGTCCTCAGACACATGAGGAAAGAATGATAATGGAGAGGACTTTATATGCATCAATGATTGGGTCAGTCATGTATTCCATGCTATGTACTAGGTTGGATGTCTTCTATGCATTAAGTGCAGTAGGCAGATATCAAGCAGACCTTGGTGACCACCATTGGATGGAAGTGAAGACTATCCTAAAGTATCTGAGGCATACCAAGGATATGTTCATAGTTTATGGAGGAGATGAGGAACTAATTAGAAGGGGATATGCAGGTACTAGTTTTTAGACAGATCAATATGAAATGAAGTTTCAAATGGGATACATCTTCACTTTGAATAGAGGTTAAGTGATCTAGAAAACCTCAAAGTAGAGTGTGGTTATTGATTCTATAACAGAGTCTTAGTATATCACAACTTCTTAGGCATCTAAAGAAGGAGTTTCGATGTGAAGCTTCATCTAGGAACTGGATGTGATACCTAGCAGTAAATATCCCATCACATTGTACTATGATAAAACTACAACGATGGCTCACTAAAAATATCCATGGTCACATTAGTGTACGAAGCACATACTTTGGAAGTATCATCTATTGAGGGATTTTTCTCAAAGAGGTGAAGTTATAGTGAGTAGTATTTCCACAAAATACAATTTGGTAGACCCCATGACTAAATCCTTAACTCAGCAGAAACATGATCACCATGTGAGGTCTAGTGGACTGAAAGTCATAGGCAGTTTTCTCTAGTCCAAGTGGGAGTTTGTAAGAGTTGGTGTCCAAAACCAACTATTTGTACTTTTATTACATGGATAATTAATGTATTTAAATATTAAACATCTTATTACATATTGTTCATTGTTCTGCAATACTATGATGAGAAAATGTACTAGGGTTTTTGATGCATTGATAAGGTTAGGGTAGTTCCCTACTATGATGAGAACCTTGAAATTCTATAACAATATTCCTAAATATAGTTATATGGTTGGATTAAATACTATTAAGGGACACATAGCATGCAGAACATCAGATGAGAGTACTCGTAAGTAGATGATACTTCCTCTCATGAAGTTCTTACATGGTAATCTCCAAGACAGGAGATTATGAGAATAGACCCACTAATAGGAATTCCGCATGTTTTGGTGTCATCAGATATTTCTATCTGCGAGCATGTGTAATGATCCTAAGACTTGAAGATTATCATTAATATGTTCCACGACTCATGCACTTTGATTTACTGATGAAATTTTTCATGCATATAGTTGGCGGGAAGTAGGGTATGTTGGGTGTGTCACGAGTGACATGATATTAATGGATAAGTCGAGGAAGGATTGGTCCCTTCTATTTATGGAAGTTGATATCTTATCCCTTTGATTGAAATAGAACCATCACGCAAAAATAAATAAACATGGTGTAATGAAGATTTTATTTCAGGTAGTCAAAGAATGATGTATCAAGCATAAAGGTTGATGATACTATCATGAAACCTACTTGATGAGATATTGAGACAAAGGGATTACATTACACAATGATCATTCGTATGTGGATGTCGTTGTTGTGACTTTACATTATTTCTCTTAGGTTCCTTGACCCATTACTAGACAATACTCTTGGACTTTAGGAAAGACCACCTAATTCCAATGAGAAAGAATCCTAGAGGGTCTCACACTAAGTGTTTTTGGTGGTCTTGGTTAAATTCTATTTGAATTTAATTAATGAAATAAATATTATTCTCAAGATCGGGGAATAATTTTATTCAAGTTAAGATGATCGCATAAATTAAATAAAATATATTTATTTAATTTATTGAACATTTAATAAATATTTATTTACTAGTTTGTAAATAAAATATTTATTTATGAGAATAATTTTTTATTTATTTATTCGGGTGTTCAATAAATGGATGTAGAGTTTGAGCGGACAAAGGCTGGTCCAGTAGTAAAATAATTATTTTGAAGATAGTAAATAATTATTAGTTGAAGCAAGTTAAAATAATAACGACACTTCTTTTATTTTATGATGTGAAATTTTATTCATATTTCTGTTTTTATCAAGTTGGTGCGCCATAAATAATGAAGTGGTATTATTAATATGAGCATGGGTTTTATCTAAGTTCATGAATGTATTTAGTTGCTGTTATGCAATTAAATATTTTAACTAAAGTTCCATGCATATAAAAGCACAAGTACGTCTATTGTGCCATAGAGAACACACAACACGCTTGGTGAATTGAGAATTGTTGAGCTAAACAATTTCTTTCTCAAATCCTCTTCCTTCCCCTCTCAATAATGATAGACATTCTTCATGGATGAAGAACAAGAGATCAAAAATGTTTGACAAAAGACACTCACTTCACTGTGCTAGCACCCAAAGAATGAGTGGTGTCGATCAGAGGCCATCAGAGAACATGTGGATCACTACTAGAGGGATTCTAGTTTGGATCCTTGCAAGTGCAATGGTTTAATCAAGAAGTGTCATTCCTAATGATCAATACCATCAATGAATAAAATACCAAATATCCCTGTATTTTTTTCATTATGAAATTAATTAAATTAATTATAAACATGATGTTCAAGATCCTCTCTAAAGGTTTTTGGCCTATTCCTTATTTATCTAAATATTTGATTCTATTTCGTGGATACTGGAATTCATCATCGTATTTATCCCAAAATAATCACGGATCATGGTAAATATTAAAGTTAGGTACCGGCCCAACTGCGCTTCTGCTGCACCCGGAACCTTCATCCTTCACATACATCTGATGATATCCTAAATATAAATTTATCTTTGATAACTATCTAGATACATTAAAATGATTTAATATTTAAAAAACTATAGGAGAGGATAAAGGTTATACACCATTACCGAATTTAAGACACAATTATTGATACCCCAAATCATACTCCCATTTTCCTTATTTTCCAACAAAATTGGATCACCCCAAGATTACACACTAGCACAAATAAAACCTTGATATAAAAGGTCATCAATATGGATTTTTTGATCCAAATAATTATAAGGTTCAACCCTATATGGAGACATCAATATATGAGAAACACCCAATTTTAAACTCGATCTCTTGTTGAGAGGGTAACATCTCAACCTATTTTGGAAATACAACAGGGTACAATTCTACAAAACTAGGAATCCCCACCAAATGATCCTCTATAAAACTTAATGTGATCTTAAAAATCAATGAAGATAATGACATAACAATCCTCTAACCCATTTGAGGGTCACACTTATCAAAAAACATTTCCTTCTCTTTGTTAGTGCCCTAGAATATGATGTTCCCTATAAATAAATCCATAATATTCATAATAGAATATATCTAATCCTTGAAGAGGATGATTTTTTGATGTTCTATCTACAAAAATATAAAATCTAGTAAAGATATATGATTACAAAATATTAACTCACATTATCAACACATATCACATGGGCTCTCTCAACCTCTAACTGGAGTAGTCGAATCCAAGGGCACTAGAATCCTCTTTACTGAAAACCCAAATCATGTAATAGAGCCTAAAAAATTAAGTATTTCATAGATTCAAAATCAAAAAGTATAAACTTAGAAAATATGGGTATTATACCACACACGACATCTAGATCCAAACACATAGTCAATTCTAATGGATGCATATTACCATGAACTTTATGACCTTTATAGAGACCACCCCCATGGTCACACCATACTCATTATCCCTGAGGATGAGGGTAATAATTGTGTTATCCTATACAACCCCAAAATCTAACTATTTTCTATAAACTAGAACAATATATTACTACTGCTACCATAGATGATACTATTGAAATTACTAAGACTAAAGAGGGTTTTCAGCCTCACACTAACTACCAAGGAAGGTCATCCAATCTCACTTCTAATAGTCAAAATTTACACATGTTTAAAAAACTATTTCTGGTCTAGTTGTAGTGGTCTAATAATTTTATAACCTAGATAAATGAGATAAAGAATGTTAGAACCAACCTCCTAATGTTTAAATCTTCATCTGACTAGAAAACTGAGAACATCTAGCCATGGATCTCCTCCAAAAGAGTCTTGATGACTCCCATCTCATAATGATTTGGTATTCAATACCACCCTCTTAGTGATATTTTACCTCACTATCACCTCATGGTATTTGTCAAATATAAATGGGGTGATGTGGAACTAGATCTCCATACATAAATCCTCTTATATATTCCTTAACCTAACCTCCCCATCTATCTACATTTATAAATTATATTATAAGAGGTTATTATATTAGATAAAAACACCAAAATTCCAGAATTACTTTGTAGGTGAATAATAATATCATGCCACAAATTCACCTTTGTGATTTAAGAAAAAAAATTCTTCTTAAAAGTGAACAATGAAATTCACTCATATAAAAACATATTAATAAAATACCATAGAAAAAGAACTTCCATTTCCAATATTCCATATGTAGTATCATCACAAGAAATGAAACTCATTAATTTCTATGAGAATGAATTAAAATTAAGGAAATTAAAATCTACACAAAACAATAATTTTTCTCTTGATCTAAAACAATTCCCTCATACTTTTGTAGACCATGGAATTGAAACTTATTGAGTGTCATACCTTAAGAAACACCTTCATGGACTTTAACACTATAGAGGTATTCTGGATCTTTCTTATAAACATAATTAAAATGAACATGATTAGGATGTTAAATTGGATTCATTCCAGTTAAATAAAAAATAGTAAGGACTCTTAATTATATAATACATAATATTTAAGGAAAATTAATTTATAAAATTTATAATTTACATAATTCCCATTGTATATACAATTTAAACATATGAATAGACATTAATTATGTGGGATCCTTACATAGGTATCTAACTGGAAGGTTTTATCACTTATCTTTGTATGCTCAATAAAATTTAAGGTCCTTAAATTATATCACAATGGTCCCTAAATTCCAACATCTTAAATGGTCTCCCTTTATTACATTGTTTTCTATGTTTAGTTGATACTATGTCCCTACCATTCCATATATCCTCACCATTTAATATCTATAAACTCTATATTCTCCTTTAACCATCTGCTCTAAGGCCACTATGTCATGAACCCCCTCCACTAGTACCCCTTATGGGTTGTAAATGAATAGAGATAGATGGACCCCAAATCCCACATCTAATAAGACAAAATTTATCAACTAACATGGAGGGTATATAATCCATTTAATGTGAGGAATTATTATAAATGTATAAATTTTATGATAAGTGATAGGATGATACCACTGATCAACACTATAGAATATATAAAGAATCAATACTAATACATGAATGTAATTTCATACAAACGGAACAACTGAAAACTTCAAAATAAGCTAAGGCATCGTCGACAAACATAAAAACTCATGGAAAACCATTTTGATCTAGTAATTCCCATCTTGATAATCATCCAATTTATGTTGACCTAGAAAATAGTATATATATATATATATATTGGGTGAGTATAAATTTATACTTTATTTGATCCTCCCAAGAACCTCTCATACAAATTGTAAAAGAAACTTACTATTTACAGTGAAGAGAAAAATGAAACCAACTCATCAAATAAGTAGGTAAACCATGTGAAAATCTAACCAAAGCCTAATCAATAGGAAAAAATTTTAATTAATATTATCCATATCAAAATTATATGTCAATAATTATAGCCAATTTAAAATTACCCATTTTTTATTTCCCTCAAACCACAATTGGTGACATGATGTACTTATCCCTCACATAAGTCAACCTTCCCCAGTTTGGGAAATCACTACCAAAACAACCTACATCCTATGAAGATGATAACATTTTCATCATCATATCTTCTGGTAACTAGGTAAAAGTTTAAATACCAATATGGATCATGTATCATTCATTGTACCTAAATCCACCACATCCCATGCATGCACACTCATGGGAAACCATAGTCACCATATCTCGATATATGTATGTGTTATAAACTCAAGTTGTAAAAACACACAAATAAATTTATAAAAATTCAGAAATCCATCAAAAATTATGTAAGTAAATACACTACTATTTAATCCCTCAAAATATAGATATTCCCACACATGATACTTTATAGGAAGGGATATTTTTGGATAGGGATTATCAGTCATACAATCCCTCTCCATCTTTGAATTTGGATAAACACCCCCCCTAAAAAAATTTATGTTTTCGTTTCCCTACATACTCAAGTGGTGAATCATATGAAATTAGAAAATATAAATAATACTATCACAGATAATCACACTAAGGAAAACTACCTAGAATTTGACTAAACTCCATCTATCATCCTATATGACACTTATATTCTACTGCTAATGTTTATTAAATAACATCTTTACATGAAAACAAGCATTCAGAGTCTTTTATCCTTAACCATTTTCACATAGTGATTAACAATTACAATTCATTCATTTAATAATCCATATATTTTTAAATAATTCATTATCCCATACACTAATTCCAACTTAACAATTTAGTTTCATTATAATTAAATAAGTTATCAGAAATCATATTACAATTTCATATTCAATACCGATACTCATTGAGAATTCATCCAACCATTACATTATTAACATATATAATTTTCACCATCAATAAAACTAATCCTATGAGATCAATATTAATCCAATAATCATTGCCTAATTTTTTGGTACTCCTGGAATCATCCTAATCTACCAAATGAAAAACACCCCCATAATGAACCAAAACCAACTATAAAAAGAATTTGAGAATCACAATAATTAACCATTTGAAAATAAATCTGTAGAAAGAAACCATCAGTCATATAAACAATTATAAATTATATATTTTAAACTATTTAAACTACCTCAATGTTATTCCCAACACCCTTACATACAACATATTCCATCCCAGCATCACTGGTGTCAAACCACCAATAGAACTATGTGAAACCACCCCATTTTATGATATATATCCCAATTATACCTGGTTATCAACATAATCATAGTAAGGATCTACCATCCTATGGAATGTATACATGACAAAAAAAATATTATTTAGCACAACACACTCATGTGGAAACTAAGTCCATATCACTAAGGCATTCAATAATTTCAAAAACAAGGACATGTTCTTTTAGGCCCAAAAATTCATCTATAGAAAAAATTCATTTCATTAATATCTTGAATTAACTATTTCGTTATTCAAATATTCAAAAGAAAAGAATCTAATAATATTCAAAAGAAATCCACAACTTAGGATTAATCATAAACATGCTTCAAGAATAAATTCTATATTAAATTAATTTTGATTAAGAGTGGTAATGAATTTACATAAATATTTTATTAATCAGTAAATCATTCTAACAAAATATTTTTTATCCAATGTTAATCATATCAACCATGCTATACAAAAACAAAAATATAAAATAAATGACATATTATTAGTCAAATCAAGAGGCGGCATCATTAGAGTGTAAACACATTCACTCATAATATCCTAATTTGATATTAATTATTACTTAATTCGGTTATTGTCTTTGTTTGGTTTATTATATAATTACCCAAAGATACCAAAGAATGTTAAGTTCACAAGTTCACATAAATAATTGTTGTAATGAATCCTCTACCTATATTACAAGTTCATTGTTATCCATAAAAGAATGCATGAAAAAGTATCAACCATGTTAAAACATAAAGAAAACCATGACATACCAATCTATAGAAAAACATCATCAGGTATTTCTCAAATCATAGAAATTAAAATAGAAAACACAACACACCAAACTTTGAAAAGGAAGAAATATAGATTATAAATTTAAGAGGAGAAAATAATACATTGATACATAAGACTTTGATATGAAGGTCCAAGGAGTTTAAACTCTCATGGATATTGTTGGAGAGTGGTGAGAGGGTTATGGGTCAGCTAGGGTTTGAATAAATAGATTGAAAATAGAATCAAGGAACCCAAGATCCACTATTTATAGTGTAATAATAAAACTCTTCCACCAAATCATAATAGATCACAATATGATAATGGTAGATCTGGTCAAAGGGAGATCTTATTTCCCTATAATTTGAAATAATTTTAACCCCTGAAACTCATAGGTTTTTTGAATCATGATTAAAAACTTTGACTATAATCACATCATAAAACACAACAAGGTGAATATAATTTTGGAATCCAAATTGGCTACCATGACCTTCACTATTTCAAATGGAAGGAGACCCAACCATTTTGAACCAACACATCGAAGAACGTGACATGGAGGAATGAAACACATTATTTCTAGTCTCTCCAACATACTCAACCACGGTATGGTATCACACATGAACATGAATAGTAAAAGGTTTTTATGTTTCCCTATTTTTAATAGAAGTACCTCAAAAATCTCCATGAAACACCACTTCTGACACCCTAGGTGTTTCCTCACTTCCCTTTTCCAATTGAAATAACTCAACACACACCACAACCAACAAAAAAAGAATTTCAAGGGTGCTCAATAAAAATATGGAGAACCCATTAAGTTCCAAGAAATGAAAAAACCCCTACTATTCCAAGGATTCCTTCCCCATTTCCACTAAAATATACATTGTAGTTTTTTTTGGATGAAAATATGAATTTTCTATACAATAAGGGATAGCTTTACACAACACAGGGTTCTATATATAAGGGTAAGATAAAAATACCATTATGTGAGGATGATTATTAACCTAATTTGAGTTTTGATTCCTTACCGTAACATGAGATTATAATCCTTACACTTATATGAGTTCAAAACTACATTGATGTGAAGAACCTCAGTAGATGACCCATGCTTAGAGACCCTCACCCGAAGATCCCCAAAAAGACCATTACATGAGTAGATAAATATCCCAAGGACCCCAATGTAAGATGGGTGACCCTCATGTATATTGGGATTATCCGAAAAAAAATTAGGGTTTAGTTTCATGTATTATATCAAAACTAATCTTTCCCCTACACAATGAATAAAACAGGGATTTATAGAAGGGTAATGAAGTTTACCTTTATACAGGGACAGAGTGATACATATATGTAGGGTCCTAAAAAATATTCTAAGGGAAGAAAATACTCCAAAAATCACTTTTTAAAAGGAAGAAAGTGTTTTGAAAAGTCTAGCAAGGTGAATGGACTCAAATTGAGTTAAGAATTACACAAGATACTTGAAGGAATTATATGTTTTCAAAGAATTTCATGTGACCTGAGTACCATCACTAAGAAGGGTCTGCAGACTGCCTAGATCATGAACCACCCGTACACGTAATGACTTGAAAACTGATATCCTACAAAGTGATGGCCAGTGAATATGGTGGACCATGAACCACATCACTGAAGGAATCACACACCTGAAGGTGATCCACGTACTGTCTCACAAACTCAGCAATTCACGGGTGAAGCAAACTGGAAGGGTTTTGCGAACCATGATCACAAACCACACCCTCCATAAACCCTGGATTGATCGAGTCTTCTGTGGGTCAGAATATCTCTATATGGGCCTCTATAAATGGTTTCACATGCCCATAGATATGATTTCCTTGATGCTCTATAAGAGTAATATGGAAATAATTGAGAAAGGACGGATGGGGAAAGATTAAAGGAAACCAGAGGTTAGAAGAAATAACTCAGAGAAGATTCTGGCTTCAGTCTGGAATCATCAGCGAAGCCCGAATCATGAATCACATTCTCTGTAGGTATAGCTGGTTGCGAACCATAAAATGGGAAAACATAATAATAAAAAAAGAACTACGAAGAAAAATGGTGAAACCAAGAACTATATACTTATCACAGATGAACTTCCCATGAATGATGATCCCCCAAAACCTCCTTCAAAATGCTATTCCACATAGTGTATCACTACATAGATTTAACTCGATGTCGTGTACTAAATTAGTATGTGGATGGAACCCAAAGCGGTGTGATGAACCATGTACCACCATAGTGCGTGTTGGTCTATACCCATGCCCGTGTACCACACTGGTACACGAACGACCCCTCTACCCACATTCAAAAATGATATGTGGAGGTTCCCCTATCTCGTATATGAAATCAGAATGTGGAATGGGGTGTTTTCAAGTATTATTTCCTCTAGTTCAAGCCTCACCCCTCCACTACCATCCAGTCCTCCATAATACCTCCATTAACCAGTCCTTTGTCATCAGGCCAAAGCCTCATCTAAAGCCACTGAACCCGTATGATCTGAAAATCGGGTGCATCAGCTCGCCCCTTTGAGTCTACATACCCATGGTAAGAAGAGTCACAAAGGCTCTCCCTATAATGGTTCGGGCTTCATGAATGTATGTGGGTCTACATTACCATGGTAACCCAGAGTCCAACCTTGGGATGTTTATGTGAACCTCCACATTATAGGGATTAAGGGTGATCGCTTTCTTTTCCATTCAATGAGGAATAGTGATCAGTCGAATGAGTTATGTTCATTTCTCCTTTGGCAAGGAAGAAACTCCTCCCCTTCCCAGAATATATTCTGGGGCCCTATCACTAAGGTAAGTTCCCAATCTTCTGAGGCTGATCCGCATGACCTTTAATGTCATTTCACATTGAAAGTTCCATTGCTCTGCACCATCACCCATGGTCACCCTAGCCTCTTCCACTGTATGCTTTCCAAATCCCAAAAACAGGAGAGGAAGCATGTGGTTGTTCGGATCTCTCACATCCTCTTGTTTCTCACACCGAGAATGACTCACGTGGGATTAGAGGTTTGTGATGATTATAACATCTACACAATTTGAACTATGAAAACTCGGATTCCTGATCAAACCAGGATATGTAGGATGCCTACCTGAATGCCCCAACTCAAAAGGGTGCCCATCCAAAAGGGTTTACCTAATCATGTCCACCCAAATGGGAAGTTTCCATGCGTAATTCCCAGAAAATATGAACAATGAGAACTATGATTCCTGATCAAACTAGGATATATAGGATGCCTACTTGAAGGCCCGATCTCAAAAGGGTTCCCATCCAAAAGGTTTCACCCAATCGTGTCTCCTTAAATGAGAAACTTCCATGAGTAAGCCCCAAATAATTCTAAACTATGGGGGTTCTAATTCCTTTCTCAAGGATACGCAGGAAACCCATCTTATGGGTCTAATCCCAACATAAAGTCACCTTCCATACCCCATTAATGATGATAAACTCTAGAGTGCCTTATTTTATAGATCAAGTCAGCCTCACCTCTATAGCATCAAATCCATATGAATGACTACGATGATCCTACAAACTAAGGGTGGCCCATTGGAACAGACATTGGGAATGAACCAAGTATTCATGAACATATGAACATGACTTAAATTTACAAGAGAGTCCCAAAATATGCAATAATACTCCCCCAAAAGGGTGTGGTGAGCCCAACTTCCCATCCTCTCGACCAATGGAGTCCTTAAGTGTCGTTGGCCGAATCATTAATCAAAGAGCGCCTAACTTTGGAAAGCAAGTCCATGAATCATGCATACTAGGTTCGTTGGGTGTTTTTGGATCTACAAATAAGCTCGTTGAAGCCCATTTGAGGAAGTTATATTCAAGGAGGAACGATTGTACAAGTACTTGACACTATATAATCGCCCACTAAGACCTATTGATTGTGGAATATCCTTCGCAATGAAAAATGGGTGAATTTCCCAACCCCAATGGGGTTAATCCAACCATATTTTAAAGGATAATGATGTCAAATGGGTCGAAACAAAAGAAATGACGAACATGAAAATAAATTGTCTCTATAAAAAGAGACGGGTGATGATTCTCATTAGACTATTTCATCATCACCCAGAACGAACCACCCCAATAGTGGAACAAAAATGGTGAACCCGTCATGAATCCTTAACCAAGGTGGCAGTTCTAACCCAATGATAATAGGCACAAAAGGACATTACATGTCAAATGATTTTTTCCTCCTCTGTACATGCGGAACGCGCCACACCGGAGGTAGAATAAAAATAGTGAACCTGAAATGAATCCTTAACCAATGTGGCGGTTCTACCCTAATCAAGCCCATTTTCCCCAAAAAAGAAAAATAAAGGAGAGGGGAAGGGGGCCAAGTTGAATAGTAAAATATATATGTGTTTAAAATAATGCTACTTTGATGAGGTCTCGTGGTCTGCATGTCATAAATGTATGTTGCAGGTTCCCACAGAGCAACCTTCGATCAAAACGACCTCCAAACAACCATTGCAGACCAAAACATTAGTGATATCACAGGATGTTGGGGCCCCAGTAAAGATCAAGACCCCCTTTCCTACCCAGCATCTTCAACGCTGGGTATCCAACATACTGATCAGGGAGTACCATCGAAATGGTACTCTCCAAATAGTGGAGGCCACAAGATATGCCCTACAGTCTGAAAAGACTCGCCAACCGCCTCTTCAGCCACAACCAGTATCCTAGCACAAAGAGGCCCAAGTGGTCATCTCAAACCACTTTGGGAGCCTGTCCCTGGAACATGACAACAAGTACCTCCCTTACCTTAGGGAGGCAGATGAAGTCGATACTGACAAATTTGTCTCAATTGCACAGGGGTCCTACTCATGAGCCCCTTCCAGAGAACATTTCCGCTGACACTAGATGACCTAGCCTCCTTGTATTGAAGAGCACCTTATTCTGAGGGCACCTGCTACAGTCTAGGAGACTCGGACCCCTTGGGTTGCCCACCGAGGGTGGTGAATATATAATCAGGAACACGCTATCACCCTGGTTCCTGAGGAGAAAATCCGTCGTACTAACACAGTGGTATTCAATGGGATGACATACAAATATTCCACCTCTACTAAAGCCCACCACAGAAATAGGGTGGCACAATATGAGTACACACACGTTCCTGCTAGTGCTCGCCGGTCACACCGTTCAAACTGAGTCGGAAACTACAGGCAGATACAGATATATGTTGATGCAAAACAATCCCATAAACTAAACAGTGTGGCTGTAGCTACACATGGGCATAAATACCTGCAAAACAATTTCAAGCCTACCATCTAAATAGGGTAGAAACTATCTACACACAAGCACAAATACATGATGATGCGTTTCAAGACCTCCATCCAAATAGGGCGGCCAAAAAATATGAGCAGAGTTAAATTTCAGCATATGCATGAAAGGCCCGTGAGACAAATACAACAACAAGTGAGTAGTTAAAATCCCCTCTCATGAATATAAATACCACCAGTCAAATACTATGGAAACTAGAGAAGAAAACTGGTGGCATACTCATTCCACTATCCCAACATAGGAGAACTTCCAGTATCTACTAGAGACTCATGGAGGATAGGAGTAGGCGAAAAAACCTGATTAGATATCAGAATGGGCCTTCATACCCATTCCAGCCAATGATGTATCTTAGCACATCCTGGAAAGGATGGAAGATCATACATCAATCCTAGATCATATCATCCAGACATGAAAATACATTATTGCATTGGATGCAAAGGCGGAAAACCAGGACCATGGCTCGATTTCCTCGAATGGAATGACTCACTCGCAAAATGAGTTGGTCACTCTAGAGCAGTTGTGCATCCCTACACTATTCTAGGAGGGTCAATGAAAATATCCCACGATACACGAACAACCAGATTGAGAATAAATACCTGTTCCAATTGGGGGATGTCGGTCCAACATGGTGGCCACTCTATGGTAGGCAGATATCCCTACCAAAACTCAATATGTTCTTCATCATATCTCGGTGGCATCATGGGACCCAAAAAGATAGATAACCGTATATTAAGTTCGTTACCAAAAACATATGGCATTGGTTACCCACAAGAGAGTTCTCAAAAACAAAAAACACAAAAGGAAACTTGAAGATGAAGAGCACATACATGATCCTACTCTACTGGAAGTCGAGGTTCTTGAAACCCTCAAACATATATCAATAAAGGATCAAGAACCTATCAGTCCATTACCAAGTTATGGAATTGGATGTAGTAGTTATGAAGGTCCTCCACGCAATATTATTAGTAGTAGCTCTGAAGGTCCACCCTAGAGCACCCATTGGGGCTCACTCGGTGGGCCAGGAATGATCGATCATGAGAGCCTATCTCATAATGAACATCAGTGTAGCCCTCCCTTCAACCTAAAGATCAGATAGAAAGAAGGTCCTATCCTTGATGTCTTCCACCCTAATGGCCCTCCCTAGGGTATATGTTGGATATATGCTTCTCCCTGTAATCATACATCAAGTCATGATTCTAGTAATTGCCATGATGAAAGTCATTGCGAAGTCCCTCCCCACAATGGTAGTTGTTGTGAAGGCCATCCCCATAATAATTTCAAACAATGAGAAGGTCCTCCTCTCATTTAAGTATATCCTGAAGGCCCTCCTAAGGATGCACACTACAAAAATTCTCCCTGCATCTAGGTATCAAGTAGTGATATTATTCCTCACCATAAAAACAGTCATCGAGAAGGTCCTCCCCTCAGTAACATCAAGCAGTAAGAAGGTCCTCAACTCACCATAGCCCGCCCTGAAGGTCCTCCCTAGGGTATACACCGTAAAGAAATTTCCCATGGCCAGGCGTCAAGTTCCAATAGTAGCCCTTTCCATTAAAGCACCAATTGTGAAGTTCCTCCCCGTAACGAAAAGTCATATTGGCAAGAAGGTCCTCCCCTTTAAAGAAAAAAGATGAGAAATCCCCCCAATGCTGAGGTTCTTGGAAAGGAGTCAGACACCACAGGAATTATGTCTATAACGAGTGATATTCATTCTCAACCATAGGATAACCCGGGGCCACAATCATCTTCTGAGACACCCCCATGCCATCTGTAAAATCAATAAGGCTTCCACCATCCTAGTTTCAAGGAACGAAATTATTAAGAAGTAGTTGAGCTAGGTATATCAAATAGAGGAGCCCCTGAAAGAACAACAACATGATATGTTTCTTGTGAGAAGACAACTATCTAAGGGAAATATACCAGTGATTTATTGGCCTATAACCACTTCACACATTGACATAATAGGAGAGTTGTATGAGGAATGTATTCACGAAATTTACCTCAATATATGGAAAAATATTCATTATCTAAAAGAAAAATTCCTACCCTACGAAGGGTATGTAGACCACGTCAACACGATAGGGGAGATTCGACATCTAATCAACCTGGAAGCTCTCCATATCTACACAAAAACATCAATCAGAATGGTGAAAGAAAAATCTTGATCTGGCTTGCCTCCATGAATTGCATAAGTTGTGTTTCCTCATTAGCGACGCCCTGACTAGAGTTCACACTCTAAGATGGGAAGAATATGGATCTCTACACTTCACCCCTCGTCCTGTCCAAAAAACCCCATTGGAAATGACATCTTTAAATGTTATCACCCAAAGGCATCAATCAGGTGAAACCCCATCTTAGGAAAGATGGGATACTCGACCAAAACCGGTCTGGATTAAGTCTCAAAAGCATCAGGACTGAAGAGATCAAGACATCAAAAATATTCAGAGTTAGGAAACCAAAAAAATCCAATAGGCTTCCTGCCTATGGGAATCCAACCAGAAAGCAGTGATCATGCCTACAAAATACCATAGACTCAGTAAAGGCCCAATCCATACTCGGCTCACACCTGCAAAGGAGTATGTGAAATTGAAAAGATGGAAATAGTGACAGCTGACGCCGCAATGCAAGAAAAACCCCACCCAAAGAGATGGGGGAATTTTTAAATCAAAATTACCCTATTAGACCAACAAATCTAGGCCGTAGTGCATAAAAGGAAGTACAGAAAAAACTCCATCCCTCTGGGTAGGGGAATTTTTACCTCAAATCCCCTCATAGCATATGTCTTTATTCTACCATCTAGGAATAACGATGGATAGAGGAGTCACCCCTTCCACCCCTTCTCATGGTTTGCACTCTCCAAGACAAAGGAATGTTATGAGGTCAGACCAGGGCTCCCTTCGAGTCAATATTTTCTAATAAACCTAAAGAATATAGCATAATAGAAGGAGAAATTCCATAAAAGGATTCAAAAATCCTTTCTACCATTCAGTACTGGGTACACCACCCCCAATGTGGTATGACTTAGAGAACGTGGTAAATGTAAACCCCATGGATCTCACAGGAAATTCCGTAGAGCAAGAGGACACAAAGTAAGATGGTTCCATCCCAGAGGCATCCCACATCGAGCCAAATGGTGTATATACCTGGAACCAGAGAGTAGTCCTAAATCTGGGTGACCTCTCAGTTAATCCGTCATTACCTCCCTCCTGAAACCCCAACAAGGAGAAGAATAAATCCATGGTCTTATATGACCCGCCTCCTCCTCCCCCTGAGAATGTGTCCCTCACTCTCAAGGAAAGGTTCACCAAGATGGAGGATGAAATGAAAGATTTCAGGTGTGTTAATGATGAGTTACATCAATGGAGCTACCTTTCTAGATGTGTTCCCCCTATAAAACATTATCAAGTGCTCCTAGAAGAGGTTCCCTTACCATAGGAACTCATCCCAGTGAATGTTTCCAAGATTAGAGGTTTGTTCAACCTAACCCCAGAAGGACATCATGACTTCCCCCCGCTGGGAAAGCAACCAAAATATATTCAGGTAAACCCACAAATGATACCTCTGGTTGGGTATCAACCCCAAATTCCAGAAGCACTGGCACACCCAGTTTTGGAAACTACTGCACCATACCAAGGTCATGCCCGAAAGGATATGAATTAAGTGATCTTGAACCCCATTAAGAAATTAATAGCTCGACTAGAATCCATGGAGGGGTGGTGCGCTATGATATAGCTAGAGTGAAAACCCTACCCTGATTGGGTAAGCAGTTTTCCGCTACCACCAAACTCTGGGAACCCCATATTCCTAGTGTTTAATGGCTCAGGGGACCACGATCGTCATTTAATGCACTACACCTCTTATTGTGACCCCATGATGGGCACTCTAGAGCAGTTAGAAGTAGGAAAACACAGGTGCTTTGTACAAACCCTATAGGTCTCGACTTTCATATGGTATACTATCTTTCCATCCAAATAAATCATAGGCTAAGAGGAACTCTGATGACAGTTTCTCTTCCAATTCAGTTCAACTCTCTCTAAGATGATGGTCAATGATCTCATGAACTGTAAATAGAAAGACAACGAAAGACTATTATAATTCATTATGAGATGGAAAGTCTTGACTTATTCCCTGAACTGTCTGCTCCCCTAGGATGAGATGATCTCCATGTGCATAGATAACCTTCTGTATGAATTGTGAACACCTCCCATCCTAGTGAAGTTCACAAGTGGGTTTAGATATTTCTCTGCCATTTCCCAAAGAATAGAATAATTTTTATAATAGAAAAATCTTATGTCCTGAGTGGATCCATCATCCCCTGGGAAAGGAACATGAAAAGTTGAAGTGGCTTCTATCATTCATAAGCCACCTCCGATTCCAGCTCCAGTTGTGAGGCCCCTAACGAACCATGCATGACCCCCTAGACACCAAAATACACCCCCACCTCAGCAAGATGAGCAACATGGTGCTAAAATAATTAAGTTCAAATAATGAAGAAATAAATTTTATTCATTCTGAGATGACCAGGTCTGTGGTTATTTCATAGCCGCTATGAATTGAAATTTACTCCGGCTACCAGATCCAAAGTGATCCAATGAATTGGGTCTCAACAAACATCCAAATTATTATCCCTATCACCAGATACCGGGATACACAATCCAAGAATGCTTCATTTTCAAGGATCTCCTACAAAAGATGGTGGATTTCGGGAATGTCAATATAGGTCCAACACTAGAACAAGTGGCGTATGTTTCCACCTCTAACCCAAGAGAGGAAGAGGAATGAAAAATAGTCAGTAGTAAGAAGGATAAAAATTTTAACAATTGGATGACCCAAATGACTATCAACCGAGTCAATGAAATCCTCCAGTAGTAGTTGAAACAACAAACTGTTTCCCCAAATATTATTGATAAAACACAACTGTCCTCATCATCTCTACAACCCTCTAAAGGACAGAAGTGCAGAAAGGAGGAGTAAGAAGATGGGATGACACCAAAGACGAATTCCATGTTGACACATGAAAATTTTGTACCAATAGACTAGGTATAATGGGAACCACCCTTCCAAATGGTACAACATGCACCACCCTACCAATCAGAACCATAAAAAAGAGACAGTCATATAGAAACAATGTCAGATCATGAATTGATCTTCAACTCCATTAATTTCATTCACTTATTGGACCCCTTCTTGGATGGAGAATAGGTCCATGAACCTAAATTCCTTTCTCCCAAATAGAGATCTAGAGAAATATGTCCCAGAGGCTGATGGTTTCCTGGAAGGTATGATCATGGCTTGAGTCAAATTCCCAGTCATGTCGTAAGTCAAACCATTAACATTGTAGAAACTCACGGAAGGACCCTCTGACAGAAACAACAAGAACTACAATGATCATCCACACCTGTCGGAAGAAATCCATGCCCAATTATCTTAGAATATCCGTTGGAGGAAGAAAAAATATTAAATATCTTAAATAATGCAGGTAGACTAGTTCGGCCAAACCTGGAAAGGACCACAACACCACCGGCCCTGGTCGCAGAATCCGAACCATCTACGTCCAAATCCCAAACCCCTAAAGTGTTTGTGAAAGAGAAACCACAAACTAGGAACACCAACCTCTAGATTTGAAATAGATATTCTAACGTAGATGGCTTTAGTAACAGCAAAACTATCAATCCTGGATGCATTAATCCTGTTTGCAGATCATAGAGAGGAACTCATTGAAGCCTAACTAAGTACCCATGAATTTGAGACCAAAGTTGCATAAAATGAAGTCTATTGGATGAAAACTAGTCCCAAATATTGTCATGTTGTCATCTTTTTCACAGACAGGTATGAATACTCCATCATTCAAGGGCACATCAAAACCTTATATCTGTATGGAAAGATAAATTAAATTGATTTCTAAAGGGTTTTCATCGACAACTACTCTGGAGTTAACCTCCTCCTACTGCGAATTCTTTTTCGACTAAGCTATGATGAAGATAGCTTAACACCATGCTCTATGACTATAATGGGATATCAAAAAAAGCGAGTAGAAACTATTAGGATGAATCAAGCTTAAAACTCAGCTTGGATATCTCATGTCAGAATATGAGTTCTTGGTAGTACAGCATAGTACGACCTTCAACATCCTGTTAGGGAGGCCATGGTTGCATTAACATGCTGCAATTCCATCATTGTTTCCTCTGTAATTGGGGATGAACTCTTTGATTTAAGGTTCAAAAATTCCAAGAGTTTTCTAATGGGTTTTTTGGTAGAACCAAAAACATTTAATGATTCTATATCTATTTGGACTTACTTTCCAAAGTTAGGTGCTCATTAGTTATAGACCAATGAGACTTAAGAATTTGCATTGGTCAAGAGGATGGGAGGCCGGACTCATCACACCTTTTTGAAAGGAATTATTGTCTAATCCATGACTCTCTTTATAGATTTATGTTATGTTCATGAATCCTTATTAAATTACCAAGTATAAAATGAGATTTCCTTTAGATTTGACAATCAATGATTGATATGTAGGAAATTTAGAGAATCTTTTATATGTATTCGAGGTTCTTCATCGATAGATAATCATCTGTATTTTTAAGGTATTATTAGTCAATGGTATCCTTTAATACATTATACAAAAGTCTCTTATTCATTATGATGACCATACTGGTTTTAAAGCCACTTAGTGGCGCACTTGAAGTTTATTGTCATTCAGAAGGACATAGATTATTTTAGAGTTAGGATCTGACCCGCAGATGAGCTACCTACGTATCCTTTATTTAGAAAAGGAATCAGAACCCACATAGTTCGAGTAAGGGAGTATGATTTTTTTGTATGATTGATGGCTCAAAGAAAGATGTCATAATTACATTTACACTCTAAGATCATGTGTGTCATGCTCGGTGTGAGAAACAAGAGGTATTGGTGAAACCAGACAATTGTTCCATGAAAGATGCAATCACAAAAAATGATGTGGGGCTTTTGTATGTATGACTGCTCAAATAGAAAGATATTGGGACATATTTCAAAGAATAATTCTGGGAACAGGGTCCATAAAGGTATATGTACCTTATAAATATTTGGATACTCTAACTTGGGGCTTACTCCGGAGGAAGAAGCCCAAATTAGGAGGGGACTTATGATTGGGTTTTACTCCTAAGAAGGAAGCCCAGATCAAAAAAGTATATTAAGACTGGTTAAGAGAAATTAAGACTGGGGATTACTCCTAAGGAGGAGGCCCATGTTAAATGGATTTGAAGACTGGGGCTCACTCCTGAAGAGGAGGCCCAGTTTAAGGGAATTTTTGAATTAAGAGACTTTGGGATTACTTCTAAAGAGGATGCCCACATTTGTAGATTTGAGACTGGGGATTATTCCTGAAAAGGAAGCCCAGGTTAAGGGAATTATGGATAGGGCTTACTCCTGAGGAGGATGCCCAGATTTTGGGAACTTTGAGACTGGGGCTTACTTCTGAGGTGGATGCCCTGATTAGGGGACTTGGGGCTTACTCCTAAAAAGGATTCCAAAATTAATGAGAACTTGGGGATTATTACTAAGGGGGATGCCCAAATTAAGAGAATATGGACTGGGGCTTACTCCTGAAAAGGAGGCCCAGGTTAAGATAACTTGGACTGGGGCTTACTCCTGAAAAGGAGGCCCCAGTTAATAATTCTCTCATCTTAAAGGATGTGGTTTAATGAATGAACTCTCTAACCTTAGTGACATAAATATGTGTAAATCACTAGGTTTTTGGAAATGTTACACAAAATTACTTTCAAATAAGGAAGACAACAAAGGAAACATGCCATAAATGGCTTTGAAAATGGGTTTGAAGGCTGAATCTTGAATAGAAGTGGTGGATATGCATAAGAGAGGTGAAATAGGCAGGAATGGAACCTAAAAAGGGAGGGGCGCACATGTACTGTGTGGGTGCACAAGTCCTAGTTGCGCAGGTGTACCTGCGCGACACATGGGTACTTGTGCAGCTGTCAACCCTTAGGGTAAAACTTGGGCGAGGCTTGGCTCAATCCCTTAGTACTATTCCTAGAGGCTTCCAGAAGAGAGGTGCACAAGTTCTGTTGAAGGGTTAAAGTGGCGCGCATGTGTGGCCGTTTCCCTTAAGGGTTGGCCACTCAGTCATGCAAGTGTTGATGAGGTTCAACACTTAGGCCTTACTCCCTCTCTTTAGATATTCCATTCTAGGTAAGAAATTACCTTATAAGTGTTCGGAAGCTTCGAGAAGAGACTAGGGCACCGGGAGCTCAAATCTGAGTTTTTGGAATTTTTCCTCTTGAAATGGGGGGCCCACATAGGTATTTATAGGCTGGAGAAGACCCTTGGTGAATTTAAAAGAGGGCAGGAAAGTCACCTGCGCAACCAATGGGCGGTGCACAAGTATACCTGCACGACCTTGGGGGAACTTGCATGACCCATGTGAATTTGAATCTTGGTTCATGCCTTTGTCAATTATTGATGTTTCTTCAAAGGATGAATCACTTTGGGTTCAAGGTATTTCCCTTTTCAATTCATTTAGACTCTGTGATGGAAAGGAGCACCAACAAAAGTCCCCCCTCAGAGTTGGATTCGAAAGAAATGAGGATGTAACTTTGAGGAAAGAAGAAAACCAAGGAAACTTTGGCGTGCAAGTGTTGAGTGCACAGATGGCATCACATAGGTGTTGATCACGCTGGCTTTAGAGCGCGCTAGCTTTTAGGCACACAGGGTTGATGACTGGCCTATATATATGCTTCCATTCTCGCACAAAGTACCCGGATTCCAAATTTTCGAGCTCTCGCCTCACAAGTTACCTTTTCCATGAAAGTGCTCTTTTTTCCATTGTTTCTTTACTGTCAAGCTGCTATAGAGGTATTTGGACTTGCGCAGTGATACCTGCGTGCCAAAAATTGCGCGACACATCCATACTTGTGCACCAACTTTGGGACTTGCACGCTTTAATTCCTTAGCCATTTTTTCACTTTTCTTCAAAAAAATTATGAAAAATTAACTTTACTTAAGAGTTAATTATTCAACATTTGTGTAGATTCAATGGATCCTAGAAGAATCATAACTACTGATGAATTGTCTATCAAACGAATTGATGACCTGATGAGCATCATTGGCCATGATTACTATGATATTTGCGACAACACTCTCCTGGATTTGGCTAAGTATTTGAAGAAATATCATCTTAATTTCCCACAGAGCATCTACCTGCCTCTGTATGGCCATGGTCATCTACAAGGAGTCAACATTCTAGATTTAAAGAATTATCTACCTAAGATGCAGCTGCACTGCTAATCCTCTATTTCGATTATGCTGTGCATTAAGAGAAACAACAATGATGTGAAAATTCAAATTTTTCTTCCATGCCATTTCCTTGCAGATATGAAAATGGCAAACCCATGGGCTGAAATGTTTTCCACTGCCGATTGGTGGAGAGAATACTATCATGGTATTAGAACTATATCTGAAAAGAATACTCTCTCCAAATGGCTCTTTACTTCCAATGCTCCATTCTCAAATCCATGTATCCATCTTCCAAGTCTCTTGGACAGAAATAGAGTCATTGTTTGATCAACAAAAAATTTTCTCAAACCGCACTCAAGAACATCCTTTTACAATTGTTCCAAGAACAGCTGGTATCATTGCATCTCTTATTGTATCCAGTTGAATGAATGAATTCCAGGAGGCTGTTGATGAAGCTCGGGATGTCGTAAATCAAATGAATAGTTATATTGAAAGCCTTTTGTAATTCCTGAAAAAGAGAAGAGAATCCAGTCTATGGATGTCCTTCTAACTCTTGTGCATCAATGAAAAACACTTTCACCTTCAATCATTTTTTTATGCATGCTTTCTTTAGCTACCTGCTTTAAATTTTCACCTAAGCTAATGGGCTTAGTAAGCATAGTTTGATTTTTTCTAGGATTATTATGAATAACCCTACAAACTTTTGAAACTTTTTATTGCTCAATATTACCTAAAATCATACAAAATGTATGTTTAGTGAGCTGATACTTGACTTTTATTCAGAGTTCCCTTGTCTTTTGTGGTTAGTTTAAACTCATGCATGTCGGATATAAAAAGGATAATGTTTAAGTTCGAAATATCTTTGACTGAATGGATTAAAATGGACTCAATTCCTTGACAATTTATTAGAAAACATATTACCACACTCAAGTATGTGGGAAAATATGTAAACTATGACTTAAGAAATTTTGAATATGAGGAATGATATGAAAAAGAGCTAAAAATCATTAGAAGAAGTAGTTCCCAAGAATGAAGTTACCGTTATTTAACAAACCCGTTAGGGGGTTGAATTATGCAGGGCCACCTAAGGGCATTGGATGCATAGTCAAATAATATCATCTTTTGGCTAACAGGTTTGTTATTTAGACTACTTATGCAAGGCCGCCTAAGGAAATGTGCTGCATAGTCAGGAAAAAGAACTCTGAGAAATTTATTTTTCTACTGTTAAAAATCTAGTGAATGTTTATGGGGATTCAAATTTTCCAAATCATAGAGTTTGCTGTATGGAGAGAGGTACTTGAATATATAGAAGATGTTTCCAAACAGGATTGTCTAAGAACTGGATGAATGTCACTTTTACAAAGGTCTGACCCAAATGTAGGGAAGAGAAATATAAACCATAGACTTGAATACTTCCAGATCATGAAAAAGAGTATGAGACAAATATATTAAGGATGACTATTTTCATGGATCCCTATATATTGTCATTAAGACCAATAAGAAAAAAAGAGGTTTTCTTTCAAAGAATAAAATTACCAGTATTTAACAAACCTGTTAGGGGGTTGAATTATGTAGGACCACCTAAGGGCATTGGCTGTATAGTCAAATAATAAGATCTTTTGGCTGACAGGTCTATTATGTAGACTGCTTATGCAAGGCCACCTAAGGGCACGTGCATCATAGTCAAGAAAAAGAACTCTCATAAATTGTAAATTTTGTGACCAGAAGTCGAGAAACAGGGTATGGAGATCTGAAAATATTTAAGGTTAGGATTATGACACATAAAAAATGGGCATTTGTTCAATGCATGTAGAGATACACAGACCAATGCTAACCAAAATAATGTTGTGGCTGGGTCCTGAATTGAAATGTTGGACTTCACTATGTATCCTATAAGAATGGGAATCAAGCCATATATAGTTCTTGAAATACATTTTAACATCATGTGGGACAAAATTGTAAGAGATCTTAGTTTAGGGTCATAGAACTCGGACCATTATAAGAAATACACAGTGTGTGTTTTCACATGGACTTTTTAGCAAGGGGACTGAAAGTGGAATTTGGGGTTAGGCCCAAAAGACTTGGGTCTATATTCGAGGGACACTCAAACGTTCCTACGTATTTTATAAGGATGGGAATCAAGCCCACGCAGTTCTAGAAATATCCTTCGTACAAATTTGGTTCGTACATGTGAAGGGTGAAAGGGGACTTTAGTGCAATGATGGTTTGACCCAAGATAAAAGGTTCGGGAATTGCCATGTATGCACGTAGTCTTTGGAATGTAACATGATTAGAAATCAATGTAAATAATGATTCCCTCTTAGGTGAGGGTATCAAATAATGTTGTAGTTTATTGTCGTATAGGACAAAAGTGTTGTACAGTTTAACGTCGTATACCAAGGACGAAGGTGAACCAATGTAAAGATATTGATTCTGGGGGCGGTTTCATGAATCAACATCGTATGAGATGGAGGTGAACCGATGTGAAGAGATTGGTTTTGGGATTGAACCTTGGGAGGTTGCCTACGTACCCAGCCTAGAAGGAAAGGATCAAAGTCCGCTTAGTTCAATTAAAAAAATGAATTAGTGATCAAGTTGTTCTTAGGGACAACGACCTAAAAAATGGTGTTGGGACTTACGCATGGTTAGCGGCCCAAGGAAGGGATTATTGTTGAAGTTTTCTCTAAGCTCACGTGATTCATACTCGGTGTGAGAAACAAGAGGTAGCAACAACCCTAACGACGCACAGTTTAATGTCATGTAGGATATATTAAGGGACTATGCAATTTAAAGTCTTATAGTGAGGACTATTGGTGCTGCATAGTTTAGTGTCATGTAACAAGGACAAAATACAGTTTAACGTCATGTAGGACGTATTAAGGAGACACAGTTTAACGTCATGTTGGACAATAAGGGTGTTGTACAGTTTAGCGTCCTATAGCTAAGATGATGGGGACAATACAGTTTAACGTCATGTTGGACGAAAGGGGGGACTGTGCAGTTTAATGTCATGTAGTAAGGACAAAAGAGGAAATAGTTTAACATCATGTTGGACGTATTAGGGACTTTTTCACAGTTTAACGTCATGATGGACGAGAGGGATGCAAATAGTTTAAGGTCGTATGCATAGACCGCAACTGATGGTGCAGTTTAACGTCTTGCTGGACATTGACACAGTTTAACGTCATGTTGGACGAAAAGGGACGATACAATTTAGCATCATGGTGGATGATGGTGTGAATAGTTTAAGGTCATATGCATGGATCGTAATGGTGCAGTTTAACATCTTGCTAGACATGAAGCATGAAAATAGTTTAAGGTCATATGAATGGACCATTGGATATGAAGTTTAACGTAGTGTGGGACGAAAGTAATACAAATAGTTTAAGGTCATATGCATGGACCGTTGTTGTATAGTTTAACGTCATATAGAAAGAATCATGAAGGGGACACAGTTTAATGTCATGTTGGAAAAAAGTGAAAATAGTTTAAGGTCATATTCATTGACCATAGATGGCGCAATTTAACATCTTGCTGGACATGAAGCATGCAAATAGTTTAAGGTCATATGCATGGACCATTGGATATGCAGTTTAACGTCGTGTGGGATGAAAGTAATACAAATAGTTTGAGGTCATATGCATGGACCATTTCTGTATAGTCTAACTTCATATAGCAAGGATGATAAAGGGGACACAGTTTAACGTCATGTTGGATGAAAGTGAGAATAGTTTAAGGTCATATGCATGGACCATAGATGGTGCAGTTTAATGTCTTACTGGACATGAAGCATGTAAATAGTTTAAGGTCATATGCATGGACCATTGGATGTGCAGTTTAACATCACGTGGGATGAAAGTAATACAAATAGTTTAAATTCTTATGCATGGACCATTGCTGTATAGTTTAACGTCATATAGCAAGGACGATGAAGGGTACACAGTTTAACGTCATGTTGGAAGAAAGTGAGAATAGTTTAAGGTCATATGAATGGACCATATATGGTGCAGTTTAACGTCTTGCTGGACATGAATCATGAAAATAGTTTAAGGTCATATACACGGACCATTGCTGAGGTATTTTGTGTTTATAAAAAATAATTCTTCAGAAATCTGGAATTGGTTGGAGTAGTGATGAGTTATCCATCCATTGAGATTTAAGAATAAGCTCCATTAGAATAGACCTTATGTATTGAGTAAGGTCCTTCCCATTTTGGTTCAAGATTGGGAGGTTTCTTTCCTGGTATCATTGGAGTTCTGAGAACCAATACCAATTCTCCATGAATTAATGAATGAAGATGAACTTTTTTGTTGAAAGCTCATGCTATTCGATTCTGGTAGACTTCAAAGTGGTGCAGGGTGCACAATATTTTCTCATATAACCGTTCCAATTAATTCAATCGCTTTTGATATTGTTCATCTATATACGACTGATCAAAAATGGATACTCTAAGCGAAGGTAATTTAACTTCAAGGGGCAAGACTGCTTCCGTTCCATATACCAGTGAATATGGAGTTGACTGCGTTGCAGTGCAGGTGGTGGTCCGATAAGCCCATAAAGACTGCAAGAGTTTATTAGGCCCTAACCTCTTATCTTTATCCACCATATTTTGCAGTATTTTTGAAAGAGTCTTGTTGAAAGCTTCTTATCTGTCCATTGGATGCTTCATGATACCGAGATGAATGGTTGGATTTGATGTTGTATTCTTGATACAACTTCTTCACCTCAGATGAATAGAAGTTGGTGCCGTTGTCCGTCAATATGGTATGAGGGACACCAAATCTGGTAATGATTTTAGACTTGATGAAGCTAACAATGATTTTAGAACTAAATTATTTGAGAGGTATTGCCTCTGCCCATTTGGAAAAGAAGTCAGTAGCAGTAAGAATATACTTAAACTTCTTGGTTGTAGATGAAGGGTAAGGTCCCACCACATCCATTCCCCATGTGGAAAATTTCCATGAGTATTTAGCTTTATGAATCAACTATGGGGGGTGATTAATGAAGTTTGAATGTAATTGGCATGAATGACACTTCTTTGTGAAATCAACACAATCTTGTATCATTGAAGGCCAAAAGTATCTAAGCCTTCAAATTTGATCTGACAGTCTATGTCCAGACTGATGGGCACCATAGACTCCTGAATGCACTTCTTTTATGACAACCATTATCTCTTCACCATCAATGCATCTGAAGAGAACTCCATCAAAACCATTCTTGTATAGAATTTTCTCTAGGTGATCTGGGCTATCATAAAGAGTAAAATTGACCACATGTTGCCAGATTTGTTCTTTCCCAGCTCTATCAAGTGGAAGTGTTCCATTTTGAAGGTATTCCCTGATAAGTGTCATCCATCCTGTAGTATGACCATATGGTTCAGGAATGGGACTACTTTCATTGATTTCCTCTATTCTTATTTGAACATAAGGTGAAATTGTATGACGGTGGGCAATACTGATGGTTGTCATGTCTCGATTTGGATCTACCAGAGTTGTGGCTATATTAGCCAGTGCATCAGCTTGGGCATTTTGTGACTGCGGGACATAAGAAAATGTTGGTTCCAAAGGGAATTATTCCATTAATTCTCTGACGTAATCATACAAAGGGATTAATTCTTCTTTTCTGATGGAATAATCCCCATTGACTTGTTTGATTACCAGGTCTGAATCACCTTTCACCATTAAGTGATTCACTTGTGCTTGAAGTACCAACTCCAACCCTGCGATGAGTGCTTGGTATTTTGCTTCATTATTTGTACCGCCTCCCAACAATGAGAAGGAATAGGGTAACATTGCCTTTTCTGGAGAAATGATCACAATTCCTAACCCAACTTGTTGAATTTAGGATTTTCCATTTTCCTCCTTGTTGGATTTCTGGAATCACCATCAAAGTACATTTCCCATGTTTGAATACTATCTTCAATAAAGAAGACTTCTTCATTAGGATGTTCAATATTTGAAGATGTATCTTTTACTTAAGGGTGTTCAGTAAGGAAATCAACTAGATATTGACCCTTTATTTCCTTTCGAGACACATATTGGATATCAAATTGCTGCAAAATAACTACCCACCTTGCCAGACATCCTGTAAGCATTGGACGACTAAGGATGAATTTGAGTGGGTTATTACGAGATACCAATTGGGCCTCATGATGTTGCACGTAGTGTCTCAACTTCTGAACTATAAAGATTAATGCTAGGTAGCATTTCTCAATACTTGAGTATCGGGTTTCTGCTTCAAGCATAGTTCGACGAAGATAGTAGAGGTTGTTTTCATTCCCATCATCATTATTTTGAGCAAGAAAGGCACCCAATGATCACTCTAAAGCTGTCACATAGAGGATAAGTGGTCTTCCTTCAACAGGTGGAATCAATACCGGTGGACTCAAGAGATAATTCTAGAGAATATCGAATGCTTCTTGACATTCTTCATTCCACTGGTAAGTGACTCCCTTCTTCATCAATTTGGTGAAGGGTAATCTTTTTCCTACCAAATTGGCGATAAAACGCCGAATATAGGCAAAGTGTCCTTGAAGTCCTCTCAATTATTTCAAATTTCGAGGATGTGACATACCAAGGATTGAATTTGTCTTATTAGGATCGACTTCAACACCATGATGGCGTACCAAAAAGCTGAGAAATTTTCCTGAGGTTACCCCAAAAGCACATTTTAAGGGGCTCATCTTCAATTTATGTTGTTGAAGTTTGTGGAATATGATTTCCAAATTAGCCAAATGATTAGAATTTTTTTTGGATTTAACCACCAAATCGTCCACGTAACATTTAACAAACACCCCTAAAAAGGGTTTGAAGATACGATGCATGACATGCTGATATGTTGCACCTACATTCTTTAGGCCAAAGGGCATTACCCGATAGCAGAACACACCCTGAGGGGCTCTAAAGGATTTAGATTCTTCATCTTCTGAAGCCATTCAGATTTGATTATACCCAGAATTTCCATCCATGAAGGAAAGTGCTTCATATCCAGCTGTTGCATCAATTAAGAGTTCTGTGATCGGAACTGGAAAATCATCCTTAGGACAATGCCGATTAAGATCTCTGAAATGATTGAAAACTCTAATTTGTCCATTCTTATTATTCACAGGCACAATATTATCCAACCATTTGGGATATTGAACTTCTCTGACGAAGTTAGATTTGATAAGTTTATCCACTTCAGCTTAAATTTTGGAAGCATAAGTTGGTTGTGTTCTTCTGGAAGCTTTCTTGAATCGTCGATGTTCTTTTGGCAAGCCCAAACAATGAGTAGCGACATCAGGATCAAGGCCTGACATCTCTGTATAGTTCCAAGTAAATATATCTCGATTTGGCTTCAAAAATGAAATATACATATCTTGTTCTTCAAGAGTCATGGCCGCACTAATTAAAGTGGGGCGTGGATCTTCTTTTGTACCTAGATTTATTTCTCTGAGTTCATCCATGGTAGTAGAGATACCCTATTCAAATTCTAGAAGAGCATCCTTGAGATGTTCCTCTTCTTCTTCTTCAACAAGTGTTATTTCTTCTGTTTCTACTTTCATAGTAGATGATGAAGTAGAATTTTCAAGATCAGAAGAAATGTTAAAATTTGAACATCTTGAAGAAGAATCTTCCATTTCCAACCCGATTGATGATAAAGGGTCTTTATTAGATATTAAGGAGGAGATGATGGATTGAGAATCAACATCATCGTTCACCTCTAACATTGCTATAACTTCTTCTGGACTAGTTGGTGAAGTATAGACTTGTTGGATTTCAGCAGATGAAATGAAGACATCCCCATTTGAGCTTTCATAATTGCTTGGTGAATCACCAATTTCTCCCATGCTGTCTGGATTGATTTCCGTAATTGACATTATGGATGTTTCTATAAGAGTATTTGGATTTGAGTCTATCCTACCAATTTTACTGATAGGAAACACATAATTTGTACTCACATGTGTAAATATATTTACTGGAATCTTTTCTAAACCATATGGAGCATTAACTTTCGTAATATCCCTTGTTGTGGATTTCTCCTTTCCTTTCATGTGATAGAATTATGCCTTAATGTATTGAGATTCACATGTCTTGAACAGGGCCTTATCACCATACAATGTCCCAACTTGACCATTGAAACAATACTTGAGACATTGATGGTATGATGAAGGGATAGCCGCATGTTGATATAGCCAGGGTCTTCCAAGAAAGATGTTGAAGGCTGAGTCTTGATCAACAACCATAAAATCTGAATTGGATACAAGATCTCCAAACTAAGTTCTGAGTGTAATCTTGCCTAGTGGTTCTTGTTCATTTTTATCATATGGTTGTAACATCATAGCATAAGGAGATAAATCAGATTCCGTGAGACTCAATCGACGAAGTGTATGATTGGGTATGAGGTTGACTCCTGAACCATTATCAATGAAAGCTCTTTGGATGTCTGCACCATTGACCTTGCCAGATAAATACAAAGGTCTGATATGTCCATTCATGACATCATATTCATCTTCATCTGTGAAAGATATCACTGCATGTCATTCTGCAAGATTATTCTCTACATGGTAGGCTTCAGCTGCAGTAATTTTAGTTTAAAACTCTTGAGGACTTGACAAAGCCTCAATTAGTGCCCCCGAAGATCCTTTGATAAATTCAAGGCATCCAGAATTGATAACTTGGCCGGTACTTGGGCCAGGTGTTTCAATACATCATACTTTTGATCTAAAGGTCTGTGTTTCCCAACATGAACATGTGGTTTAGCAGGTACCTTGGAAGTTGATGTATCTTGTATCGGGGTAGGAGTTGATAATACTCCTAGATTTGGAAGATTAGACCGAATAGGTCTATTTTCTTGCTGAAAGGAAGAAGGTGTAACTTCCAACCGATCTTCCAGAATAACTGTGTCAGGACTAAATCTGCCTTGTGTGGAAGAACTTTATTGTTCTTGTTGATCTCGTTGAAGGGCTCTTCCATGAGTTTCGTCCACATACACAGTTCTAGCAGGGGTAGAATTGGAATAGTGGCCTCTGGGAGATCCACGTCTTCCCCTAGACCCTGAGCCTCTCGCACTCCCTCTGATTCCTCTGTTTGATACAGGGAACCCAGGTTCATTGAGATCGAAACTGTTACTGGCATAAGGATTTGTTAGGTGAATCATATTACCATAACCGAATATTAATTCTTCATCTGATAGAGACTCTGCCTGACTAGCCAATTTAGGTTGTGCCATTTGGTGGGACGGTGCCCATTATAACTCCCCGACCCCAGTTACCCAGAGTTGGTGCATTATTACATAACATTGGCATGATCGAAAGAAATATCAAATCTTGAAAGACCAATTAGTTTAGTAGCCTTAGAAACACTAGATATATTCATAAGTCTTACATTAAATCATAAAAATGAAAACTACAACAACATTGTCTCCATAGTACACTCTCATATCCCCACATACTATCCCTGTAGGTCATTCATAAATTACTTCTTCACATCCTGGAAAAAATAAAACATTGAAAGGGGTGAGCTCAGATGCTCAGTAAGTATAACAATATTGCAGAAACTTTCATAAATAAACACAAACATTTAAGGAAATGTATAACTAAAAAAAATTCATTTAAACATGAACTTCAGCATAATATGGAAAATATAAAATGAAATGATTCCATTTACTTATTCACATGGATATTCTACTAGTTGAATAATAACAAGAAATATCAATAACAACTTTCCTAATGACGGAATGCATAATGCCAGACTATCATCACCACGAAGCCAAGGCCTCGTGCCAAGACTACAAATAAGATTTTTGTCAAGGCCTTGTTCCAAGACACTAGTTTGTCTCATGAGACCTACCGATGCATCGAGGAGCTATAGCGGGCTCCACCTGTCACTTATTATGTCCAATGCATTCCTCATATGAACAGGTTTAAACATAACATAAACATTCGTATTAAAATTAGCATACAAAATGCCAATACTTTCTCCATAAACCATGAATGGTATAAAAATAACACATCCACAGTCAAACACATCACAAAAATTTCAATATAATATGAAAGTTTTGTATCATAATAAATCAACTTCAAATAAGCTTAAAATACATCAAAGGATGTTGACATAGATGAAATCAAAACTATTTGAGAGAAATATCTATTTTTTTGAAATCATTTAAAAGTAAAATAATTATAAAATAAAACATTTACTTTGAAAATATATTTATAATCTTGTAAGGGAAGCTTTTAAGATTTTATAATGGAAGAAAATAGCCACACCCACTGTATAAGTTAAAAAAACATTCTTACCTTAATTCTGTTGAAAAGGTTAAAAAAGACCTTGTTTGGAAAACGATTAAAAGATTCCTTTATAAAATTCTTATAAAATGTCAAAAAAGGGTATAAATGACTTTAACCCATATTCTGTAAAATAGTAATAATGTTTTGAAATACATTTTTAAGAAACATGGATGTGGATGATAAAGAGGTCCCAGTAAATAATTACGTATAAACAACCTCGAATAATGAAGAGATTTTGAAATAAACCCTTACCTTGAACATTTACTCAGTCAATGGTATCTTAACCTCCTGTATAATAGTTAAAACATTGTTATTAAATTATACAAGAACCATATACATAATTATGATATCATATATGATCTTCTAATAATGCCTTGTTAATAATACTTTAGTATTATCGTCGTTTCGGGGGTTAACTTACTCGTTTTCTTTTATATGTTTTGTGACATATGACATTTTTATTATTTATAGGATGTATCTTATTCATATATAGAATGATATCAAGTCCTTAAACATTATTTTTAACCATAAAATGAGAATTATAATTACATGGATATGATGAGGAATGAATCTCATTGCATTTGTGGAGACGGTAGTCCGTACGTACGCACGAGCGAAAATATCATTCTTTTTATATAAAAATAATATATAATTGGATGTTATATCATATAGAAAGAATCATTATCATGTTATATTTATTATTTACATGAATTAAACATCATTATTATACCCATCCAGATAATAATGTTTTGAATAACAATCACATCACGACGTGGAGACGGTAAGCCGTACGTACGCACATATGGTGACATGTCATTCATAGGATAGATAGAATAATGAATATGGTTGTACCATATTTATAATAACATCTCATTATATATAAGATACTGGAGTTATTATTTTATAATGGGACTAACAAAGGAATATGAAGTTGAAGAAGAAATGAATATGAAAAAGGGTGGTGAAAACATTATCTCTTATTCGAGTTCTTCCTTTTGATTTGATCAAAAGGGCTCCTTAGGTTGGTTTTCCGATCAAACTAAGGCCTCCAGGTTGAGGTGAGGGAATTTTATAGAGTAATTGGGAAGGGGTTGGCCGAAAAAAAAGGTTTTGATGGTGTGAAGAATTGGTTAGAAGTGGTGTCCTTTTATAAGGGGGAGAAGGTGCACCTTAGGAAAATCTAGAAATATTATTTTATAATAAATTCATATTCAGTTTCTAATGGCTCCAAAGTGTATTATTTAATGGTTAAGGTGGGTATGGGTCGAAAACCACTCAACCAATAGAATTTAGACAGGTTTAGGTGATTATATTAACCTTATATTTTAGTTTTAACTCTTAGTTAATTAGTTTGACACTTACCATGTCACTTTGTATTTTTATATTATATAGTTAATAAACTTACTATATACCTCCAAGAGACCCCCAAGTGGTCCATTAATGATACCCCTATTATGATATAAGTCTCTTGGCTGAACCTAAGATTTTTAGGAATTTAATATCAATTAATAATATAATATTTGTTTCAAAAACTCTTTTATGTAAATTTTCACACTATTGGGTATTTTGTTTTTGATAAATTCATAACAGCATTATTACTTCGAAAAAAATTATATAAATAATCCTAATATGTCATATTAACCTAGAAAATTATTGTAATTTATAAAAAGTCTCAAATTACATTTATTTGGGTATTTATAATATCAATTATCTTAATCTTTCATTAATATGGTAATTACTGCATCATAATTGTGTCATAAATAAATTAAATTATTTGATGTCTAAAAATTATAAATAAAATACCATTATGTACGAAATATTTTTATATTTATAATGAAAATTTATACTCAAAATTTAAACATATATAACCCTATGTAAAAATTGTTTTTCTAACAAATATATGTTTATGTCATTTTTGTATTTATTTTAACTTAATTAATATAAAGTGTCCTTATCACCAAAAAGTGGCTCTATGAGGTCCCAAAATCGACCCAAAGATGGCCATGGTCAGACATGTATCCACAAATAAGGTTATGACATGTTTTAGGGTAATTTATTGTTATTATAATATTATTTTTTAACCGTTATTTACCAGATTTACCCTATAACCATGGTAAATAAAATATTTACCGAAGTAATTATTCAAAATGTCTAAAAATAAAAGTTACATATTTACACAATTTGGACATCCTGATTCCAAATATGGAATCCATTTTTCCAAATTCAAAACACAAAAGTGGCAGAAATTAATTTAAAATTAATTCCCATTGTCAAAACAAAAAGCGTGTTTTTAAGATATAATAACTATCAAAAGATTGAAACTTGTTTATGTCCGGTTTAATTATGAAATTATGTCCAATTAACAACATTGTATTAAATGGTAAAAATATATTATAAATATACTATAAAACCACTCAAATTCATAATTTATCACTAATAATTATTTTGATTAAAAAAGTTGTTTTCTATTAAAATTTAGTAATTTTTACTATTCATCAAAATATAAAAGTTATCCGAAAAGTACCAAAATTTCATCCTAATATAATTTCGATATTCCGAATCCAAAAATGAAGTCCATTTTGAAAGATAAAATGTATAAAATTTCAAAAAGTGGGTATTTCTTTTCATAACGGCTACTTTGATTGGTTGCGGCGTGTTAGAATCTCAGAGTTGCGTACAACACACGCCACTGTATTACTCAAAGAGAAGCGTACCGTTGAAGCTTGGGGTGTCACATTCTCCTCTCCTTTAAATAATTTCATCCTCGAAATTTCTAGAAAATTACTGTATAAAAAGACTCGGGCGATTCTTCATCATAAGTTTCTTGGGTTCCCACGTTGCCTCTTCCATCTTATGGTTTCTCCATAGAACTTTTACCAGACGAGTCGTCCGGTTTCTCATCACTTGTTCTCTAGTATCAAGAATCCTGATGGGATCTTCACAATAAGATAGATCGGGTTCCAGTTCTAATTCCTCATAGGTGAGTACATGTGTTGGGTCAGGCATGTATTTTCTCAACAGTGATACGTGGAACACATCGTGAACTTTGGAGAGATTTGGCGGCATTGCCAAACGGTAAGCTACAACCCCAATTCTTTCTAGAATTTCGAAATCTATGATGTACCTGGGACTCAATTTACCTTTCTTAACGAAATGTATGACTCCCTTCCATGGAGATACCTTCAAGAAAACATGACCTCCTACATGAAATTCCAAATCCTTCCTTCGATTATCGGCATAGCTCTTCTGCCTACTTTGAGATGCTTTGATGTGGTTTTGGATTACCTTTACCTTTTCCATCATTTCCTCCACTAGTTCCTGGCCAACAAGTTTTCTTTCACCAACATCAACCCAACAGGTTGGTGTGCGACATCTCTTTCCATACAACGCTTCATAAGGTGCCATTTGAATACTTGAATGGAAACTATTGTTATAGGAAAATTCTACCAGAGGTAAATATTGATCCCACATACCCTGAAAGTCAAGTGATCATGATCTCAACATGTCTTCTAAGGTTTGAATAGTTCGTTCTGATTGTCCATCTATTTGAGGGTGGTAAGCAGTGCTCAAACAAAGTTCATTATCAAAGGCCTTCTGAAGACTTTTCCAGAATCATGATGTAAAACATTGATCACAATCAGAAACAATCGATAGGGGTACTCCATGAAGTCTGAAAACTTCATTAATATATAGCCTTTCTAGACGTTCAAGTGGTAAATCCTCCATTAAAGCAAGGAAATGAGCTGACTTGGTAAGATGATAAAAAATGACCCATATTGCATTATTCCTTCTAGGAGTCTTTGGTAGTCCCATGACAAAGTCCATCGTGATATTATCTCATTTCCACTCAGGTATGGGAAGAGGTTGCATAACTCATCCAGGCTGTTGCCTTACAGCTTTCACTTGTTTAAAAAACATACATCGTGAAACAAAATCGACAATCTACCTCTTCATGTTGTCCCACTAAAAATGTTCCTTCAAATCTCTATACATTTTCATGCTCCCAGGGTGTATAGAGAAATTGGAACTATGAGCATCATCCAACAATTCTCTTTTTAGATCAGGTATATTGGGAACACAAATTCTCTTCCCAAACTTCAAAATTCCATCTTCATACACAAAGTCACTCAATTTCCCATCATTCACAGCATTAATCTTCCTTTGTAACTCTTCATCACCTGTCTGAGAACTCTTTATCCTTTCTAGTAAAGATGGTTTGGAAACCATGCGAAAAAGAAATGATGTTTCACCTTCCATGGTGATTCCCATATCCATCATTAATAGATCCATGAAAATAGGATCCCTTTACACTCTCATTATGTTCAAATCTCCATGATCTTTTCTACTCAAAGCATCTTCCACCTTATTTGCCTTCCCTGGGTGGTAGTGTATCGTACAATCATAATCCTTGAGTAGTTCAAGCCATATCATTTGCCTCATGTTGAGTTCTTTCTGTGAGAAAATATAATTCAAACTCTTGTGATCAGTATAAATCTAACATTTCGTACCATAGAGATAATGCCTCCTTATCTTCAAAGAAAATATTACAACAGCTAACTCAAGATCATGAGTAGGATAGTTTTGCTCATGAATTTTCAGCTGTCGTGATGCATAAGCAATAACTCTATCATTCTGCATAAGGACACAAACAAGTACTTTCATTGATGCATCACTATAAATAACGATCCCATCATTCCATGATGGTAGAGTCAATATAGAATAATTGACTAATCTTCTCTTGAGTTCTTAAAAACATTCTTAACACTCTTTTTTTCTAGACAAATTTTACCCCTTTACATGTCAGCTTCGTTAATGGGTTAGCTAATCGGGAAAAATTCTGGACGAAACATCAATAATAACCTTCCAAACCAATAAAACTGCATACCTCAGTTATACTCGTCGATGCTGGACATTCTTGGATTTCCTTGGTCTTAGAAGGATCAACAAAGATTCCATCCTTAGAGACAGTATGTCCAATAAAAGAAATCTCCTGAAGCCAGAATTCACACTTTCAAAACTTCCCATATAATTCATGTCTTCTAAGAGTCTTCAAGATAATGCGCAAGTGATTTTCATGATCTTCGTAGATTTTGGAGTATACCAAGATATCATCAATAAATACCACCACAAAATCATCGATATATTCATTGAAAACTATATTAATTAGATCCATGAATACAGAGGGTGCATTAGTCAATCCAAAAGAAATTTCCGTAAACTCATAATGCCCGTACCTGGTTCAAAATGCTGTCTTCAGAATGTCTTCCTTCTTTACACAAAACTGATGGTATCCAGACCGAAGGTCAATCTTTGAAAAGTATTGAGCTCCATGCAGTTGGTCAAATAAATCATCAATGCGAGGTAGGGGATACTTGTTCTTTATTGTTATAGCATTGATTTCCCTGTAGTTGATACATAACCTCATAGATCCATCTTTCTTCTTAACAAAAAAGATAGGGGCTCCCCATAGAGAAACACTAGTTCGAATAAATCGCTTATTACTCAATTCCTCTAGTTGTTTCTTTAGTTCGACTAATTCAACAGTGGCCATTCTATAAGGGGTCTTCGATATAGGCCTTGATCTAGGAATTAAATCAATGGAAAACTCAACTTCTCGTTCTGGAGGATGTCCAGGTAAATATTCCAGAAACACATCTACATATTCATTCACAACAGGTACATCCTCTATTTGAACATTCCATTCCTCACCCACAGTCATTTCATTCTCTTCCTCCCCAATAATTGAATTTAGTTGAGCTACTGCGGGTGCATCCAGATAAGAATTAGGTGGTGATGATTCCGCTCTAAAGATAAGGTGTTCCTTATCATCGTCATCAAAAATAGTAACCTCCTTCTTCTTACAATAAGTTTTTGCATCGTGGTCCGAAAGACAATCTACACCGAGGATTATATCAAACTCAACCATAGGTATGACGATGAGATCAGCGGATAAATAACATTTATGTTCTCTAATGGGGACTGATTCGCAAAACATTGTTGTAATGATACTTCCCTTAGGAGTTTTAATTGACAACTCCCTTGTTAAATCAAATTGAAAATATGTAATTTTCTTAGCAAACTGGGAAGATATAAAACAATGCGATGATCCAGAATCAAATAATGCATTTTCTAAACTTGAGGAAACCATTAAATTACCTGCCACCACGTCTTTCGGAGCTTCTAACTTTACAGTAGTGATAACATGATCTTGGCCTTGATCCCTTGGCCTTTTCTGGGGTAAGTTCCCCTGACGCTTAAGGAATTCATTGGAATAATGTCCCATCTCTCTACAGTTGTAGTATTGAACATTAGTAGCTTCTTTCTTCCCCTTGAAATCACAAGCTTGGTGGCATTTTTCACCACACTTGTAACAGACTCCCATTCCTTTCAAGAAAGTACCAGGGTGTTTCTTCCCACATTTACTGCATGATGGATATTCAGCTTTTCCCTTCTTCCCCTTATTTCCATTCCCCGATTGATCGACAGATCTCTTCTTGTCTTTATTTTCTTTAAAGTCATAAGACTTAGATAATTCCTTTTCTGTCTTGATAGCACATGAGACAATATCTTCGTACGACGAGAAGGATTGTGACACTAATTCTCGATGAAGAAATGGTTTTAACCCATCAAAGAAACGATCAATATTACTTCAGGGGTTATGTATATAATCTCTAACATACCTTGCTAACCTTGTAAATTTAGCCTCATACTTTGTGACATTATCATTCTCCTTTTGTCTCAGACTCAGAAATTGATTTTCCATATCATCTTGATGGTCACGAGGAAAGTATTTTTCTAAAAATAGATCTTTGAACTCCCTCCATTCCATATTTGATACTTCATCATCTTCCTTCATGTTTTGAATCAATGACCACCATTGATCAGCATCTCCAGTGAGGCGGTAAACTGCCATGATAATTTTTTCCCTTTCACTAATCCCCAAAGCCTGAAATATTTTTTCTAGGGAACTTATCCATTTCTCAGCTACCAATAGATTTGTACTCCCATTGAATGATGGTGGTTGTTTCTTCATGAAGCGATCTAACATTGATCCTCCACGCTGTGGATCGAGGTGCTCCATACGAGTCAGGTTATTATTCATAACCTGAGTGAGTTTTCCCAGTATGGTGATAAGCTGATCAGCACTAGTTGTATCACCAACTCCACTATAATTATATTGATCAGGCGGGCAATCCCTACATGGAGTGTGTGCATTGATACAGTTTCCATTTATTCCACTAGGCGCCATTTCTAAACAATGGCATAAACTAGAATAGTTTATGAATCAAAATACATAATTCCATACTTATAAAACACTTAACATAAATCGAACTATTTATGGATATAATCCATAATCATAAAAAAAATTCATTGAGGGATTATATACTCATAAAACCTTCATAATGTTTTGTAAAGAAAATGAGATTTATCTTAAGCATATCCCCCGGGAGTTTCGTAACCAAGAGTGAAGAAAGGCCTGTTGTCATGCACCAGTTCCCGTTCGAGTCTAGCTCAAAGCGGTGTTTTCGGGTTTTACCCCAAGGTACATCTGTTCCAGATCCGCCTCTACCTGCTTGTATCCAGACATGGATGTATTTCTTAGAAAACTCACAAAATCTCTACAATACCAAAATTCTAGGAAGTTCTTCTATAATAATCGTCAAAGTCCATCTTAGGTCTATGTGCTCTAATCAGAGTTTATCTAAATCTAGCTTCCAAGGTTTGTACTAAACTTCCTCTGATACCAACTATAACACCCCGACCCTAGTTACCCAGATTCGGTGCATTATTACATAACATTGGCATGATCACAAGAAAGATCAAATCTCAAAGGACCGATTAGTTTAGTAGCCTTGGAAACACTAGATATATTCATAAGTCTTACATTACATCATAAAAATGAAAACTACAAAAACATTGTCTCCATAGTCCACTCTCATATCCCCACATACTATCCTTGTAGGTCATTCATAAATTACTTCTTCACATCCTGGAAAAAATAAAACATTGAAAGGGGTGAGCTCAGATGCTCAGTAAGGATAACAATATAGCTGAAACTTTCATAAATAAACACAAACATTTAAGGCAATGTATAACTAAAACAAAATCCTTTTAAAATTGAACATCAGCATAATATGGAAAAGATAAAATGAAATAATTACATTTACTTATTCACATGGATATTCTACTAGTCGAATAATCACATGCAATATCAATAACCACTTTCATAATGACGGAATGCATAATGCTAGACTATCATCACCACGTAGCCAAGGCCTCGTGCCAAGACTACAAATAAGATTTTTTCAAGGCCTTATTCCAAGATGCTAGTTTGTCTCATGAGACCTACCGATGCATCGAGGAGCTATAGCGGGCTCCACCTGTCACTTATTATGTCCAATGCATTCCTCATATGAACAGGTTTAAACATAACATAAACATTCGTATTAAAATTAGCATACAAAATGACAATACTTTCTCCATAAACCATGAATGGTATAAAAATAACACATCCACAGTCAAACACATCACAAAAATTTCAATATAATATGAAAGTTTTGTATCATAATAAATCAACTTCAAATAAGCTTAAAATACATCAAAGGATGTTGACATAGATGAAATCAAAACTATTTGAGAGAAATATCTATTTTTTTGAAATCATTTAAAAGTAACATAATTATAAAATAAAACATTTACTTTGAAAATATATTTATAATCTTTTAAGGGAAGCTTTTAATATTTTATAACAGAAGAAAATATCCGCACCCATTGTATAAGTTAAAAAAACATTCTTACCTTAATTCTGTTGAAAAGGTTAAAAAAGACCTTGTTTGGAAAACGATGAAAAGATTACTTTATAAAATTCTTATAAAATGTCAAAAAAGGGTATAAATGACTTTAAACCATATTCTGTAAAATAGTAATAATGTTTTGAAATACATTTTTAAGAAACATGGATGTGGATGATAAAGAGGTCCCAGTAGATAATTACGTATAAACAACCTCGAATAATGAAGAGATTTTGAAATAAACCCTTACCTTGAACTTTTAATCAGTCGATGGTATCTTAACCTCCTGTATAATAGTTAAAACATTGTTATTAAATTATACAAGAACCATATACATAATTATGATATCATATATGATCTTTTAATAATGCTTTGTTAATAATACTTTTGTATTATCGTCGTTTCAGGGGTTAACTTACTCGTTTTATTTTCTATGTTTTGTGACATATGTCATTTTTATTATGGATAGGTTGTATCTTATTAATATCCAGAATGAAATCAAGTCCTTAAAAATTATTTTTAATCATCAAATGAGAATTATAATTGCATGGATACGATGGGGAATGAATATCATCGCATTCGTGGAGACGGTAGTCCGTACGTACGCATGAGCGACCATATCATTCTTTTGATATAAAATTAATATATAATTGGATGGTATATCATATAGACAGAATCATTATAATTTTATATTTATTATTTACATGAATTACACATCATTTTTATACCCATCCAAATAATAATGTTTTGAATAACAATTACACCACGACGTGGAGACAGTAAGCCGTACACACGCACATATGGTGACATGTCATTCATAGGATGGATAGAATACTGAATATGGTTGTACCATATTTATAATAACATCTAATTATATAGAATATACTGTACTTATTATTTTATAATGGTAATAACAAAGGAAGATTAAGTTGAAGAAGAAATGAAAATGAAAAAGGGTGGTGAAAACATTACCGCTTCTCCAGGTTCTTCCTTTTGATTTGATCAAAAGGGATCATTAGGTTGGCTTTATGATAAAACTAAGGCCTATAAGTTGAAGTGAGGGAAGTTTAAAGAGTAATTGGGAAGGGGTTGGCCGATCCAAAAGCCTTTTAATGTGTGAAGAATTGGTCAGAAGTGGTGTCCTTTTATAAGGGGGAGGACGGGCACCTTAGGGAAATCTAGAAATATTATTTTATAATAAATTCATATTCGGTTTCTAATGGCTCAAAAGTGGATTATTTAAAGTTTAATATGGGTATGGGTAGAAAACCACTCAACAAATATGATTTAGACAGGTTTGGGTGATTATATTAACCATATCTTTTAGTTTTAACTCTTAGTTAATTTGTTTGACACTTACCATGTCACTTTGTATTTTTATATTATATAGTTAATAAACTTACTATATAACTCCAAGAGACCCCCAAGTGGTCCATTAATGATACACCTATCATAATATAAGTTTTTTTTCCAAACCATATATTTTTAGGAATTTAATATCAATTAATAATATAATATTTGTTTTAAAAACTCTTTTATGTCAATTTTGACACTATTGGGTATTTTGTTTTTGATAAATTCATAACTGCATTATTACTTCGTAAAAAATTTATATAAATAATTTTAATATGTCATATTAACCTAGAAAATTATTGTAATTTATAAAAAGTCTCAAATTACATTTATTTGGGTATTTATAATATCAATTATATTAATATTTCATTAATACAGTAATTACTGCATCATAATTGTGTCATAAATAAATTAAATTATTTAATGTCTAAAAATTATAAATATAATTTAATTATGTAGGAAATCGTTTTATATTTATAATGAATATTTATAGTAGAAATTTAAACATATATAACTCTATGTAAAAATTGTTTTTCTAAAAGATATATGCTTATGTCTTTTTTGTATTTATTTTAACTTAATTAATATAAAGTGTCCTTATCACCAACAAGTGGCTCCATGGGGTCCCAAAATCGACCCAAATATTCCCTTGGTAGGAAATTTATCCACCAATAAGGTTAGGACATGTTTATGGTAATTTATTATTATTATAATATTATTTTTTAACCCTTATTTACTGGATTTACCCTTTAACCATGGTAAATAAAATATTTACCGAAGTAATTATTTAAAATGTCTAAAAATAAAAGTTACATATTTACACAATTTGGACATACTTATTCCAAATATGGAATACATTTTTCCAAATTCAAAACACAAAAGTGGCAGAAATTAATTTAAAATTAATTTACGCTGTCAAAACAAAGAGCGTGTTTTTAAGATATAATAACTATCAAAAGATTGATACTTGTTTATGTCCGGTTTAATTATGAAATTATGTCCAATGACAAAAATTGTATTAAATTGTAAAAATATATTCTAAATATACTATAAAACCACTCAAATTCATAATTTATCACTATTAATTATTTTGATTAAAAAAGTTGTTTTTAATTAGAATTTAGTAATTTTTACTAATCATCAAAATATAAAAGTTATCTGAAAAGTACCAAAATTTCATCCTAAGATAATTTTGATATTCTGAATCCAAAAATGATATCCATTTTGAAAGATAAAATGTATCAAACTTCAAAAAGTGGGTATTACTATTCATAACAGATACTTTGATTGGTTGTGGCGTGTTAGAATCTTGGAGTTGCGTACAACACACGCTACTGTATTACACAAAGAGAAGCGTACTGTGGAATCTTGGGGTGTTACACCCGTGGCTTCAAAGTAGATGGCATAAAATCTGCCAAAGTCAAAGACAACTTGGGCTTTAACACATACTCATCTTCTTCTGATTCTTCTTCTTTCTTTGAATTATGTCGTTTCTTTGAGGATTTTCCCTCTGATGAAGAGGGTTTTGTTGTGGCTTTCATAGTAGAAGACATAGTTGGTTTCTTCAATTGCATTCGCAAAATGGCATGAGTTTTGATGATTGTTTTTCTAAACATCCAATCGTCATATTTCTACACATTTTTGTTTTTGACTTCCTGCCACTCGCCTTCTTCCTCTGGAGTTGTAGCAGTAACACATGCTACCTGAGCTGAAGAACCTTTCAGTTTGACTTGTCCCGAGTCGACCATTTTTTGCAGGAGGTCCTTAAAGACAAAACACTAATGAATGGGATGCCCAAATACTTGATTAAAGGGGTAATATTTGGGACGGTCTTCATCTACTTCCTTGTTCGTCGTTTTGGGCCTTGGAAATTGAACCAAATTATTCTCCAGAGTCGAAATGAAGTAGCCAGGAACTTGTTCATTTAGGAAAGAGTAAACTTTGCTTTTTAAATCCTCGAATTGTTTCCATCTTTGATCTCTTTGATCGTCTTGATGAAATAGCCTCTATTGCTGACATTCAGGAGGTGGATCCCTTCGAGAAGATGAAGGTTTTGAAGTAGAAGCAGGTACATGTACTTATTTAAGCATAACTGTAGCAGTCTCTGCTCTACCCATTCTACTTTCTGGAGATGATGGAATTACATAAGTTTTATCCTTAGTCTTCATAAGAGAATCTTCAATTTTTTGAGCGATTAAAGTAAGGTCTCGAAACCCTCCTGTGTATTTCACATGGACCAATGGCATGCATAACTCATCACATAGATTTTCCACAAAGATTGGCAACAATTATTCTTGAGGGAGTGCTAAGCTTAGGGAATATGTTAATCCCTTCCAGCGAGCAATAAAATCTGAAACCCTTTAATTCTCCCTTTACATACAGTTTTTAAGATAAAAAACTATTGTCTTTGGCAAAGTTGAGCTGAATTGAAGAAGGAATCGTTGACGGAGATCTTCCCATCCGGTAATTGACCAGGATTGCAAGCTTGTGTACTAGAGAAAAACAGGCCCTTGTAAGGACTGTACAAAACACCTAAACTTAACTGCTTCTTGTTGCTAAGAGGTTCCCATCATAGGATCACAATGAGAAACAAAATGTGTTAAGTGTTTCTATGGGTCCCTCGAACCATTAATGATTGGGAATGTGGTACTTGAAAAATTTTATGGGGATGGAATTGCATCATCCCATTCAGGGTAAGCTTTCTTTTCTAGTTGAATTTGAGCACTCATTCCCTCAATATCTTCCAACTGAGCTGTTAATGATTCAATTGTAGTTATTAAATTTTGAGAAACATGCGGTTGAGCTTGGACATGAATAGGTGCAATGACTGGAGCTTGGAGAGATGTGGCAGCTGGTACTGTAACCAATGGCAGCACTACCGATTTTTGTTGCACTTGACCCATAGGATTAGACCTGTGAGGGTGTACTGATAAAGGATGATATTCATGATCCATCTTCGTAGCCACAACAAATTCCTTTGGCTGACTGACCCCATCATGCTTAGGAGGAAGATTACCCTAAAGTAGTTCTGCATTCATCCTCCTAAATTCCTTCATTTCTTCCTCTTGTTGTGCAAATATTTGCTCTAGTGAGAGAGATTGGACTTCTTCAGAGGAAGGGTATATAACCTGATTCTTTCCTTTCCCCTTGTTGGATCCCTTTCAGAGAGGGGGAAGTGGGTTACTTGAAGGAACGCCCAGATTCTAGGTAAGCCTTTGATTTCGTGTACGCACACCTTCTTCATTTATGTATATGCGTACAATTTCTTGACCAGGAACCTCTTCATCTGATCCCTCTGAGTGAACCTCATATGGCGGATCATCAAAAATGGAATTGATGACATTAATTGATGCATAATGAATTACATCCCTTCTATCAGCATTTCTGTGATATTGTCTTCTTCCATGTCTCTAATGAGACATTGCCTTTTGTCGATTTGATCCCTCAGGAACTTCTTGACGAACCGTAATTTGGAGGGAATCTCCTGATAATTTGGATCTTCATTCCTCTTGGGGATTCTTCCCTAATTGAGAGAAGACTGACTTTCTCTGAGAAAGAGATTGAGGATTTGAAAAATTCCCCAGTCCTGTAGACTGGGGCTATTCCTGCATTTCCTGCTCAACTCCTCGAATCCTATTTGTTGATTCTGAGGGTTTGGTTAAAAGAGTCTCCAGTATGGAAATCTGGGGTAGTTCTTGACATGCTATATCTGAGACCTTCTTGTAATCTCTCCTGATCTTGCAGACTTTAGTCCGAAAATTGGCTGGATGCATCAACCTGCATCCACTTTTATCACCCGGATCAAAAGACCGTTGGATAATTTCTGAAACTTCTGTCACTTGATGATGTGCTTGCTCCAAATGAGAGGCCTGTTCAATATTATCGTTCTCTTGATGCAGGAGTAATTCAACAACTTGCTCTCTATATGCTTGATTTTGAGAAGAACTAGTTGAATCCTGTTCTTGAGCAAGCCTTTGATTACAAACAAAGCCAATTGACTGTGGCTGGCCATGGGCAATAACATTGCATGAGACCATTTTCAGGTGGCTTTGGTGACTGGAGAGTACAATGAAATGTAGTGCTCCATGAACACACCATCCCCTGATATGAATACCAAATGTGGCATTGACAATTAACTGGCACAATCTTCTTAGTGCGCCAAGGCATGAACGCTGAAGGGCTCTCTGCTTCTTTTCAGGCTTTAGATATCGAGAAACTGAGAGAGATGACAAGTAAATTTGGCGTTGGAACCCTTCTATTATCTTGATATGATTTTCATATTCATCATAAGATAATATTTCCTTTTTCAACTGACAAATATTTTTCCATATGTTGAGACGAATATCATGAATTCCATCTTCCGTCAATATCTCTAGAATGTCATACTAAGAGCCAACCGAAGGCCAAAACATGACTGGAACTTCACCTTTTGCCAATTGTTTTCTAATATTCAGTACTTCCTCTTTATCATTCAATGGATATTCTTCTACCTGATTTGACCAAAGTTGGTGCTTCTTTGTTTTTTTATTGGATTCAACAAGATCAGTAGAGAATATACTAATCACACTATAAGATTAACGACCCAAGTGTGGTTTGGAGAATGACCTACACCTCGGGTTATCTTCTGATTGATAAAGTATTTCACCTGCTAGTGGTGAAGCATAAGACATGACTGGCTTCGCATTTGCAAGTGCATCAAGATAAGAGGGATTTCTCATCACTACATTGTCCATTAGAGAATTTTCTAGGAAATGTGCATTATAACAGTAGAGAGGACTTTCGTAGTTAAATTCATCATCATGGGGAGGACCACCATGGTGGGTTACAGCAAAAGATGAAACATTTTGCTCCTTGGTCTTCTGGCCACATAGAGGGTTCTTATGGATCTCATCTAAAGAAGAAACTTCGAGATCGACCGAACTGTCATGAAGAAAGCCTTCATGAGGAAGTATCTAATGAAGACTTTTAGAATTAATGTTACCACTATTGGGAAATGAGGGAGTAGAATCTTGAATTCCAACCGATAATTGTTTGAGGGCTTCAAGAACTCCAGTGTCGAGCAAGGCCTTCATACAAATTGGCCCTTGATATCTTGATTGTGCTGGGTGGGTCTTCTTTTTAGACTCCTTATTACCAAATTTAGAAACCACTTGTTGATGAAAGTGGTCATTATGGGAAGGAGTATGTGCCTGATCAGGAGAAATGATTAGGTTAGGCTGATTATCTCTGCTCAAATCAGGTGTATGTACCTGACTTGGTTGTCTGTATGATATGGGGGAGTATGCCTCAAAAACCTCTTGGAATGGAACCGAGGTGTGTGTCTATTCTAGAGTGAACTGTTGATGTGTCACTCCACTGGTAGGGATCGATTTATGTGTATTTACCTGAGATTCTACTGATGCTGTTATGATATCCTGGAAGGCATCCAGAATATGAACAGGGATTTGCTTCTGCTCTTTCACCATTGATAGAATATGATTGGTGACTTCAGCTACCAGAACAGAGATATATGTCTATTCCATGCTTGGAGTAGGTGTGTGTTCATACTATTTTCCTCCTTTTCCTGTCAATGAATCCTGACAATACTTAAGTGTGGGGGCAGAGAGTTGAGTCTACCTCCTGTTTGTCACCAAAGATTTCTGACTGACTTCTCCGAATGCTACCAAACGAGACTATTGGTAGGATTGATCAATACTAGAAGGTGTATGTGCCTGAAAATTTCACTCCACCGAACATGGTTGAAGAGCTTCCTTCAATACTTACAGACATGGGTTCTGGCAGGATTGATGAGTGTAAGCAGGTGTATGTGCCTGTTTACCAGTTGTCAACACATTGTGTTGGCGGGATCCATCGTATGTAGTCAGACGAGCCTGCTGACTAGATGATGAATTATAAATAGGTGTAAGCTCCTATCTATAGTACTCCTCTGGAATTTCCTGGCAGGATTGGTGTGCTGCTGCCAGACGAGTCTGCTGGATAGTAGAATTAAAACGGACGGGTGTGTGTGCCTGCTCGTTTCTTTCCACCAAGTTAGGTTGGTGGACTTTTCTGGAGATGGAAGAGATGAGAACCTGCTCACTGTTAACCAGATATCATCTATAGCGGTTCATCTTACCTTCTCAGGTTTGAGGAACCTGAGCCGAATTCCTAGACATGATACCCTCATCATGTTGAGGAGGCACTGCCGCACGAGTCTGGCGGAGATTGTTGATGGGATCCCTTGGGAAGGACTCTTGTCTCCTTAAATTAAGGCCTTGAGGGACTTTCTCATTCACCTCCCCAAGAATATGGAAGGTACTGGTAATTATGTTCTGGTGATAACGACCCAAAATGATTGGAGATGGTGGTTGGCACCACATGCTTCTTGATCACTAGTCGTCACTATCCGGACAACCAGGGTGAATTATTGACATGGAGGGCTTGTCGAGCAGCCTCCAGAGTCAGAATAGTACCATTTTGATGGTACTACTTAACCAGCGCATTGGATACACAATGTTGAAGACGCTGAGTAGGTGATGTCATCCTCAGAGCGGATGATGATCCAGCAGGAGTAGTAGTAGAGGCCTTCCCAACAGAAGTATTCATGACAGAAGTATTCACGGGTGTGAACTTAAGATAAGCCATTTCTGTAACGCAGAAGATCTTAGAAAAGAGTGCCTGTTTGATATAACAGACGTAATCAAGATAAGTCCGACCACTACATCTTTTGGATAAGCACGTATTTTATTGATTGTCTTGTTGGCCCTCTCATTAAGTTTAAATAGGGGCATAACAAATAGGTAAAACATCACTTTAACTTGGTTAAGGATTCACGTCGGGTTCACCTTTTTTTTGTTTCCTCTGGAATTGGGAATGACCTCGTTGATTTAAGGTTCAAACATTCCAAGCGGTTTCTAACGGGTTTGTTCATAGAACTGAAAATATCTAATGATTATATATCCAGTTGGACCTACTTTCTAAAGGTAGGTGCTCATTAGTTATGGACCGATGAGACTTAAGAATTTTCACTGGTCGAGAGGATGGGAGGTCGGACTCATCACATCTTTTTAGGTGAATTATTATCTACTCCGGGACTCTCTTTTTAGATTTAAGTTATGTTCGTGAATCCTTATTAAATTACCAAGTATAAAATGAGCTTTCCTTTAGATCTGACAATCAATGTTTGATATGTAGGAAATTTAGAGAATCTTTTATATGTATTCGATGTTCTTAATCAATAGATAATCATCTGTATTTGTTAGATATTCTTAGTCAATGGTATCCTTTAATACATTATATAAAAGTCTCTTGGTCATTATGACGACCATACTGGTTTTAAAGCCACTCAGTGGGGATCTTGAAGTTTATTGTCATTCATAAGGACATAGATTATTTCAGAACTGGGATCGTACCTGCAGATGGGCTACCTAAATATCCTTTATTTAGAAAAGGAATCCGAACCCACGTAGTTTGAGTAAGGGAGTATGATGTTTATGTATGATTGATGGCTCAAAGGAATATTTCATAATTACTTTTACACTCTAATCTCACATGAGTCATGCTCGGTGTGAGAAATAAGAGGTATTGTTGAAACCAGACAATTGTTCCATGAAAGATGCAATCATAGAAAATGATATGGTGCTTTTGTATGTATGACTGCCCAAATAGAGAGATATTGGGACTTATTTCAAAGAAGAAGTCTGGGAACATGGTCCATAAAGGTATATGTACTTTATGGAGATTTGGATACTCTAACTTGGGGCTTACTTCTGAGGAAGATGCCAAAATTATGAGGGGGCTTATTATTTGGTTTTACTCTTGAGAAGGAATCCCAGATCAAAAAGTAGATTAAGATAGGTTAAGAGAAATTAAGACTAGGGATTACTCCTAAGGAGGAGGCCCAGGATAAAGGGATTTGAAGACTGGGGCTTACTCCTGAAGAGGAGGCCCAGTTTAAGGGAATTTTAGAATTAAGGGACTTAGGGATTACTCCTAAAGAGGATGCCAACATTTGTAGATTTGAGATTGGGGATTAATCCTGAAAGGGAAGCCCAAGTTAAGGGAATTATTGTTGGGGCTTACTCCTAAGGAGGTTGCCCAGATTTTGGGAACTTTGAGACTGGGGCTTACTCCTAAGGAGTATGTCCAGATTAGGGGACTTGGGGCATACTCCAAAGGAGGATGCCAAATTAATGATAACGTGGGGATTATTCCTAAGGGGGGTGCCCAAATTAAGAGAACTTGGACTGGGGATTACTCCTGAAGAGAAGGCTCAGGTTAAGAGAACATGGACTGAGGCTTACTCCTGAAAAGGAGGCCCAGGTTAAGGATTCTCTCATCTTAAAGGATGAGGTTGAATGAATGAAATCTCTGACCTTAGTGACATAAATATGTGTAAATCACTAGGTTTTGGGAAATGTTCCACATAATTCCTTTCAGATAAGGAAGCTAACAAAGGAAACATGCCATAAATGGATTTGAAGAGGGGTTTGAAGGCTGAATCTTGAATAGGAGAGGTGGATAGGCATAGGAGTGGTGAAATGGGAAGGAAGGGCACCAAAAAAGAGAGGGGCACGCAAGTCCTACATGGACGTGCAAGTCCTGGTCGCGTAGGTGTACCTGCACGACACATGGGTACTTGCGCGACTATCAACCCTTAGGGTAAAACTTGGGCGAGGCTTGGCTCAAGCCCTTAATGCTATCCCTAAAGGCTTCCATAAGAGAGGCTCACAAGGTCTATTGAAGGGTTAAATCGGTGTGCAAGTGTGGTCATTTCCCTTAAGGGCTGGCCACTCAGGCGCACAAGTGTTGATGAGTTTCAACACTTAGGCCTTACTCCCTCTCTTTAGATCTTTCGTTCTGGGTAAGAAATTACCTTATAAATGTTTGGAAGCTTCGAGAAGAGACTAGGGAACCGGGATCTCAAATCTGAGTTTTTGGAATTTTTCCTCTTGAAATAGGGGGGCCCACAGGGGGTATTTATTGGCTGGAGAAGACCCTGGGCGAATTTCAAAGAGGGTGCGCAATTCACCTGCATGACCAATGGGCGGCGCGCAAGTATACTTGCGCGACCTTGGTGGAACTTGCACGACCCAAGTGAATTTGAATCTTGGTTCATGCCTTTGTCAATTTTTTATATTTCTTAAAATGATGAATCACTTTGGGTTCAAGGTATTTTCCTTTTCAATTCTTTTAGACTCTATGACGGAAAGGAGCGTCAACAGTCATCATACCATCAGTGCATAAAATATTGCACTGATGGAAAAAATTGGACATTGCACACTGATAAATCCCTATTTGTGTCCTGTGAGTCACATTATGTCGATGCAGGGTTCTATGAATCAGAAGAAAAACATCTTTCATCCAACTATGTTGATTAGATTATTACCCCAAATAGATTGGAAATGATTCCCATCAACCTCTTCTAGAAGCTTGGGGAAGAGTATGTTTTACCCATCAATCATGTTGAACGCATAGGCACAAGTCTGGATGCTGACTCAATTGTCTCCATGGTCCCTGTTACAGCTGGCGAGTCCAAAAACATGGAAGAACATACTGACATCTGTGGTGCCAGGAAAATTCCTACCAAAAATGATTTCGGCCCATACATGGGACCCCAAATTTCCCCAGCCTCACTCACTAATGCAAAATAAAATTTCTCTCCCAACATTGAAGAGTTCATCTCAAAAATCCTCTCTCCATAAAAAGGGGAAGAAGATGATGATGAGGAGGATAAAAAAGAAGAATAAGAAGATGATGAAGACCTAAAATAGGCCCATCTTTCATTCGAAGAAGGTATCTCCACCACAATTGATGGACTTAAGGAGATAAAAATGGGCATCAGAGATGACCTAAGGCCCAATCTGATTAGTGTGGCTATTCCTATCAAGAAGCAGGAGGCATATAACTATATCCTAAAGAAGAACTGGGATGTGTTTTCCTGGAACTACACTGAAATACCAGCTCTCGATCTTGAGGTTTCCACTCATCATCTGGGATTACCGGAATATCACCATGGAAATAATTAGGCAGCTAGAAGGACCCTCCCAACACATGCTTCCAAAATAGAGGCTGAAGTTGACAAGATTATTAAATACAACTTCATAAGGTAAGTCCAATACCCAATATATCTAGCAAACAAAGTCCCTATAAAAAAGAAGAACATACATATTAGAATCTTCATTAACTTCAGGGACCTCAATTTTAATTTCTCAAAAGACGACTTCCTGATCTCGATCACATAATTGTTGATTGATGCAATAACTGGATATGAGTCTCTCTCCTTCATGGATGGATATCCTGGATACAAATAGATCAGGATGGACCAATGAGATGAGGAAGATACTAATTTTAGGGCCCCTCAAGGAGTGTGTTGTTATAAAGTGATGTACTTTGGTCTAAAGAATGATGATTCCACATATCAGCATGCCATGCATCGCATATTCAAGCCCTTTTTGGTAAGATTCATTGAGTGTTATGTCGATGATTCAGTGGTTAAATCACGACATCTCTCAAACTACCTGGTAGATAGTGAAACTTTCTTCAACAAATTGTGGCAGCAATATTTAAAGATGAGTCCCCTAAAATGCGCCTTTGGCGTTACCTATGGAAAATCCCTCGACTTTGTCGTATGCCATTGTGACATCAAAGTCAAACCCAAGAAGACAAAACCCATCCTTGTAATGTCCCCACCTCACAACCTCAATTAGTTGAGAGGTCTCTAGGGGCACCTTGCCTACATTCGGCACTTCATAGACAACCTATAAGGTAAATTATAACCTTTCACTAGGCTCATGTAGAAAGGAGTTATGTATGAGTGAGATAATGATTTCTAAGATTCATTCGACAATATCAAAAGATATCTCCTAAGACCGCTGGTTCTAATGCCTCCAATTGAGGGGAGAACACTCATTTTGTATGTAACCACCCTAGAACGGTCATTAGGTTCCTTCCTCGTGCAGAATAATGATGCTAACAGAGAGAACAATCACTATTACATCAGCCGAACAATGATTGATGATGAAATTTTATTTTCAAAAATTAAAAAGAACCACCGAGACCTAATATTCACAGTTTAAAAACTCAGGCATTACATGCAGCACCATGAGGTCCAACTGGTCTCGCATTGCAACCTGTTCAAATATATCCTCAACTGTCCCTTGCTAAATGGACGCCTATCACAATGGGTGGTCATCCTAAAACAGTTTGGCATACGACACGTCCACCAAAATCCCATTAAAGGCCATATATTACCAGACTTTAGGGTCGATAAACCCTTAGAAGAAACAACACCATTCGATGCCTAACATTCAGATGAAGAAGTGTTCTCCATCTAGGAGGACCCCCAGACAAGGGAAATGTACTTCGATGGTGTTTCCCGAAGCTCGACAGGGAAAAGGATGGAGGATTCCAAGCTCAACAATGTGGGGTAGGGAATTGTACTTGTATCCCCCGAAAAGGCCCTCATGCATTTCTCTTTTATACTTTCGGAAGGGTGTACAAATAATGAAGTAGAATATTAGGCCCTCATTGCATGCCTAAAATTAGCACTTCATGTGTAAGAAAAACACCTAAAAATAAAGGGTGATTCATAGAAAGTAATAAAATAGGTCAATGGTGAATATGACATTAAGAAATAATTATTGGTCCCCTTGATGAACCATGTTCGAGAACTGATGGCATGATTTCCATCAGAACCAATGTTGACTTATTTACCCCAGTCACAAAATTCCCAAGACAATGCTTTGGAAAATGCATCCACAACCTTAGCTGATCTAGACCAGGATGAAATAGTCATTAGCATTGCCCACTACTGGATGGTCTTGCCATTCGTCCAGAGTAGTACAAAGGAAATTGAAGAAATTAGCCTTGTTTCTGAGCCTTATGGTCACACCACTAGTTGGATGACTCCCATTTCAAATTACATTAGGAACATGGAACTCCAACCAGATAGGGATGGAAGGGAATAGGTCCCATGACGGGCAGTAAACATTGTATTTTACAATGGGGTAAACCAAGAAAAGGTTTTCTATAAACAAGGCCTTGACATAGTCCTTATTAGGTGCATTGATGGAGAAGAGACTGCTGTCGTCATGAAAGAAGTGCACACCATAGCTTGTGGAGCACACCAATTAGCAACCAAGCTCTCTCACCAAATCTGAGTACTTAGGTATTTGTAGAACACTATGATATAGAATTGTTCCATATTCACCAATAAGTTCCATTCCTACCAAGTTCATGCCAATTTCATACACTGACCCCCATAGTTACTTCATACAACTAAGTACCCCTGGATAATGTCTTCTTAGAGGATGGATGTCATGGGACGATGTCCTCCCACCATAGACAGACAATTCAAATTCATAGTCACATTGTCGAAATTATTTTCCAAATGGGCTGAAGCCATACCCTTTAAAGAATTTGGGGAGAAAAACATCATTAGCTCTATGAATAAAAACATCATTACTAGATTTGGTGTCCCCCATAAAATACTGATGGACAACGACACCAACTTCTACTCTGCTGAGTTGGAAAAATTATACCAGGAGTATGGAATCAAATCAAACCATTCGTCCCATTACCACACGACGACCAATGGGTAGATAGGGGATTTCAACAAGACTTTGTCAAAAATAATCCAAAATATGGTTGATAAGGATTAGAAATTGTGGCCAGAAAATATCCTTCTTGCTTTGTGGGCTTACCGGACCACAACTCACATTGCAACCCAGGTGACCCCGTACTCACTAGTATACAGGGAAGAGGCAGTTCTACCTATCGAAATACATGTTTCGTCACTTTGTGTATCTATTTAGAATCAAATTTCCATTGATGAACAATACCAATGTTGGTTTGATGAGTTGGATTAGCTGGATGAACAAAGTCTTCACAATTTAGACTATTTGTAAATCTACCAAAATTGGATTGCATGAGCCTTTAACAAAAAGGTTCACCTTAAATATTTCCTTGAATGAGAAATGGTGTTAGTCCTTAGATCCCCAATGATACTCTAGAAGAAACCCCCAAATCTTGAACCAAAGTTTGAAGGACCCTTATGTCATACATAGGGTCTATTCCAATGAAGCATATGCCCTAACATCAATGGACGAATAGATCATCACAGCTCCCAAAAATGCAAAGTTTCGGAAGAAGTACTTAGTGTAATAGAAACAGTCTGCCATTATCCAAGTTCTATGACCCTAAAATATGAGTTATAATACCCCAAGACATGGTCCAACTCTATGAACCTAATCTATGTGTTATAATACCCCCAATCCATAGCCCAAGGTCTACAACCCTAAACTATGAGTTATAAAACCCAATCCATGGTTGAAACACTATGAACCTAAAATATGAGTTGTTTTCCTTACCTACATGATGACAGAGTGTATGGTATTAGCCATGTTCCAAGCTCTATGACCATAAACTATGAGTTATAATACCCCAAACCATGGTTCAAACTCTATGACCCTAAACTATGAGTTTTTTTCCTGACCAACATGATGATAGAATGTATGGTATTATCTATAGTTCAAGCTCTATGACCCTAGAATATGAGTTATAATACCCCAATCCATGGTCCAAGATCTATAACCCTAAACTATGAGTTATAATACCCCAAGCCATGGTCCAAACTCTATGACTCTAAACTATGAGTTGTTTTTATGACCAACATGATGATATAATGTATGGTATTAGCCATGGTCTAAGCTCTATGACCCTAAACTATGACTTATAATACCCCCAAGCCATGGTCCAAGCTATATGACCCTAAATTATAAGTTATAATACCCTCATGACATGGTCCAAACTATAATACCTTACATTATGAGTAGAAATAAAGTGAAGTCATGATCCAAACTCTAAGACCCTAAACTATGAGTCATTGTACTTTCCACATGATGTTAAACTATAAGAAAATAATCCCTGAAACATGGCATTAAAATGTAACTCATGTCCTCACTGTAAGATGTTAAACTACATGACACAAACCATCCTAATCACATGATAATAAACTGCATGATCTCTCACAGAACTATGTATGGCCTGATTGTTTCCCTCGTAGGATACATTGTGATTCCTTGATCCTCGATCATGGCCCATCACTCCCACCAAAAAAAAATTCCTCCATCATATCCTATACCTCCCAAAACTTGAGAAGGAAACCCTATGTAAACTCCTTTTCTCCCACATCAAGTATAACTCATGTGTGCTAAGGATCAATGGTAAGGATTCTATTATGTAAAAATGTTATAGGGAACTATGGTAGACTCGACACCCATAGTGAATGAAACAAAAATTCCCCCACATGTCCTCGCACGTGGACCGATCCATATTGGTATATGGAATTTTCAGAACTATGTGTGGGTTGATTCCCACCGTCATATGATACGCAGTGATGCCTCTGTCCTTGATCTTCGTCCAGGACCCACCATAAAAAAATTCCCCTTTTCCCGTGTGTAGGTCAAAATTGTACGGGGAGTACATGAAAGGTCCTAATCCCGTGATGATAAACTATGAAATTCTTCAAGATTTATATGTGGACTAGTTCTCGGTTCCAAGAGATCCCACACATGCCCCGTGGTCATAAGAATTCAGAAGATCCTTCTTCCCTATATACATATGTGTCATACCTATGTGGAAGATCTAGTAGTTCATCGTTAGTCACAGTTTAGGTATTCCTTACATTCCTAGGCACATCATTTCCGTTTGACAAACTCCTTATTTTGGGAAAACATGGATCCCCATAATCATTCAAGTCCATCTAAGATGGAAGGCCCGTGTCATGTGGACATCTTTGTTTGACTATTCACATCATGCCTTGGTGGTTCTGTATATATTTCCCAAAACAACAGCCATCAATCAAAGGAAAATTCGTCACCAGGAGAGTCCTCTCCCATATCAGTACTCCCAATTGATTCCAAGACCCATGTCATTCCTCCTGATTCAATTTGCCCCCGAGTCTATGGTTTACACCTTCTATCATCACTCATGTCTAAGGAATTACAGAACATCCAGACATTGATTAACTTGAAAATATTAAAGATCTTTATGAAATCATAATCATCCTCACTACATGAATTTAAACTACACAACATCACATCCTCACCGCACGACATTAAACTGCAAGGCCAAAATCATCATTGTTGTTTGACATTAAACTAAATAGAATTGGAATAATCCTAAAGTTCTATATAATATTGATTTTTCTGCTCTCAGGTAATGACCCAAAATCCTCTTAATCCCTTGTTTCTCACACCAAGGATAGCTCACATGATCTTAGGGATCTTAGCGAGAGATCCACCTTGAAATTACAGAAAAATTTCCCAGTAATTTAGTTCTAGTAGCATGACCCTAAAAGTTATGTCATAGTTCTCATCCTTGAGAGGAACTCCCCATTTTGGCCATGTGGTGTTAAATTACCAGGTACACCAAAGATCGGATGAACTCCTAACCCTACATGTGAGCTGGATCTACATAAGGGATACCTAATTCCATGAGTAAATCATAGACCAAATGTTTCGAATATGTCTAGATATTCTCCTGCCATACCTAAAACTCCATGCTATGAGTGATCTTGAATCTCCATAATCATTCAAGGCTATCTAAGTCAAAAGGCCAGTGTCCTATAGACACCTTTGTTTGACTATTCACATCATGCCCCGGTGGCTCTGCATATGTTTCCAACAAAATGAACGTCAGTAAAAGGAAAATTCATCCCTAGGAGAGTCCTCTCATATCTCGGTATGCCCAATGGATTCTAATCCTCATTCCATTCCTCATGATTCATGGGCCCTCAAAGTCATGGTTTATATTTTTCTCCCTACACACATCTTAGATATATCAGAACATAAAGGCCCAATTGATCTATGGTTTCTTTTGAGGTTTCTAAGGATACCCCATCCATATGCATGAAGTTGATCCACATAAAAAAAGAGAGTGCCCCCACTCATTTTCTGAATAATTTGAGCTAAAATTCCCCTTTTCTTATTCAAGTGCACCCCTTATCGAAGGTCACATACCGTATCCAGAATGTTCCCAATAGCCATCAGATATGTAAGGCCAGTTTCCTATGGACACATTTGTTTGACTATGTACATCATTCCTTGGAGGCTCTGTATATATCACATACAAAAAGACTTTAAATCAAAGGATAATTCTTTCTCAGGAGAGTCCCTCTCAGTCATCATATTATCAAATGACATTCATGTCCCATCACACCCCCAAATTGGGAAGGCCCTGGATAAAAGCCTACATACCTTCCTTTTTCCAAATTCCCCTGATGTAAAAAAGACTTCCAACCATACTGACCATTCACCAGCTATCCCTTACACAAGTAAGAACCATGCGGGAATATTTTCCCACTCAATTCCAATATAAATGTCCCTAATATTTTTAGATACCACTACTCAGGCTGGACACCCACTATGGATCACAACATCAAAATAAATTCAAAATGTTTCATAACATTACAAGGCTAATGATGATGGAAGACTAGTGTCCTGTGGACACATGTGATTGGCTATGCACAGCATGCCCTGGTGGCTATTCATATGTTTCCCACAAAATGGCCATCAATCAAAGGAAAATTTGTCCCTAGAAGAGTCCTTTACTACTTCCATATGCGTAAAATGGCTCCTAAGACTTGTGTATGTCCAAAATTCACATGTTTAGGGTCAAGAAAAATCCCAAATCTAGGTCTGAAGGATATTAGAACATTATCAGCAGACGCTCTCGAATTAGGGACTTTCCCCATTAATTTTTGTCAAATATGTTAAACCTAAAACATCAATAATAACTTTGATTGGAAGAACTGCGAACTACCAGAAAAAGAAAAAGAAAATATAGTTTTTAGAGGGAATATCTTCAGAAGGCACCTCTGGGTAAAAAGTAAAGTATCAGTTCATTAAAAAACATTGATCCATTAAAAGAGACATAAATATTGTTATGTTGAAAACCCATTAAGCGATGAATAAGAAAAAGTCAAGTTATTCCTACTAATCTTGTGTCAAGAAGGATTAAGAAACAATTTGGGTAATAATAAAAAATACATGAAATTTCATGAGGTGTTCCATAAAACCTCAACAATAGTTGAACTACACTCACTGAGTCCCACAACTTAGGAAAAAATTAGAGCTCGAGTTAATTATTTCGGTTTACTGGTTATTATTTAAAATTAATACTTGATTGAAATGATGTTTATATGATTAATTTTTATCAATTGACATGTTGGAAAAAGGAAAAGAACAATGATTTAAAGGAAAATCAGTTTCATTGAATTCAACAAAAATGGAGGAACATCCCTTGTCCAGAGTCTATCCAAAGTAACAAAAAAGGAAGAGTACATTTCATGATATGGGATGGATCTACAATGTGGCCCAATTTTCCATTTCTAGAAGGATTTCAAGTGATTTCCATGGTCCATTAATAGTTTTCTCCAAATAATCTCTCTCCTCCATTTCATCCTTGACCGTCCAATGCACCAGCTCCAGAATGACTTTATGGTCCTGCCCTTTCATTTGGATGGCTTCGTAGTTTGCACATGAAGATTCCAGTTGATCCCTCAAATTTTCTATGTGGTTATGGAAATCCTGTAGTTATTACTTCCTGGAAACCACCAAATCATGAGCGTTTAGCTCTTTAGCTGATAGATGACCGAGTTCCTCCGAAACATCTAATAAGGTCGTCACCTGATGACGAGAAGAATTGAACTTGGAAAGATTGTCCTCATAGGAATCAAGGTATTCTCAGGAATGACGATTTGGTAGATGAGGAGGTGTAAGTGATGACAATATAATCTTCTGTAACCCATCTCGGTGAATAATTGAAATTTTTTTCAGTCTCGTCAGCAAAATTGGGCATCATTGTCTCCACAGCAAGAGCACATAACTGGCTCCATAACTCTTTTCACACTACCTGGTGCCTCCCCAAGAAACTAGTACTTTGAACCTCCCCCATCACAATGTATTTATAAGTAGGAAGCATCATAACAAGAGTGGGGAGGGACCTAAGATAAGTCACCCAAGATGGGGGACTCTCTTTGCCCTCAGATTGTTTGACCACTGGAGCTAGATGTGAAGAACTATTCACAACTTCCAGGGTGCCTGATGATAATTTTCTTAGAATATCCTCATTAAGGTCATGAGAAATATTTTCCGGAGGGGAGCAGTCTAAATCACTCCCCACTGAGATAGGTTTTACAGAAGAAGCCCCTCCCAGATGCTTCTGACGGTGAACTGAGCATCTTCTTAGCACAAGGGATGGAACAAGTGGTGTATCCATCAGGGATGCTGTAGGGACTAGAGTAGAAGGTGTAGCTATCTCACTCTTCAAAATAAAAGGAATGTATGGAATTAATATTGGAGTAAGGATAGGTAAGGGAAGGGTTAAAGGTTTCTTCACCCAACGAACTGGTTCTCTTAGCACCTCGTCAGGGTAACATACCATCCACAATTGGGCATATTCCAATGCTAGAAAGGTGGATCCCATTGTGTTATGGATGATAACTTCTATAGCATCACCTTCATGAATCATCATAAACCATAACTCGTAAAGAATTAAAGGATGAGACTCTTCGATTAACTAAGAAGTAGGAAGGGGTGCAGTTTGTTAAAGGCACCCGAATTTCTTGGAAAATCGGAAAGAGTGGTATGGATCAAAAATAACTACTTGATATATACAATTATAAATCATCCCATCCCGAAGCACGATGAGGTATGAGCATTCCTCCAAAGAACCACCCCTGTCACCTCTTAAAAACCCAAGAGGGGTAGGATGTGGTGCAAACGAGAAGTGAGAAGCATAATTTAGCATCCCAACCACATTAAGAACTCTTGGAGTCTTGGTAAGAACAATAAAAATGTTGATAAGAGTGGTTTAAAAGTTTCAATGAGGAACCTTTGCAGTATGCCAATATTCACAACAGAGAAAGTGTTCTTCCATCCAACCATATAGAAATTAAAAAGGCCCGTTGAGATGGTGTGGTGGCCTACCTTCCTATATTTCTCCCAACAACTCATAAACTCGGGAGAGAGTAGGAAGGGACAAATTAATAGGTCGACCCTCTTCCAGTGTGACCACCACCATTAATATAAAGTCCTAAACTCCGGCATAAACATCACATGATGTGAAAATCCACCCACTCAAAAACATGGAAAAGAAACCTGATAATCTAAGCACAGGTGATACATCTGATTGAAGCTCATATCCCCATGTGGTATATAATCCCATTCAATGGTAGCACAACATGACCTTGGAGTCTGGCGAGACTAATGGAATGGATGAGTTCGACTATGGTGAGCCTTTGACTTATGTCCGTTCACCTGCAATAATAATCCCATCCACGCCTTGAATGGGATAAAAGAGAGAGATAGCTAGGAGGGGATGATCAAGTAATCCATCATCCATAACCAGTAAAATCCTTATCAAAGGGGACCTGTGGCCAATGTAATTCCAAGTAGCAAATTCTAAGAGAAACTCGTCATACATCTCTCCAAGGATGGGGAGTCCTCCAAGATGGTGGATATCCTATAAGTTGATTCCCACCTCCCCATACAGTAAGTGGAAGGTGTTGGTTCTTGAACGGCAGAAACTCAACAACTCAGGAAGAATTTTTACTAGGGAGAAGAAGAAAAATTGAGAAACCCAGGCAGCCTGATAGAATCCCACAAACTCCAAATGGTCAGGGGACTATGAACAGATCTGATGTTCCCAGAATGCCCAGGCCCATTCCTCAGAGAAACATCCTCTGGTCCGTAGATCCCACTTGGTTATCCACCTACCATTAAGATTTTATTTGGAGATGTTGATAATGGATGGGTACTCACATGCGCTTAGTCTTGGGACACCATCGCGCCACTCGTAATTTCCTTGAGTCCACACCGAACCTCTTAATATAAAGATGTTGTCCGGAATTGGAGTAGTAATGAATTCTCATATTGGGGAAATGTTGGAGCAATCATGTCCTTATGATGCTTTTAAGAGGATGAAAGGGGAATCAGGGTTAGCCAATGATAGAGGAACATTGTCAGAGAGACCAAAGCCGTAAATTTGAAATTGTACAGATAGAGAATAAGTTTGGAGCTCCGGTGTCAGGAAATCCTTTAAGAAGTTGTCACGAGGAATAATGTAGGCACGAAGTTGATCCTCACTATTCCCCACTATGGTCGCCCTTGTCTTTGTTGATTTTATCATAGCCTATGAAATTGTCATTGTATCCTTCAAAATAAGATCCAAAATAATATAAAAGTAATCCCAATAAAAATTTTTAGATAAAGGATACAAAGGAGTGGCTAAAGGACTTAAAATATGTTTTCATAAGGCTCCATGTATTGTTCTCTAAAATGGTACATAGTAGTAAAATACCGCATACTGAAAAATGTGTGGAAGAAACTACCACATACGAATACAGTACACTGAGGCATCACACCGTGTACAACCATGGTAAAAAAACCTCCATGAGGGGACGGCCTGCGAATCATTGACCGATGAATAGAAGGGTTCACAGAAGGTAGATACCACCAACCTAGACCTCATTAAGTTCATTTTCAAAGATTCTGGGTTAAAAGTTTAAATTCATATTAATAATTCATAAAGTTTAATTCTTCGATTCAAGATTGGTATGATGAATTTCAAGTCACATAGCATTCTCCTATGCAGAATTAGGATTTTAGTTTTAAAATTTCAAAACACCATTTGCAAAACCCAAAATTCTGTATGAAGACAAAGATATGGTGAAATTTTTTGTTCACATCACATATGAAGCGATTCGTGGACAATATTTCCCCAATAATCATGGTAAACAAATGTAAAATAAGCTGGGGGAGTTGAGGGAACTTTTTACCATGAGAAATGATAAAATAAAAATGACATGGTCCCCTATATATTGGTGTGGCCCCCTCTTACCGGGCCTATCTATTCTACAACGAACCATTTCACTTCAAGACTGCTTCTACATCAAAGTAGTCCCATTTTTTTCCGAACAGACCCCATTCCAATGGGGGGCATTTGTAGGGTCTAGAAAAATCTGATAAGGGATGAAAATTCTCCCACAATCACTTTACAGAATGAAGAAAGTGTTCCAACAAGTCCAGAAAGGTGAATGGACTCAAATTGAGTTAGAAATTTCAGAAGAAACATGTAATAATTCTATGTTTTAAAATAATTTCAAGTGGCCCATGTACCATAATCGGGATGGGTCCTCAGACCGCCTGGATCACGAACCATTGATTCACAGAATGATTTGCAAACCGTAGGTTTGTGTAGCGATGGCCAGTGAACATGGTGGACCACGAACCATGTCACTGAAAGAATCACGTTCGCGAAGTAGATCTGCGTACTGTCTCGTGAACTCAGAAGTTTGTGGGTGAAGCAAACTAGAAAGGTTTCATGAACCATGATCATGAACTATAGCCTCCACAAAACTTGGATTGACCGAGTCTTCTGCGTGTCATAATATCTCTACATGGGCCTTCTCAAATGGTGTTGCATGCCCATAGATATGATTACACTAATTCTATATAAAATTAAGAGAGAATGAATTGAGAATAGATGAACAATGAAAGATTTATGGGAACCTAGAGGTTGGAAGAAATAACTTGGAGAATATTATGGCTTTAGTCTATAATCATCAGTGAAGCCCGAATCATGAATCACATTCTCTGCAGGTACAGCTAGACACAAACAATAAAATGGGTGAACTAGATAATAAAAATAGAACCAAGAAACTAAATGGTGAAATTGGGAACCATAAACTTCCCACGGATTAACTTCCCGAGAATGATGATCCCCCAAACCCTCCTCCAAAATGGTGTTCCGCGTAGTGTATCACTACATAGATTTAACTTGGAATTGCGTACTACATCAGTATGTAGATAGAAACCAATGCGGTATGATGGACCATGTACCACCATGGTGGGTAGTGGTCTATAACCATATCTGTATACCGCATAGGTATGAGGACGACCCCTCTGCCCGTATACTATTACGATATGCAGAGCTCCCCCCATCCTGCATAAGAAATAAGTATACAAAATGAGGTGTTTTTAGGTATTATTTCCTATGGTTCCAACCTCACCCCTACACTACCGTCTAGTCCTCCATAATCCCTCCAGGAACCATTCCTCCAACAACATGCCAAATCCTCCTCCAAAGCCACCAAACCCATATAATCCGACCATCAGGTGCATCAGCACACCCCTTTGAGTCTACTTACCCATGGTAAGTGGAGTCACGAAGTCTCTCCCCACAATGGTTCGAGCTTTAGGAATGTCTATGGGTCTACATTCCCATGGTAACCTAGAGTCCAACCATGGGATGCTAACATGAACCTCCCAATTCAAGGGATTAACGGTGATCACTTGATTTTCCATTCAATGTGGAATAGTGATCAGTTGAAGGAGTTATCTTTATTTATACTTTGACGAGGATGAAACTCCTCTCCTTCAAAGAATGTATTCTTGAGCACTCCCACTGAGGTAAGTCCCCAATCATCTAAGGAAGAGCGGCATGACCTTTAATGTCATTTCACATTGAAAGGTTCATCGCTCAGTGCCCTCACCCATGGTTTCCCCAGCCTCTTCTTCCGTAAGCTCGCCCTCTCCCAACAGCTGGAGAGGAAGCATGTGGTTGTTTGGATCTCTCACATTCGATTGTTTCTCACACCGATCATGACTCACATGGGCTTAGAGGTTTGTGATGATTATATCATTCACACAATCTGAACTACAAGAACTACAATTTCTAATGAAACCAGGATACAAAGGATGCCTACCTAAAGGTCAGATCTCAAAAGGATTCCCATCCAAAAGGGTTCACCCAATCATGTCCTCCAAATGGGTAGTTTCCAAGCATAAGCCCCAAAAAATATGAACTATTAGAACTTTGATTCCTGATAAAACTAGAATACATCAGACGCCTACCTGAAGGCCTATGCTCAAAAGGGTACCCATCCAAAAGGGTTTACCCAATCATGTCTCCTTAAATGGTTTGCTTCCATGTGTAAGCCCCACATTATTCCAAAATACATGGTTTCTGATTCCTATATTGAGGATACGTAGGAAACCCATCTTATAGGTTTGATCCCAACATCAAGTCACCTTCCTCCCCCAAGACGATGATAAAATCTAGAGAAACATATTGTATGCATCAGTGAGATTCAACTCCATAGTATCCAATCCATATACATGCCTATTATGATCTAGAAAACCGGGGGTGGCCCATGGACACACTCTTCATGAATGAACCAAGGATTCATGAACATATGAATACGACTTAAATCTATAAGAGAGTCATAGAATGAGAAATAATCCTCACCCAAAAGGGTGCGGTGAGCCCGACTTCCCATCCTCTCGACCAATGGAGTCCTTAAGTGTCATTGGCTAAATCATCAATCAAGGAGAACCTACCTTCAGAAAGTAGGTCCATTAATCTTGGATACCAGAGTTGTTGGGTGTTTCTGGCTCCAAAAATAAACCCGTTGGTGACCATTAGAGGAATTTATATCTGAGGAGGACCGATTGCACATGTACTTGACCCCATGTAATCGCCTTTTGGGGATGATTGACTGTTGAATCCCCTTCACAATGCGAAAGGGGTGAATTTCCCAGCCCCAATAGGGTTAATCCAATACTCTTTTAAAGGATATTGATGTAGAAATGGTCGAAAAAAAAATAAATGGTGAACTTGAAAAAAAACTGTCTCTAGAAAGTGAGATGAGTGATGATTTTTGTTGGACCATTTCATCATCACCTGAAAGGCACCACCCCAGAGGTGGAACAATATGGAAAAATTAAATTTTATAAAACTAAATTTTAAATTAAATAAATTTATAAATAATAAATCATTAATACCAATAACCATAATTGTTAGTATTGGGGTCCTAGAACCAACTATTTTTACATTGATTACATGAATATTTGAAGTATTAAATATTAAATTAAACAACTTATTACATATTTTTCATTGTTTTGCATGACCGTGATGTAATAATGTTATAGATTATTTATCGTATTTATAAGTTCATTGTAGTTCCCCTCTATGATGAGAACCTTGAAGTGCTATGAAAATATTCTTAATATAGTTATCCTGTTGGATAACATATTATGATGGTACAAATAGTATATAGACCTTTAGGTGTGATTACTAATAAGTAGATGAGACTTATTCTCATAAATTTTGAACTTGGTAATCTCCAAGATGGGATATTATGAGAACAGATTCACCAATAGGAATTATGCATGTTTTTGTATCATTGGATATTCCAATGTGAGAGCATGTATAATGGTCCTTAAAATTTAAGATTATCATTATTTCATGTCACGACTCACACACTTAGATTTTCTAATGAAAACGGTCACGCCATATGTTGGTGGGAAGTAGGGTACCTTGGGTGCCTAAAAAATGACATGATATTAATGGATAAGTCAATAAAGGATTTGTCCCTTCCATATTTATGGAATTTGATATCTCATACCTTTTATTGAAATAGAACCTCCACCCTAAAGTTGATGGACATGGTGTAATGATGAATTTATTTTTGATAGTCAAAGACTGATGTATCAAGCATATAGGTAGACGAAACTGTCATGAAACCTATTTGATGAGATTATGTGACAAAGGGATTATATTACACAGTGAGAATTAATATGTGGTTATCATAATTGACACTTTAAGTTCTTTCTCTTGGGTTCCTTGACCCATTACTATATAGTAATCTTGGACTTTAGGAAAGCCCGCCTAATGCTAATGAGAAGGAATCCTACAGGGTCACACACTAAGTGTTTCTAGTGGTCTTGATTAAATTCTATTTGAATTTAATTAATGGAATAAATATTATTCTATAGACTGAGGAATAATTTTATTTAAGTTATATTGATCTCATAAATTAAATAAATATTTATTCATTTAATTGTGAATTAAATATATTTATTTATTTTATTGAATATTTAATAAACATATATTTTCTAGTTTGTGAATAAAATATTTATTTGGGTTTTTAAAAAATACAAGAGGAGTTCGAATAGACCAAGACTGGGTCTGGAGAAAAAATAATTATTTACAAGATCGTAAATATTATTTATCCATTTTAAAATAGTTGGGACACTACAAAATAATAATACCATTATTATTATTATCTGGCTTGGGATTTCATTAATGGTTATAATTATATTTAATGACCGCTATGTAATTAAATTTTGTAACCAAAATCCCAGATCTATAAATGTATGGCTACATCTATTGTGTAATTAATTTGAAACCAATTCCATACTTGGTAATAGATAATTATTGCACACAACGAATTCTCTCTCGACTCCTCCCCCTCTATCTCACTCTTAAGAACAAGAAACCAAAGAGAGAATTTCTTTAAGACCAATGAATAAGTTATCAAGAATGAACAATGCAAGACATTCGATTTACTGCACTAGCACATGGAGAAAGAGTGGCATTGCTTGGAGACCATTTATGAACATGTGGATCACCGCTAGAGGGATTATACCCTTGGATCCTCGCAAGAACAACGAATAAAATCCTTAAGGTCCATTATGGATGATCCATAATCATCAGCGAAGATTGTTCCAAATCCCATGTATTAATTTCTTTAGATATTAAATAAATAAATTATAAATTTGATGTGAAATATACTCACTCTTGGTTTTGGGAAATGACTGTTAAAAGAAATTTTTATATATCACCCACCAACACACACTTACGCTACACCTAGAACAAAATATGGTATTAGAGGGGATTCCTTTAAATTTATAATTATTTATTTTATTGTTGATCTATTCTCAATTGTGGTTATATTTTATTTCATGTTAGTTGTTTTTTAATCCAGTTTGAATTAACATGTTATGTACATATTAATCATGTTAGTCTAATGTTTAAATCTTATAAAGGTTTAGGAACAAATTAAGAATGATCGGAGATGCCATCGAGATGTTCCAAATCATTGGCCGATAAAACTGGGTTACACGGCGTGCGACCAGAGCATACATTGTATTCCCATGTACAATGTATCTAGAGGCACTGAGTAATTTATTACATGTGGTGACTTTATTTCACACCACATGTTGACTAGGTCAAACTAGAATAATGAAATCATATACATGGTGTGTAATTAGCCTGTATACATCATGTAGTCATGCCGAGTTCACACACTGAATCCCCGAGCATGTGACTTGGATATTACGCAACAGAGGTACATGGCATATAACTACATATACATGTCGTGTAGTCTCCTATTATTGAAAAAAAATTAAAATCACATTAAATTTGAAATTGCATCATTAAAACCTTATTTTATTTATTATCACACCATTGTGTGTTTGACAATTTAATAATGGTTTTATAGAATTTTAAAATTCTCAATTAATTTATTGTAATTAATGTGTCATTATTGGTTCTACTATTTATTTTACATGAATACCATTAATGATGGGTATCTCCAAATAATATCTAATTATCATTAATATGAATGAGAATTAATTAATTAATTAATTTATTTATTAATTAAGGAAAGTGTGTTTATCTTAAATAGTAAAGTAAAAAATAAATGAATGCTTGCCATTTGATTTTGTGTATTCATTATATGTGTGACCATTTATGAGCTTGAACAAGACCTATGTATGTGTTGGAATGTATTTAATTAAATTTATGGCATGGTTTTTCAATTATTTAATATTAAATTAATATATGACCTATGAGTCATCCCACCCTATATTATTATATAGGACCTGCGTGTCCAAGGATATTTATGTAATTCAGTTTTAACTAATCCTTTTGTTACCCTTACATGCATGTGAGTAATAAATATTTGTAATTAATGGAGCATCCAAAGGGGCATGGGCACGATTCAAGAAAGAACCATAATGACACCAACTTGGTTATACATAGTTGGACACATGGAATGTTCTAGCTCATGCCAAGTCCGACATAAAGAGTTATTTCCCCTAGGTAATAGGTTGATTTAATGTCCACTCATTAAATCAACCATTATATAATCACATGACTGAGACATTTAATTATTCATTTATTTTGTATTTAACTCATAAAAATTATATTTACTAATGAAAGTATGTGATCAGATAAATGAATTAATTAATTTGAAAAAGATAGAATTTAAATAAAATTGATTATGCTTAAACTTTTATCCAAATAAGTTTAATTAATTAAGTGGAAATCCACTTAAATATTAACAATACATATAAAGGATAAAACTAGATAAAAATTTATGTATAATAATATAAAATTCCTCATTCTAATATGAATTCATACTAATCCTTCCGTTAATTGAATAGGAACAACACTCAAAAGAACTATGTGTTTGAACAACCCTTACTGGGACACTTACTTTTATAAAGGGAGTTCTTATAATTTTTTAGGTTTGACATAAACGTTTTACATCAAGAGAAGTATCCCTATCTATACTTGGTGTAATTTGGAGGTAAGTGTTGAGAAAATCCAAGTTAGGATTTCTGGATTTGGGAGTCCACTCAACAGATCGAGGAGCTGCAAGCCCACAGTTTGCAATGACGTGCCTACCTAGATACCTTCAAAATAGTTTAAAAAACCCTTGTTGTGGTTATTTGAAGGGGAATATAGATCCTTGCCACTAGAGTGTCCTAAAAATATACTTTCTAAGTTCAATGGTGAGGGATATTTGGAATTGATAAAATAGTGTGAGATTTAATAAAATAAATCAATTATTTCTCACAAAATATGTAATCAAGAAAAGTTAAAAAAATATACTCTTTTATTTGAAGAATAAAATGACAAGATCACTATCCCTATGATCAATATTGGATAAATAAAATATCCTCACTGGCAGTAAATTATAGAAGTGGTGTAGAATCCTTCAGGTTGTTCTATGATATGAACAGAAATATTACGTGATAGAATCCTTAATGCTAGATCCACCTACTCAGGATGCAAGTGATGAAGAGTTCCTAGTCTACGAAAAACATATGAAAGATGAGATTGATGTTCAATTTTTGATGCTTTCATCTATGTATAGTAAACTCATGAAGTCTCATGAAAACATGGATGTGTATAACATGCTTGAAAAAATCTGAGGCCTTTACCAAGATAGATCTAGACATGACTGATTTGAGATTTCCATGGTGTTATTTCAGAGTAATATTGTAGAGGGTTCCCCAGCTGGTCCTAACATAGCTCAGATCATTGGATACATTTAATATCAAGAGGTTCTAGGTTTAAACTCCCTGAAGAAGTAGGCACCAATCTCATTCAGGTATCACTCCCTCATATATTCTCTAGTTTTGTAGTGAATTTTAATATGGAAAAAATTGATAAGTATCTGATATATCTTCTTATCCTCCTTCACCATGTAAATAATGATATGAATCTCGAAAATCCTTCAGTCTTTATGGTGAAAAAATAGAGAGGGAATGAAAATATCTTTAAGACCAAATCTTCTTCCCACCCTTCCAAGAAGAAGAAGATTAATGGGGATTCTAGGAAACATGATGTTGTTTATTTCTTAGGTGGAAATAGGGACCATTGGAAGAAAAACTGCACCCATATAAAATATTAAAGGTAATATTCATGTGTGTTTGTTATCAAGTGAATTTTATCTATTTCTTAAAATTGGGTATTAGATATAGCTTTTGGTACTCAAACATTTATTTAATTACAATAACCAAGTATATTATGAAAAAATGACTGAGGGGAGGTAGATATTAGAGTAGCCAATAGATATAGACTTTCTGCTAATGCTATCTTTGACTACCACCTCACATTGTTGACCAGAATGTTCTTGGTTTTAAAGGGTTGTTATTATGTTCTTTTAGTTACCAAAAACATTATTTCGGTATCCAGACTAGATACAAATGTATTCATTTTCAAATTTTAAAATAAATGTTTCTTATTTTATAAAGATAACATATTTATGGTAAGGAACATTCACATAAAGGTCTATACATGTTTGATTACTTGAACCAAGTAATGGAAATCGATAAGAAAGTTAATTCACATGACTCATACCACACCCAACTTTGGAATAACTTACTAGGTCATGTAACTGAAACATTATTGACAAAATTACATCAAGATAGATATTTATATTATTTCAATCTAAAACCACTTGGTGTATTTCAAACATGTTTAAAATTCAAATTAAACAAATCCCCATTTAGTGGGAAAGGTGAACGGGATAAAGAGATTCTTGAATTAGTTTATACCGATGTGTGTGGATCATTTTCTATTGAATAAAGGGGCGAGTACTCATACTTCATAACTTTTATTGATGATTTTATTATATATGGATATATTTACTTAATGTGGTATAAGCCAGATTATTTTGATAACTTCAACTAATACAAGAATGATGTTGAGAACTATCTTGGTAGGAATATTAAGAAAATCCACACAAAATGACGTAGAGAATATCTTAATCAAGACTTCATTGATTACTTATAGGAGTTTGGGTTCCTATCCAAACTCACTCCTCCTTAAACGCCTAAGTGGAATGGTGTAAGAAAAAGGAGAAACAATACCTTGTTTGGTATTGTGAGATCAATGATGAGTTATGAAAGTCTTGTATTATTTTTTTAGGGATATGTATTACAAACATCAGCACACATACTAAACCAAGTACCAACTAAATTGATAAATGACATTCTTTATGAATTTTGGAGTGGAAGAAAAACCATGTTATCAAATTTACATGTGTGGGGAAGGGAATAATTTTTAAGGCCTCTTTAGGTTAGAAACTTTCACCTCGAGGAACAAGGTATACTTTTATAGGAAACCCCATGGAAACAAAGATATATTACTTATAAGTCCCCTTAGAAAAAAGGTTTATAGTGGGAAGAAATTCTATATTACTTGAGAGGTATAACATATCAAAAGTAGATAATGGGAGTGGGATAAAATTTGTTGAATTAGAGGCTCAAGGCACATAAAAGTTGGTACATGATACGATTCCACAAGTCCTTGTTGAAGAAGAAACCATTCTAGAGACATAAGAACTATGTAGGAGTATAAGAGAGGTTGGAGAACCGGAATGGTATGGTTTTCTAGTTACCAAGGATGGTGACTCATTGTTAGTTGATAATAATGATCCTATAACCTACATAGAAGTATTAAGTGTCACAAATGATGCCAAGTGGCAAGAATCCATGAATTTTGAAATGGATTCCATGTACCAAAACTATGTCTAGATTTTGGTAGATTCTCTAGTGGATATAAAGCTTGTTGGTTGAAAATTGGTATTCAAGAAGAAACTGGACATTGAAGGACAAGTTTGTACCTATAAGGTGGGTCTGGTTTAAAAAGTTTTAAACAATTTTAATGTATTGACTATGAAGAAAAATTTCACCAGATACAATGATGAAATCCATAAAAATTATACTCTCAATTTTTTCTTACCATGACTATGAGATTTGAAAATTGGATTTCAAAACAGCCTTCCTTAATGAGAACCTTCAAAAACATTTCTACATGACACTACCTGATGGTTTTCCGACTCTAAAGAATGCTAATAAGATAGGAAAGTTGAAAAAAAAAATCCATTTATGGATTAAAGAAAAAATCAAGGTCATGGAATATTCTTTTTGGTGAATCTATAATGAATTTTAAAGAATGATTGTGAGCCTTGAGTCTAAAAAGGATTTAGTATGAGTGAAATAATTTTCTTAATAGTATATGTTTCTGACATATTAATTATTGGAAATTAAATAACAGTTTTATAGTCTATTAAGGAAAGATTGAATAAATTATTTTCCATGAATGAATTGGTTGAGATAGTATATATTCTTGGGATCAAGATCCATCATGATAGATACAAGAGGTTTATTGGCCTATGCCAAAGTGCCTACATTGACAAGACTCTCAAGAGATTCAATATTGAATAATCCAAGAAAGGATTGTTACCAATGTCCCATGGCATTCTTCTTTCCAAGAAAATGTGTCCTCAAACCCATGATGAAAGAAATAGAATAGAAAGGATTCCATACGCATCAATGATTGGTTCAGTCATGTATGTTATACTATTTACTAGGATAGATGTCACCTATGTATTAAGTGTGGTAGGAAGATATCAAGATGATCTAAGTGACTGTAATTGGATGGAAGTTAATACTATCATTAGGTATATGAGTCATACTAAGGATATGTTCCTGGTTTATGGAGGTGTTGAGGAACAAGTCATCAAAGGATATATAGATTCAAGTTTCCAGACTGATCAAGATAACATAAAGTCACAAATGGGATACATATTCACTTTGAATGGAGGTTCTTTGAGATAGAAGAGCTCAAATTAGGCTATGGTCATACATTTTACAATAGATTATGAGTATATTATAGCTTCTGAGGTCGGTAAAGAAGCAGTTTGGATGCTCATTTTCTTCCAAGAGATTAATGTGTCACCTAGGAGTAAATATTCCATCACACTCTATTTTGATAATACTGTAGTGGTCGCTATCATAAACGAGACAAGGCCACATCAGTAGATTAAGTACATACTTCATTAGTATCATCTCTTGAGGGATTTTTATCAAAGAGGAGAAGTTGTAGTGAGAAATATTTCAATTAAAGACAACGTGGAGAACCCCTTGACTGATGCCTTAACTTAGTAGAAACATGATTATCATGTGGGGTCTAGTATACTAAATGTCCCATGCAGTTGGATCTAGTCCAAGTTGAAGTTCGTTAGAGTTGGTGTCTTAGAACCAACTGTTTTTATTTTGATTACATGAAAATTGGATGTATTATATTTTCAATTAAACATATTATTGCATATTGTTCATTGTTCTTCATGAAAAAAATGTAATAATGTCCTAGATTATTTATTGCATTGATAAGGTCATAGTAGTTCCCCTATATGATTATAACTTTGAAGTTCTATGAAAATATTATTAATATAGTTCTCCAATTTGATAACATACTATGATAGGACACATTGTATATGTAATTTCTGGTGCCAGTAATCATAAGAAGATGAGTCTTGTTCTCATGAAGTTCACACTTGGTAATCACCAAGATAGAACATTATGAGAAAAGATCCTCTAGTAGGAATTTCGTATGTTTCAGTGTCATCATATATTCCTATATGCGACCATGTGTAATGTTCTTTAGACTTTAAGATTATCATTAATGCATGTCATGAGTCATGTACTTATATTTTCTGATGAAAACAATCATGCCATATGTTCGTAGGAAGTATGGTATGATGGTTGTGTCACAATTGACATGTTAGGAATGGATAAGTCAAGAAAGGATTTGTCCCTTCCTTATTTATGAAAGTTGATATATCATCCCTTTGATTAAAATAATATTATGGCCCTAAATTCCATGGCCATGGTGTAACAATGAGTTTATTTCATATAATAAAAGAATTATGTATCAAGAATATAAGTTCATGACACCCTCAGGAAACCTTCTTGATGAGATTATGTGATAAAGAGATTATATTACACAGTGATAATTCACATGTGATTTTTTTCATTGCAACTTTAAGTTCTTTATCTTGGGTTCCTTAAACCATTTCTAGATAATAATGTTGTTATATATGAAAGACCTCCTAATACCAATGGGAAATAATACTATAGGGTCACACACTAAGTGTTTCTAGTGGTCTCGATTAAATTATATTTGAATTTAATAAATGGAATAGATATTATTATGGAGACCGATGAATAATTCTATTTAAGTTATATTAATAGAAAAAATTAAATAAATATTTATTCACTAGATTGTGAATAACATATATTTATTTATTTTATTTAATATTTAATAAATATTTATTTACAAGATTGTGAATAAAAAATATATTTAAAATAATTTTTTTTTTCGGTTGTTCAATAAATACAAGAAGAGTTTGAATGGACCTAGACCATGTCTAGTGATAAAATTATTATTTACAAGTTGGTAAATATTATTTGTATATTTTTCACATGTTTTTGCGCAAAAAATAATAATAATATTATTATGTGGCATTGGGTTTCATTAATTTTTATAATTCTATTTAATGGCTGTTATGAAATTAAATTTTGTAACTGATATCACAGCTCTATAAATAGACGATTACGTCTGTTGTGTAATTCATTCGAAACCAATTCCACATTTGGGAATAGAGAATTATTGATCACAATGAAATATATCTCAAATCCTCCTCCCATATCCCTCTCAATAAAAATAATCCCCAGAGATAATTTCTTCAAGACCAAAGAATAAGAGATCAAGAACGAACGACAGAAGACATTCGAGTCACTGCGCTAGTACCCAGAGAACGAGTGGTGTTGCTCGGAGAGCATTGAAGCACATGTGGATCAAAGGTAGAGATATTATACCTTTGTATAATCACAAACATAATTAAGGAAATCCTAAAGGGCCATTTTAGATGATCAAAAATCATCCACAAAGAAAGATCCTAAGCCTATGTATTTATTTATTCAGATATTAAATAAATTAATTATAAATTTGACGTGCAAGAACCTATCTCTTGGTTTTAGGAAAATATTATTAAAATAAATCTTAATATATCACCCACCTACACACACTTACTCTACACCTGAAACCAATACCAAATGCATAAGAAAAATACAAAAGAAGTGCTTGAGAAAAAACTATCCCTTACACTTTCCTTTGTTCACTCACTATATTATCATAAATTATTTTTTATTTCTTAATAAAAATTGCATTAATATTTTTATGTGATGGATTAAAATTAATTATGATAAAAGGATAAAGAGTGTATGTCCCAACACAAAATCATTGGCTGTAATTTAAACATTCTTCTATTCGACACGTTGATAGTTTTTCATCTAGAATTACAAAGTTGACTAGTTCTTATTTAGAAAGTTTAGTATTCTTACCTTTTGGTATAATAATAATTATATGAGTACAACCAATAAAAATGGAAAAGATAGTTGAAATAATATTTAAATATCCAAATAATTAAAATTTTAATTTTTTTACATGTAATATATTAAAAAATAAATAAATAAGAATGTATCAACATGAACAAATCACATTTTCTATTACACAAAAATCTTATGAGACTTCATATGAATAAAATATGTGGTTATATAAATATACAATTTATTTACTTATTCATACCTACATACATACATACATACATACATACATACATACATACATACATACATACATACATACATACATACATACATACATACATACATACATACATACATACATACATACATACATACATACATACATACATACATACATACATAAATACATACATACATACATACATACATACATACATACATACATACATACATACATACATACATACATACATACATACATAGATACATACCATGAAATAATAATTATTTCAATAAATAAAAAACCAATTTTGTAAATTTATTAAGTTATAAAATATTTATTTACATAGTTCAATGAGTATTAAATATTTATTAATTATAATAATTAGCATTAATTTCATGATTTACAAAAACATTTATTTTTATATAACCGATAAATGTTTATTATCCATGGATAATAGTCAATGATTTCACAAAATATCCTTTCCTAAATAAAAAATATATATAAAAATATCACCCTAGAATATCCTCAGAGAATAAGAGGATGATTTATTCTAAAAAATAAGAAACATACATGTATTTAACAAGTTAACATTGAATTACGTCATGTCAAGTTACTCTTCTTACCCTTTTTTTGAAAATCACAATACACCTTATTTTAATTTTGAGTTCACTTGAAGATTTTGTTTATGTTTTTTATATGAAGCCAATAACTTCCAATTGTCAGTTACCATTGAACTAAAGAGAACCATTTAATTTCCATAATACTGTGATGATTTATTGAATGTTGTGAAGTGAATTAGAAACATAATTAGAATATAAAGGCATGCTCATTAGAATATAATGTTCCTTTTTAATGTATTATAATAGAACTAGAAGATATCATATTATTACTATTGAAGTTTTTTATTCTATTATCTATAAACTAAGACTTTGAGGAATAAGAGATGTTACAATATTAGAATGGGAAGAAGTAGAGTTTAAAGTATATTTATATAATGAATCATCTCATTGTTTATTGGCTTCTGATTTTATTTTTACGTTCAATGTGTTATTCTTAGAGCTTTCATTTTTGACATATCTTTATAAAATTTCTTAGACTTTATGTTTGTAATAATAAATATTCCAATAACATAGATTTTTTCTATTTTGGTTTGGAATTTGTATATTATCAACCAAGTAGTTTAAAGATTTCCATGTTATTTTGACTCACTACTGATCATTAATATTGAATAGGTTCTCATGGAAAGAGAAAACTATTTTCAACAATTTAGATGAAGAAGTTCATGATACAAAACTTTTTGTTTCTAAATGGTTTAGTTGAAGAAGATCTAATTTTTAAAACTTTTTGATACATTCTATTTATATTTCTAATCAAAATGAAAATTCTTTTTAAAAGAAAATACTACCTATAAAAGGAAGTGTTTTTTGATATAGTATCTTTTATAGGACAATTTGGATTTTTATCCAATACTATGTTTTTTGTTTCAACATTGTTTTTCTATTCTTGATTTATTTAAGTTTTTCAATTCAGTTATGTTTTTAACTTCTATATATATAATTTTACACTATTATTACTCTAGTTTTACATTGATTACTCTATTTTTCCCAGTTTTTATTCTAAAAATAGTTGTCTTAGTCGAGTGGGAGAAAATTGTTGGTTGTATTTGTGACTATAATTCACCTCCCCGTACAGAAGAGTCATATTTTTTACCCAATGGGACAAAATTTCCACCTCATACCTCCTAGACACTAATAAATATGCACTTAAAAAATTTAAATGGTCATGGATAAAATCTAAGCTAATATTAGATAGGATTGTTAATGTATACTTGTTAATTCAATAAAATAAAAATAATGTTAAATAAATGGAATCCCAGACTCTCCCCACTAATATTTTTGAAAAAATTTCTATAAATAGTCTCACCACTATTGTTTTTGGTTGTTTTTTGGATCCTATTAGATCCACTAAATAGATAAACATATTGGCGAAAAATTTTAGGTGAGAAATATGACAATAGAGGTGAACAAGTTTGTTGTGATTGTCTGATGTACGCTGATTTGTGTTTATTGTTTTGGTTGAAGTTGTAAACACATTTACAAGATTGACTAGAATTTTTCTATTAATTGTTCGAAACTCAAAAATATATGAGGGTGTAGAAATGAAGAAGATGGTACTTTCATTGTTTCAATCATTATATAAATTAAATGTTTAAGACAAAATGTACTCATAAAAATTTAAAAAATACAATAAAAAATATAAAAAAAATGAATTTTATTATTTTTATGGTAGAAATGAAATAGTTTAACACTATTTTTTCAACTTCAGTCAATGTTACACTCTATATGAAAATTATTCTTAACATATTCTTATAAAAAATAAAAAACATACCAAACAAAAATGGAATATGTTTTCAAAAAAATATGGTTTTACCTTTTCCTTTTGTATTTAATTGTGTAAATGGGTTTTAAAATGATTTGTAAAATAAAATTCATTATGAATATTTTTTCTTTTTATTCTCTTAAAATTATCCTTGGGATTGTATTAGTCAAATAACTTAGGAATTATTGATTTGGTTCTCATCAGAATACTGTCTTTTGTGGATCTTATTTTTGAGTATTTTTTCATGGTTTTTGCAAAATTTAATTTAAAGGGTCCATGTTATTTTTTTATGTATGGGATGAGAAAGGGATTTATTCCCTTGACACGTTCCCTCTAAAAGGAAAATAAATTTTCAAGATTACTTATCATATTTTAATGAATGTAAATTTAAAAAGAAGAATGATATTAATATTGTAATTATGATAAATTATTAACAAACTTCTTAATTGTTTTTTTATTATACTACATGTAATTATATATTTGAAAAAAATAATATTAATTAATTTATAAATTATAAAAATTAGATTTTTTATTAATATATTGGTTATTAATAAATAATTATTTTGGTGTTAAAAATGATAATATTAATTACATTATATCGTTATTATTAAGAGTAACAATTTTAAAATAAAATTTCATTATTATTAAATTGAAATAACATTAATATTATTATTTTAAAATTTTAATTAAATATTTAATCCAAATAAAATAATTTTACCAGTTGATAATATTTAACTATCATTAAAATATGAATAATTTAAGCACAAAAATTCATTGTAAAATACACAATTTTATCCAGTTCAATAAAGTTTATCTCTATCTCCTAGAGGGGTTTATCCCATAATTTTTAGTGTAAATTTAAGTCTGTTTCAAGTATATATAAGTTGACATACTGATGTCTGATTAAATAAAGGAGTATCATCTAATTGTGTATGAACATTATTCATTTGTGGTGCCTCAATTCATAATATATTGTTTGGTTGATCTGGGATATTGAGATATGATTATTTCTAACTAGATCATTGACCTACCGTTTTGAGTTGGGAGCTATGTAAAATCCTTGTTTTTTCTATTTAAACCTTTAAAATATTTTAAATATTTTTTAGATGGTTTATTAATACATTATAGAGTTTTGGAAATTTTAATGCCTTAATAAAAATATATTAAATATAATATATATTTTTTGTCCCTACACACGTTCATGGGAGTACAGAATCTCCCTTGGATTAAAGACTCAAATGAGAAATCTATGTACATGATCATATATAGAATTATCGGTTTCCATTAAAGGTGGTATAATCTTCATTCACACTAGGGTAGTACTGCCACAGGTGAAAGAAAATAATTTAATTGAATTTACTTATTTTATTTATTGATTAGATCATTTGACCGATATCCACCATGATAATAATCATAAAACTCTATATCTAGGGTTCTTTTATTTAGAACCTAGATAAATATAGTGAAAGAAAGGGAAGAGAGCATTGGAAGAATCAAGACCCATAGATCCAAAAAATGTGCCCATTGAGGAATTTCTAACCGAAATCAAAGAGAATGTGAACCACTTCAATGATTGATCCAATAACATGGCATGAAAATTTATTTGGATATTTTCTCTGTTACTCATGTTTTTTGGATAAATATCTTAATTTATTGATTTATGATTTTCTAAATCATGTCCCTACAATTTTATTGATTATTATTATAGATTTTGAACACATTTTTCATGAATTCATATTTTTCAAATCTATACTGGAAATACAGTGGTTAGATCATTACACTAGCCCCCAGTGTCCCCAACCCCAACTATATATAATTTATCTATCTATTTCTTCACACATTCCCTATTGGCCTTTAGCATGGCTAGAGTTCAATGGTTACTTGAAAATATACGGTTTTAATTGAAACAAAATTATTCTATTAGTAGATTTTTTCATGATAGTAGATATTGGGGTGGGTATAATTAAGGATGGGAGATATTGTGACACCCAATGATTTTGTGAATTATTATTTTTGAATTAATTTAAACTTTTTGATATTTATCATTTCACACAACATTGAAAATATTTTTCTTATATTAAAGCACTTTGTTTGGCCTACGTTATACACAACACCATGTAAATCATGAACTACATGCAACATAATATTTAGCTCTCTCTACATGGAAAACTGAGTTTATCTTACATTACATGCAAGACTAAATTTCCTTTATGGATTACGTAACATCTAAGACTGAGTTTTACTGAACAATAATATATTTATTAAAATATTATTATTTAATATAATATGATGTAACATAGACATTAAGATGGTTTTTTTGAATAATATTAACAAACTTATGAAAATCAATTATTTAATTCATTAGATACTAATTAATTATAAATTAATATAAAAACGAATTGAATATGAAGGGAATATTTTAATAAAAGTTCTTTTCTACTTACAATGGACTTTTATCTTAAAAAATTAAATTAATTACTATTTGTGGATGATATTAATGAAATATATATTTTATATATTAAATCAAATATTTTTTATATTCATCTAATAAATTTTATAAGAATAAGATAGGAACAAACCCAATATTACACAAAAAACCTATATTTTTATAAAATCAGTTTTACCACCTTTTAATGGTGAGCCTTTTTTAAATATTAATTTTGGAAAATTTAAATATTTTATGTTTAAAAATAAAATTAATTTTTTAAAGTGAATCCTAAAAATTAGGTTATGGTGATTTTTTTGTATTTTTCTATGAAGTTTCATTTTTTGATGAATAGTGAAAAATACTGAATTTTAATTCAAAACTACTTTTTCATCTAATTTATTTATAAGGTTACATTATATATATAATTGGTTTTAAATTATAATTATATAAATTTTACATAAATTAATCCAATTCAGGTCATTAGGATAAATTACAATTTGAAATTCGATATGAAAACTTAGCCAACTTTTAAACATTTTTACTTTAAAAACCCGCATTATCATCCCATCAACGAGATTAATTTTAAATTAATATATTTATATTTTAAGACTAAAATATGGAAAAATGGATTCAATATTTGGAGTCAGAATTATTTATAATTTCTAAAAAGGTAAACCTAGGTTTTGACCAAAAATATTATTGAATGTAATTATAATTAATTACAATGATTAAGATAAAAATTAGCTTAACAATGCACTAAACCTTAAGATTCAGGGCCAAAATGACATAAAACTTGACCAAAATCCATTGGATGTTCATATTATGGCCATATACTCCCTTTTATCAACTTTTTTCCCTTATTATAGCCACGTGACATGGGAAAAATGTGGTTATAATTACCTTTTCCCAAATTTACCAGAATTCCACTCTTCCTTTTTTTAAAAAGAAGAAGTAACCATACCTTATTAACAACTATAAATACATTTTAATCTTTTAAAATATGATCAAATAATCTCCAAAAATCCATCCATTCATCATAGAATCCTCCCTTTAGGCAGAAATCTATCCAAGGAAGCCCTTTTGTTCAAACCAAAAGGAGTCACCCAAAGAAGTGGTAACATCCTTCCTCAAGCTCTTTGTTTTATTATCAATCAATACCCACTCAAATATTTTAATTACATTCCTATATAATAACCTCATTATAATAAATATATTTAGATTATTTTATTCTATGTTTTATTCTTACACTTACACACACATTCATCTAATGGTTAATTAACTGATTATTCTTGTATACAACGAACTACCGCCTCATAAAATGATGTTGTTGGTTTTTACATTGCCACATCTCATGGTCAGGAATTATAAGTTAAAATCTATTTTTATATGATATAAATGAAAATTATGATCTATTTATTCTTCATTAATTATTATATAAACATATACCTTGATGATTTCCATTTTGTGTAAATGTGATAACTTCATTTGTGGATGTTCCGGCTACTACCTCCTCAAAGTGATGTAATTCATTCACAACTTACATGAAATGTATTAAGGATTAGTTTAATTAACTTATATAATATATATGAAATAGTAATTCTATATTAATTTTAATATATATATATATATACATATATTTCATTTAAATTCTTTCTTTATATATTACAATAAATTGGAAACAACATTCATGTGTATGTATGACCTACCATCTCCATGAACAGTGTATTTTGAATTCATACTTATATATTTTATATATTGTTATAAATATTTATATACTGAATATATATGATATTTATATAATTTTCTAAATTCTGTAAATAGGTAAATCATGATATAAGTAAGAGGATCAATAACAACATGTCAAAACATATATGAAAAATAAAAGAGAATATTACGGGAAACAATACATTAACATGGAATTGTTAATAAATATGTAATATAATGTCATAATAAAATAATATTCTTTTATAAGTATAAGAATATGGTTCTACAGTATATTTATAATAAACTTATATTTATTATATAGTAGGGTTAAACATGTAAAAATAAAGTCAAGACTTAAGGTAAGGGGATTTAAGCTCACTTTTTATTTTCTTGAGATGTATTCCATATTCACCACTCACTTCTTTTGTGTGGTGTATACACTTCCCTATGACATGTTATATCATTAGTTTAATTTATATGATGATATTAAAAGTATTATCACAATTATCTTAAATACCCTAAGGGGTAGGGGTGAATTAGGGTATGGTAGATTAAAATAACTACCCCTTCAGATCTTGTTTTGTTGTTAAACAAAACACTCCAATCTCTCGTTCCCATTGCAATGTATGAAAAAATTTAAAACATGCATGAAACACATAAATTTTATTTGGTTTAACCTCGATAGGATATATCCAAGGAGTATAAAATGGGGATGTGCCAATGTACCAAATCTTCCAAGGCTCACTGCCAAATTACAATGTTCAGAAAAGATCACTTTTATGTCCCAGATCAATGCCTTTAGAAGGTTTAGGATCATCTCACTACTTTCCAAAGGGTCACTTACTTTTTATATTTATCTAAATAAATGTAGGTGGAATGTATCACCGTCTTCCTCTTACTTTTCTCACTACTCTTGCAAGGGATCCATTCATATATTATGGATTTGTAGGTCCCCTCATTTTCATGAATTCATGCATCCTCAACGATAGGTAGATACTCTCTTGAAATACCATTTTTATCCATAGATGAAATCCAATTTTATATATACTATTAGTTTGTGGAAATTACTTTAGCGAGCTGTTTTAGTCCCTTCATGAACTTCCTTGATTCTTTTTTGAATTGCCTTGCACCATGGGGCGTGAGTGCTTTGCGGACCACCTCTCCTTCTGCAGACCATACCTTCTACACAAAAAGATTCTTCTTCTGCGGACTGCTTCTCCTCTACAGATGGATGGTATCCTACCAAACACCTCTCCTCCATAGAAACTTCTATCTTTGTGGGCTACAATGTCCAGCAAAATCTTTTTGTGAACAACCTTCATGGACACCCTTCATGGAATTACTTCCCTGTGAACTATCTCTTTTGTAGAATCCATCCTCATGAACTCTTTTAGAATTCACTCAATTATTTCAGGATAAATAATGTTTTCTAATAAAAATTACTCTCACTTTAAAGATATGATTAGATTTACTTATATAGGAATATAGATATGTAATTCCTGCTATTCAGAATCACCCAAATTTTTGATGCAGTACAATCTTCACCACATACTTCCATATAGTCCACATATCATCTTTTCTTCCTTCATGGAAGCCAATATATTATGTAAATGAAAACAATTTTTGTTTCCTCAAATCGCCACCTCATTCTCACAAACAATGAGACATTCCATGAACTTAAAGCCTTCCATGGACTGCCAGCCTCCTGTGAACTATTTCTCATTCGTAGTCCTCATAGTGTCCTTTGTGGTCCACATAGTGCTGCCATGAATTTTTTTTACTTTACTGAATTTTCTTCTCCATTCCAAACACATAATTTTTGGTTCAAGAACTATTATTATTGTTCTTAGAACTATGTTCTATAGTAAAAAAAATTTCCACCCCCCCCATTTTTGAGGCCCAACAATTTTGAAAACACTGGGAAACCACACCACCTTAAAAACCTACTTTAGAAAACACCAACCATAATCATTCACGATCATTAGGATTTATCAACAAACAAAATCACACCCAAAAACACTAAGATGACACAATGAGGGATTTTTTCTGAATGAAATATTTAAATGCATTTATTCCCTCATGGGGATTACAATTCTAAAGTTACTCAAATAGTAAATATTTTCTTATCTCACATTTATTTTTTGTGATACACAAGCCATTTTCACCCCTTATTTCTTATATGCGGTGTTTTTATTGAAAATGGATGTATTATATTTTTTATACCTAAACTAATATGTATTTACATATTCTTTTTATGATATTTATTTCATGGGGTTTATGTTACACAAGTTACCAAATCAGTAAAGTAATTTGGCTCAATTTTAATTATTTGAGACACATTCCATGTTGTGCATGTATATTATTTTTCAAGGTGTAATACTACCTTATGACAATTAATATCATGAAAATAATTATTTTAATGATATTTTGAGCTTCATTTAATTTCATTTTATTTCATATGGAGTATAATTCAAAGTTACAAATTGATATGAGTTTATTGAAACAATCTCATTGTTTATTGAGAATGTTTATGATTATGCTTCCATTGATGAAATATTATGATCCATATTTCAATAAAACTCTTGAATTTTATTCCCCAATGAATATTAATTATGTATTTATTTATTATTACCATTTCCCACTCTTTTTTACATTATATAACTAATAAATGTTTCGTATAAAAATCCAACATTATTTCTCCTTTTTGTCAGAAATATGTGTTATTTAAATATTTTGTTTTCTTATTTTTTTAAAAATGTTTTAATATTATCCTATGATGTTTAAAGGAATTTTTACCCATGTTTTACCTTATTAAAAATGATTTTGAAAGGAATAATTTTTTTTTCTGATCAGGGTACATTTCTAAACTTTTAAGGTGTAAAATGAATGTTCAGTATGTATAGATTTACCAACCTTCATAACCGTCATTTCCTTGAAAAATAATCTGGGAGTTTAAAATGTTTTTTTAATGAATTTTTTTCCTAATATTCTTGAATTTTTTTTAATTCAAGGTATTTTCAAAGGTAATGGATTTTATAATTTTTTCAAGATTTCTTTATTAGCTTTCACGGTGTTTTCAATGAAAAAAGTTTTCAAAATATTTTTAAAATTCCTTTATAAGTTTTAAATGATATTTTAAACGAAAAAGGTTTTAAAAAATCATTATGTTTTAAAAATAGTTTTTTATAGGGGAAAATATTTTTTCCTCATGAAATGTTTTAAATAAAATTATAATGCCTTCTTTATAAGAAATAGATTTTAAAATGGTTTTATAAAAAGGATTTTTAAATAAAGTACATCTTCCTTAATAAATGTTTCATGTGATATTTAAAAATCATTATCTATATAATATTACTTAATTTGTTATTTTTTATACATTACTATGGATATGAACCAAGAATACCATTAAAACTCGTTCTTTAATGGTTTATTTTTGGATGGAATGATATTTATGAAAGATGTTTCTCTTACAACGGTTTATATGCTCATGAAACCTACTTCTTTTCATGTGTTATTATTTATTGAAATGATTATGGGACCTATATAGTTTTCATAGGAAATGATATGATGAAATGTTTATAAAACCCATTTCATTTTATGGGTTAGGATATGATGCAATTTTATTATATTATGGCACATGTATGCATGATTTTATTATGTGATATGTGGGACCTATATTTTTCTACAATGAATTAGATAATGATTTATATATCATGAGATAATTATGGGACTAAATTTTACAGGATTAATCCACTATAGAATTTTGGGAATTCCGATCCACTATGGGAATATGGGGAATCACTATCCACAATAGAAATATGGGGAAATCAAATCCATTACAAGGAAAGGGTTATTACTAGGGATGGTGGTGTGTCACACCCAGTAGGTTTAGTCCCTATGAAGTGATATGATAAATTATAGCAATGCATCTCAATATATAGATAATGATGTTACAAGTTTATGTGTATGCCACAATTCCATATCATACTCATATTTTATGATATCATGGATTATTCTCCTCACTCCCTTATTATTCATGAATTATAAAATGATAATATTTCTTCCATAGTTAATTTTTAATATCTTTGATATGCAGGGTATGATATTCTATTGTTATGATCATTTTCTCATACCCTCATGCTCATGTTTATGCATACATATCTTCCTTGTTTACCCTTAGTGGGCATCTGAGCTGACCCCTTTTTATGATTCCTTCCACATGTTATGAAGATATATATTATGTATAAAATTTATAATAGGGGTGATATTCTTGGAGAAACTAGTAGAAGATAATGTAGCTCACTCATTTACTGGCATTTACATTTCCAGTTTTATACATGCATTAAAGTAATACGGTGTTTGGACATCAGTTTGTGTAATGTTTTAAGTATTTTGAGACACTAATGTAATGTATACATAATTTAAGAATGGGTTGTTATAGTTAGTATCAATGAAAATGTTTACTCATCCTTTGGAAAATATGGTGAGAAACAATTATCGAGAAATATTAGGACATGTCTAAGCATAAGTCTAAGGATAAGGAAATATATAGGAAAATCTATTGTAATTTTAGTAAAGGATTGAGTGACTGTTTTTATAGAAATACATCACTATATGGGTAGTAAAATTTTACATAGTTAGGGAACATATATACCTATAAGTAACAACTCCGATTTGGTGTGTCGAGCCTGACTCGAGCATAACCTGGTACACGAAAATGGGCGTTAATGCACACCTGGTTTGACACTCCTAAGGGATATGATTTGGGAATCCACAAACCCTTAATGAACCATCTTAAAATATATAAAAATAATTTGGATACAAATAATGTAGTTTAAACCTAATTTGTCATATATTAAAGATGGTTTCATAATTTAGACATCCTATAAGTGGGTTTTAATGATTACGTGGTTCCTCACTATGAAAACTGTTTCTTAATGTATTCTTTTTTATTTTATGTCAATGGAGGGAACCACAAGTAATTGGGTTAATGATTAGTGTGATAGAATTTTTTTTTGATGATCAGTCAAATGTGATGAACACTATAGTGAAGAATGTTGTAATCATGCCTAATCAATTTTCACACAACCTGATTAACAACATGTACATTTACCAACTCTCGAACTCACCAAAGAAGGGAAGGAAATATTTAATAGAGTGTTTGGTTAATGGACACCATGGATGAAAGAATATTCAGTTTCCTACATGTCATGATTATGGGAAGAAGCACCTAAGTTAATTTCTTAGAGGAACAAGAAGATTTTTTGACTATGGAAAAGAAGGAGACAAATCAAGTAGCTGCAATGGAAATATGAAGAGTGTGGTTAACAAAATGGACCAGAATATTGGACTCAATAATGTATCATGAAAGGATAAAATATTTAAGTGTTAAATGAATAATCATTATGAAAATCGATGTCTTATTCAAAAGTCTCATAAAGAGTATCAACAAGGTGGTATGAGTAAAGATTTTTCTACTAATGTTGAAGAGACCACGAACAACATATGAAAGGTATGTGTTGTTCTAAAAGTATTGTGATGAGAATTATTTAATTACATTTGATAAATTTTGATACATGATATTTATTTCATTATTTATGAATGGGGTATTAAGGAATAATATGAAAAATCTTAGTTAATTGTTTAGTAGGAAGTTGGATGAATATTGTATTTATGTTTTGTAATTCAATGATTATGAATCATGAAATATATAATTATATTATGTATAATTTTTTCATTAAGGATTTAAAAGGATATGTTTAATAGTGATGAAAACATATAAAAGTGATTTAATAGAAAGTTGATATTTGGAATTTGGTGAAGATAACCCTTAACGTGTCCTTAATGTTGAGAAAATTGTGTTTATCTTGGATAAAGTGATGATTTTTAGGGATAATGTAAATTGGATAGTACTGATTACCCAGGATATGATTATTGATTTGTTGAAAAAGTGGTATATGTCCTCATGGATGAAGTTTACAACTTCTTGGATTTACAGAATATATCCAGTAATCTTAGGAATAAAGAATCATTAATGTTTTTAAAAAATATTTATGGTAAATTAGTTTATTACCATGTTTCAAGAGAATATATGATGAGGGTATTCACATGTTGGTAATATGACAAACAAGATCTAATTTGTGATATTTTGGGGGATCATTGTTAATATGATTTCCAGACTTACTTTCTAATGTTTTTCATTTTCATCTTTAAGAGGGGTTATAAGGTTAAACAGTTATAGAAATTTTATGTTAAACTTTGGATGAAGTTTTTGATATTAAAGTATTATATCACCACATGAGGACTTATGAGTATTGGATAACCTATTCTAATTTTTTTTGTTGATGATAACTATTGACATATGGGATGGATTGTCATTGATCTCATGCTCTGTTAGTGATTCAAGAATTAAAAATTAACCTTAATTTTTTGAGAGAGGTGAGGTGGAAATTGATCAAGGAACAAGAAAGGGTGAGATCATATTGAATAAAGTAAGTATATATTATCATAAAAATTACTCAACTCTAGGTAAAGGATCTTGAAATTAAAAAGTTTATGCCAATACCTTACTTTCTGATTAATCAAATGGCCCCTTAGATCATCGTAGATTTATGGAATTGTGGTTGTTAACATTCTCCTAACCATGTTCTCTATCACCCTCAATCAGAACATGATAGTTATATTTCTCCCCCATGTAAATGTTTTCACTTCCCATATATGTTATCATATATTGGAAACTATTTCTTAGTTACTTTAGGTGACTGTTATGGATAGAAATTCAGTTTTTAGATTAAGTTTTAGTTTTAGTTTTTTTATATGGGGTTATATGAAAGGAACATTCAAGTATTAAACCTTTGGTAACACAAATTAATTTTTAAGTATAAATGCATTTCAAGGGGGTAGAATATAACACTATGAGATTTTGTGATTTTTTTGAATTAATTTAATCTTTTTGATATTTAGCATGTCACACAACACCTAAAATAGTTTTCTTATATTAAAGAAATATATTTGGATTGGATTATATGATACACCATGTTAATCATTCACTACACATAAAATATAGATTATATTTATTTACAAAAAATAATGAGGTTAGCTTACGTTACATGAAAGACTGACTTTCCTGGATGGTTTTCATAACACACAAGACAGAATTTTACCAAAGAATAATATATTATTCAAAATATTAAAATTTAATATAATAAAAAATAAAATAACCATTAATTTAAAATTTATGAATAAGATTAACTAACTTATAAAAATACATGATTTAATTCATTGGTAACTAATTAATTAGAAATTAATATAAGAAACAATTGAATATATAGGTAATGTTTTTATAAAAAATTATTTTATGCACGTAAAGGAATTTTATCCAAATAAATTAAATTAATTACTATCAGTGGATTTTATTAATGAAATATATATTTTATATATCCAAAAAAATACTTTTTCATTCATCCATTATATTTTATAGGAATAATATTGGAACAAACCCAATAATGCACATAAAAACATATATATTTTTAAAAGCAATTTTACAACCTTTTAATGGTGAAACTTTTTTAAATATAAATTTTATTAGTTTTATATATTTAATATGTAAAAATAAAATTAATTTTTTAAATAGAAACATAATAAATAGGTTAGGGTGAATTTTTGGTATTTTTCTATGAAGTTCCATTTTTTGATGAATAGTGAAAAATACCAAATTTTAATTCAAAACTGTTTTTTCATCTAATTTATTTATAAGGTTAAATTATATTTATAAATTATTAAATTATAACTATTTAAATTCTACATAAATTAATCCAATATATTTTATTAGGATCTATCACGACCCCACCCCACAAAGTGTACCCCTCTTGGGACGATAATGGGAAAAGAGAGATAGTGGCCCCCAAGTCCCAGCTCATGTAGGACTTGAGTTAGCCACTATAATTGAAGGGATATAATTAATATATGGATGAGAGGAATTACCCTCTAAGAGAACAAATGTGAAAGGCGAAGATAAGATAGATTCCAACCAACTCATTTTCAAACTTCAATATAAAAAGAAAAACCAAGTTCACATATGTAATGTCATACAAGAACGACTGAAACTAAAGGGAAAACTACAAGTTCCAAAAGAAAGGTAAGGAAGAAAGTGACAAAAAATCCAAAAAAACTCTATCTAAACCCCAATATAATAGTAACCAACAAGATCACCATCCTTCTTTAATTGAACTAAAAAAGTTTATATATACATAAGGTGAGTATAACACTATAATCAGTAGGATCCTCCCTCGAGCCTCTCGTGCAAAAGGTAAGCAATAAAAAGAAAAATGAACAACAAGTGGAACTAGATCACAACATAAATAGGTATACTATGTTCAAAAACCTCACTAATTATAACCTCACCAAGTATCTCATACAAGAGTATATAATATGCTAAATAATACTAAGGGTACCCTATTATCACTTACCCACTAGTTTGATGCTCTACCCAAACACCCCACATCCTGAGCATATCTCTCCAAAAAGATAACCTGTAGACACCTAGGTGAGGACCACAATGTGCACCACATGCAACATACCTTTATGTCTATGTAACCAAAATTAACTAGGTAGTTTCTAAGAGCCACCATATCTCGTATAACATGTATCACACATCATGTATTATACCTCAATCCATCACAGCCCATACACTAAGTAAGGATCCTCAATCCATCATAGACTAGAAATGTTATACCTATAGCAGTTCTTAAGAAACCTTATCTAGAATACATGTGTGTGAAATAACCACAAGCCATTACAACCCTCTACACACATATATGGGGGAAAATAATTGTCATGAAAACCAGCATAAGTAACTACCACGAGAAGAGGGAAGGGCCAAATAGGGTAGTCCTCTATCCATCATTCGACCAGAATGTTATGGAAAACACCCTCGGGGCTCAAAATACCCATGGTGTAAGTTACCCTAATTGAAATGGTGGAGTAGCATATAGAATCACAAAAAGTACATGATATAATACATCTCACAACCACACTATGGGAATAACATAGTCTCAGACTCAACTGTAGCTAACGTATCTCAAACTCCAAGCTACCACTACTAAGACATGATATCTAATAACAAAACTCCCATTTAAAGAGTTACATTAAATTATTTTTTCCCTTTCAATCAGTTCCACTTGATGTTAATTAATTATTTAACCATTAATCAACCATTAGAATTTTCCACATTACATTTCATTACCATTATAATAATGTTACATTCCCTCCATGCATAAGAAAACTGAGTCCATGGATTCTCAATATTATAACTTCAACATTGCATCCCTACAAGCTCCAACAGCATTGATTAAACAATTATTCATTTATTAATAACATTACTTTACAAATTACTTGGTAATATAGGAAAACATATTATTCTACCAAACATAGAATATAAACAAGAACATCTATCTACCTCAAGCAGTGGGAATATGATATAAGATAAAAAAACCTATCCATCAGCCAAACAATAGATTCAAAAAATAATACAATTTTTCTGTCAATGGTTAAGGCCCATCTTAAACCTGATTAGTCATCCTTGATGTCCTCCCCGAAACCCACATGCTTATCCCGATGCATCATTCCATCACAAGCATCAACTACTGCCAGACTAATTGGGCCTCCCTATACCATATACCTAAAAAACCATATATGTTCAACCATCTTAGGATCACATCACATCTAGGCCTCCCCACCCCATATACCACAATATCCCTATAGGCTCATCTATCCCAGGCTCACATCACATCACATCACAAGCAGCAAGAAACAAACATAGCAACTGGGAACTTAGCCCTAAAACAAGTCATATAACCTTCACACAAAACGATATCTCACATCTCCAGAGCACATGGCCCTTTTCCTTTAAAATAAAATAGAAAACTGACGTTCTACGGAGTCATTTTCCATTATCACACAAAAAATTATTATCCCATCTTGAATTAATCTATTCATTATTTACAGGTTCCAATAGCAGGCAACCTAACCAGCAAGCTTGCACAATTTGTGACAAATTAATTAAACAATTAATTTAATAAGACTTTAATTATTTTACAAAAAAGAATTAGCAATATCTAAACCTTTATTAAATTCAATTAACACAAATAATATCAAATAATTTAAATTTTTTTGCAACATTAAGTTTACAACATACCAGATTAATTAATCATGTCTATTTTATCTTTTTATAAAATTAATTAATAATTAATTATAGGTTTACATTCCTTACCAATTTCCTTCAATGGTAACATTCCAATCTAATAATTTCATATATATTATTCTATGTAGAAAAAAGAGGCAAATTTTTATCATGGTATAAAGAAACAACATCTCTATCTGATCAATATCAATTATTTAATCTGGATAAAGTAATTATTAGGTTAATTTCATTGTAATCCAAGGGGATAAATCTGTCTAACTCAAAAATTTCATGTAAATAAAAGAGGGGAAATGAATCCCTTAACTGAAAATAATTTCAATGTTCTTCGCATGAGAACAGACAAATGTTGTAGATCCTGATCACCTATCCCACATGAACTGCAACCACCTAAGGATGCTGCGGCACAACCACACCAACAAACAACCAACAAAAATTCTTTATAAACATGGATATCAAGAAAAATCGCATGGAAAAGAGGAATAGGCTGGAGTCATATCGAAGAAACTGTAAAAATATGGGTAGAACATTCCTTGGATCACCAAGGATTATAGCGGATCGAAGACAGAATCCCAATTATTGATTCCCAAAGAAGGAATCTCCAAAACACTTGGAATAGAGCCATAGGCTGTTGGAAAATGAGAGGAAGTGCTACAGTTGTTGGTTTTGTGAAAAACCTAAGCGACTGAAACATTATAAAACACACAAAATTAGGTATTTACATGACATGTAATCCCCTTTCACATCATGTAATCCTTAGGGATCAATTTCCACTGAAAACGAGTTTCCTTTTTATTATTTAACCCCAAAAACTTACACATGATGAAACTTAATTACAAAACATGGAATTATTGCATGGTTTGTAATTATTCATATTTTTAGAATTTCATAGCCAAATTCATCTAAACATATTCCAAGCCTCCTTCGAGATCCTTAAGCCATTGAAACTTGAAAAAGGTTGATCAATGTGGATTCATGCCATTACATTAGATACCTATCAAATCATTCTCATCCCTAAGAATCCAAAACCAACATAGAGAGGAAACAAAAAAGGGTCGTCTGAATAGCCACCTCACGAGATACCTCTCAAGGATCTTACCAACATAGAAGCTAAACCACCCCACCTAGGGAACATCATGAAAAAACACAAATATAACAAATAGATCCTAACCACTCTCCCATGGAAGATACCTCTCAATGTGAGAAATCCATAATAAGAAACAAGAGAAATCAATATCATAAACAAGATAAATATCTATAACCACAAAACGAATAATGTTATAAGAGAAGAGATAAACATAAACAAACTCATGGTACTGAGTGTATATCGGTGAATCATGTTCCCATGTACTCTCATCCACCTCACTGTGCTTCCAAAATACATGGACCAAAGGGATATAACTCCTGCACAACACCTTCTTCTGAAAGTTCTGGATCTCTATAGGCCACTCCTCTAAGGTCTCATCATTGTTAACATTGATATCACCCCAAATCGATGATGTGAGAGTTACTAGGAAGATAATGATTATGTTGCAACACATGAAAAACATCATGTATCTGGATAATAGGTAGGGGAAGTTCTATCTTATATTCCATGTCTCCATCATGTGATAACATCTCCAAAGGCGTAACAAACTAAGGATAAAGCTTATTCCCACAACCAAATCTTCACTTCCCATGATGTGGAGTCACCCTCAGGAACACATGATCCCCAACATCGAACTCCACATGACTCATCTGATGATCGACATAGGTTATATGATGATCCTTCAATGAATTCATCCTATCACGAATCACTAAAACCATCTATGTTGTATTCTATACTAGTTTCGATCTGATAATTTCTATCTCTCTGACCCCAATCCAGCAAAATGGAGAATGACAAGGTCAATCATATAAGGATTCAAATGGATCCATACAAATGATGGATTGAAATATATAACTATACCAAGGATAGGTGACTCATCTATGAACCTCTAAAATTGAAGAAATAATATCACAACATGTCTTCAAGATTTTGGATGGTCTACTCTATCTAACCATCTGTTTGTAGATTAAAAGAAGTGATATGTCAAAATTAAAAACCAAAATAATGATGGAGACTTAACCAATACCGTGAGGTAAAATGAGGATCTCAATTGAAAAAATCATCCCTAGAACCCTGTGGAGTCTCACCACCTCCTTGAGATACTACCTCGAAAAAACCTCAACTGAGCTTAACTCCTTGATCACTATAAAGTGGTAGGATTTTGTCAAAGGATCTACTCTCACCCATATAGATTTATAGCCTCTATAACTACCCTACTATTTATTTCACACTTAAACATAATTTATTATATAAACATTTCACTTGATAAAACATAGATGATCAATATTTATATTGTATTTTGGGATTAGGAACATTATATAACAACATAAAGTATAAAACAGAAAATCTTCATTGAAAAATTCTATTACATGACCACAACATTCCCTTGTACCTAGCATTACATGGGATAAAATGAGGACATGCATAAGAAAATGTTGATCTACAAAGACTAGTAAGGGATTAAAGAAGGAAAAACCTCATTAATACAATACATTTTAGGTAGTAGTCATATTAATGGAAAAAAAGAGAAACATGAACATAAAGGCTTGATATAGAATGATTATCATAACATAGAAATGTGGAAATGACATTTAACAATCTATTAGAATGAGCCAAGGCTCATTGAACATGGATCATGAGTAAACCCCAATTTCATTTGAATTATCATGAGTAAACACTCCTTTCACTTGATGTATCTTGATACTAATCTTTACCCAATGCATTAGAGCACTATCAGGGCATACCCTTCTTAATCATTTAATTTCATGCATAAGTGTTCCACATGGATCATATAACATGGATTCATTAAAAATCATCATTTATTCCATGATAAAGGAATGTGTAATTAATAAATGAAACTATATAATAAATATATAAATGTTAATAAAGTTGAATACCTTTGATAGAGAGATGGTTATGGTATTCACTACACAAGGACTTTGGCTTGGAAAATCGTGGTGCAATTTCGATAGCATAACGACGTGACATAAGAATTCATAAAAATGATTGATGATTGAGAAAGGGGTGTCTTATCATATGTATGTGAAATGGAAAATAATGCGTTCATATAAATACATGTCGCAACATATGTAATGGAATTTAGATTCATAATACAAAATAATTGCATGAATGTAAATGAGAAGAGAGAAATTCTATATGGAATTTCGGCATGGTTATAGGTTTACATGAGAATAATTAATGAAAGATAAAGGAGAATATCATAATTAAAACATAATAAGGTAAGTATAGAAAATGTGATAAAATATACCCCAAAATTTTTAAATGAAAATACAATGGTATAGAAACATAAAGAAACTTGGACAAAAAATGAGAGAGGACGAAATCCCTTACTTGGAAGTGTGATCCCAAAGGCTTGGGAGGGGCTTGTGAGAGATGTATTGAGATCTTTGGGAACCTTGGGAGGATTATAGAGAGAATAGGACATAGGTTTTTTGAGCTCCAAAGGTTTTTAGTGAAGATGAAGTGGGATCTTGGCATACTTTATATTGGAAAAGAGATGGAATTCTTTATTATATAGGTTTTGGACACTACATATTAAACTAATCAAAACTACAATCCATCCAATGGTTTTTGCCCATGGGTTTTTCCAAAGTTGAGTGAAAAAAATTATTTTATAATTCCAATGGCTAAACTTCTGAAAATATTAGGCTTGCTTAAGTGGAAGTGAGTCACACTCAAGGAAACCATTTTTAAAGTTAAAATTTTTTATAAGTCTTGGAGGGTCCACTAAGGCTTTGTAAAATAAATCAAAAAAACATAAAATAAAATTATTTTAATGGTAAACCCTATATTTTTTGAACATCCCATTTATAGTATTTTATTACATAATTATTGGGTCATTATGATTTCATAAAACACATTATACAATTAAACAATATTTATTTTTTACCAAAAAATTAGACTATCTCAGAAAATTATGAAAATTTTCCATTGGATAATTTTGAAATCTTAATTCCAAAACTAATATTCATTTTATCTAAATATTTTTCTTAATATTTTAATTTGTTTGTTTTAAAATGAAAATCGTCATTTATCAAAATTTCACAGGTTTTGAAAAAAAGAGCTCTCAAACCTTAATAAAAATTTCAATTGTATTCATAAAAATTATAAGATTATTTATATTTAATAAAAATTAAATTAGTAATTATATTTTATTAAAATATTATTTAATTCAAAAAACCATTAATTTATCAAAATATATTTCTTAATTGAATAATAACAGAAAATACTATTTGTGCATTAAAAACTATTTACAAAGTAATAATAATTAAATGAATGTATATTATTTATAATATAAAAAAATAATGTGCATAATCATAGTACTAGGGTCTTGTTACATAACCCCTTATAACACCCATATAAGATCGAAGGGTAAGGTGTGTGATGGTGATAGACTCTTGGGGAGGCTCAGATAACATACCTTGGGTGGTAATCTCTATTAACTTCCAATTATCCTGTAGGAGGTTCTGTTCAAGATTAACGTGTTAAATCTCGGATTGGGTTTGGTCAGGATTGAATCCTAATGATGCTACCTCGTTTACGAACTTTGATAAATGGGATTATTAATGAGAAATTTTAATGGATGAGGCCATCGCTCCGTTTGTCTGTGTAAATTGGATTTGTTAAAGCCCTATATTTATACTAATAATGTGATCGTTGTTCAATGACTGTATTAGAAATAGTAACATTTATTAATAGTATTTAAAAATCCAAAATCATAAAACCATGGATGTGAATATGTTATATAACCATTTTACATAATAAGACATTTAATTAGATCAAGAGGAATTTTTATTAATAAAATTTTGGGTCGTTACAATCTTCCCTCCTTAAGAAGTTTCACCCGGGAAATTTCTTTTTCCCACACTAAAACAAATGAGGGTAACTCTTCTACATAACTTCCTCTAATTCCCATGTTGCTTCTTCAAACTTGTGGTTTCACCACAACACCTTGATGAGGGGAATTATCCTATTTCGTAGAAAAGTTTCCCTACGATCTAAGATCTTCACTGCATTCTCTTCATAGGATAGGTCATTCTCCAATTGTACCACCTCTAGATTGAGTATTTACGATGGGCCAGGTATGTTCTTCCTCAAGAGTGATACATGGAATACATCATGTACTTGATACAAGTTCAGTGGGAGTGCTAGTCAACATGCCACTACTCTAATGTGATAAAGGATCTCAAAAGGTCCGATGTCCATGGACTAAGCTTTCTCTTCTTCCCAAATATTATTACTCTCTTCCACAGTGATATTTGGTGGAATACCATGTCTCAGACATAAAAATATAGGTCTCATCGATGATTATCAACATAGCTCTTTTGTCAACTATGAGCAGCTTTAATGTGCTATAGGATGGTCTTAACTTTCTCCACCATTTCCTTGACCTTTTTTGGATCTAGGTGTTTTTTCTCCCCAACTTCATCCCAACATGCCGGGGTTCTGCACCTCTTCCCATGCAGAGCTTCATAAGGATCCATTTGGATTCTTGAGTGGAAAATATTATTGTAAGAGAACTGAACTAGAGGAAGTTGTTGATCCCATCCCCCTTTAAAGTCTATTGAGAATTCTCTCAACATGTCTTCAAGTGTTTGGGAGGTCCACTCAGATAGGCCATCAGTTTGAGAATGATAAGCCGTACTAAAGTACATCTCGGTATTCAAAGCATGCTGAAGGCTCTTCCCAAACTTATAGGTGAATCTTCGATCTCGATCGGATACAATAAATAGTGGTACTCTATAGAGACTTACCAATTCTTTAATATATATCCATGCCAATTTATCCAATGATAAATCTTATCGAATTGAAATGAAGTGTGTAATTTTTGTACGACGATCCACAATAATCCAGATAGAATTGTTTTCTTTGGATGTCTCTGGATTATTGGTGACAAAGTCCATGGTCATGTTCTCCCATTTCCATGCTGGTATGGGTAATGGTTGCATCATCCCCTTAGAATTCATCCTCCCAGCCTTCACTTTTTGACACACTAGGCACTTTGATGCATACTCACCAATCCCTTTCGTCATGTTATCCGGCAAATAATTCCCTCAAATATATCGATATGTCTTCAGATTTCCTAGGTTAATGGAGAAATTTGAACTATGTTCTTCATCCAAAAGTTCTTTCTTTAAATTTGGAATTGATGTAACATAGTCTTGACCCAAATATCACAATTCATTATTTATTAATATTTAACTCCAAGGATTTACCTTTTTTGATAGTTTCCACTTTTTCTGAATTCCAACATTATCCTTTTGAGCATACTTTAACCTTTCTAAAAGAGATTGTTGAAGAATCATTTGTGAAAGGATTGATGATGGTTCATTCTTTATGATTCCCATGTCCATATTAATCAAATATAAGAAGATTGGATCCTTTAAATTTCTTATCAATGATAGAATTTCTTGGCCATTTCTACTTAGAGAATCCACTACTTTGTTTTCTTTCCCAGGGTAGTAATGGATTGAGCAGTCATAGTCTTTGATCAGATCTAACCATCTTCGTTGGTGCATGTTCAACCATTTCTATGTGAATATATACTTGAGGATTTTGTGATCCGTATATATTTCACACTTCTCCCCAAATAGGTAATGCCACAAAATTTTCAATGCAAATATTATTGCAGCAAACTCCAGATCATGTGTTGGATATTTTATCTCATGAAATTTCAATTTCCTTGAATCATAGGCAAAAAATTTGTCATATTTAGTCAACACAAATCCCATGCCCTTCTTTTAAGAATCACTAAAAAAGACAAAAATTTATCCACTTGTGGGTAGTGTGATAATGAGCACAATGATTAGCCTCCTTTTAAACTCCTTGAAACTATCTTCACATTCATCACTCCAAGAAAACTTTACTCCCTTCCGAGTTAGCTTGGTAAGAGGGTTGGAAAATTGTGAGAAATTTTACACAAATCAATGGTAATATCCAGCTATCCCTAGGAAGCTACGGATATGCAATACCGATGTTGGCCTTGGACATCCCTCTATTACTACTGTCTTGGAGGGATCTATAGATATCCCATTGATTGTGATTATATGACCCAAGAATGAGACCTCCTTCAACCATAACTAACACTTGCTATACTTTGCATAGTGCTTTTCATTTCATAAGGTCTCTAGTACAGTTATAAGATGCTCCTCATGCTCCTCCTTGGTTTTGAATTATATTTGAATATCCTATAAAAAACGACCAAAAATTTGTCGAGGTAATCTATAAAGTCTCTATACATCATGTCCATGAATATTTATGGGGCATTAGTGAGTCTGAAAGGAATTAATATGAATTCATAGTGCTCGTATCTTGTATGAAAAGTAATCTTGGTGATATCCTCTTTCATCACCCTTACATGATAATATCTTCATCGCAGATCCACCTTGGAGAAGTATTGTGATCCACATATCTAATCGAAAAATTCATAAATTTCGTGACATAAGATAATTTTTCTTTATCATGATTTTTTTTGAGATCATGATAATCGATGCAAAGACACATTGAACCATCCTTCTTCTTAATAAAGAGGACTGGTGCATCCCATGGTGAAGCATTTGGGCATATAAACCTTTTATCTAGATTCACCTTTATTTTTTCTTCAGATCCTCTGCTCCACAACAACCTTCTTATATAGAGTCTTGGATATTGCAAATTTCCTAGGTATAAGATCAATTCGGAATTCAACATCTCTTATAGGAGGAAGACCATGAAATTCCTCAGGAAACACTTCAGTCAATTCCCTCACAATAGGCATGTCTTCAAGGATATTTGCTTCCTTAGACTCAATAATATTAGGATGATACACATGATCATAGGGTATTAATATCCATTCATGAGATAATTGTGCTAAGGAAGATTCATCCTCCTCCTTTCACTTGTTCAGAATCAGGGGTCGATTCTCTATATGGAGGGTGATTTCCCTCTCAAAACAATTTATGTTGGCTATCTATAGGGAAAGCCAATCCATGCCAAGAATTGCATCAAATTCTACCAGAGGATGTATGATGAGGTTCTCCAAAAAGTTAAATCCACAAATTTTTATAGGGGACGAGTTATATTAATGGGATTCAATTATTTCCTCATTTGTAATTCTCATTAACATCATCACTTCCTTGATTTTTGTGGTGTTGGGATTGTTCTACTAAACATTATAGATATAAAAGAATGGGAAGAACTAGAATAAAAAAGTATGTTCTCTATTATTTAATGAATAACTAGTGTACCATTCAAACCATTATTTTTTGGGATTACTTCGACAGTAGTGATGGAAAAAGCTCACTCTTACTACCTTGGAGGTTTTTGGTTTCCTTCGAAAACCCTTCGCTTAGGGAACTAGTTTTCAAAGTTCACTGGGTTTTTGTAGTTGAAGTAATGAACAATTCATTGAGGGTAGATCAGATCATTCTTCTACTCTATCTTAGTTGTAGGTTTTTCTTGTCGGCAGTTAATGTCTAGGTGCCTTTCTCTTCCACACCTAAAGAATTTCCTCGTCCCCTTTAGGAAATTTCTGGGGTATTTCTTTCCACACATTTAGTGAGTAGGGTTCTGGATTTTCTTAGCACCATTGTATTTATCCATCAGACTACCATAAATTCAAGTCCACATTATGCTTCTAATCCCCATGATACCCCTGTGATTCACCAATCTCCATTTCGACTTTGAGGGTACATCGAACAATTTCCTCATAGCTCTCAAAGTCATGGATCACTAGGGATTTCTGTAGCATAGGTTTGATCCCACTAAAGAAGCCATCAACCTTTCATTCAGGGGTAATGGAAAAGACGAAGGCATATCATGCAAGACTTGTGAATTTTTCCCATATGCTCTGACATATTTGTTGTCTATTTTCTTTAGGGCAAGGAAGTCCCTTTCCATATTAAGTTGGAGGGTGCGAGGAAAATATTTATTGATTATTTTCCGAAAATCCTTCCATTAAAATTCCTAAATATCCTCCTAAGGCTTTGTATTTTTTTATCAATTTCCACCATTGATCAGCTTCACCCTCTATACGATAAGAAGCTAGAAGAACCTTCTCTTGTTCAGAACATTGAAGGACGGAGAAGATCTTTTCAATAGTGTTGGTCAATTGTTCTTCAATTGAGGGATCCGATGATCCATTAAAAGTTGGAGGCCTTTGTCTCAGGAAGATATTGATTGCAACTTGTTCTTTCTTAGGGGGGTTTGAACGTTCTTCTTGACCCATGTTTCTATTCAATACTTGGTTTAACTGAGAGAGTATCATGAAAAAGTTTGAAATTCCCGCTCCCATCGGATTGGGAATCTCATTAGAATATTCATCAAATTGATATTCGCATCGTTTGTTAGCCCGAGTCCTCTTATTATTGGCCATTAGCTAGAATTATTGCAAAGTTAGGGGTAACACATAAAGGAGAATCTAATGAAGAAAGGGATAACTTATAAATTAAATTTATTTCCTTAAATTATGAATTTATGTTATCCATGATCTACTTCCCAAAATATATTATTAGTGGAATTTTTTTAATTCCCTTAATAATTTTTCATACTAAGCTTATGAATTTTTCAAATCATATCCCTCTGGAGTTTCACAACTAAGAGTGTCGAAAAGCTTATTGTCATGCACCAGTTCTCGTTCGATTCTAGCTCAAAGTAATGTTTTCAGGTTTTACCCCTGGATACCTCTGTGCCAGAGCTAAATCTACCTGATTGTATCCAAAAAGGGATGTATTTTATTGATAAATCACTTACTCAATACTCACCAAAATTTAGAGATGTTTTTATTATACTTATTCTTATCCCTAAGGTTTTACTAGGGTTTTCTAATCCTAATCCCAAACATAACTAAACATATTCTCTGATACCAACTATAACAACCCTTCTATTTATTTCAAACTTAAACATAATTTATTACAAAAAACATTCACTTGATATAACAAAGAATATCAATAGTTATAGTGTATTTGGGGCTTAGGAATATTACATATAAACTTAAAACATAAAACACAACATCTTTATTTAAAACTTCTTTTACATGACCACAACATTCCCTCGTACTTTGAATTGCTTGGGATAACCCGAGGACATGAATAAGAAAAGGGTGAGCTATAAATCCCAGTAAGATAGTAATCAAGGCATAACCTGAAGAATATAGTACATGTTAGGTAGTAGGGATATTAATGAAGCATAAGAAAAATATGAACATAAAGGCATGATATAATATGATTATCATAACATGGAAATGTGGCAACAACATTTAACATGATATTAGCATGAGCCAATGCTCATTGAACCTAGAGCATGAGTAAACCCTCATTTCAATTGAATTATAATTAGTGAAATCTCATTGCACTTGACGTATCATGAAACTAATCTTTACACAATGCATTGGAGTGCTATCAGGGAGCACCCTTCTTAATCATTTCATTTCATGCATAAGTGTTCCACATAGATCATACAACATATATTCATTAAAAATAATAATTTATTCCAAGATAAAGGAATGTGAAATTAATACATGAAACAATATAATCAATAAGTAAATATGAATAAATTTGAAGATATTTTATAGAGAAATGGGCGTGGTATTCACTATACAATGACTTTGGCTTGGAAAATTGTCGTGCAATTTCAGCAGCATAATGACAAGACATAAAAATTCATAAAAATGGTTTATGATAAGGAAATGGTTGTCCCATCATATTTACTTGAAATTTAAATTAAGGGGTAATATAAATACATGTCCCAACATTTGTAATGGAATTTAGATTCATAATACAAAAGAATTGCTTGAATGTAAATGAAAAGAGAGAAATTCCTTATGGAATTTCAGCATTGTGATGGGTGTACATGGGAAGAATTAATGATAGAGAAAGGGGTATATAATCATTAAAACACAAGTATGGTAGTAAAGTGAAGGTGAAAAATCATACCCCAAAATTTTTAATTTAAAAGACAAGGGTATAGAAACATAAAGAAACTTAGACAAAAATGAGGGAGGGAGAAATCCCTTAGTTGGAAGTGTGACCTAAAAGGCTTGGGAGGGGCTTGAGAGAGGATTATTGGGAGATTTGGGAACTGTGGGAGGATTATAGATAGATGAGGGTATATGTTTGTTGAGATCCAAAGGTTTTTATTGAAGATTAAGTGGGATCTTGGGTGGGTTTATATTGTAAAAGAGAAGGAATTATTTATTATTTAGTTTTTTACACTACACATTTAACTAATAAAAAAAACCACCCCATGGTTTTTTACCATGGGTTTTTCCAAATGGGATTTGGAAACATTTTCATATAATTTCAATGTCCTAAATTCTTAAAATATTAGGCTTTTTTTTAGAGGTGAATCACACTCTCTAGGAAATCATTTTAAAAGTTAAAATGTTTTATAAGTATTGGAGGGTCCACTATGGCTTTGTAAAATAAATAAAACAAACCTAAAATCATATTATTTTAATGGTAAAACATATATTAGCTGAACATTCATTTTATAGTATTTTATTACATCACTATTGTGTCATTATGATGTCATAAAATACATCATATAATTAAAGGATATTTCATTTTTACCCAAAAAATCGACTATCATTGAAAATTATGAAAAATTCATTGTTGGATAATTTTGACATCCTGATTCCAAAAATATTATTCATTTTTTCAAAATAATTTTTTAAATATGTGAATTTTTACATTTAAAATTAAAACCGATATTTATAAAATATTAATGGGTTTTCAAAAAAATAACTCTCAAGCCTTAATAAAAATTTAAATTGTATTCATAAAAATTATATGATTATTTATATTTAATAAAAAGTAAATTAGTAATAATATTTTATTAAAATATTATTTAATTCAAAAATCCATTAATTCATCAAAATATATTTCTTAATTTAATATTTACTTAAAATACTATTGGTGCTTTAAAAACTATTTACAAAGTAACAATAATAAAATGAATGAACATTCTTTATTATATACAAAAATAATGTGCATAATCATAGTCCTAGTGTCTTGTTACATAAACACTTATAAAAGCTGCATAAGACCGAAGGGTAAGGTGTACGGTGGTGATAGACTCTTGGAGAGGTTCAGATAACATTGCTCGAGTGGTAATATCTATTAACTTCCACTTCTCCTGTAGGTGGTTTTGTTCGTTCTTAACATGTTGAAGCTCAGGTTGGTCTTGGTCAAGAGAGAATCCTAGTAACGCTACCTCCTTTAAGAGATCCAATAAATGGGCTTCATTTGGAGAAATTCTACTGGAAGTGGCCATCACTTCCTTTGTCTGAGTAAATTGGATTTGTTAAATCCCTATATTTATACTAATCATGTGATCATTGTTCAAAAACTATATTAGCAATGATAACATTTCATAATGGTAATTTAAAATTCAAAAAAAAACAAGGAAGTGCATATGTTAAATAACCATTTTACATAAAAATACATTTAATTAGATCAAGATGAATTATCATTAATAAAATTTTGGGTCGTTACAACCTCCATGAGCTCATGGTAAAATAGTAACAAAGTCTATATGTCATCCCACTTCCATTGAGGAATAACTAACAACTGGATAAAACCACCAAGAACATGATGCTTGGCCTTCACCTTCTGACAGAACAAACATGGAGATAAAAACTTTTCAACTTCATGCTTCAACCTAGGCCACGAAAACTAACCTCTCAATGGTTGGTACATCTTTGTAACCCTAGGATGTAATGCCAAAGGCAAACTATGGAACTATATAAGAACTATCTAATTATAAAAACCCAATGTTTTATCAATGTAAATTAACTTATAATTATTTCATATAATCATATGGAATAAAAACATAATGAAATACTAAGTACTATGTGACCTTTAAACATAATATTATCACTTTTGTGTTTTGAATTTCGAAAATCTGGCATACACAGTTGCGATTAGAAAGATGTTTGGAGTCCACTAAGACAAACTTAATTTTGGGTGAATACATTACCGACCCTTATGAATAGTAATGTTACCTTTATGAATAGTAATATGACACTTATGAATAGTAAATAATACAAAATAATAGTAACCTCACTCATGAATGTATAAATAAAATTTAGGCATCTTATAATTGATAATATGACCATGGTAAAAGTATTGGTATTTTTTTAAATCATAAATAAATAATTAAAATTAATTAATTAATTTAAAAGAAAAAATTTATTTTTCTAAAAGGAATTCCTAAGTTAAAAATTTCATGTCTTCTATTTTTTAGATAATTTTATAATACCTTAAGTAAATTTTGAAATCAGTATAAAATCAGTTATAGTTTTAAAATTTTTATTTTTCAAGTAAATTTTGGTTTTAATTAAAAATTAAATTAATCATATTTTGAAAATTATTTTTGAAAAATGGAGTTTATTTTTGGATCGTACATGTTGAAAAATGTTTAGGGTGAATATTTGGTATTTTTCTGAAATACTTGAATTTTTGGTGAATAGTAAAATACGATAATTTATGATAAATGCTAAATACATGAATTATGATGTCATCAGATGATGTATGAATGATGTAAAGGAATTATCTCAAACTCACATTATCTATTTAATATTTTTGCTTATGTAATCATTAATATTAATTGTCTTATGGTATAATAATAAACTAATGATTAAAATATTAAGAAAACACTTCCCTCCACCACTATAAAAACCACCCACACTATCCTCTTCTCTTCACTCCTATCATTTCTTATGAATTACAAAAATTATGCCCAAATCTATCCCAAAAATCCTCTCCCAAATCCAAAATCCCTTGTTCTCCTCCAAATAAAAAATCCTCTCCCCTTAAGAGGCTCTAAAGGAAGATCAACTCAAGAGGTAAATTCCTCTTTTCAGTTATTTTACTTTCTTTTCAGGTTCCTTTGTATTATTTTCTATCCTTAACTCTCCTCAATGAAATGTTATGAAAACTACAATAACTTATATGTTCTTTTATTTTGTTATGATAATGGAATAATTAATTATCTTATCTCTTTTCCCATTGTTTTATATGAAAGAAATGAAAACACTGTTAGAGATGCGTTAATTTATCACATTCAAGGATGACGGGTTATCAATTTTTATTATCATCTTCAATTCTTGTCACGAAACCATTTTTATGGTTGAAAAATAAAATTAAATATTTATTTTATCTTATGTGATGTTCTGTAATACATTTTCACACATGATGTAAAATAATAATACAAAATGAGTTAATTATGAGGAAAATCACCAAATTAATCAAAGAGTTTATCATTAATGTTTTATATAAGGATTCACCTTAAATAAAAAGAACCCAATGAAGTGTATAAACATGTAATCTTATGTATGTTTACTAATTTCATATAACTTAAATTCTAGACAACCATTCTCATCATACATGTTTATCTGAACATGAATATAAGTGAACCGATCATTAAAAACAAGGAAGAAATTGCTCCCAAACAATGAAATTAAACCTCTTAACTCATAAAATAGGACAAGGATGACCTTAATAAGGTTATAATAAATCAAAAAAAATTATTTAAGGCTTTTTAATTTTTAATTAATGAAAATAATTTTATTATTTAGGTTATTACGTTCAATTGAAGAACACCATCAGAAGTAAGGCAATAGATCCTATCTATTTCTCACATTTATTCAAGATTCTCCTCAACGTTATGAAATTTTATGTGTAATTAATAATGATTTGTTTTGATTTCACAAACCCCCACAATTCCCTCATTATTTTTAAAATATGAGAAACCCCTTTCTCTCTCATAAATCCCTCCCATGTACACCTGATACCATGCCGATATTCCGCAAGAGATTCTACCCGAAAATCTTATATTCCTTCAGGTTGATCTATAATTTTTTTACCCAAATGAATTTGTCTTTTATTTTTATGTAAAATTTTACATACTATTTATATGATACAAACTCATGTTTCAAGATCCATACCACATTCTCTTTTGGGGATATAATTTTTTTTTAAATGACCCCTCCTCAATATTTTTCGATAAGCAAACCCGTTTTAAGAGAACTTTCTAAATTCTTACCCATCATCATGTACACAATATAATATATTTTTAATATAAAATTGTTTTTATAAAACCAAAATTTTTATTATGAAAAACATCATGGTTCACTTTTGGTTTTATATAAAATATTATTATCTTTTCTGTTTTTTAATGACCTTTGATGTCTTTCTTTAACCGCATGGAAATTTTAAATTCTAAAGATTCCCAAAAACACTTTTTGCATGTTATTAATCAAATTTGACATCACTTATCATGATTTATGCCTATTTTACCCTATGATAGTCCACGAATTATATAATTCCTTTCCTTTATGGGAAATTTTATGATATGCTAATTTTTTATGCCTTATGTCATTATTACGATACCAAATTCTTTCTCTAGGTAACCCTTATGTTTATGTATGGTTGATTATGTATGATTATTTTTGTTGAAAGAATATCCATTAACATGTTATGATGGGTGAACCCAGATAGAACTCCAATTCATTGGGTAAAGTTTAGTCTCATGAGATGTTATGTGCAACGGTCTTGGCGGTTAGAATTGACTTGTGCTACCATGTCCAACCATCTTGGTGGTTAATCTCGACTTGTGATTATCTATTTACAAAGAGCCTTGAATCATGATAAAGAAATGATTTATTTGTTTCCACATTTCTATGATTAAATGTTAATATGATACCATGTTTATATGTTATGATTCTATATTCCTTTTAACGTCATTATGTAAGCATCTCTAACCCATGTGCTAAAGCCTTATTATTACAATTTTTTCCTTTACTAGGATTTTAGATCATACCTTTGTTCATTTTATCTCTAGGGTACCCAATGAAGATGTAATGGATTAAAGGAATTGAGGATATCTTTATGAAGATTAAATAAAAAAGTGTTTTTTTTCGTCCCATGTTTTCAGTTTTATGTATCTAGTCTTCAAAGACACTAGAATTCACAATCCTTGGCTTGTATTCTGATGTATAATTATGCTTAAAATCATGTAATGTTATGTTTAAAAGGATAGGGTCACTAAAGTTTGAATTAGAGGAAGTTCTAGTTATTTTAGGAGAATTGGAATAGAGAACATTAGTAATAACCTTAAGTATGAGACTTGGTATTAGAAAATATTCCTAGATTTTGGTATGTATAGAGTAAGTGGTTTATCTTGAAAATAAATCTCTATCTAGATACAAACTAGTAGATGTGGATTTTATACATATGTATCTAGTGTTAAAACATGAAAACACCGCTTTGAGCTTGACTCGAATAAGAATTGGTGCACGACAATGGGCCTTGCTTTATTCTTGGTTTGAAACTCTAGGGGGACATGCTTTGGTAAATTAATGAGAATGGTACAAACCATTATTAAGGGAATGAAAATATCGCATAAGAATATAAGATAAGAAATAGATCAAGGATAACCTATATTGAAACATAGGTAATCACAAGTTAGGATATACTTCTCATTTAGAAGTTTATCCTCTAACATTCAATGTTTCCTTCTTATGCTCAATAGCTATGTATTCAAGACCATCAATTGTATGTTATTTTTCTTAGTTAATGGGTTGAAATAGCAGAACACATGCCAATAATCAATGTGATAGGTAATGTGATGATTTTCGTAATGATATTATTGATATGATGGTAATGGGTGCTCAAAAATTCATGATAGTACTTGCTAAGTTGGAACAAGTTATGAATAATAACATGAATCATGTGGAACACCCTACCCCTCCAAGGAAAGAGCATGTGGCCATTGAATCCTTCATATAGAAAAGGAATCCCATGTTTTGTTGATCTTCTGATACCCTCCTCATGGAATAGTGGATTAACTCATTAAAGAGATATTATATGTCCTCTAGTGCTCACAAAAAGATAAAGTTGTACAGGTGGTCTATTATTTTGATTGGGAAGCTGATCAGTGGTGGGAACTAATCAAGAATATGAATCCCTAGGAGGAAATTTTTCCCATGTATTGGGAGGAATTCAAGAAGATGTTTCTCAATAAATATTTTCCCCAAACCCTCCATCTCAATATGGAAAGAGAGTTCCTCAAACTCAATCTGAAGGAACATGATTCAATTAGGGCGTATTAAGAAAACATTACAAGGCTTTCAATGTTCACCTATGGATTTTTCTTGAACCCCGAAAGCAATGTGGATCACTTCTTTATATGACTAAAGTCAACTCTATGAAAATCATTGGTAATTTTAGACTTTGATAGTTATGTGGAGATTGTCTGTTGTTACCTCAAGGTTGAAATGGAGATTAGAGACTCTCAGTGGTATCGTGGGACTGATGACAATAAGAGGATAATGGAATCTAATGCTGGTGGTCCTGAAACTAAATTACATGTTGGAAATAAGATCAATCATCCCACATGTAATTTTTTTGGGAGGAAGAATCCTGGTAAATCTCTAATGGGAACCAAGAATTTCCTTAAATGTGGAAAGTAGGGAAATCTGGCTAAAAACTAACAATGGGAGGTGAGGAATACCACTAACGTGGACAAATAATGGAATTTTCATATCAAAACTCAGCCTGTTGTATAGTGTTACAGCTACAAGGAGCATGTTCCTTATGAGAACAATTGTCCTAAGATGAGGATTGTTAGAGGCAATAAAAAACAACCTCTAAGGAAACAAGAAAGGGATTATGCCATCACTACTACTGAGGTGGATCTAGTAAATGATGTGGTGAGAGGTAAACTAGTTATTCTTTCAATAATAGTTAATGTACTATTTGATTCTGGTTCTATACATTCTTTTATATCATTCAAGTTTAGTATAACTATTAAAAAAACCTCGAAATTTGGAGGATAAGTTTTATGTGAGAACAACGAATAGGGAAATTATTGTATCCATGATTTTTAACTCCTCCTCGGTTAACGTTTGTGGACTAAATCTCCCCAAAAATATCATCATACTTATTTTAGTGGAGTTTGATGCTATCTCAGGCATGGACTGGATATCTTTATACAAATCCAATATCAACTGTCGGGAAATGGAGATCACTATTCACATCCCTAAGTATCCTCTATTGTAAGGAGGAAGATAAATATCCTTAAGAATAATTGTCTCAATCGAGGATATTAATTCCTTATGGTCAAGTATGTCTAGCTCAAATGATTGAGAGAGAGCAGACGTTCATGCTTGAAGACAAGCCCATCATGAGGGATTGCGCTAAAGTATTCCCGAAAGAGTTTCACGGTCTTCCTCCTGATAGAGAGGTTGAGTTCTCAATTGAACATATTAATAGATCTATGATTATATCCATGAAACCTAATATAATGACCACCATAGAGCTGGAAGAGATGAAGAAGAAGTTAGAGGAGAATCTAGAGAAGGGTTTTATACACCCGAGTGCTTCACCAAGGGGTACGTCAGTCCTCTTTGTCAAGAAGAAGGATGGAACAATGAGATTCTTCATGGATTATCATGAGATCAACAAAATCATGATAAAGAACAGAAATACCCTTCCACAGATAGATTACTTGTTCGATTAGCTCCATGGGGCCAGTTATTTCTATAAGGTGGACATTCAGCCAGGATATCACCAATTAAAGGTGATGAAAGAATACATTCCCATGATTTCCTTTTGAATGATGTATGATCACTATGAGTTCATAGAGATTCTCTTCGGGCTCACTAATGATCAAGTAATTTTCATGGATTTAATGAATAGAGTCTTTAGAGATTACCTTGAATTTGTTTGGTAGTCTTTGTTGATGATATCCTGATATACTACAATAGAAAAGAGTAACACGAGGTGTATTTGAATATTTTTCTAAAGAATTTGTGAAGGGAGATGCTGTATTAAAACTATAGTAAATGTAATTTATGGATGAAGGAAGTATCATTATTAGGGAATGTTATCACCAATATAGGGATATCTGTGGACCCTTCCAAGACAAAGGAAATTGTAGATTTTCACATGCCAACATATATAACAGAGATCTATAGAATTCGGGGTCTAGCTGAGTATTATCAATTATTTGTAAAGAACATCTCACAATTGTCAAACCCAATGAACGTGATGAAACAGAAGGGAGTGAAGATCATCTAGACTCAAGAATGTGAAGAATGATTTAAGGAGTTTAAAAGAGGCTTATTACTATGCCAATAACCACACTCCCAACAAGTGGAGAGATCTTTGTGGTGTACAATGTTTCTTAAATGAAGTTCCTAGGCTGTGTACTGATGAAAAATGATAAAGTGATAGCCTATGACCCAAGGTAGCTAAAAATCAATGAGAAAACCTATCATACACATGATCTATAGTTGGTGGTTGTGATCCTTACGTTGAAAATATAGATTCATTATCTCTATGGGGAGAAGTGTGAGATATATACTGACCATAATAGTCTAAAATATCTATTCACACAAGAAGACATTAATATGTTCTAGTGATAATGGATAGATATCATCAAGTATTATGACTACTCAATCCACTACCATCCCAGTAAGGAAAACAAGGTGATAGATGCTCTAAGAAGAAAAGATTCTGCATCTTTATCAATGATGAGAATTGAAAAGGATCCAATATTCTTAGATAGGTAGAAGATAGACATGGGAATAATTAAGGGAGGAACATCATCAATCCTTTCTAAAATGATTGCTCAACCATCTCTCATAGAGAAAATAAAGGGTGCTGAAAGAAATGATGTGGAAATATTGAAAAGGGCGGAAGCTATCAGAAATGGGAAATCCTTTGAGTTCAAGATTGACAAGGATGGATTCATAAGGTTTGGGTCACGATTATGTATACCATCTAATCTAGAGATAAATAATATGTTTTTTAATGAAGCACATAGCTCAACCTTCTCTATCCACCCAGGGAGCACAATGATGTATTGATATCTTTGAGAGAACTTTTGGTGGGACAATATGAAGAAAGATATTTCTGAGTATAAATCAATGTAACGTCTCTGAACCGGAAGCCACTAAACCGGTGCTCCGAGCCGGGCGGTTACATAACCTTAAGCGCACCTCCTCGTACGCAAAAGACTGCCGACTAGTAGCGGGGGTCTATGGAGTCAAGTGGGGAGACTATACCCCCTTTTTATTAGAGTAAGCTGCAACAGAATAAAACAAATAGAGGAAACAATAACCAATAAACAAGGAACATATATAAAAACCATTCCCAACAATAAACATGCTATGTCATACTACAAGTTCAAGAGTGAACAAAAGCCCAAAAATAAGGACAACAACCAAAATCCCCAAGATAGTCCCGACTCCAGGTCTAGATCCTCCACCAAGTGCTACCCATGTATACTTAGCTATCTAACAAGGACCATTGCCCTTGTCCTGACCTGTAAACATGAAGTCTGCTCGGGTACCCAACGATGGCCCGAGTAGGGTGTGAGTACAACTCAACAGGCCACCACCAACGGTGTCTACAAAATATCCAGTATAAACAAGTAGTGCATGAAAAATGAATATGAACGATAATTACCATGTAATTACTAGAGGTTCCATTAACAAGTTCAAGGCCAAATCCATTGCCACTTCCATTACCATTCATTACACACCAATTATCATCACCTACCAATTCATCACATTTCTGTGGATTAATCACATACATTATGTTACATGGGTCTAAGTCCAACAATCACATGAAAGAGGGTAAACACATGGTTATCCTATCTCACTAGGACTAACCCCCTCATAGAAACCATAACCTCACCTCGAAGAATCAGTCTGAGTGGATGAAACTATATCCTCACCATGAAGTTTCAGTCCGGGTGGATGCAACTGATAGAGAAACATATCATTTGTCCTATCCCTACCCTGTGCATTTAGGGTGGAGTTTAGAGCATCATTCTTCACTCGACCCGTGGGCGTAGAGCCTCAGTCATACCCCAATCTACCAAGCCATGTGCACATTCTTATATATAAGTAACCATCAACCTTCCAACCATTTTCCACCGGAAACCATCATTCACAACAACCCACATGGGAAACCACATCATGCTTTAAACCATTAACACATTACCATTTCAAATCATTTAACCATTCAGCCAATTCCCATGTGTTATTCCTATCTCACTAAGAATTCAACACTAGACCCATAATCTATCCCATTATGGTCTTTAATCAATTAACACATTAACCCATTTAACACGTTCATTATTCCATGAAGCAACCATTCATTCCCTTTCAAATAACCCTTTGATTATTACCAAGTCTAGGTTCATGACCTAACTTCTATTCCACGCTCAACCAAACATGCCAACCTATTCATCAAGGGATCTACAATTCATTACAACAAGGTCACTTGTTTAATATCAATCCATAAATCCGAGAAATACCGACACACCCCATGGATGGCCCAAATTAGGTCAAGTTTATCCCAACACATCCCATGGGGATTGTGAGGGTCCCCATTTTCCATTTTAAACACCATTATTACCAAACATACCAAGGTTATTCAAAACATAACCAAAGGAAACCAAGAACACAACTTAACATGCACAAAACCCTAAATAACAATGGGATATAACTTTTGGACCATCTACCTTGAATCCACGGTTGAACGCACACTTAATCGAGTCTTTAGACCTCGATTCGACCAACCCTTGGAGCTTCAACCTAGAACTCGCCCAAAAGATAGGGTTTTAGGGTTTCAGAACAAGAGGGAGAGAAGATACAAACCCTAAACCAAGAGAGGAACCAAGGAGGAGATTAGCCTTACCCGGAGCTTCAATCTGCAACCAACGGCACCAAAAACTCCTCAGGATTGAAGGATATTGATCTCTTGGAGCCCTTGGGAGGTCTGGTTCGTGCCTAGGGAGAAGAAGGATGAAATGGAGGAGAAACCCGAGTGGGTTCTTAAAATCCCGAGATGGAAAACCTGTAATTTTTCAAACTTTAAGTGGCCGCACAGTTTAGCTGCACGGTTTAGAAAATGGTGCGCAAACCGTGTGCAAGCTACTGTCTGGAGGAGGAGGGGTTTCATGGTTTTTCTTGGGCAGGTCACACGGTTTGCCAAACTGTGCGCAAGTCGTGCACCCAGAACTATCTTGGCCAGACTTCCCTTCTTTCATGCCCCAAGCCCCCCGGAACACCCCCAAGGCCTCTCATTCCGTCAGGAAACATTTTAAAAACCCCAAAACAAGGGATTTAACCAAAACACAACAAAAACATACCTTTCCAAAAATCAAGATCTTACAACCTCCCCACCTTATAACAACTCGTCCTCGAGTCGAGGTCCCAAGCCTCATTGCTCCACAGAAGTGAAAAGTTCAGGCCACTGATCACGCACATACGATTCCCGCTCTCAAGTTTCTTCCTGAACTTTCTCATGTTTCCATTGTACTCACACTAATGGCATAACCTTTCCTCACAAGACCTTTTCACTATGGTCCACCACATGGACCAGATGCTCCTCAAAGGACGCATCTGCCTGAAGCTCCACATCCTCAACATCAACCATGTGAGATGGATCAGGGTGATACTGCAGAAGCTGCGACACATGAAACACATCATGCATCCCACCATACCGCTGTGGAGGAGCCAATCGGTATGCCACTAGTCTGATCCTCTCCACGATCTCAAAAGGTCCCACATACCTGGGTGCCAACTTACCCTGCTTCTGAATCTGACGGTGACCCAACCTTGGAGACACCCAAAGGAACACTTTATCACCCACTGAAAACTCAAGAGGTCTACGCCTCTGATCTACATACGACTTCTGTCTACTCTGAGCCATAGCCATCCGATTCTTGATCAACTGAACTCTTTCTGAAGTCTCCTGCACGAGACTTGGCCCCAGCAACTCAGATTCACCGGCCTCCAGCCAACACAACGGAGATCTACATGGCCTCCCGTAGAGTACCTAAAACGGTGCCATCTGAATTGTAGCCTAAAAACTGTTGTTGTATGCAAAATCAACTAATGATAGGTGTCCTTCCAAAGAACAACCAAAGTCCAAGACACAAGCTCTCAACCTGTCTTCCAACACTTGGATTGTACGCTCCGACTGCTCATCCGTCTTTGGTTGGAAAGTCGTACTCAAAAACACCTACGTACCAAGCGCCTTCTTCAAACCTTGCTAGAAACACGACATAAAACGCGGAACTTGGTCCGAAACTATGGTATGTGGAACACCCTACAACCGCACTATTTCCCAAACATACAGCTCACCCAACTGGTCGACTGTAAAGGTCTCCTGAATTGGTAAGAAAAGATCCACTTTCGTTAACCGATCCACAACTACCCAGATTGCATTATTCTTCTGTGGAATCCTTGGAAGAACCATGACAAAATCCATTGTTACATCATTCCACTTCCATTCCGGAATGGGCAATGGATGCAACAAACCACCTGTGCGTTGATGCTCGGCCTTCACCTGCTGACAGGTAAGGCACCGTGCCACAAAGCCTGCCACTTCCATTTTCATTCCTGTCCACCAAAACCGCCTTCGGATATCACGGTACATCTTGGTCAAACTAGGATGAACTGTCCACTTTGATGCATGGAACTCACGCATCAACTCCTCCCGCATACACCTTGGCACAACCACACGATCATGACCACAAACAATACCGTCCATGCCGATGGCCCAACCAGAAGGTAACTCCCCAACTTTAAGCTTTTCCTTCATTCTCAAACACTCAGGATCACCAAGATGACTCTCCTTAACTCGACTCAAAATCATTGACTCCATAGTTATGGAAGCAAGAGTGACCTAACCACTCTCCTCTTACACCTCCACGTGCATCTTTGCAAACAAAGCCATCACCTTCCACTCGGTGTTGGACTCCAGAACCGCCTGATTCTGAACCTTCCTTCTCAGAGCATCAGCAACACTGTTTCCCTTTCCTGGAGTGTACACCATATCAAAGTCAAAAGACTGGAGATATTCAACCCATCTTCTCTACCGAAGATTCAGATCCTTCTGTGAGAAGATGTACTTTAAACTCTTATGGTCAGTAAACATGGTAAACTATTCCCCCAACAGATAGTTCCTCCTGCACTTCAAGGCATACACCACTTTAGCCAACTCAAGGCCATGAGTGGTATAGTTCCACTCATGGGGCTCAACTTCCTCGACCCATAAGCCACAACCTGCTCACCTTGCATCAACACAACCCCAAGTCCGATTCCAGACGCAACACAAAACACGATGTACTTCTTACCCGGCTCAGGTAAGTTCAAGATAGGTGCGTTCGTCAACCACTTCTTTAACTCTTGGAAAGAATTCTCACAAGCCCTAGAACACTCAAACCTGATTCCTTTCTTGGTCAAGCCCGAGATTGGTGCTTCCAAGCAAGAGAAATACTGAATTAACCTTTGGTAATACCCGGTAAAACCCAGAAAACTCCGAACATCAGAAACACTCTTGGGATGCTCCCAAGATACAACTTCCTGCACCTTCTCTGGATCCACTGACACACCTATCTCCGAGATGATGTGACCCATGAAATGCACCTCACCTATCTAGAATTGAAACTTTGATAGCTTGGCATATAGCCGGTGCTCTCTTAGTGTACCCAAGATGATGTCAAGATGTTGGGTATGATCTTCGTGAGTTTTAGAGTACACTAAGATATCGTCAAAAAAGACAACCACAAGATGATCTAGATAGGGATGAAATATTTGGTTCATCAAGTCCAAAAAAACTGCCGGTGCATTGGTCAATCTGAATGGCATCACTACAAACTCAAACAACCCGTACTGACTCCGGAAAACCATCTGCGGTATGTCAGAAGGCCACACCCCTAACTAGTGATAACCCGACCTCAGTTCAATATTAGAAAACACTGATGCACCCCTCAACTGATCAAAAAGGACACCAATCCTAGGAAGAGGGTACAGGTTCTTCACTGTCATTTGGTTCAACTTTCGATAGTCAACACACAGCCTCAACGACCCATCGGCCTTCTTTGAAAAAAGCACAGGAGATCCAAAAGGAGACGTACTAGGACGGATAAACCCCTTACGCTCCAACTCCTCAATCTAAACCTTCATTTCCTGGTGTTCTGTCGGTGACATTCGGTATGGTAGAATAGAAACTGGCTCCACTCCCAGCAGCAACTCGATCGTGAACTCAACATCCCTCTCGGGTGGCAACCCCGAGAAGTCCTCAGGAAACACATCCTGAAACTGATCCACCACGGGAGGAAAAACAGTCCATTCCGCTCTTTCACTATCATCAAGCATGAGACATGCCACATGAGCTGTAAGTCCACTCATTTATTGACAAAACGACCCTGCACGCCCTGCTCGAACATCCCACTCACCACGATGGACATAAGTGTCACCCTCAAGCGACTTGAACGATACCCTGTGATGATAACAGTCGATGTGTTCTCGATACAACACCAACCAATCCATTCCCAAGATTAGGTCAAAACTTGACATCTCGAGAATGAACAAGTCCCATAGAAAATGATACCTGCCAACATCCAAGGCACATCCCTTTCACTGCTTGATATCCTCAACCCACACTCCCAATGGAGTTTCAATCGACATAACTCTACATACTCTCTCCACAGGTATACCCAGCATTACCACAAGTTGAGCAGAGATAAAAGAGTGCGTGGCACCAGTGACAAAAAATGCACTCGCAAACGTAGAAGCTACAAGGATCGTACCTCGAATAGTCGACGGTCAAGCCTTGCCGTCACCTGGTGCAAACTGAACTGCCTGAAGTTGATTTTCCCCTCTTCCCTGGGCTGCAGCCTGAACGCCCTACGTTGCACTGCCCTACTGGCGTGAGCAATCTTGCCCTGGAGTTCCACGTCCACTACCCCTACCAGTGCGTCCTGTGGAGCTCCAACTGCCTGCCTGATATGGGGAAAATGATCCCCTTCCCGTATCCGGCACCTTACTTCAACCATCATGCTCACTCGCCTGCCGAGGATTCCTGCAGAACCTCTGCACATGTCCCATCTTGCCGTGAGAATGACACTCAACTGGAGGTCGAGGACACTGACCACACATATGCCCAGACCTACCACACTGATAGCAGAACACCTTATCCCCACTCTAAGAGGAGGACCCTCTCTTCCATCCACTTTTCACACTTCCGCCATGCTGTGAGCCCTCATGGCGTCGCTTCCAACCCTCGGTAGCTGCACTACCCTTCTTCCCCACTACCCCCACAATCCCACTTTTCGAAGCTCCCTTCAGGTTCCCTTCAGAGATGAGTGCCTAATCCATCACCTCTGTAAGCCTCTTCAAGTGAAAGATATTTACTTGAGACCTGATCTCACGTCTCAACCCATCCTGGAAACGCCTTGCCACTACTGCCTCATCCCCTGCTAACATTGGGAAAAAGCGTCTCAAATCAGTGAAGCGACTGGCATAGTCCATCACTGATAGTGATCCCTGAGTCAGGCTCATAAACTCTACAACCCACTCTTGCCTCAAAGTCTCTGGGTAGAAATGCTCTCAAAACGTTTCCTGAAAAACCTTCCATGACATCCCCTTAGCCTTCTCGGCCTGAGCCTGAATGTCCCACCAACGCCTTTCCTGGACCCACAATATATAAGCAGCCAGCTTTACCCACTTTTCAATTGGGGTCTCTAGATGGTCCAGTATCGTCTGGACAGACTCCAACCAAAACTCTGCTGCCTCTAGCCCACCCTCTCCGATGAAAGTTGGAGGGTTATGCTGCTAAAACTCCCTAGACAGCTCAAACATGCTCGGTGCAACCTGCCCTGGGTCCCGATCCATCATCTGCATGAGGCAAGTCAAGTTCTCTTGGAATTGGTCTTCTCTACCTTCATTAATCACGACATTTTCTTGTTCCTCTATTGGAGGAGTGTTCTCAGCAACATACTCCCATTGCCCAATGGGTAACCGACGTCGTGGTGTCATTTATCTACAATGCCAAACACAAGATTTAGCACACATACCATAAAACTTTCACAACTGCAACAAAATATCTTTAGTAGCTACAACCACCCCAACCATCCCTACCACGGGCCATGGTCCATATGGGGTAAACAACCATGCACTACCACCAAACTCACACAACATTTTTCAAAACATTCTTCACTTCATTTCAAACCCTTAAATTTCATTAACATCATTTACCCACTTGTTTTACTTCATTCTTCTCATTATTTCGTGATTTCATGAAATGCATGATGCACCCTACTTTCCTACCTCACAAACCCATCCTTTGCATGTGACTTACACAATGCATGTCACCTATCTTCCTAGGTGCCTACAATGGCGCATTAATGCAAATCCTCGTGCCGTTAAGGCCACGAGCCCAAATATCATAAAACTATCACATCAAACCACATGTGCATCACCCAATGATGAAATATCATCAACTGTAACAACACACAACCAAGAAAAACATTTCCCACCTAGGGTGACTTGGTTTTTCCCTCATTCATGGGTTAACTACTCCCAAGCACGATCTCATTACCAAGTCCTGACACATCTTAACCCTTGGCTATCAATCTCAAATAACAAGACCTTAGAGAAAGAGAAGAAATACCTCCTATGATACCACTTTGTAACGTCCCCGACCCGGAAGCCACTAAACCGGTGCTCCAAGCCGGGTGGTTACATAACCTTAAGCACGCCTCCCCGTATGCGAAAGGCTTCTGACTAGCAGCGGGGGTCTATAGAGTCAAGTTGGGAGACTATACCCCCTTTTTATCAGAGAAATCTGCAACAGAATACACCAAATAGTGGAAAAAATAACCAATAAACAAAGAGCATGTATAAAAACCATTCCCAAAAATAAACATGCCATATCATACTACAAGTGCAAGAGTGAGCAAAAGCCCAAAAATAAGGACAACAGAAAAAATCCCCAAGATGGTCCCGACTCCATGTCCGGATCCTCCACCAAGTGCTACCCATGTCCACTCAGCTATCTAGAAAGGACCCTTTCCCTTGTCCTGACCGGAAAACATGAAGTCTGCTCAGGTACCCAACGGTAGCCTGAGTAGGGTGTGAGTACAACTCAGTAGGCCACCACCAATGGTGTCTACAAAATATCCGGTATAAACAAGTAGTGCATGCAAAAGGAATATGAACGATAATTACCATGTAATTACTAGAGGTTCTATTAAAAAGTTTAGAGCCAAATCCATTGCCACTTCAATTACCATTCATTATACACAAATTATCATCACTTACCAATTCATCACATGTCCATGGATTAATCACATACATTATGTTACATGGGTCTAAGGCCAACAATCACATGAAAGAGGGTAAACACGATGTTATTCTATCTCACTAGGACTAACCCCCTCATAGAAACCATAACCTCACCTCAAAGAATCAGTCCAAGTGGATGCAACCATATCCTCACCTCGAAGCATCAGTCCGGGTGGATGCAACCGATAGGGAAATAGAGCATCAGTCCTATCCCTACCCCGTGCATTTAGGGTGGAGTTCAGAGCATCAGTCATCACTCGACCCGTGGGCATAGAGCCTCAGTCATACGACAATCTACCAAGCCATGTGCACATGCTTATATATAAGTAAACATCAACCTTACAACTATTTCCCATCGGCAACCATCATTCACAACAACCCACATGGGAAACCACATCATGCTTTAACCCATTAACACATTACCATTTCACATCATTTAACCATTCACTGAATTCCCATGTGTTATGCCTATCTCACTAAGCATTCAACACTAGGCCCATAATCTATCCCATTATGGTCATTAATCAATTTACACATTAACCCATTTAACACGTTCATCATTCCATGAATCAACCATTCATTCCCATTCAAATAACCCTGTGATTATTACCAAGTCTAGGTGCATCACCTAACTTCTATTCCATGCTCAACCAAACATGCAAATGTATTCATCAAGGGCTCTACAATTCAATACAACAAGCTCACTTGTTTAATATCAATCCCTAAATCCGGGAAATACCGGAACACCCCATGGATGTCACCAATTAGGTCAAGTCTATCCCATCACATCCCCCGGGGATCGTGAGGGTTCCCATTTTCCATTTTAAACAACATTATTTCCAAACATACCAAGGTTATTCAAAACATAACCAAAGGAAAGCAAGAACACAACTAAACATGCACAAAACCCTAAATTACCATGGGATATAACTTGTAGACCACCTACCTCGAATCTGTGGTTGAACGCACCCTTAATCGAGTCTTTAGACCTCGATTCGACCAACCCTCGGAGATTCAACCTAGAACTCACCCGAAAGATAGGGTTTTAGGGTTTTGGAATAAGAGGGAGAGAAGATGCAAACCCTAAACCAAAAGAGGAACCAAAGAGGAGATTAGCCTTACCCAGATCTTCAATCCGCAACCAAAAGCACCAAAAATGCCTTAGTATTGAAGGAGATTGATCTCTTGGAGCCCTTGGGAGGTCTGGTTCTTGCCTAGGGTGAAGAAGGATGAAATGGAGGAGAAACCTGAGTGAGTTCTTAAAATCCCGAGATGGAAAACTTGTAATTTTTTCAATTTTAAGTGGCCGCATGATTTAGCTGCAACGTTTAGCAAATGGTGCACAAACCGTGCGCAAGCTACTGTCTGGAGGAGGAGGGGTTGTACGGTTTTTCCTGGGCAGGTCGCACGGTTTTCCAAATCATGCGCATATCGTGCACCCAGCCCTGTCTTGGCCAGACTTCCCTTATTTAATGCCCTAAGCCCCTGGAACACCCCCAAGGCCTCTCATACCTTCGAAAAACATTTTAAAAACCCAAAAAAGGGATTTAACCAAAACACAACAAAAACATACCATTCCAAAAACCGGGATCTTACAATCAAAGTTCCGAGTATTTCAACAAGTGAAGGATGAAAGATAGAAGTCTAAGGAGATGATGAAACCACTAACCACACAAACATGGAAGTGGGAGAACATCACCCTAGATTTTTCACTAGACTTCTAAGGAAATCCAGTGGAAACAATTCTATAAGGGTCATTGTGGATCTTCTTACAAAGACATATCAATTTATTGAAATTCAAGAGGACTACTCATTGGATAAAATTCCACAGATATATATCAAAGAAGTGGTAAGGCTTCATGGATTAATTCTATATATTGTATATAACAGAGGTCCTAGATTCACCTCAAAATTTTGGAAAAGTCTCCAACATGATCTATGCACTGAACTGAACTTTCGTACGACCTATCATCCTCAAATAGATAGCCAATCTAAGAGAACTATTCAAACATAGAAATATATATTGAGATCATATTCTATGGACTACAATGGAGGATGGGACCAATATCTTCCACTGGTTTAATTTTCTTACAACAATAGTTTCCACTTGAGTATCTAAATGGCACCATACAAAGCCATTTATGGGAAAGGTGTAGAACACTAGCATGTTGGGATAAAGCCAGCTAGCATAAGCTTCTAGGACCTAAAATGGTCGAATAAATAGTGGATAAGGTGAAAACCATTTAGCAGCATATCAAGGAATCCCAAATCCAATAAAATATTTATGCAGTCAATCATTGATGAGACCTCGAGTACAAAGTTGGAGAGATGGCATTTCAACGTATATCTACATAGAATAAGGTCACGGGGTTTGGGAAGAAAGGAATATTAAGTCCTAGGTACATCGACCCCTTTGAGATTCTTGATCATGTTGGGGATATAGCCTATCAAATAGCACCTCCACCAACCATGTAAAAAGTACATGATATCATTCATGTATCCCTCATAAGGAAGTATATACCATACCCTTCACATGTACTCTCTTCATAGGCGACATAGTTGAAGAATGATCCCTCTTACGAGGAGAAATCGGTGAAGATCTTGGATCGTAGAGATAAATTTCTACATAACAAGACTACTCACCTGGTTAAAGTACTATGGTGGAACCATAAGTAAAAAAAGGAAACATGGGAACTAGAGTAGGCAATAAAGGAAAAATACACACACCTGTTTGTGCCTTAGAAGGTAAAATGAAAATTTGACGGAAAAATTTCATAAGGGGGAATAATGTAATGACCCAATGTTTTATCAATGGAAATTTACACCTTATTATTATGTCATATAATCATATGAAATCACAATAGAATGAACTAATAAGTACTATGTTCACTTTGAAAATAATAGTAACTTTTGTGTTTTGAATTTCAAAAACCTGACATACACGGTTGCTATCAGTAAGATGTTTGGAGTCCGATAAGGAAAACTTAATTTTTAGTGAATTTTAATTGACCCTTATAAATATTAATTTTACCCTTATGAATAGTAATATGACCCATATGAATAGTAAATCTTCCAAAAGAATAGTAACCTCACCCATGAAGGTATAAATAAAATTTAGGCATCATATAAGTGATAATATGACCACAATTAAAGTATCAGTATTGTGGTAAGTCATAAATAATTAATTAAAATTAATTAATTAATTTAAAAGAATAATTTTTCCTAGAATTTTTTCAAAAATTAAAAATTTCATATCATCTAGTTTTAAGATAATTTTATAAGACCATATGTAATTTTTGAAAATATTAGAAGATCAATTATAGTTTTAAAATTTGTATTTTTCAAGTAAATTATTATTTTAATTAAAAATTAAATTAATCATATATTGAAAAATATTTTTGAAAAATGGAGTTCATTTTTTGATTCTACATGTTGAAAAATGGTTAGGGTGAATTTTGGAATTTTTCTGAAATACTTGAATTTTTGGTGAATAGTAAAATACGATAATTTACGATAAATGCTAAATACATCAATTATGATGTCATCAGGTGATGTTTGGATGATTTAAGGGAATTATCTCGAAATCAAATACACTATTTATTTTTTTGGTCATGGAATCTTCACTATTACTTGTCTTATTGAAAAATAATAAACTAATGATTAAAATATTAAGAGAACCCTTCCCCCTACACCATAAAAACCACCCACACTCTATTCTTTTCTTAATTCCTCTCAAGCCTTGTGACTTCCCTATATTCTGCCCAAATATCTCACCAAGATCCTACCACACATCCAAAATATATTGGTCTCTTCAAAATACCAAATCCTCTCTCTTTAAGAGTCTCTAAAAAAAGATCAACTCAGGAGGTAAATTCCACTTTTCAATTATTTTACTTTCTTTTCAAGTTCCTTTGTATTCTTTTCTATCCTTACATCTCCTAATTCAAATTTTATAAAAACTATAGTAAATTATATGTACTAATATATTGTTATGATAATGGAATAAGTAAGTATATTCTATCTTTTCCCCTTCTTTTATCTGAGATGTGTTAATTTATCTCATTCCAGGATTATGAGTTATCAATTTTTATTGCCATCATAAATTCTGGTCATGAATTTTTTTTATATATGTACCATACTATTAAATATTTATTTTATCTTATGTTATTTTCTAGAATCCTTTTTCACACATGATGTAAAATATTAATACAAAACAAGAAAATTATAAGAAAAATCTCCAAATTAATCCAAGTGTTTATCATTAATGTTTTATATAATGATTCGCCCTCACTAAAAATAAAAAAATGAATTTTATAACCATGTAATATTCTGTATGTTCACTATTTTCATATAACTTCAATTCTGTACAACCATTCCCATCATACATGTTTATCCGAACATGAATATAAGTGAACCATTTATTAAAACCAAAGAAGCAAACACTCTCAAACAATGAAATTGAACCTCTAAACTCATCAAAAAGGACATCTATAAACTTAATTTGGTTATAATTAATTGATAACATGTAGTTTATTTCGTTTATTTATTTATTAATTAGCCAAATTTTATTATTCAGTTCATTAAGTTCAAGTGAATAACACCATCAGACTTAAGGTAATGGATCCTCTCTCTTTCTCACATTTATTCAAGAATATTCTCTATGTTATGCCATTTTATGTGTAATTCCTAATGATGGGGTATGATTTCACACCTCCCCCAAACATCATTCATTATGTTTAAAAGATGATAAACCCATTTCTATTTCATATATCCCTCCTAAGTACACCCAATACCATGTCGATATTTCACAATGGATTCAACCCAAACATCCATATTCTTTTGGGTTTCCTTATCTTTATTTTTACCCAAATAAAGCTGTCTTTTTATTTTTATATAAAATTTCTACATACTGTTTATATGATCCAAACTCATGTTTCAATATCCACCCTCATTCACTTTCAGGGATATACATTCTTTTAAATGATTCAATCCTCAATAATTTATGATAAGAAAACCCATTTTAATGGAACCTTTCAAATTTTTACCCATCATAATGTACACTATATAATATAGTTTTAATCCACCACTGTTTTTAAGAAACCAAAATTTTTATTATGAAAACCTTCTCAGTTCACTTTTGGTTTTATATAAAATATTATTCCCTTTTCTATTTTAAATGGCCTTTGATATTTTCCTTCAACTGCACGGAAATGTTTAAATTCTAAAGTTTCTAAAAAAACCTTTTTACAAGTTATTACTTAAAGTTGACATCACTTGTCATTATTTATGCCTATTGTACCCTAATATAGTCCATGAATTCTATAATTCATTTCCTCCATGGACACTTTTATGATATGTTCATTTGTTAGGACTTATGTCATGATTATGATACCAAATTCTTTCTCTGGGTAACCCTTATGTTTATGTATGGTTGATTATGTATGATTATTTTTGGGTAAAGAATATTCATGAAAATTTTAATATGGGTTTTCCCATATAGCACTTCAATTCATTGGGTAACGTTTAGTATCATGATATGTTACGTGCAATGGTCTTGGCAGTTAGCCTTGACATGTGCTACTATGTGCAATGGTCGTGGTTGTTAACGTTGACTTGTGCTACTCTATGTGCAATAAGACTTAAATCATGCTGAATTCATGATTTATGTTGCTTCCACATTTATATGATTCAATTTTAATGTGATCCTATGTTTATATGTTATGATTATAAATGTTATTTTAGGTCATTATGTCATGATCTCTAACTCATGTGCGAAACCCTTATTCTTATACTTTTTTCACTTAATCGTCTTTTAGCTCATCCCTTTGTTCATGTTATCCCCATAGTACCATATGAAGATATAAGAGATCAAAGGAAGTTAGGATTTCTTTATAAAGATTAAATAAAGAAGTGTTTTTTTAGTCCCGTGTTTTGAGTTTTATGTATCCAGTCTTCAAAGACACTAGAATTCATGATCCTTGGCTTGTATTCTGATGTATAATTATGCTTGAAATCATGTAATGTTATGTGTAAAAGGATAGTGTTTCTATACTTATGCATCTATAAAGGAACAAAAAGCATTCCCTAAAACAACATTCAGTTCTCTTTATCTTCATATCAACCAACATGGGACTCACCACAAACAACTTAGTCTCACTAGACCTCCACATCAAGATCACCCAACTAGGAATCCTCTACCCACTACAATAGAGAGGACTACACCATCATATGGAAAAGGCAACCACTTCCCCCGACTTCTCCCTTATATAAGTCAAATGCAGAATGTTCTTCCATCACTCTCCAAGAATCACTTAATTCATTCACCACATAACTACACGACTTCATGATCAAAACATCATTTGCAACATTCCCATTTATAGGTGTTTATGAGAACTCAAAGTTGTAATCCTATAAGAACTCCATCCACTGATGCTGGAGCAAGTTCAAGTCACATTGGGAGAAAAAATACCTTACACACTTATGATCAGTGAAGACAACAAAGAGCTCACTGATGAGGTAATGTCTACACAACATCAAGGAAAAAACCACCATCACCAATTAAAGATCATGGGTGTCATAGTTACACTCATTGGAATGTAACAAATGAGACCCATACGAAATGACTGATCTCTTCTTCATTAGAATATAACCCAACCCAAGACATGAAGCATCACAGAATGCATCAGACTGAACTCCTTCTATTGGAAGACAATGAAATGGAGCACTGAACAAATTTGCTTTTAGATACTGAAGATCTTTTTGAAACTGATCAGTCCACACGAATGCCTAATACGTTTCGGTAAACTCTATCAGATGAGTCTCAACCTAGGAAAAATCTTATATGAAACTCATGTAATAGATTTATATAACAAGAACACTTTGCATATCTGCCACTATCGTCGGGTATTCCCAATACAAAATCGATTCTATATTTGAATGATCTATAGCTACTCCCTGTTGGGATAAAACATGCCCCATGAAATGGAATTCTTGATCCCAAAACTCACACTTTTAAAAAATCCGAAAAAAAAATCTCAAGATAAAGAAATCCAAAAACAACATACATATGATTTTCATGATCCTCCTCAGATACAGAGTAAAGAAGTATTTCATTAGTGAAAACCACTACAAACATATCTAGGATGTCACAGAAAATAGTGTTCATTAACCCCATGAACATAGTTAGAGCATTTGTTACACTGAAAGACATCACAAAAAAATCATAATGCCTATAATAATAATTAAAAGAAATATTCAAGGTATTCTCATCCTTGAAATGTATGTCATGATATCCTGATAGAAAATCGATCTTCAAGAACCGACTTGCACACTTCACCTGGTCAAATAAATCATCAATTTGTGGAATAGGATAGTGTTCTTCACTTTCAATTGGTTCAAGGGATGATAATTAATACATAATAATAAACTACCATTATCCTTATTTACGAACAGAATTGGTGCTCCCCATAGTGACACACTCTGCTGATCAAAACCACACTATAATAGGATATCAAGTTGTATATACAACTCTTTCAACTAAGAAGGCTACATCCTTTATAGATATGTCGATATTGGAGAAACTCTTGGATGTAGTTCCATCCCATATTTAATTTCTTATCAAGGAGGTATCACTACAACCTCCCTCGAACATAACTATGTTATAACCCTTTACTCAAAAAGAGTACCCCTCCAGGGATGACAATCAGAGAAGAGAGATAATAACCCTCAAGCCCCAGGTGGGTGACTGACACTGAGGGTATAATAAATACATATATGGTTAGTGTTACCCTCTTAGAGAACAAATGAGAAAGATATAGATAAGATAGACACCAACCAACTCCTACTCAGAATCCATTATAAAAGAAAACACAAGTTTACATATGTAATTTCATTTAAGAAAAACTACAACAGAAGGGTAAACTACATGTACCAAAAGAAAAGTAAGGACAAAAAAGAACACGAAGCCCAAACAGCTCACGCTAAACCCCAAGATAGTAGTAACCAGCATGATATACAACCTTCTCTAACTGACCTAAAAATAGCTTATATAAATCTAAGATGAGTATAAATGTATACTTAGTAGGATCCTCTTGTAAAAAATGTAATTAAACCATGCTAAAGAATAGCGAACAGTGGGTGGAACTAAATCGTCACCTAAATAGGTATACTATGTTCTCAACCACACCATGGATACTCTCACCAATTATCACATACAAGAGAATATAATATAATAAAGAATATCAAGGGTACCCCACAACCAATTCCCCACTGGTTTGCTGCTATGACTCAATGTCGCACGTCTTGAGAATGTCTCTTAAAAAATCTAGCCCAAATAAACCCAAGAGAAGCCCAAAAACACACACATCATGAAACATACTTCCACTTACACATAACCAAAAGTAACCAAGTGGTTTCGAGGATCCAAAATATCATGTATATCATGTATCATACATCAGTTATTATACCTATAGCCATCACATTTCATACACTAAGTAAGTATCTTCAAGACATCACAACCAATATAATTTACTCCTACAGTATTCTTTATGAAACTATATTCATAATACATGTGTGTGAAATAACCAAAATACATTAAAACACTCTACACACATATATTGGTAAAACTAACCACCATGCATACCATCATAAGTAACTAAAAAGTGAAGAGATTGGGGGAAAAGTGGGTAGTCATCCATCAATTCCTCCCAACAGAATGTTGGGTAAAACACCCCTAGGGCTCAGAATCCTAAGGGTGTCAGTTTCCGTAATCGACAGGGTGGAGTAGCACAAAGAAAAAAAATTACATGATATAATATAGAACACAAACACAGTATGGGTATAAAATAGTCTCTGAATCAACTGCAACTAACATCTCTTGGACCCCCATCTACCACTACTAAGACCATATATCCTATAATAAAACAACCATTTAAAGAACTACATTAAATTATTTTATCCCTTTTAATCAGTTCCAATTTATGTTAATTAGATATTTAACCATTAATTAACCATTAAAATTTTCTACATTACATTTCATTACCATTACAATAATGTTCCAATCCGTCCAGGAATAAGAAAACTAAGTCCACGACTTCCTATAATTTTAACAACAACATTTCATCCCAGTAAGCTCCAACCCCATGGGTTAAAAATTTATTCCATAATTTACAACATTACATTCTGTATTACCAGGTACTTTAGAAAAAAATACTAAGCTACAATACAAGGAAAATAACCAAGCATATCCATTTACCCCAAGAAGTGGTGAAAGGAAAGAAGATAAACAAACAACCTAGTTGTTAGAAAAACATTATATTAAAACAAGAATCAAACTTTCATATCAACAGGTAAGGCCCATATTCAACCTATTCTATCATCCCTAGATTCTTCCTTGACACCCACATGCATATCCTAATACATCCTTCCATCACAAGCGTCAACTACAGCAACAAAAACTAGTCCTCCCTACCCCATATACATCAACAGTCCTCCAATCACATCCATCCAAAGTTTACATCACATCAGAGACTCCCCACACCATATACCACAACACCCCTCTAGGCTCATCCATCCTAGGATCACATTACATCACAATAAGTAGGAAACAAACATATAAACTAGGATCTTATCCCTAAATTAAGGCATTAGGCCTTGAAAAACATATCTCTCACAAATACAAAGCTCAAGGAACATTAAATATATAAGAATCCAGTAAAATCAGGACCAACATAGGTATTATCTTTTATCCCAAAACTAATTGTTATTCCATCTTGAATTAACCAATTCATTATTTAAAGGTTCCAAATGTGGAAAAACTATCCAAAAAGCTAGAATAAGATGTCCCAAATTAATTAAAAATTAATTTAACATTAATTTAATTCTTTTAACCACAATAATTATCCTAATTTACAACTTAACTGAATTCCATTAACACATGGAAGATCAGATAATTAAAACATGCATGAAACATTTAGTTTAGAACACACCAGATTCATTAAACATGACTCTTTAATCTTTCAGACAATTAACTAATTTTTTTCCCACTTTACTTTCTTTACCAATTTCCATCAAGGGAAACATGATAATCCAACCAAGGCATAGATATTACACTATCATGAAAAATAAGAGGCAAACAGTTATCACAGTACAAAGAAACAACATATCCATGTGATCGATATAAATTCTTTAATCCAGTACAAGAGATTATTTGGTTAATTTCATTGGGATACAAGGGGATAAATCATGATAGATCTATGATTAAACATAAATAAAATAAAAGAAATGAATCTTCTACATCAAAAAGGGTGTCAATGTTCTTCACATGATAATGAACCAATGCTTCAGATCCCAATCGCCTCTCTCGTAATAACAACATCCACTCGAGGATGCTATGCCACATCCATTCCAACAAAAAACCAAAAAAACTCCTTTAAAAAATGTAGATAAAGTCCCATTTCATGGAAATGAGGAGAGTAAAGGAAACATATCAATGAAACTGAAAGAACGAGGGTTGAAAACACTATGGATCACCATAGATTATTATACATTGAAGATGAAAGCCTGATGATTTATTCCCATTGAAGGAATATCCAAAATGGATGAAAGGGAGCCGATGGATGCCATAAAACATGATAAATTTCTCCAGCTGTATGGTTTGTGAAAACCCCGAATGATTGGAACATTATAAAGTGTACATTATTAATGATTTACATGATGTGTAATCCCCTTTCACATCATGCAATCCTAAAAGTTTGGTTTCTACCAAAAAATGTATCCCCTTTTTATTATTTAACCCCAATATCTTACATGTCCTTAAAATTACTTTCCCAACATGAAATTCTTACATAGCGTGTAATTATTCCTATTCACAACATTTCATACCCAAACTCTTAAAAAACACTTTCAGGCCTCCTCTGAGCACTGAAAGCCTCAGAAACATGAAAAGGGTTGATCCATGTGGATCCGAACCCTTAAAAGTTAAATTTTACTTTCAAATTAGATATTAAAACTTAATAAACATTTGGCCATTTTTAGTTTAAATACCCGCTTTGTCATCCCGTCTTTGGGATTAATTTAAAATTAATTTCTGCAACTTATGTGATTTTAATTTAGAAAAATGGAATCAATATTTTGAATCTGCATAGTTTATAATGTATAATAAGTTCAAATTAGTTTTTGACAAAATATATTAGCGAATTTAATTAAAATTAATTACAATGATTAAGTGGAAAATTAACTTAACAATGGACTAAACCTTGATCTTAAAGGCCAAAATGACCTAGAAACATGATAAAAATTCATTGTATATTCATATTTTGATCCCAAAATCAATTTTATTGAATTTGGTCTATTATTGGATCCACTAAACATGGTAAAACTTTCATGTAATTCCCTTTTCCAAAATTTACAAGAATGTTACTCCTCCTCCACTATAAAAAGGCACTCACCCCTCCCCCCTTATTCACACCTCTCAATCCATTTGGATCCCAGAAAACCTACTCAAAAAATATTCTAAAATAAATACCTTCATCCTATAATCCCCTATTTTTTCAAAAATCCATCCAAGAAACCCATTTAGAGAAAACCAGAAAGAGTTACCCAAAGAATAGGTAACATCCTTCCTCAAGATCTTTGGTTTTATTTTTGATTATCTATTCCCAAAAATATTTATATTCCATGTTTATATAATATAAAAAACATCATAAATATACTGAGATGTTTTTATTATAAGGTTTCGACCAACTCTTACCCACACTTCTATATAATGGGGAACAAACTTACCATTCTTTTGTACGGCGAACTACCACCACATGAAACAATGTGGTTTTTTCCTTTACCACGTATCATGGTTGGTAATTATGATGGAATATATATTTTTATATGATATATATGAAGTAATTACGATTTTATAATTATTATATAAGCACAAACCTTTATGATTTCTATTTCATGTTGATGTTATAACATCATTTGTGGACGTGTGGACTACAACATCCTCAAAGAAACATTATTTGTTCACACCATATATAAAATGTATTATGTAAGGGCTTATATCCATTTTTATTGACCCTTTGCATGTTGCAGAGGCTTGTGGAACTTGGAGTAGTCTTAGAGGAAGTATGAAGGTGTTTGGGTGCAGAAATATTGAAGTAGGGAGCTTTTACGGTGTGAAAGTTGGCTTCATGCGGTGTCATAATATTTCACAGTGTAAAAAGTGGTTTCATACCATGTAATATTTTGGGGTTAAATAAATAAAATAAAATCAAAACGTGATGGTTGTTTTAGTGAAAAATGAACCCAAGGAATTACATGACATGAAAGGGGATTACACATTGTGTAATTCCCCACTGATGTAATGTTTTATGTGTTTTCCAAATGCCCAGGTTTGTAAAACCCTAAAACTGTAGTGGATATCTCCTGACCCCAGGTGACCTGGTGACCCCTTCTACAAAGTTATAGGTATTCCCTCATCAATCAATGATTCCTAGCTCCCTCCTTTAATATGTAGTGATACATCTTCAATTTTAGGTAGGTTCTACCTATGTTTATGTGGTTCTTTGATCCATTTACTACTACTTCTCTTTTCCATGTCATGGTGCATGATATTCATGTTTCTAATTGAGTTTTCTTGGTTGTTGGTTGGTGAGGATGTGTTGTGTCATCATTGGGTGAATTTAGATCTTACGACAGAGGTGATCAGGATCCGTTGTGTTGATCCATTATCATGAGAAGAATATCAATGAACTTTTGAGGTAGGGGATTCATTTCATATCTATTATTACATGTAATCATAGTGTAATCATGGTTTATCCCCTTAGATAATAATGTAATTGTACTAAAAATTATTTGATCAAGATTAATGAATTGGTATCGATCTCATAGCGATGATGTATCTTTGTACTGTGATAACGGTTTTCCTCTCGATTTCTAGATAGGTTGACATCTACACCTTTCTTGGTTTATTATGATGTTATTGATAGAAATTGGTAAAGAATTTAAATCCAGAATTAATTTATAAATAATTGGATAAAATTTACAGATGAATTTTTAATGAATCCAATTATTGTTGTTGCAATTTTTTGTTAATAAAATTGATGCAGATATGTATTTTTAATTGAATTGGTTAATGGACCTAAAGCATGTTGATCTGGTCTGACTTGGTATGGTGTGATTTTCGGGATTTCACAGGATTCTCTCTTCTGGGGATTCAGGGGAGGGATTTACATGATCACTGGTTCCATGGTGTTGGATCATCTCAGTCAGAATGCAAGGATAGGGAAATGGTGTTGGGGGTAGGTTGCTGGACTATTTGGTAGGAGAAGAACTCAGATCACTTTGATGGAGCCTTTAGCTCAGGGAAAGATTTGGTTTCTTGATTAAGATATATCCTAGTTGTTATGGTCCAGCTAATTAAAAACTATAATGGTTCCCTCACCTTATCCCCATTATATCTTCATATTTTTCTAACCATCAAACTCATATAGTTTTGTAGGGCCATTGGGTGTGCTGGATTCTCCCCTCTAGAGGTTTTGAACTCAATACCGATGGCTCGTACTGCATGGGGGTTATCTGCAAAGGTGGTGTGGTCCTATATTAAAGGGGTTCCCTTATTCTTACTATTTTTATGCACTTTGGGAATGATCATTCCCTTTAGGCTGAATATATGTCCACAATTACAAGCCTCCGTCTCTACAATCAACGGAACAGAAGTCTCGTGGTGGTGGTAACAGTTTCTAGAATTATTCACTATTCTTTACAAGAAATGGAAAACTATCCTTGGGTTGTTTCATATATCATCATATTATAATGAGGGATTATTAATAATCATGTGAACATCATGCACACCTAGTGCGAGGGTAATAAATTTAAAGATTTACTAGCATCTATGCCCTCCTATAATGACACCCCTATATGCTTCCATAGCCTGTCTTCTCTCCTGTCTAAGGGAGCTAATTTGGTTAGAGGGGATGCACTTGGACTACACTATTTTAAGAAACCATGAATCTTTGTTTTCATATTTCTATTGTATCCATGCTTTTACTTTTTATCTTTCAATAAATAAATAATAATGTTATGTTAGTAAAATAAAATAAAAATAAATAAATGGTTGTGTGAAAAAAATAAAATTCATCTATAGAGACTAAGTTTCCTGCTTTCTTGTGAAGGCCATGTGCCTTGTTCTTTAACGTTTTCAGAGCTCATTGTGTGTCAAGGCTGAATGCCCTGTTTATAGGGATAGGATCCCAGTTACTATGTTTGTTTCCTGCTGCTTGTGATGTGATCCTAGGATGGTTGATCCTAGGGGTTGTTGTGTTATATGGGGTGGGGGGCCTAGATGTGACATGAACCTAAGATGGATAAGCCTATAGATTTTTTGTTGTGTGATGGGTAGGGAGGCTCGGTTGTGCCAGAATCAGTTGTTGCATGGAGTGGGGGATATGCATCGGTTTATGCATATCGGTGTTAGGTAGGACACCGAGGTTGATGGAATAGGTTGATGATGGACTTACCTATTGATATAAAAGTTCTATTATTATTGAATATGTTCCTTTTCAATCTTATTTACTTTCTCTACTGCTTGAGATAGTTTTTTATTCTCACTTTTCTTCCTATGGAGTTGAAGTCGCATGGGGTATTCCACATTATTTGCAGGTCTAGCTTCTCATGGTTGGATGGGTCTCTGCTCCAACTATAGGTGGAAAATACTTGACGGGTAGTTTATCTACTCACCGTGTTGATCTCCTTGTTTTTATTATTTTATAAATATTTTCTAGAATATTTGGAAATATGAAAATTATTAATATTGTTAAATAAATTAATAAATATTTAACCCATGGGGTTAGAGTTTTTCTTCAATGCAATGATGAGGTTATAATTATGAGAAACGGTGGACTTAGTTTGGTTATGCATAAAGGGAATGAGACTTTTATATGATTCTAATAAAATGAAATGTTTAAATTTTAATGGCTAATTAATGCTTAAGGAATTAATTAACATAATGTGAAATTGATAAAAAGGGATAAAGTAACTCAATTCATCACTTTAAATGGTTGTGTTCTTACATGATATCTACTCTTAGCAGCGGTAGAAGGGAGTCCAAGAGACCTTAACTACAATTGAGTCTATGACTATGTTATTACCATAGTGTGACTGTGAGCTATATAATATCTTTTAATTTTTGTGTTTCAATATTATACTCCACTCTTTCGGTTTGGGAAACTGACACCCCATGGATTATGAGCCCTGGGGATTGTTTTCCACAACATCCCGTTGGTATGATGGATGGATGACTACTACCTTTGGTCCCACTCTATTCACTTGGTAATTAATTGTGATAGATTTCATACAAGTTATTTTTCCCATATATGTGTGTAGAGGGATGTAATGGCTTGAAGTTATTTCACACACATGTATTCTAGATATAGTTTCCTATAGACTACTATAGGTATGACATGTATAGGCTGTGATGGCTAGGGAATCCTTACTTGGTTTATGTGCTGTAATGTATTGAGGTGTAATACATGATGTTTGATACATGTTATAAGAGCTTTGGAGGCTCTTAGAAATTACCTGGTTACTTTTTTTTATGTGTTTGTTGTGGTGAGTATCATGAGGTACATGTCGTGGTGCTTTTCCTTGGTGTCTGCGGGCTAGGATTTTTGGGGAGAGATGCTCAGGACGTGCGATGTTAGGGCAGAGCAGAAAACTAGTGGGGAAGCTGTAGCAAGGTACCCTTGATATTATTTAATATAATATATATTCTTTTATGATATACATGGTGAGAGTAGACATTCTGTGGTTTGGAACATAGTATACCTGTTTAGGTGATGAGTTAGTTTCACTTTTTGTTCACTATGCTTTAACATGCTTTCTTTACTTTTTCATGAGAGGATCCAAGGATAATCCTACTGAGTATACTGTTATAATCAACCTACATTATATAAACTATTTTTAGATAATTTGGAGTATTTTGGAGATCAAGATTATCACTACTAGCTTGGGGTTTTGTGGGAGCTGTTTGGGCATCGTGGTCACTGTAATCTTCAATTTCCTTTTTCTTAATTGTAGTTTTCCCTTTCAATTTTAGTATTTATTGCATGAAATTACATATGTGTACTTGGGTTTTCATTCATATTTTTTTCTGAGAAGGACTTGGTTGGTGTCTATCTTATCACTCTCTTTCGTATGTGTTCTTTTATAGGGTAAAGCTTCCCATTGGTGTGTTTACTATACCCTCGATGCTTATCACCAACCCAGGGCCTGCTGGAGGTGGGAATCAGGTGTCACTATCTCTCTAATACCATTTTCATCCTATGAGGGTACACATTGTGGGGAGGGGGTCATGATAGGGTGGCATCAGATCCAGTTTGAGGTATAGGATGGATTTTGGAGTTAGGCAAGGTTGCATGGGTTGGTAGGGAAACAATGTCAACTAATTTTATAAATAACTGTAAACATGGGAGATCAGCTGAGGTATAGGTATTTAGGGACCCTTATTATTTAATGCATGAACCTTTATTCTTAAAATGGCTATTAAATGAGGTGTTACTGATTGAAGAGTAGATACCCAGGAAATGATCACACATCATTCTTTTTCCCTCTGTGTTTGAATGGGTAGACATTGGGATAGGTTAACCTAAAATAAATAAAAGAAAAAACTTAATGAATGTTAATGTATTCCATATGTTGAGTCAATAAGGATTCCTTATGACTTTTCCATTCCTATGTGTTTTGAAAATCAAAAACACTATATCTTAAGGAAAATCATATTTTCCCTAAGTATTGTCTTAATAAGAAAACATATCCTTTATCAAGGAAATTATATCCTTACTATGTTTTCATTTTTCATTTTTTAGCTTCTATAAATCTAACACTCTTTATTTAAAAATGGTGAAATCTGGTTTCATATCTAAAACCTTAGAATCTTATAAATTCTTAGTTTTAGACTATTTTGTTTTCAGGTTCTGATTTAAGGTTCAAAATTACCTGAAATTTTGAATTCAAATTCTTTGAAATTCGGACTCCAAATTCTATGAAATTCAAACTCCAAATTCTATGAAATTTTGATAGCTTGGCGTATAGCTGGTGCTCTCTTAGTGTACCCAAGACAATGTCAAGATGTTGGGCATGATCATCGTGAGTTTTTGAGTACACTAAGATATCGTCAACAAAGACAACCACAAACTGATCTAGATAGGGATGAAATATCTGGTTCATCAAGGCCATAAACACTGCCGGTGCATTGGTCAATCCGAAAGGCATCACTACAAACTCAAACAACCTGTACTGACTCCGGAAAGCCATTTGTGGTATGTTAGGAGGCCTCACCCTTAACTGGTGATAACCCGGCCTCAGATTAGTCTTAGAAAACACTAATGCAGCCCTCAACTGATCAAACAGGTCATCAATCCTAGGAAGAGGGTACCGGTTCTTCACTATCATTTGGTTTAACTTTTTATAGTCAACACACAGCCTCAACGACCCATTGGCCTTCTTTGCAAAAAGCACAGGAGATCCAAAAGGAGACGTACTAGGACAGCTAAACCCATTATGCTCCAACTCATCAATCTGAACCTTCATTTCCTGGAGTTCTGCCAGTGCCATTCGGTATGGCAGAATAGAAACTGGCTCCACTCCCGGCAGCAACTCGATCGTGAAATCAACATCCCTCTCGGGTGGAAACCCCGAGAAATCCTCAGGAAACACATTATGAAACCGATCCACCATAGGAGAAAAAACAGTCTGTTCCCCTCTTTCACCATTATCAATCATGATACATGCCATTTGAGCCGTAAATCCACTCATCTGTTGACAAAACAACCCTGCACGCCCTGCTCGAACATCCCACTCTCCAAGATGGACATAAGCGTCACCCTCAAGAGACCTGAATGATACCCTGCGATGATAACAATTGATGTGTGCTCGATACAACACCAACCAATCCATTCCCAAGATTAGGTCAAAACCTGACATCTTGAGAATGAAAAAGTCCCATAGAAAATGATACCTGCCGACTTCCAAGGCACATCCCTTGCACTGCTTGATATCCTCAACCCGGACTCCCAATGGAGTGTCAATCGACATAACTCTACATACTCTCTCCACAGTTATACCCAGCACTACCACAAGTTGAGCAGAGATAAATGAGTGTGTGGCACCAATGTCAAAAAATGCACTAGAAAACATAGAATCTAAAAGGATCGTAACTCGAAAAGTCGACAGTCTAGCCTCACCGTCACTTGGTGCAAACTGAACTGCCAGAAGCTGATTTTCCCCTCTACCCTGGGCTCCAGCCTAAACTCCCTACACTGCACTGCCCTGCTAGCGTGAGCAATCTTTCCCTAGAGTTCCACATCCACAGACCCTGCCATTGCGGCCTGTGGAGCTCCAACTTCCTGCCTGATACAGGGAAACTGATCCCCTTCCCGTATCCGGTACCTTAAACCATCATGCTCACCCGCCTGCTGAGGATTCCTGTAGAACCTCTGCACATGTCCCATCCTGCCACACGAAGGACACTCAACTGGAAGTCGAGGAAACTAACCACGCATATGCCTTGACCTACCAAAATGATAGCAGAACACCTTATCCCCACTCTAAGAGGTGGAACCTCTATTCCATATTCTTTGAACACTCCCTCCATGCTGTGAGCCCTCATGGCGTCGCTTCCGACCCTTTGTAGCTACACTACCCTTCTGAACCACTGGCACCAGAATCCCACTTCCCGAAGCTCCCTTCAGGTTCCCTTCAGAGATGAGTGCCTAATCCATCACCTCTGTAAACCTCTTCAAGTGAAAGATATTTACTTGAGACCCGATCTCATGTCTCACACCATCCTGGAAACGCCTTGTCACCGCTGCCTCATCCCCTGCTAACAATGGAAAAAATTGTCTCAAATTAGTGAAGCGACTTGCATAGTCCATCATTGATAGTGATCCCTAAGTCAGGCTCATAAACTCTGCAGCCCGCTCTTGCCTCAAATTCTCTGGGTAGAAATGCTCCAGAAACGTTTTCTGAAAAACCTTCCATGACATCCCCTCAGCCTGTTCGACCTGAGCCTGAATGTCCCACCAATGCCTAGCCTAGCCCAGCAACATATAAGCAGCCAACTTTACCCGATTTTCAACAGGGGTCTCCAGATGGTCCAGTATCGTCTGGACAGACTCCAACCAAAACTCCGCTGCCTCTGGTCCACCCTCTCCAATGAAAGTTGGAGGGTGATGCAGCTGAAACTCCCTAGTCAGCTCAAACATGCTCGGTGCAACCCGCCCTGGGTCCCGGTCCATCATCTGCATGAGGCGAGTCAAGTTCTCTCGGAACTGGTCTTCTCTACCTTCATTAGTCACGACATTTCCTTGTTCCTCTACTGGAGGAGTGTTCTCAGCAACATACTCCTGTTGCCCAATGGGTAACCGACGTCATGGTGTCATTTCTCTACAATGCCAAACACGAGATTTAGCACACATACCATAAAACTTTCACAACTGCAAGAAAATCTCTTTACTAGCTACTACCACCCCAACCAACCCTACCACGGGCCATGGTCCACATGGGTTAAACAACCATGCACTACCACCAAACTCACACAACATTTTTCAAAACATTTTTCACTTCATTTCAAACCCTTAAATTTCATTAACATCATTTACCCACTTGTTTTACTTTATTCTTCTCATTATTTCGTGATTTCATGAAATGCACGATGCACCCTACTTTCCTGCCTTACACACCCATCTCGTGCGTGTGCCTAACACAATGCATGTCACCTATCTCTCTAGGTTCCTACAATTACGCATGAAGGAAAATCATCGTTCCGTTAGGGCCACAAACCCAAATATCATAAAACTGTCACATCAAACAACATGTGCATTACCCAACGGTGAAATATCATCAACTGTAACAACACACAACCAAGAACAACATTTCCCACCCAGGGTGACTTGGGTTTTCCCTCGTACATGGGTTAGCTACTCCCAAGCACGATCTCATTACCAAGGCCCGACACATCTTAACCCTTGGCTACCAATCCCAAATAACAAGACCTCAGAGAAGGAGAAGAAAGACCTCCTCTGATACCACTTTGTAACGTCCCCGACCCAGAAGCCACTAAACCGGTGCTTCAAGACGGGTGGTTACATAACCTTAAGTGTTCCTCCCTATATGCGAAAGACTGCCGACTAGCAGCGGGGGTCTAAGGAGTCATGTGGGGAGACTATACCCCTTTTTATTAGAGAAAGCTGCAACAGAATAAACCAAATAGAGGAATCAATAACCAATAATCAAAGAACATGTATAAAAAACATTCCCAAAAATAAACCTACCATGTCATACTACAATTGCAAGAGTGAATAAAAGCCCAAAAATAAGGACAACAGCCAAAATCCCCAAGATGGTCCCGACTCCATGTCCGGATCCTCCACCAAGTGCTGTCCATGTCCACTCAGCTATCTAGCGAGGACCCTTGCCCTTGTCCTGACCTGCAAACTAGAAGTCTGCTCGGGTACCCAACAGCGGCCCAAGCAAGGTGTGAGTACAACTCTGTAGGCCACCACCAACGGTGTCTACAAAATATCATGTATAAACAAGTAGTTCATGCAAAAGGAATATGAACGATAATTACCATGTAATTACTAGAGGTTCCATTGACATGTTCATAGCCAAAGCCATTGCCACATCCATTACCATTCATTACACAAAAATTATCATCACTTACTAATTCATCAAATGTCCATGGATTAATCACATACATCATGTTACATGGGTCTAAGGCCAACAATCACATGAAAGAGGGTAAACACAATGTTATCCTATCTCACTAGGACTAACCCCCTCATAGAAACCATAACCTCACCTCAAAGCATCAGTCCGGGTGGATGCAACCATATCCTCACCTTGAAGAATCAGTCCGGGTGGATGAAAATGATAGGGAAATAGAGCATCAGTCCTATCCCTACCCCGTGCATTTAGGGTAGAGTTTAGAGCATCAGTCTTCACTTGACCCGTGGGCGTAGAGCCTCAGTCATACCCCACTCTACCAAGCCATGTGCACATGCTTATATATAAGTAACCATCAACCTTCCAACCATTTCCCATCGGCAACCATCATTCACAACAACCCACATGGGAAACCACATCATGCTTTAACCCATTAACACATTACCATTTCACATCATTTAACCATTCACCCAATTCCCATTTGTTATGCCTATCTCACTAAGAATTCAACACTAGACCCATAATCTATCCCATTATGGTCTTTAATCAATTTACACATCAACCCATTTAACATGTTCATCATTCCATGAATCAACCATTCATTCCCTTTCAAATAACCCTTTGATTATTACCAAGTCTAGGTGAATCACCTAACTTCTATTCCATGCTCAACCAAACATGCCAACGTATTCATCAAGGGCTCAACAATTCATTACAACAATGTCACTTATTTAATATCAATCCCTAAATCCGGGAAATACCGGCACACCCCATGGATGGCCCCAATTAGGTCAAGTCTATCCCAACACATCCTATAGGGATCGTGAGGGTTCCCATTTTCCATTTTAAACACCATTATAACCAAACATACCAAGGTTATTCAAAAAATAACCAAAGGAAAGAAAGAACACAACTAAACATGAAAAAAACCCTAAATAACCATGGGATATTACTTGCAGACCACCTACCTTGAATCCGAGGTTGAACGCACCCTTAATCGAGTCTTTAGACCTCGATTCGACCAACCCTTGGAGCTTCAACCTTGAACTCACCCGAAAGATAGGGTTTTAGGGTTTCAGAACAAGAGGGAGAGAAGATGAAAACCCTAAACCAAGAGAGGAACCAAAGAGGAGATTAACCTTAACTGGAGCTTCAATCCTCAACCAACGGTATAAAATAATGCCTTAGGATCGAAGGAGATTGATCTCTTTGAGCCCTTGGGTGGTCTGGTTCGTGCATAGGGATAAGAAGGATGAAATGGAGGAGAAACCCGAGTGAGTTCTTAAAATCCTAGGATGGAAAACTTGTAATTTTTCCATCATTAAGTGGCCGCATGATTTAGCTTCACAGTTTTGAAAATGGTGCGAAAACTGTGTGCATGCTACTATGTGGAGGAGGAGGGGTCGCACAGTTTTTCCTGGGCAGGTCGCACGGTTTTCCAAATCACGCGCAAGTCGTGCACCCAACCCTATCTTGGCCAGACTTCCCTTATTTCGTGCCACAAGCCCCCAGAACACCCCCAAGGACTCTCATACCTTCGGGAAACATTTTAAAAACACAAAAACAAGGGATTTAACCAAAACACAACAAAAACATACCATTCAAAAAACCGGGATCTTAGAATCAAAGTCCCAAGTATTTCAACAAGTGAAGGATAAAAGATAGAAGTCTAAGGGGATGATGAAACCACTAACCACACAAACATGGAAGTGGGATAACATCACCCTGGATTTTTCACTAGACTTCCAAGGACATCCAGCAGAAAAAATGTTATATGGGTCATTGTGGATCTTCTTACAAAGACATATCACATTATTGAAATTCAAGAGGACTACTCATTGGATAAAATTCCACAGATATATATCAAAGTAGTGGTAAGGCTTCATGGATTAATGCTATATATTGTATATAACAAAGATCCTAGATCCACCTCAAAATTTTGGAAAAGTCTCCAACATGATCTATGCACTGAACAGAACTTCGGTACGACCTATCATCCTCAAATAGATAGCCAATCTAAGAGAACTATTCATACATAGAAATATATGTTCAGATCATATTCTATGGACTATAATGGAGGATGGGACCAATACATTCCACTGGTTGAATTCTCTTACAACAATAGTTTCCACTTGAGTATCTAAATGGTACCATACAAAGCCATTTATGGGAAAAGGTGTAGAACACCATCATTTTGGGATAAAGCCAGCTAGAATAAGCTTCTAAGACCTGAAATGGTTGAAGAAATGGTGTAGAAGGTGAAAACCATTTAGCAGCATATCAAGGCATCCCAAAGCCAATAAAATATTTATTCAGTCAATCATTGATGAGACCTTGAGTACAAAGTTGGAGAGATGGTATTTCAACATATATCTATATAGAATAAGGTCACGAGGTTTGGGATGAAAGGAATATTAAGTCCCAGGTACATCGACCCCTTTGAGATTCTTGATCATGTCGGGGATATAGCCTATCAAATAGCACCTCCACCAACCATGTAAAAAGTACATGATATCATTCATGTATCCCTCATAAGGAAGTACATACCATACCCTTCACATGTACTCTCTTCATAGGTGACATAGTTGGATAATGATCCTTCTTACGAGGAGAAACCGGTGAAGATCTTGGATCGTAGAGATAAAGTTCTACATAACAAGACTACTCACCTGGTCAAAGTATTATGGTGGAACCATAAGTACAAAAAGGAAACATGGGAACTAGAGGAGGCAATAAAGGAAAAATACACACACCTGTTTGTGCCTTAGAAGGTAAAATGAAAATTTGATGGAAAAATTTCATAAGGGGGAATAATGTAATGACCCAAGGTTTTATCAATGGAAATTCTCATCTTATTATTATTTCATATAATCATATGAAATCACAATAGAATGAACTAATAAGTACTATGTTCCCTTTAAAAATAATATTAACTTTTGTGTTTTGAATTTCAAAAACCTGACATACACGGTTGATATCAGTAAGATTTTTGGAGTCCGATACAGAAAACTTAATTTTTAGTGAATAGTAATTGACCCTTATGAATAGTAATTTTACCCTTATGAATAGTAATATGACCTGTATGAATAGTAAATCTTCCAAAAGAATACTAACTTCACCCATGAATGTATAAATAAAATTTAGGCATCTTATAAGTGATAATATGACCACAATAAAAGTATTGGTATTTTGGTAAGTCATAAATAATTAATTAATTTAAAAGAATAAATTTTCCTAGAATTTTTTCAAAAATTAAAAATTTCATATCTTCTAGTTTTAAGATAATTTTATAAGACCATATGTAATTTTTGAAAATATTAGAAGATCAATAATAGTTTTAAAATTTGTATTTTTCAAGTAAATTATTATTTTAATTAAAATTAAATTAATCATATATTGAAAATTATTTTTGAAAAATGGAGTTAATTTTTTGATTCTACATGTCGAAAAATGTTTAGGGTGAATTTTGGTATTTTTCTGAAATACTTGAATTTTTGGTGAATAGTAAAATACGATAATTTATGATAAATGCTAAATACATAAATTATGATGTATTTAACTGATTTTTGGATGATTTAAGGAAATTATCTCGAAATCACATACACTATTTATTTTTTTGGTCATGGAATCTTCATTATTACTTTTTTTATTGAAAAATTATAAACTAATGATTAAAATATTAAGAGAACCCTCCCCCCTACACCATAAAAACCACCCACACTCTTTTCTTTTCTTAATTCCTCTCAAGCCTTGCGACTTCCCTATATTCTACCCAAATATCTCACCAAGATCCTCCCACACATCTAAAATACATTGGCCTCTTCAAAATACCAAATCCTCTCTCTTTAAGAGGCTCTAAAAAAGATCAACTCAAGAGGTAAATTCCTCTTTTCAATTCTTTTACTTTCTTTTCAAGTTCCTTTGTATTCTTTTCTATCCTTACATCTCCTGATTCAAATTTTATAAAAACTATAGTACATTATATGTACTATTATATTGTTATGATAATGGAATAAGTAATTATATTATCTTCTTTCTCCTTCTTTTATAAGAAAGAAACGAAAAAACCGCCTGAGATGTGTTAATTTATCTCATTCCAGGATGATTAGTTATTGATTTTTATTACCATCATAAATTCTGGTCATGAATTTTTTTACAGATGTACCATAATATTAAATATTTATTTTATCTTATGTTATTTTCTGGAATCCTTTTTTACACATGATGTAAAATAATAATACAAAACAAGCAAATTATAAGAAAAATCGCCAAATTAATCCAAGTGTTTATCATTAATGTTTTATATAATGATTCAACCTCACTAAAAATAAACAAATGAATTTTATAACCATGTATTATTCTTTATGTTCACTAATTTTATATAACTTCAATTCTGTACAACCATTCCCATCACACATGTTTATCCAAACATGAATATAAGTGAACCATTTATTAAAACCAAAGAAGAAAACACTCTCAAACAATGAAATTAATCCTCTTAACTCATCAAAAAGGACATGTATAAAATTAATTTGGTTATAATTAATTGGTAACATGTAGTTTATTTCGTTTAATTATTAATTAATTAGCCTAATTTTATTATTCAGGTCATTAAGTTCAAGCGAATAACACCATCAGACTTAAGGTAATGGATCCTCTCTCTTTCTCACATTTATTCAAGAATCTTCTCTATGTTATGCCATTTTATGTGTAATTCCTAATGATGGGGTATGATTTCACACCTCCCCCAAAATTCATTCATTATGTGTAAAAGATGATAAACCCATTTCTCTTTCATATATCCCTCCTAAGTACACCCAATACCATGCCGATATTTCACAATGGATTCTACCCAAACATCCTATATTCTTTTGGGTTGCTTTATCTTTATTTTTACCCAAATAAAGCTGTCTTTTATTTTTATATAAAATTTCTACATACTATTTATATTATCCAAACTTATGTTTCAATATCCACCTTCATTCGCTTTCAGGGATATACATGTTTTTAAATGATCCACTCAATAATTTATGATAAGAAAACCCGTTTTAATGGAACCTTTCAAATTTTTACCCATAATAATGTACACAATATAATATATTTTTAATCCACCATTTTTTTTAAGAAAATAAAATTTTTATTATGAAAACCTTCTCAATTCACTTTTGGTTATATTTAAAATATTATTCCCTTTTCTGTTTTAAATGGCCTTTGATATTTTCCTTTAACTGCACAAAAATGTTTAAATTCTAAAGTTTCTAAAAAACCCTTTTTACATGTTATGACTTAAAGTTGACATCGCTTGTCATTATTTATGCCTATTGTAACCTCATATAGTCCATGAATTCTCTAATTCATTTCCTCCATGGACACTTTTATGATATGTTCATTTGTTAGGCCTTATGTCATGATTATGATACCAAATTCTTTCTCTGGGTAACCCTTATTTTTATGTACGGTTGATTATGTATGATTATTTTTGGGGAAAGAATATTCATGAACATTTTAATATGGATTTTACCATATAGCAATCCAATTCATTGGGTAACGTTTAGTCTCATGAGACGTTACGTGCAATGGTCTTGGTAGTTAGCCTTGACATGTGCTGGTATGTGAAACGGTCTTGGTGGTTAATGTTGACTTGTGCTCCTCTATGTGCAATAAGACTTGAATCATGCTGAAGTCACGATTTATGTTGCTTCCACATTTATATGATTCAATTTTAATATGATCCTATGTTTATATGTTATGATTATAAATGCCATTTTAGGTCATTATGTCATGATCTCTAACTCATGTGCAAAAGCCTTATTCTTATACTTTTTCACTTACTCGACTTTTAGCTCATCCCTTTGTTCATGTTATCCCCATAGTACCATATGAAGATATATGGGATCAAAGGAAGTTAGGATTTCTTTATTAAGATTAAATAAAGAAGTATTTTTTTAGTCCCGTGTTTTCAGTTTTATGTATCTAGTCTTCAAATACACAAGAATTCACGATCATTGGCTTGTATTCTGATGTATAATTATGCTTGAAATCATGTAATGTTCTGTGTAAAAGGATATGGTTGCTATACTTATGCATCTATAAAGGAATAAAAAGCATTCCCTGAAACAACATTCATTTCTCTTTATCTTCAGATCAACCAACATGGGCCTCACCACAAACAACTTAGTCTCTCTAGACCTCCACATCAAGATCACCCAACTATGAATCCTCTACCCACTACACTAGAGAGGACTACACCATCATATGGAAAAGGCAACCACTTCCCCCGACTTCTCCCATATATAGGTAAAATGCAGAATGATCTTCCATCAGTCTCCAAGAATCACTTAATTCATTCACCACATAACTACATGACTTCATGCTCAAAACATCATTGGCAACATTCTCATTTATAGGTGTTTATGAGATCTCAAAGTTGTAATCCTATAAGAACTCCATCCACTGATGCTGGAGCAAGTTCAAGTTACATTGGGAGAAAACATACTTTGGAAACTTATGATCAGTGAAGACAACAAAGAGCTCACTAATGAGGTAATGTCTACACAACATCAAGGAAAAAATCACCATCACCAATTAAAGATCATGGGTGTCATAGTTACACTCATCAGAATGTAACTACTGAGACTCATACTAAACTACTGCTCTCTTATTCATTAGAATATAACCCAACCCAAGACACGAAGCATCACAGAAATCCTCAAACTTAACACCTTCTATTGGAAGACAATGAAATGGAGCACTGAACAAATTTTCTTTGAGATATTGAATATATTTTTGAAACTGATCAGTCCACACGAATGCCTAATCCTTTCCGGTCAACTCTATCAGATGAGTCTCAACCCAAGAAAAATATTATATGAAACTCAAGTAATATATTTATATAACAAGGAAACTTTGCATATCTACCACTATCTTGGGGTATTCCCAATACAAAATCGATTCTATCTCAGAAAGATCCATAGCTACTCCCTGTTGAGATAAAACATGCCCCATGAAATGGAATTCTTGATCACAAAACTCACACTTTTAAAAAATCCAGAAATAAATCTCAAGATAAAGAACTCCAAAAACAACATACATATGATTTTCATTATCCTCCTCAGATACAGAGTAAAAAAGTATTTCATCGGTGAAAAAAACTACAAACATATCTTGGATGTCATGGAAAATAGTGTTCATTAACCCCATGAACATAGTTGGAGCATTTGTTACACTGTAAAACATCACAAAAAAATCATAATGCCTATAATAATACTGAAATGAAATATTCAATATATTCTCATCCTTGAAATGTATCTCATGATATCCTGATAGAAAATCAATCTTCAAGAACCGACTTGCACACTTCACTTGATCAAATAAATCATCAATTTGTGGAATAGGATAGTGTTCTTCACTTTAATTGGTTCAAGTGACGATAATCAATACATAATTGTAAACTACTATTAGCCTTATTTACGAACAGAATTAGTGCTCCCCATAGTGACACACTCTGCTGATCAAAACCACACTATAATAGGAAATCAAGCTGTATATACAACTCTTTCAACTAAGAAGGCTACATCCTTTACAAATATGTCGATATTGGAGAAACTCTTGGGTGTAGTTCCATCCCATACTAAATCTCTTATCAAGGAGGTATCACTACAACCTCCCTCTAATACCACTATGTTATAACCCCCTACTCAAATAGAGTACCCATCTAGGGATGACAATGGGAGAAGAGAGATAATAACCCTCATACGCCAGGTGGGTGACTGACACTGAGGGTATAATAAATACATATATGGTTAGTGTTACCCTCTTAGAGACCAAATGAGAAAGATATAGATAAGATATACACCAACCAACTCCTACTCATAATCCATTATAAAAGAAAACACAAGTTTACATATGTAATTTCATTTAAGAAAAACTACAACAGAAGGGTAAACTACATGTACCAAAAGAAAAGTAAGGACAAAAAAGAACATGAAGCCCAAACATCTCACGCTAAACCCCAAGACAGTAGTAACCATCATGATATCCAAACTTCTCTAACTGACCTAAAAATAGCTTATATAAATATAGGATGAGTATAAATGTATACTTAGTAGGACCATCTTGTAAAAAATGTAATTAAACCATGCTAAAGAATAGCGAACAATAGGTGGAACTAAATCATCCCCTAAATAGGTATACTATGTTCTCAACCTCACCACGGATACTCTCACCAATTATCACATACAAGAGAATATAATATAAGAAAGAATATCAAGGGTACCCCACAACCAATTCTCCACTGGTTTGCTACTATGACTCAATATCGCACGTCCTGAGCATGTCTCTTAAAAAATCTAGCCCAAATATACCTAAGAGCTGCCCAAAAACATGCACATCATGAAACATACTTCCACTTACACATAACCAAAAGTAACCAAGTGGTTTCAAGATCCAAAATATCATGTATATCATGTATCATACATCAATTATTATACCTATAGCCATCACATCCCATACACTAAGTAAGTATCTTCAAAACATCACAACCTTTACAATTTACTCCTATAGTATTCCTTATAAAACTATATTCATAATACATGTGTGTAAAATAACCAAAATACATTAAAAACTCTACACACATATATTGGTAAAACTGACCACCATGCATACTAGCATAAGTAACTACCAAGTGAAGAAAGTGGGGAAAAATTGGGTAGTCATCCATCAATTCCTCCCAACAGAATGTTGGGGAAAACACCCATAGGGCTCAGAATCCTTAGGGTGTCATTTTCCGTAATCTACAGGGTGGAGTAACACATAGAAAAAAAAATACATGATATAATATAGAACACAAACACAGTATGGGTATAAAATAGTCTCTGAATCAACTGTAGATAACATCTCTTGGACCCCCATCTACCACTACTAAGACCATATATCCTATAAGAAAACAACCATTTAAAGAACTACATTAAATTATTTTATCCCTTTTAATCAGTTCCAATTTATGTTAATTAACTATTTAACCATTAATTAACAATTAGCATTTTCTACATTACATTTCATTACCATTACAATAAAGTTCCAATCCCTCTAGGAATAAGAAAACTAAGTCCATGACATCCTATAATTTTAACAACAACATTGCATCACAGTAAGCTCCAACCCCATGGGTTAAACATTTATTCCTTAATTTACAACATTACATTCTATATTACCAGATACATTAGAAAAAAATCCTAAGCTACAAAACAAGGAAAATAACCAAGCACATCCATTTACCCCAAGAAGTGGTGAAAGGAAAGAAGATAAAAAAACATACTAGTTGTTAGAAAAACAATAGATTAAAATAAGAATCAAACTTTAATATCAACAGGTAAGGCCCATATTCAACATATTATATCATCCCTAGATTCCTCCTTGACACCCACATGCATATCCTGATACATCCTTCCATCACAAGCGTCAACTACTGCAATAAAAACTAGTCCTCCCTACCCCATATACATCAACAGTCCTCCAATCACATACATCCAAAGTTTACATCACATCAGAGACTCCCCACACCATATACCACAACACCCCCTCTAGGATCATCCATCCTAGGCTCACATTACATCACAATAAGTAGGAAACAAACACATAAACTATGATCTTATCCCTAAAGTAAGGCATTAGGCCTTCAAAAACAAATCTCTCACAAATCCAAAGCTCAAGGCACATTAAATTTATAAGAATGAATTAAAATCAGGACCTACATAGGTATTATGTTTTATCACAAAACTAATTCTTATTCCATCTTGAATTAACCAATTCATTATTTATTGGTTCCAAATGCAGAAAAACTAACCAAAAAGCTATAATAAGATGTCCCAAATTAATTAAAAAATTATTTTAACGTGACTTTAATTATTTTAACCACAATAATTATCATAATTTACAACTTAATTGAATTCCATTAACACGTGGAAGATCAAATAATTAAAACATGCCTGAAACATTTAGTTTACAACACACCAGATTCATTAAACAAGACTCTTTAATCTTTCAGACAATTAACTAATAATTATTTCCCACTTTACTTTCTTTACAAATTTCCATCAAGGGAAACATGATAATACAACCAAGGCATAGATATTACACTATCATGAAAAATAAGAGGCAAACAGTTATCACAGTACAAAGAAACAACATCTCCATGTGATCGATATAAATTCTTTAATCCAGTACAAGAAATTATTTAGTTAATTTCATTGAGATACAAGGGGATAAATCATGATAGATCTATGATTAAACATAAATAAAAGAAAAGAAATGAATCTTCTACCTCAAAAGGATGTCAATGTTCTTCACATGATAATGAACCAATACTTCAGATCCCAATCGCCTCTCTCGTAATAACAACATCCACCCGTGGATTCTATGCCACATCCATGCCAACAAACAACCAAAAAACTATTTTAAAAAATGTATATAAAGTCCCATTTCATGGAAATGAGGAGAGTAAAGGAAACATATCAATGAAATCGAAATAACGAGGGTTGAAAACACTATGGATCACCATAGATTTCTACACCTTGAAGACGAAAGCCCGATGATCGATTCCCATTGAAGGAATATCCAAAATGGATTGAAGGGAGCCTATGGATGCTATAAAACAAGATAAATTGCTCTAGCTGTATGGTTTGTGAAAACACCGAGTGATTGAAACATTATAAAGTGTACATTATTAAATATTTACATGATGTGTAATCCCCTTTCACATCATGTAATCCTAAAAGTTTGGTTTCTTCCAAAAAATGTCTCCCCTTTTTATTATTTAACCCCAATAACTTACATGTCATGAACATTACTTTCCCAACATGAAATTATTATATGGCGTGTAATTATTTCTATTCACAACATTTCATACCCAAACTCTTAAAAAACACTTTTAGGCCTCCTCTATGCACTGAAAGCCTTAGAAACATGAAAAGGGTTGATCTATGTGGATCCAAACCCTTAAAAGATAAATTTTACTTTCAAATTAGATATTAAAACTTAATAAACATTTGAACATTTTTAGTTTAAATACCTGCCTTGTCATCCCGTCTTTGGGATTACTTTAAAATTAATTTCGGCAACTAATGTGATTTTAATTTAGAAAAATGGTATCAATATTTTGAATCTGCATAATTTATAATGTATAATAAGGTGAAATTATATTTTGAAAAAAAAATATTAGCGAATTTAATTAAAATTAATTACAATGATTAATTGGAAAATTAACTTAACAATGGACTAAACCTTGATCTTAAAGGCCAAAATGGCCTAGAAACATGTTAAAAATTCATTGTATATTCATATTTTGATCCCAAAATCAATTTTAATGAATTTGGTCTATTATTGGATCCACTTAACATAGTAAAACTTGCATGGAATTCCCTTTTCCAAAATTTACAAGAATGTTACTCCTCCTCCACTATAAAAAGGCACTCACCCCTCCCCCCTTATTCACACATCTCAATCCATTTGGATCCCATAAAACCTACTCAAAAAATATTCTAAAATAAATACGTTTATCCTAGAATCCCCTATTTGTTCAAAAATCCATGCAAGAAACCCATTTGGAGCAAACCAGAAAGAGTTACCCAAAAAAGAGGTAACATCCTTCCTCAAGATCTTTGGTTTTATTTTTGATTATCTATTCCCTCAAATATTTATATTCCATGTTTATATAATATAAAAAATATCATAAATATACTGAGATGTTTTTATTATAAGGTTTTGACCAACTCTTACCCACACATCTATATAATGGGGAACAAACTTACCATTAGTTTGTACGGTGAACTACCACCACACGAAACAATGTGGTTTTTTCCTTTACCACACATCATGGTTGGTAATTAAGACGGAATATCTATTTTTATATGATATATATGATGTAATTATGATTTTATAATTATTATATAAACACAAACCGTCATGATTTATTTTTCATGTAGAAGTTATAACATCGTTTGTGGACGTGTGGACTACAACATCCTCAAAGAAACTTCATTTGTTCACACCATATATTAAAAGTATTATGTAAGGGATTAGATCCATTTTTATTGACCCTTTGCATGTTTCAGAGGATTGTGGAAGTTGGAGTAGTCTTAGAGGAAGTATGGAGTTGTTTGGGTGCAGATAGATTGAAGTAGGGAGCTTTTACGGTGTAAAAGTTGGTTTCATGCCATGTCGTAATATTTCACAGTGTAAAAGGTAGTTTCATACCATGTAATATTTTTAGGGTTCAATAAATAAAATCAAAATGTGATGGTTGTTTCAGTGAAAAATGAACCCAAGTAATTACATGACATGAAAGGGGATTGCACATCGTGTAATTCCCCACTGATGTAATGTTTTATGTGTTTTTCAAATGCCCAGGTTTGTAAAACTCTACAACTGCAGTGGATATCTCCTGACCCCAGGTGACCTGATGAACCCTTCTACAAAGTTCTAGGTATTCCCTCATCAATGAATGATTCCTAGCTCCCTCCTTTAATATGTAGTGATCCATCTTCAATTTTAGGTAGGTTCTACCTATGTTCCTGTGGTTCTTTGATCCATTTCCTCCTGCTTCTCTTTTCCATGTCATGGTGCATTATCTTCATGTTTCTAATTGAGTTTTCTTGGTTGTTGGTTGGTGAGGTTGTGTTGTGCCATCATTGGGGGAATTTAGATCTTGCGGTAGAGGTGATCAGGATCCGTTGTATTGATCCTTTATCATGAGAAGAAAATCAATGAAATTTTGAGGTAGGGGATTAATTTCATATCTATTATTACATGTAATCATAGAGTAAGCATGGTTTATCCCCTTAGATAATAATGTAATAGGACTACAAATTATATGATCCAGATTAAAGAATTGGTATCGATCTCATAGCGATGATGTATCTTTGTACTGTGATAACAGTTTTCCTCGTGATTTCTAGATAGGTTGACATTTATACCTTTCTTGGTTTATCATGATGTTCTTGATAGAAATTGGTAAAGAATGTAAATCCATAATTAATTTATAATTAATTTTCTAAAAGTTACCGAGGAATTTGTAATGAATCTGATTGTTGTAGTTGTAATTCTTTGTTAATAAAATTGATGCAGATGTGCATGTTTAATTGAATTGGTTAATGGACCTGAATCATGTTGATCTGGTCTGACTCGGTATGGTGTGATTTTCGGGATTTCACAGGATTCTCTCATCTGGAGATTCATTGGAGGGATTTAATTGATCATTGGTTCCATGGTGTAGGATCATCTCAGTCAGAATATAAGGATAGGGCAATGGTATTAGGGGTAGGTTGCTGGACTATTTGGCAGGAAAAGAACTCAGATCAATTTTATGGAGCCTTTAGCTCAGGGAAAGATTTGGTTTCTTTATTAAGATATATCCTAGTTGATATGGTCCAACTAATTAAAAACTAGAATGGTGCCCTCGTATTATCCCCATTCTATATCCATATTTTTCTAACCATCGAACTCATACAGGTTTGCAGGGCCGTCGGGTGTGCTGGATTCTCCCCTCTAGAGGTTTTGAACTCAATACCGACGGCTCGTACTGCATGGGGGTTATCTGCAAAGGTGGTGTGGTCCGATATTAAATGAGGTACCCTATTCTAACTATTTCTATGCACTTGGGGAATGACCATTCCCTTTAGGCTGAATCTATGTCCATAATTACAGGCCTTCATCTCTACAATCAAAGGAATAGAAGTCTCATGGTCGTGGAAACAGTTTCTAGAATTATTCACTATTCTCTACAAGAAATGGGAAACTATCCATGGGTTGTTTCATATATCATCATATTATAATGAGAGATTATTAATAATTATGTGAACATCATGCACACCTAGAGTGAGGGTAATAAATTTACAGATTTACTAGCATCTATGCCCTCCTATAATGACACCCCTATATGCTTCTATAGTGTGTCTTCTCTCCTGTCTAAGGGAGCTAATTTGGTTAGAGGGGATGCACATGGACTACAATATTTTAAGAAACCATGAATATTTGTTTTCATATTTCTATTGTATCCATGCTTTTACTTTGTATCTTTCAATAAATAAATAACGATGTTATGTTAATAAAATAAAATAAAAATAAATATCCGGTTGTGTGGGAAAATTAAAATTCAACTATAGAGACTGAGTTTCGTGATTTCTTGTGAAGTGCATGTGCCTTGTTATTTAATGTTTTCAGAGATCATTGTGTGTGAAGGCTGAATGCCTTGTTTATAGGGACAATATCCTAGTTACTATGTTTGTTTCCTGCTGCTTGTGATGTGATCCTAGGAAGGTTGAGCCTAGGGGTTGTTGTGTTATATGGGGTGGGGAGGCCCAGATGTGACGTGAACCTAGGATGGATGAGCCTATAGGTATTTTGTGGTGTGATGGGTAGGGAGGCCCAATCGTGCTGGAATCAGTTGTTGCATGGAGTGGGGGATATGCATCGGTTTATGCATATGGGTGTCGGGGAGGACACCGAGGTTGATGGAATAGGTTGATGATGGACTTACATATTGATATAAAAGTTCTATTCTTATTGAAGATGTTCCTTTTCAATCTTATTTACTTTTTTCTACTACTTGAGATAGTTGTTTATTCTCACTCTTCTTCCTATGGAGTTGAAGTCGCATGGGGTATTCCACATTATTTCCAGGTTTATCTTCTCATGGTTGGATGGGTCTCTGCTCCTGCTATAGGTGGAAAATACTTGATGGGTAGTTTATCTACTCACCGTGTTGATCCCCTTGTTTTTATTATTTTATAAATCTTTTCAATAATATTTTGAAATATTAAAAGTATTAATATTGTTAAATAAACAAAAAAATATTTAACCCATGGGGTTATAGCTTTGCTTAAATGCAATGATGAGGTTATAATTATGAGAAACTATGGACTCAGTTTGGTTATGCATGAATGGAATGAGACTTTTATACGATTCTAATAAAATGAAATGTGTAAATTTTAATGGCTAATTAATGGTTAAGGAATTAATTAACATAATGTGAAATTGATAAAAAGGGATAAATTAACTTAATTCATCTCTTTAAATGGTTGTGTGCTTATATGATATCTACTCTTAGCGCCGGTAGTAGGGAGTCCAAGAGACCTTAAATGCAATTGAGTCTATGACTAGGTTATTACCATAGTGTGACTATGAGATATATTATATCTTTTAATTTTTGTGTTTCAATATGATACTCTACTCTTTCAGTTAGGGAAACTGACACCCCATGGATTCTGAGCCCTGGGGATTGTTTTCCACAACATCCTGTTGGGAGGATGGATGGATGACTACTATCTTTGGCCCCACTCTATTCACATGGTAATTAATTGTGATGTATTTCATAAAAGTTAGTTTTCCCATATATGTTTGTAGAGGGATGTAATGGCTTGAGGTTATTTCACACACATGTATTCTAGATATAGTTTCCTACAGACTATTGTAGGTATGACATGTATAGGATATGATGGTTAGGGAATCCTTACTTGGTTTATGTGCTGTAATGTATTGAGGCTTAATAATTGATGTTTGATACATGTTATAAGAGATTTTGAGGCTCTTAGAAATTAACTGGTTACTTTTTTTATGTGTATGTTGTGGTGAGTATCATGAGGTACATGTCGTGGTGCTTTTCCTTGGTGTATGCTGGCTAGGATTTTTGGGGAGAGATGCTCAGGACGTACGATGTTGGGGCATAGCAGAAAACTAGTGGGGAAGCTGTAGTAAGGAACCCTTGATATTATTTAATATAATATATACTATTTTATGATATACATGGTGAGAGTAGACATGTTGTGGTTTGGAACTTAGTATACCTGTTTAGGTGATGAGTTAGTTTCACTTTTTTTTCACTATGCTTTAGCATGCTTTATTTACTTTTTCATGAGAGGATCCAAGGAGAATCCTACTGAGTATACTGTTATAATCAACCTACATTATATAAACTATTTTTTGATCATTTGGAGTAGGTTGGAGATCAGGATTATCACTACTAGCTTGGGGTTTTGTGGGAGCTTTTTGGGCTTCGTGGTCACTGTAATATTTAATTTCCTTTTTGATAATTGTAGTTTTCCCTTTCAATTTTGGTAGTTCTTGCATGAAATTACATATGTGTACTTGGGTTTTCATTCATATGTTTTTATGAGAAGGACTTGGTTGGTGTATATCTTATAACTCTCTTTCTTATGTGTTATTTTATATGGTAATGCTTCACATTGGTGTGTTTATTATACCCTTGATGCTTATCACCAACCCAGGGCCTGCTGGAGGTGGGAATCAGGTGTCACTATCTCTCTCATACCATTTTCATCCTAGGAGGGTACACATTGTGGGGAGGGGGTCATGATAGAGTGTTATCAGATCCAGTTTGAGGTATAGGATGGATTTTGGAGTTAGGCAAGGTTACATGGGTTGTTAGGGAAACAATGTCAACTAAGTTTATAAATAACTGTAAACATGGGATATCAACTGAGACATAGGTATTTAGGGACCCTTATTATTGGATGCATGAAACTTTATGCTTAAAATGGCGATTAAATGAGGTTTTACTGATTGAAGTGTAGATACCTAGGAAATGATCATGCATCATTCTTTTTTTCCTCTGTGTTTGAATGGGTAGACCTCGGGATAGGTTAACCTAAAATAAATAAAATAAAAAAATTAATGAATGTAAATGTATTCCATATGTTGAGTCAATAAGTATTCCTTATGACTTTTCCATTACTTTGTGTTTTGAAAATCACAAACACTGTATCTTAAGGAAAATAATATTTTCCCTAAGCATTATCTTAATAAGAAAACATTTCCTTCCTCAAGGAAATTTTATCCTTACTATGTTTTCATTTTTCATTTTACAGCTTCTATAAATCTAACACTCTTTATTTAAAAAGGGTGAAATATGGTTTCATATCTAAAACCTTAGAATCTTATAAATTCTTAGTTTTAGACTATTCTATTTTCAGGTTCTGATTTAAGGTTCAAAATTATCAGAAATTTTGACTTCAAATTCTCTGAAATTCAGACTCCAAATTATATGAAATTTAGACTTTAAACTCTCTAAAATTCAGAATCAGAATGTTTTAAAATTTATACTATGAATTATTTAAAATTTAGATTCCGAATTCTTTGAAATTCAGACTCTAAATTATCTGAAATTCAGAGTCTAAATTCTCTGAAATTCAGACTCCGAATTCTCTGAAATCCAGACCCCAAATTCCTCTGAATATAGACTCATAATTCCTCAGAATTTAGTCTTTGAATTCCTCATAATTCAGACTCCAAATTCCTTAGAATTATGACTTTAAATTCCTCAGAATTCCGACTCTAAATTCCTCAGAATTCTGACTCGGAATTCCTTAGTATCCAGACGCCGAATTCCTCAGAATTCAGACTCCGATTTCCTTTGATTTCAGATTCTGAAATCTATAGATTTCAGGTGCTGAATTATTTGGATAATAGAATCAGAATATCCTTGATTTATAGTCTCCAAATTATTATTTACTTAGACTCCGCACATTTTTGTCTTAGACATTGAAAAATAGTTTTGGTAAATGAACCTTATTTTCTTATACTTGTTATAGTTATGAAATGATGTCATACATTCTGTTTCTAACTAACCATTGTTTGAGTGACACATGTACAGGTCCCTCCCAAAATCAAGGAAAAATATGACCATTGGAGGAGGCAGCCGACTATTGAAGAAATTCCTATAAATAGGAGCTCATTTGAATGATCTCAAAACAACTGAGAACCAATCCATCACTTTAGAGATTGCATGCTGCTGAAGTGATTTTTAGAGAGAGAGACTCTCCTGCCCTATGAATACTAAACATCTTGTTCAACTTTCTATGTGTGACTCTGATTATTGCTTTGTATAATCGAGGACTTCTAGGGATAGGAAGACAAAGGTGCCTACTACCTTAAAGTTCAAGGAATTTCAAGGATAGGAAGGTAGAGGTTCCAACTACCTTAAAGTTTGAGGGCTTGCATGGATAGAAAGATAGATTCTAATATTTCTATTGAGGTCTTACCCTAGTGTGGGTAAGTCATACTTTCTTGAAAGTATAAAACAAGGGACCTTTATCCAAGGTAGTTGTATACCCTTCTCTTTGGGTTAAAATATTTCATACTTGTAACTTGTTTTTGTTTCAAGTTTATTTATATTTTATTTTGATAAATGAAGAAAGTATAACCTTATTATACTTTCTTTTTCATTTTTACACTGTGATAAGTAAGATTCTATAAATTTACTGTAGAATCATTTCCCTGTAAAAATATCTTTCGATTCATTTTCGGAATCATATTTCTGGAACATAGTATGTTTGAAGAACCGAAATTGGTCTTGTGAATTCACCTTGTTTAACATTTTTAAACATAGTTTTCATTAAGTTTAAAAATTAAACGTTTTTAAACATACAATTCACCCCTCTTGTAATTGAGCATCTACATTCCTATTTCGATACTACATTATATTCTTTGTTTAGGAGATATAACTACATTTTCTTTTGTAGGTATGGATATATGTTGATGTTCTCATTAGGTTCATGAAGAATATGTTCAACATGCTTCTATAGAAGATCACTGCAGATTAGAGGTTGATGATTATGACACATGGAGGAGGAAACATCGAGAGTTTCAACACTAGATTCTGTAGAGGTATGAGGGTTTCGCTTCAGACGCAGTCACAGAAGACTGGTTAGAGGAGGTTTAGTTTTCCTTTAGTTCAATTCGTTCTTAGAAGGAGAACTGTGTATCATTGGTTGTGACAATGCTACATGGGGCATTGAGGAAATGGTGGTTCTTGTTCCTCATAGATCATGATGAGTTGGCAGTCTCATGGGAGGAGTTCTGAGACCAGTTCAAATCTGAGTTTCTTTCTTCAATCATGAAGGGGGCTAGTCTACCAGAGCTTCTTACCCTTCAATAGGGGATCTAAAATGTGCGAGATTTTGAAATTAAATTTAGGAACCTTCTATGATATGTTTCAAAACTGTTACTTGATGAAGAGTCTAGGGTGAGTCATTTTGAGGAGGCTTTGAATCTTGATATCCAACACCAAGTCACATCATTTATGCTGCAGAAGTATCTTGAGTTGTTGGAAATAGTTGAGGTCATCAAGAGGATGTTATCTAGAACCGTATTGTCATGATAGTGGAGTCTTTTGGATTCCTCAAGAAGCAGTGTTGTGGTCTAGGGTTTCTGATTTTCTGGGGAGAAGAGCTTTCAGTCAGCCAGTGCAAGGTACCAACCCTCATCATCTCTGTTCTCTAGGGGTAGTGTCTCTTAGGCCTATGCGAAAGGATTTGATACATTTTTTTATTATGTTGGATGATGTTATCAGTGACGATAGTGACCGACCATTATAATTAGTTGGTGTGCGCTACTTATTCTACTCTAGGTTCCTCCATTGAGGATATTTCAGCCGTGGAAGCAGAAGCATGTTGCTCAAGTTTGGGACCAGTAGAGAAAAAATGGGGTAGGCAGAGGATAGCCCTAGGACGCTCCCTATCCTTAGAGAGAAAATAATTACTATGTTGGTAGTTGTTAACAGGGTTGAAGAAGCCGTGGAGTAGGTTTTGGTTAGCTTTATGCTTTAGCACTTCCAACACTAGGTGAGCCAAATGTCTTTTGAGGTACCCTTTTCTTGTTTTATAATTTTTTTCATGCCTTTTTTTATTGAGGAGAAAAAAATTTCTTCATGTCACATGCCCTTTTCCATGCTTTGTGACTTGAGGTAGGTAGGCTTCCTGTTCCCTTTGTATTGAATACGTCATTAGGAGGTCGAGTTGACTTATTTAAAGTATGTAGATACTCAAATATAGTTTTGGGGTAGCACCACTCTTGGGGAGATTTCCTATGTTTATAGATACAACCATATGACATCATCCTTTTCTTGGATTGGTTGTATTTAGTATAGGATATTATGGATTTAATTAGGAGGTAGGTTGTGTTCTTTGATGCGGATGGAGATCCAGCAATATTCTTTGGCGAGAAAGACCCTCTGATGGGATAAAAAAATGTTACTTTCTTATCATCCTTGATGGATGAGTTGATTCTAAGTTATTTAAAGGTTCATCAATTCTAATTTCCTAGGGTTATAAAATAGTACCATATATGTCTTTCCAGAAGAGGTTGTAGTGTTACCCCCATGATGATAGATCGAGTTTGGGATCGAGCTACTTCCATGAGTTTCTCATATCTTGATGTATCCTTATATGATGACACGTTGTGAGTTGAGAGAGCTATGTATACAGCTTTATGTTCTATTTTAGTGTGGGGTTTTGGCCGAGTGTGTCACCATGGGGTGCACCAGTTTTGTTTGTAAAGAAGGATGATGGGTGTTTTTGGTTGTGTATTAATTATCGTTGCTTGTAAAAAGTGACAGTGAAGAATCATTATCCTATTCCACAAATTAATGATTTATTTGGTTAATTTAAGGGTTCATGTTGGTTCAAAAAATGTTTATTTATGGTTAGGATATCATCAAATGTGTGTAAAGGATGATGATATCACAATGACTGGTTTTTGTTTTCATCATGGGAATTACGAGTTTGTTGTGATGTCATTCAGTGTGAGGAATTCTCTAGCTATGTTCATGGGGTTAATGAACACTATGTTCCATGAGTTCTTAGATAATTTATTGTAGGTTTTCATCAAGGAAATCCTTGTGTACACCATGTTTGAGGAAGAGAATACATAGCATCTCTGTACCGTTATTAGAGTTATTCACTGTGAGAAGATATTTGGGATGTTTCTGAAGTGTGGGTTTTGGGCCAGAGAAGTCTGTTTCATAGGTCATATTATATCCTAGTAGGAAGTATCTATGGATCCATTGAAGGTAGAAGCAGTTGTGTCTTGGGAATTCCCCCAATAAAGTGGTAGAGGTGTGAAGTTTCCTTGATCTTGCATTCTATTATAGCAGGTTTGTAGCTGATTTCTCTTAGGTTTCGACTCCTCTAATAGTGTTGACCAGAAACGATCATGCATTCTTATGGACTTATCAGTTCCTGGTGAATTTTGAGTATCTAAATCATAATTTGGTCATTTCTCCATTTCTTTTTTTCCAATACAAGGAGTTCAGTTTGAGGTTTTCTATGAAGCTTCTTGTCTTGGTTTGGGCTATGTTCTTGTGTTGCATAGATCTGTCATTTCTTATGGACATCATCAGTTACATCCCCATGAGAGTAACTATTCCACCACTGATCTTGAGTTGTTGGTAGTCATGTTTTCCTTGAAGTTATAGAGATATTATGTTATCGGTGAGTGATTTTTATACTTCATTAATCATAAACATTTGAGTTATGTTTTCTCCCGGCGTGACGTGAACTTGCAACATCATCAGTGGATGATGTTTTTATTTGATTATGACTTAGACATTTTATATACACCTATAAAAGGGAATGTTGTGGTCAATTTATTTAGATGGAAGTCACGCAGTGATGTAGTGCATGAATCTAGTGATTACTAGAGAGTAATGGAAGAAATTTCAACATTTCATTTGAATATTAGAGGAGGTTGGGGAATAAGATGTACTTTTAAGATGATGATGTAGTCATATCTAGTGTAGTAGGTGGAGGAATCCATGTTGGGGGATATTGAGGTGGAGGTCTAGAGATACCGAGTTATTTGTGGTGAGGCCTTTGATGGTTGGTCTGAAAATGTACAACACTGAGTGTTATTTCAATGAAGTTTTTTCATTCCTTTAACAATGCGTGAGATAGTTCTCATAGAGTTCCATAGTTCTCCCTTAGAAATATATCCCAGCATGATGAAAATATACCAAGCCTTGAGTGGTTAGTTTTAGTTTCCTGTGTTGAAGTGCAAAATTGTGATGTTTGTGTCATGATGTTTGGTCTTCCAGAAGGTTAAGGTAGAGCACCGTGTTCTCTATGGTTTGATCTAGCTGCCAGATATTTCCCAGTGGAAGTGTCATAACATCTCAATGGAAATTGGTATTATTTTACCTTGATCTTATGGAGTCTATGACACTATTTGGGTGGTAGTGTATCATTTTTAGAAAATAGACCACTTTATAGTGATCAAGGAGTTGAGTTCAGTGGATGTTTTATCAAGGTAGTATATGGAGGAGGTAGTGAGACTCCACAATGTCTTGAGGATGATCATTCCTAATCGAGATCATCATTTTACCTCTAGGGTGTGGAGAGGTCTCCATCATGATTTTGGTTCTCAATTATTCCTTAGAATTACTTTTCATCCACAAACAGATGGTTAGATGGAGCAGACCATCAAGACTCTAGAAGACACGTTGCGCTTTTGTGTCTTGAATTTCAGAGGTATTTTGGATGAGGAACCTTCCCTTGGTAGAGTTCTCTTACAACAATTGTTTTCACTCAACAATTAGTATGGCTACATTTGAATCCTTTTATGGATGAACTTTCTGTTCTCTGTTGTGCTGGACTGGGGTCGAAGAGTTGGAAATTCTCAAATTAGAACTAGTATAGGATACGACATAGATTGTTCAGGTGATTCATGAGACAATAAAGGTAGTGCAAGATCTTTATAAATCATATACTGATCAAAGGATGAGACCTATAAAGTTCGATGTTGGAGATCATTTTTTCATGAAGGTGACTCCCCATCATGGGAAGAAAAAGTTTGATCATGAGAGAAAGATTTCAACTCTGTTTGTTGGGCCTTTTGAGGTGTTGGATTATGTTGGAGACATGACGTATCAGGTAGAACTTCCCCCATATATGAGCCAGATACATGATGTTTTCACATTTCTTAGCTCCACCATTATCTTCATAATGACTCTCATGTCTTTGATTGGGGTGACATTGATTTTCATGATGATGAAACCTTCATGGAGAGGCATATAGAGTTCTTGGACCACTAAGAGAAGGTGTTACATCGGTGTGTTATCCCCTTGTTTTGAATATTTTCGTAGCACTGTGGCATGTAATAGAGGACTTTGGAAAATGAGTCATAGATACACACTATGTACCCCGATATTTTTTATGTTTATCCCTTCTCTTTTAAATTTGTTCATTTGGTGGTTGTGGACCTTTTATATTTATTGGATGAATTTCTCTTATTTCTTTTTGTGGATTTATCTCTTTTGAGATGTATCTCCACTAGGAGAGTTTTTGGGAGATGGTTTTAGTTTTTTCATAGTTTTGTGATTTTTCATCTAGTGAGGTGGTGAGATCCTGTGGTGGATAATGCTTTGTGAGGTATCTCATAGGGAGGCTGTTTGGATGACCCCTTTATTTTTCTTCTCAAGGTTGGTTTTGGATTCTAAAGGACAAGAATTTTTTTTATAGGTATCTGATTTAAGGGCCCAAAACTACATGGATCAACCATTTGCATGTTTATGAAGCTTGTAGAGCTCAGAGGAAGCTCAGAGGAATCTTGGAGGTGTTCTGGTGTTGAGATATCAAAGCAGGGAGATTTTACAACATGAAAGTGGGTTTAACGCTGTGTAGAAATATTTCATCACATGAAAGAGGGTTTCAATCTGTGTAATATTGTGTTGTACAAAAAATAAAATAAAATAGAAAGTCGATAGTATTTTTTCAGAAAAATCTAATCATGATGAATTACATAACATGAAGGGGATTTACATGTTGTGTAATTCCCCAATGATGTAATGTTTTAACTATCTTCCAACCACTCGGGTTTTTTAAACCATATATCAGTAGTTTCTCTTTGTCAACTCCAGGTGACATGGTCGATTTGAGGTAGGTTCTACCTCTGTTTTTGTGTTTCTTCGATCTATTTTCTTCCAATAATATTTTCTATGTGATGGTGCATGATATCCATTTTTATAATGGAGTATTCTTGGTAATTATTTGGTCTATTTTTTTCCAGAATCCTTGGGTGGATGCAGATCTTGTGGGAGAAGTGATTAGGATCTGTTGCGTTGACCTGTTCTCATACAAATAACGTTGATGACCTTTTGAGGTTGGGGATTCATTGATTCTCTATTATTTACAAGAAATAAAAGTGTTATAATGGTTTATCCATTTTAATAACAATTTAATTAAGCTAATAATTATATGAAATAGATTAAAGAATTGATAGTGATCACATAGTGATGTTTCTATTTTCAACTGTGATAACACTTTTCATCTCGATTTTATAAGTAATGTCATATCTTTGCCTTTCCTGGTTTAGCATGATGTTCTTGATGGAAATTTTTAATGAAAGTAAATATGAAATTAATTGATAATTAATCAGATCAAAGATAAAGAGGCATGTTTAATGAATTCAATAGTTTTAGTAATTTGATTTTAATCAAATTGATGCAAATATGCATGTTTAATTGAATTGGTTAATAAAACTGAATCATGTTGATTATTGTTGATAAAATAATTAATAGAATGTGAAATTAATTGTTTAATTAATTTGTGATAGATGTGATAGCTTGTTTCTTTGGTATCCCATAATTTGAACCTAAATAATGAATTAGTTAATTCAATATGGAATACAAAATTAGTTGTGTAAGAGAAATAAAATTCCTTTATTGGGATTGATTTGAAAACTTGCTCATGAAGGCCAAGAGCCTTGAATTTTAGAGCTTTGAGTGATCATTGTGTGTGAAGGTTGAATGCATTATTTTAGGGCTAAGAGCCCAGTTTCTATTTTTTTTCTTGCTTCTTGTTATTTGATCCTAGGTTGGATGATCCTAGAGGTCTGTTATGGTATATGGGATAGGGATTCATTGATGTGATGTAATCCTGGGATTGATGAGCCTATAGGGCTGTTGTGCTATGAGGGGTAGAGAGGCCCAACCTATTGCTTGTTTATCTGACTTAACTTCCCCACTACTTGAGGCAGCTAGTTTTACTTACTCTTCTTCCTAGGGAGGTGAATACATGTGGGTTATGGCATGTGATTTTTGTGTTTATATTCTCATGGTCGGATGAGTCTACTCTCTTATTATAAGGGACAAAGTTTCGAATGGTAGTTCATCTACTCACCATATTGAGCCCCTTATTTTTTGTAGTTTAGAACATTTTTATAGAATACTTGGAAATATGGTAAGTAGTAATGCTGTTAAATAAATTAATAAATGTTTAACCCATTGGGTTCGGTCTTGGTGGGATTCAATGAAGAGGTTATAATTCTGAGAAATTGTGGACTCAGTTTGGTTCTTCCTGGAGGGCTTGTGACTTTGTTGTGACACTAATAAAATGAAATGTGGAAATATTAATGGTTAATTAATAGTAAAATAATTAATTAATGTAAAGTGAAACTAATAAAAAGGGATAAAGTAACTTAGTGTTTCTCTTTATATGGTTGTTTTCTTATAGGATATATAGTCTTAGCGGTGGCAACCAGGAGTCCGAGATACGTTAGCTGTGGTTCAGTATAATACTAGGTTTTTCACATAGTGTGATTGTGAGCTATATTCTATTCTGTAATTTTTGTGTTTTTATATGATAATTTACCTTATAGGTTAGTGAAACTGGCACCCAAAGGATTCTGAACCATAGGGGTGTTTTTCCAAACATCACGGTGGGAGGATGGATGGCTGACTACCCCCTTTGGCCTTGATCTCTTCTCTTGGTAGTTACTTGTAATGGGATGCATGAAGGTTAGTTTTTCCATATATGTATTTAAAGGGATTTAATGTATTGTGATTATTTCACACACATTTATTATGGATATAGTTTCATACAAACTACTATAAGTATTATGTGTATAGACTGTGATGGATTGAGTATCCTTACTTGATGTATGGGCTATAATTTCTTGAGGTGTAATACCAAATGTATGATAAATGTTATATAGGCTATGGAGGCTCTTGAAAAATAATTGGTTACTTTTGGTTATGTATATGTGGTGGTCAGTTGCATAAGGTTCATGTTGCGGTTCTTTTCCCAAGTGTCTATGGGCTAGCCTTTTGGAGAGAGATCCTTAGGGTGTGTGATGTTGGGGTATAACAAAAAACCAATGGGGAAGAGGTAGCATGGTAACCTTTATATTATTTAATATAATATATACTCTTGTATGTGATACTTGGTGAGAATATCCATGGTGAGGTTGGGAACATAGTATAACTATTTAGGTTATGAGTTAGTTTTACTTGTTGTTCACTATGATTTAGCATGCTTTCTTTACTTTTTCATAGAGGATCTAGAGAGGATCCTACTGAGTATACTATTATTCTCACCATAAATTATACAAACTGTTTTTAGGTCATTTGGCGTAGGATGGAGATTAGGCTAGTTACTACTAGCTTGGGGTTTTGCAGGAGCTATTTGGGATTTGTGGTCACTTCTATCTTGACTTTTCTTTTTGGTACTTATAGTTTTCCCTTTCAGTTATAGTAGTTATTTCATGACATTGCATTTGTTTACTTGGGTTTTCTTTTATATCATAGCCTGATTAGGAGTTTTTTGGTGTCTATCTTATTCATCTCTTTATCAGGTGTTCTATTAGAGGGTAATTCCACCCATTGGTGTGTTTACTATACCCTCAGTTCTAGTTTCCAACCCGGGGCCTACTGAAGGCAGGACTCAGGTGTCACTATATCTCTTCACCCATTACCGACCAAGGAGGGTTACACATTGTGGGGATGGGGTCGTGACATATTAAGTACAGGTTTAGTGAACATGTATGATATATATTAAATAATAATTCTACTAGAATTATAATATATTTATATATATAAATATATTTCATTTACTTTCTTTCTTTCAATATAACAATAAAACATAAAAAACATTCATGTGTATGTACGAACTACCGTCTCCTTGAATGATGTATTCCATTTCATACATTTATATTTTATATATTATTATAAATAGTTATATACTCAATATATATGATATTTAAATTTTTTTCATTTATGAAATAATTAAATCACCATATATGTAATAGGATCAAGAATAACAAGTTAAAACATATACAAAAAACAAAGAAGATATTATCTGAAACATAACATTAACATGGAATTTCTAATAAATGGTTAATATAAAGTTATAATAAAATCACATATGGTATAAAGTATATAAATATGTTTCTTTGGTATAATTATAATAATCTTATATTTATTATACAGGTGGTTTTAGTGTGTCAAAAGAAAGTTAATAAGTAATGTAAGGGGATTTCATGTCACTTTTTATTTTTATGAGATAAATGCCATATTAACCACTTGATTATTTTGTGTAGAATATATACTACCATATGACATGTTATATCATTAGTTTAATTTATTTAATGATATTATTTTCTTTAAATGATGTTATTCCCACATGGGGATCCTAATTCTTAAGTTACTGAAGTAGTAAGGTTTTCTCATCCCACATTTATTTTCTGTGAGACACAAGCTATATTCACTGCTTGTTTATTATATGTGGTGTGTTTAATGAACTTGGAAGTATTATATTATTTTTATAATTACATTTATGTGTATTTACATATCCATTTTATGATCTTAATTTTGTGGGTTTTTTTTCAAAAGTTACCAAATCAGTAAAGTAATTTTGTATCAATTTTCCTTCTTTGAGACACAGGCAATGTTATGCACCTATATTCTTTTACAAGGTGTAGATAATGAAATTTTAAACGTGATATAGAAGATATCTTTATTTTAGTTATATTTTATTCTTTATGTAATTTCATTTTCTTATATGGTGAGTACAATTCAAATTTACCAAATGGTAAGATTTTATTGAAACAATCACTTTGTTTTCCAAGATTGTTTATGATTATACTTCCATTGATGAAATATTATTATCCATATCTCAATAAAACTAATGAAATTTATTCCTCTATGTATATTAATTATGTATTCTTGTATTAGTACCATTTCCCCACTCTTTGGTACTTAATATAATTAATAAAATGTTTTAATGAAAATCCAACTTTATTTCTCGTTTCGATCAGAAATCTGTGTTCTGTAAAAACCATGTTTTCTAAATTTTATTTCAAAAATGTATTAATATTATACCAAGATGTTTATATTAAAATTTTCCCATATTTTATATTTTTTTAAAAATGGTTTATAAAGGAATTTTCTTGTCATTTTCTAATCAAGGTACTTTTCTAAACATTTAAGGCGTAAAAGGAAAGTTCTATATCTACAAACATAACTTCTGTCATGACTATGATTTCCTTGAAGATTGATTTATGCGTTTACAAGGGTATTTTAAAAGAACAAGTTTTCCAAATATTTGGAATAATTTATTGAACTTAAGAAATTTTCATTGAAAAAGGTTTTCAAAATGATTTTAAGCTTTATTTTTGAGTTTTTAAGGTGTTTTCAAAGAAAAATGTTTTAAATGTTTTTTAAATCTTCTGTTATAAGTTCTGTAAGATATGTTAAAAGAAAAAATCTATAAAAATGGCTTAAGTTTTAAAAATCATTTTAATAGCTGAATATAAATTTTCATCTGGAAAACTTCTAAATAAAATTGTAAAGATTTTTTTATAAGAAAAGTATTTTTAATTGGATTTATAAAATTGGTTTTCAATGAAATTATATCTTGATTAAGAAATTTTTAATGTGATATTTCAAAATCAATCCCAACCAATGATAGAATACATTATTATAGTCTATGATTTACTGTGGATATGATCCAAAAATACCATTCATATTCCTTATTGGAAGGTTTATGTTTTGATGTAATGATGTTTATAAAACCTATTTATATTCCCTGGCTTATATGCTCTTGAAAACTGAATCATTTGACGATTTATGATTTTAATAATTGATAAATAGACACATCTATTTTACATAGGAAATGTTATGATGATATGTTTATGACACCCATTTCATTTTATGTGTCAGGATATGATGCATGTTTTATTATCTTTCGGAACATGTATGCATTATTTTATATGTAATGGGTGAGACCTATATAACCCACCAATACATTTGATAATGATTTATATCTCATGAGATAATAATGAGATTCATTTTGAAAGTATTAATCACCTATAGAATATGGGGATGCCTAATTCACTATGGGAAGGTGGAGAAACCCGACCCACAATTGGAAGATGGGGAAAATTGGTCCACTATGGGAAAATAGAGAAATCTATTCCACTATTTGAAGATGGGGAAACACTATACACTATGGGATGATGGGGAATATATATACCTTACAATAAAAGTAATATGACTAGGGATGGTGGTGTGTCCTGCCTCGTAATTTTAGTCCCCATGTAATTCCGTGATAAGTTATAGAAATGTGTATCGACTTATAGGGAATGATGTTATATGTTTATGTGTATACCTAAATTCCATGTCTTAATTCCATGTTATGATTTCATGGATTATGATCTATAATAAATTATTATTAATGCCTTATGAACTACTAATCATTATTTCTTGATTCATGTCTATGATCTTTGATTCATATGGTATGATATTCTAATGTTATGATCATGTTCTATTGCCCTTATGATCATATTTATGATTACATATATCCCTTATTTACCCTTACTAAATATATATTATCTCTATATTTTATTCTTCCTTATTTAGTTTATGAAGATATATCTTATGAATGATGTTTCTAAGAGGGTTTGTAGCCTTTTAGAACCCAGTGGGAGATAATGTAGCTTACTTAGGTACCAGAGTTTACATTTCCTTGTTTCCAAATGCAATAAACAAATATGGTCTTTGGGTGTCTGTTTGTGTAATGTTTTATGCATTTAGAAACAAATATGTAATTTTTATGTACATTAAAATTCGGTTGTTATAGCTAGTTGATCAATTATTAGTGATTAAGTATTGGTCTATTCAGGGTAGTGATGTGTAGAGGCATCAATATTTTGAGAAAATAATTTTTCAAGAAAATATAGATGAGAATCAATCAGTGGAGGCATAATGGTGAAGGGAAAATATTTTTGATGGTGTTTCAGGACTGATCAAATGAAAAAAAAACAAAAAAATACATGGTTTTGTGTTTTCTATAAAATATAGACAGAAGGAAAAAATCATTCCAAGAAAGGTTTATCACCGAGTTGTTCAATGATCACAGAATGGTCACTTGGTTAAACATTTTTCATAGTTTAGTTTGTGTATCATGGAGTGTGTTGTAGGTTGTGGGAGTTAGGTTTCATGTTTTTTTGAAGAGAGATTTTGGTCATAGAATTATGAGTTCTACACAACACAAAGGTAATCATGGATAATTTTTGGTAAATTAAAATTCTTATTGGTTAAAGAAACATGGTCATGGATTGAAGACCCTATGTCATAGGGTGAAGAACATTGTTCACAACATGAGATGGCTTTATCCTATCATGAAATACCATGGCCCTCATAATAATATCCTTTTTCACTGAATGGGGAGAATTGGTCATGGCATGAAGAAATTTATTCATTATTTGAAATTTATTTATAATGATATTACACACTGTATACCCCCCATTTTTCAGCCCTAGTGTCTATATCAGGTCACATTTATAATGGTTCAGATTAAGGTGAATGGGGTGTCCATACTATTCATTTTTCTATGTAGATTGTAATGGTGTTTTTCTATTTAGTATCATAGGTGAGACCTAGGGTGTTGTTCCACTATCTATGGAGTAATTTCATCTTTTATCTATTATGTACTACTCAATGAGACATGGGATATCCACTAAAATTTCAGAAAGGTGATTTGATTTGATTTTTCTAGGTAGTTTGGATTATTGGGATGTCTTTATTATTCTATTATATCTTGTATATGAGGATTGAGTCTATCATTTGTCCCAATTTTTATCCTTAAAATAATATCTAGGTTTTTATGGGTCATTATTTTCTCATCGCCTTATGGTTTTGAGCTGACTAGTTTCTTCAATATCCCTGTTCAATTTTTTGATGTGTCATACTAAGTATTTATATTCAAATCCTATAGGAGAATATTCACTTGATGTGTCAGGACATATGTAAATTATGGATAGTTCAATAATAACCATGACGAATGAGGTGTCTTTGGAGCATAGTGGTACCAATAGGTGATATAAGTATGAAACATTCATGGCCTCACCTAGCTTGTTTTGGCTACATCTTCATCTAAGTTATTTCAATTTTCTAGTTTTCTATTTGGTTATTAGGTGTGTATATTTCCCATTATTAACTATGGATTATTTATTGTATTCATTATTATGGGTCTTATCATGTGTTTCAGGCATTACATATTGAATATTGTTTTTTCCATTCTTTATATTTATGTACTTTGTAGAGATATGTTTTTTATACAAGTGTGTTGGGATAAGAATACTCATTATGTGTAATATATATACTCAGTGATATCACCCACTCTAGCCTATTGAATGTATGCTTGGGGAGGCACTCTCAACTTACCTCCACCCAGGAGAGGTCCCAATGAGTTGATTAATTTCAATCTACCACTACTAGAATGAGATATTTGATCCATCATAAAATGTTTATCATAAATCAATGTCCATGAAATTAAGTCATATTTAGGGGGAAAAATAGTAAATATTTTATGACCACCAAACCTTAGGATAGGGGGGATTCAGAAGAAAACATGATAGAGGTGGTGAAAGGGACACTTCAGTACATGATTCTATATTTAATTCAAGGTTTAAATGTTAAAAAGGGCTGAAAGGGGTCATATGAGGTTGTAAGGAGTGTTTGTTAACAAATTATGGGAATGAGATTTATAAAAATCAATAGAAGATAAATGGGTTATCAACATGGGATTAATGAGAGGTCATTGCATAATATAGTTATTTTTACTATCAATCTACCATCGCAATCCCAATGGTTACCCACTGGGAGTCTAATGGAATATATGGTATTTTTTAATGATGAAAATCTTCATCCTTATATCGTTCATTAATTTTTATAGAATATTTTAAATGAAGAGTGGAATGATAAGAAAACTGAATGTATGACTTTGATTTCCCCTAATTGATCATTATCTGGGAATATAATGGATTGAGTTGATATGTAATGAATATCATGAGTATAACATCATATTTGAAATAGAGTATACTTTTTAGGTCACAAGTGTAAACTTAACATCTAGACTATGGAATTTTATACATATGGTCATTGATATACATAGGGATTTATACTTACAATTATCATTATTAGATGAGTTTATCAAGTTATCTATAATACAAACCTTCATTATTTGATACCTTTCTTATGACAGTATTAAGGTGTAGCTAATCAAGGGTGGTTGGGTATGTTTTAAATCATATGGAAGTTATTTATAAACCACTATGATATATTTTTTCATTTATGGGAGATATTAGATTTTGTACATAAATTGAATAATATTAAGAAAACATGTGGTCATACTATTTTAGTGATAGTTGATTTGTTAATCTAAATTAATGGATGACTGGTTAGTTTATTTAAAATAATTGAGAATATATGAGTTAGACTATAATATATTGGCATGTTACATCTCTAGGGGATGACTCAATGTTTTATAAAAAAAGAATTATATTAACATTCATAATATACATAGATATATATCTTGTGGTTTACATTTCCATATTTATATATTAGTGGGGTTGACTAAGATCATATCAAATGTATTTAATGGTTAATTAGAAATGACATTTCAATAAATCAATCACTTTTTTATAATTAAGAATTAGATAATTTATAAATGTTTTCAATTAAACAAAGTAACATGGGTCCATATGTTAGGGTGTGGTATAAATATTAATTATTATATATAACATTTTTAATTTTTTTTAAAAATTTATGAAAATCATATTGAATGTAGTGTGGGTTGATTTAAAAATAATTTTGATGTTTTTTATAAAGTTTGAGAGACTTTATTGAAAATACAATATTATTGTATATATGAAATAAAGCATGAAATATGATATGGTGAAAGTCAATATTTAATGGTTTGTGTATTTTCATAAATATTTATTACACATATTAGTGGTGTTGATAAATGAAAATTGATATCATTTAGCTACACTTCCTACATTCATTATCAAATAATTGGTGTATAACACATAAAGAGATGATGTATTGATGATAGGTAAATGTTAAAAGAGTTTAATGAGTCACTTAAAAAATGACGTTTCTATTTTAAATGTTATTATATATGAATCCAATGACTTATCTATTTTCGTAACACACATAATGGATTAAATTAAATAGGATCCTTCATTAAATGAAATAAATTTATTTAAAGGGAGTTCATGAGATAAATTTCAATGACAGAGATCAATATGATAAGCCAAAGTGTTCTATCATTATATTATATTCATTAACTTTTGATGTGGATCTATTATACCATTTAAATGAGAATAGATCTTACCCTATAAGTATGTGATTTAATTTAATGGTGGATAAATTAGGAGGAATAATTCAATTTATTACTACTTAGGGACCTCAATCAAGCTAACTATTATGGAATATATTTCATAGAAAGTGAGGTATGAGTGTTAATAGGATTTCCATTTAATTTTAATATTTCCACTATTGATCAATATTATGATTGGGTTTAATTATATCTAAAATTATATTTTAGAAAATATATTTTTACCATTTTTCATTACGGTATGAACATATGGGAATCTTTGATATTTCCTTATCTTTAAATTGGACACTTTTGATGTCATTTTTGGAAATGGATTAACTGAAATTGTATCTAATTTTTATTGATTTAAACTAGTGATAAGTGTCATTATATACTCACTAGTGAGAGATATAATTTTGGGGGAGAATGATACTTTTAATTAGGCCATATAGAGCTTAAATTGGAATAAGTGAGAGATGATACAACTTGGAATCTTATAGTCCTGTTGAGTGAAAAATTAAAACCATTTCACATATTATTTGATAAAATGTGATATTATTTAGGAATAAAACACATATATTTTACATAATTTTAATTTTTTTTAACAAATTTACACCCAATTTGGGAACCCGATGGTCTAGTGTATTTGGAGATTAGCTATGTGATCTTATTATTTCACAAGAAGTCTTCAATATTTTCCACCACACTATCCACACATTCTAACATTTGATATATTTAATACGTAATAGAATTATTTAATTATTCTGAAGGGAAATATAGGAAAAGGGTGATCTAAAAATATCAATAAGGGTGAACATAAGAGATAATGATCAATGATTATAAGTGAGAATATGATGAGAAAGTGGAAATGAGAAAGTAATAAGGATACATGGTTATAAAATAAGATAAGTATACAAAATAAAAAACTGAATACAACTCATATTTCATGAAATGAGGATTACATAATAATACATGATTAAAAGGGATGTGTAATCATGAGTACATAATATGTGAACATGGAGTAATCATGATACATAATATAAGTATAAATCATGAATATAAGATTATAATATGTTATAAAAACTAACTATTAAGACAAAAATTACATGAATGACTAGGATAACCATATTTCCATAATATAGTATTCTTTTTTTTAATAACTAGTATAGACTTTTTGACTTGGTCTAATAACCCATGTACCCCATTGGGATTTTTCTAACAAACAGTATATCCACTTGGTCCTAGTAAAACAACTCATGTATCCTTTTGGGCTTAAGATAACATCATATTTACTCTATTTATATCTCATAAGATATAAAAAATTACCCAATGCATTCGAGGGAAATGTCAAACCAATAAATATCATAATGATAAACTATAAACATGTATTCCACAAAAATAAGAAAAAATTCACAATTCTGTACTAATATAATTACCATGTAAGAATGAAATGTGTTACAGTAAAAATTCCATAAGGAATGATAAAAATATGTCTACTTAAACAATTTGTGTTGTTTTTTATATAATATCACCAATGGGGAATAAAAAAATTAAATTAGGTTAATATAGATTAAAAAACTTTTATAAAAAAAATAAATTTTACTTAGAGAAAGAAGATGAATTAACTATCTTATATGTGATATATTTTGATAAAATATTATATAAAATAGTGGTAATAAAAATTTCATCACAAAAATTAATGTATACATAAATATGATATTTATTAATTAAAACTAATAATTAAATTAGGAAAATTCTTTCATTTGACTTTTTTTATAAATAGGTTACTTTCACACTTCTGTAATGAAATTAAAAGTTAAGGAAAAAGAATTCACAAACAGCTATTAAATATAATTTTCAATAAAAAGAAAAGATATATTTTATATTTTTATTTCAAAAGAGAAATATAAAAAATGTAATATTAAAAATATATAAATATTAAGAATATTAAATGTAGAGTTAAAATTAAAATATATTATAATAGTTGGAAATGAATTTTAAAATTTTAAAACAATTATAACAAAACCTACAACATTAAAAAAAATTTAAAACAAATTTTTAAAATGAGGTAGATATAAGAGTAAATATTAAAATATGTTAATCCTATTTTTTAAAAAATAATAATGAAAAAAGTGTGTGATGAAAGAACATGGACATCTTAGAGGAATATTCCTGACTATGTGAATAGATAATGTCAGCTCAACATAAAAAGATCATTTTGATAGAGTTATTCAAAAACCAGAGATCAAATGATAATTAAATAAGAAAAAACCTAAAAATAACTATAAGATAAGAAAATATATAGTTTCTATGTGTGAAATGACAAATGTTTACCCAACATAGGAGTTCAAATATATACAATATCGATTTGAAGGTGATATTTGAAAACTGACCCTTATTGATTTAGTAACCAATGAATCAAGATCCCATGAATGAAATAATATTAGAAGGATTTGTAAATCCTTGTACAATTATGTAATTATTTATAAACAGTATATACAAGTTCAATAAATATACAAAAAAACATAAAACAAGTAGTGATTACAAAGAATGTCTCAATTGAATGAAATCGAGATGAGGAACCCTTAAATTTAATCTCAAATTCCTCAAAAGTTCTTTAAAATCCATTATAATAAATATAATCAAATTAATAATTTATTTTAAAACCTTATTCATATCTATTATATTTTATACTCTTTAATTATAATTGTTCATTATACATTTCTTAGTCAGTTATTGCTTATTTTAATCATAGGATGCTGGTGTTTTTTATTGTTATGCACATTTTTATTAATTTTGATGCTGGTCACCATAATATTACTCCATATTTATAATTCATTTAAATAATTTATTTTAATATATATTTCATAATTATTTATAAATTTCCAAATTCATTCTAATAGTGTTTTAATTACGATTCATGAATTTGAAATCGGTGTCGATCTTTTTTTGGTAAGTTTTAATGAAAAAGGTGGTAAAATAATAAAAATAGTAAGTATTAAAATCACCTTTTCATAAAAAATATTCATTAATTAATATCAATTATTTGTAGTAATCAATTTTTCATAGTCATCCATGATTGAAATTTATCGCATCATTCATGTGGTTGGTTAAACTGACCTAAACAAAAACATGATACAATAATATGATATTTGTAATTATGATAAGATTTATTTATAATACCATTATTCCATAAGTATAATGATGTTATATAGTTGTTATTAATGTGATAATTCATAATTGGTGAGAGTAATATGAATAAGGTAAATGAAAAAGAATGATAAGAGAAATTGGGTTTCTTCTCTGTATGCTTGGTTTAGGAAGCGAAATTTTCAAGGATCATTTATTATTAAATCAATTAATTGAATTAGAAATTAATATTTATAAAAATAATCATTTTAAAAAATAATTTTCATTAATTAAATTTATTCTTCGAATCATATATGTAGCTCGATGATGAAAAATGGAATACATCGTTCATCGAGGTGGTAGTATATAAATAACACAAGTGATGTTTTCATTTTCTAGTCGATGAGAGGGGATTGGATAATGGGACTTCCCTAAAAATAATAAAATTTTAATAAATTAAATTTTATTATTTAATTATATTATTATGTTTATAATAGTTTTTTAGGAGAAATATAAATAGTAAAAAGTTAAGGAGTGGATAATACTCACACTAAGGAATTTATTCTTCTCTTGAAAAAACTCATGGAAATAGAGGACATGGGAAAATTTAATGTACCTAATGGATTAAAAAAGTTTAATATAGATATAGAAAATTAAAAATGGGAATAATTTTAATGTAATTTCAATGGATAAGTGTCTTGAGTTGGGTGGAAGTGATATTCTTTGTAAGTGAAAAATATTCATAATTCCTTGGAAACTAAAATTTGGGGATGGGTAAGGATGTAATTTCAGGGAAGTTATGTGAAATAGGTAGTGAATGTTTGGTGATATATAAAGCTATTAAATTCAAACTTTAAAGAGTAATCTATATGTTCAATATATCAAGTAATTTAGAAAAATTTTATCAATACTAAGTTACCTCATTTTACCCTTATAAACCTTGATTAAATTTTTACCATGGTAATTATTTTATTACTAAAAATACGTGATGACCTATCATACAAAATATAATTTTTATGATTAAAATTTTTGGTTAATTTTGATCTAATTTAGTTTATGAATATAGGAAAATTAAATTATATATTAAAACATAAGATATAGAAAAAACTATTTTTTTTGAAAAATGTCTTTCTATACATTAGGTTTTTTATTCATCTCTAATATAAATTAATAATTTAATGGATATTAATATATTTTTTATATGACTGGAAATAATATTTTATTCATAAAAATTATATCAATTTAATTTATTTAGATAAATATTATTTGACATTTGTAAAAATAAAACTTTGAGAAAAACTCCTTTACCATGACAAATAATATTAAATTTGGTAACTAATATATATACTAAAAAAGAAAATGAAATTATTATAATATTTTTATATGATTATTAAAAACCATATTTTTATATATACTTTCAATATTTGATAAAATTTATTTTTAATATTAGCACACATAACACATAAAACCATTTTTAGAAAAATATTGCTTTTAAGCATAAAATGAATTTATTTTTATCACCTTCCTAGTAATAAATATCAAATGAATTTTAATATATTTTATTTTGCAATAAATTTATTTTAAAATAATTCTTTAGTAGTGATTAATTTCATTAAGATAATGACACTCAACATTATAAAAATCACTTCTTAGAAAAACAGCACATTTAAATAATCTTAACCAAATACAATTAAAATAAATTATTTTTGCATTAACTATTTAATTTTATCAACCCATTGATATTAAATCCATTATTTGAATTTTTTAAATAAATCATATTAAACATTAACAAAAATAACATATAATGTATAAATTTATTATAAATAAGTATTTTAATTTAATATTATTCTTTTATTTAATTATTTATTATTTTTGAATAATATTATTTCAAATTGTTCACTAATAATAAAAAATTTTAGTATACCTATAAGATACATGTATATCTATTAACCATATTTCCAATGACCATGTTTCTAATGACCATATTCTAAACAAATATATACCTCTTTATAATGGCTATATAACCCCCTCTACCTCTTATAAATCCACTCCATTCATACCTCTTGAATCCCAATTCTCATTACCTTTCATTTTATATTAAATAACATGAACTATCCTTTCATGATGTTCTATCTCATTCTGAGTTATGTTTCACTAATGGTTATTCTCAAGGGTGAATATGGTTTTATGGATATCTTAGTTTTAGTGAAGTTATTCTTTTCTATTTATTGAACCATTTTAATTTATGAACATTTAATAGACATAATCATCTAGGTATGTAACCATACATGGAATGTTTTACATATTTTAATGAACTCTCATAATAATGTACCATTATGAATGATTATTGTGTTTTTTTATTTATTCATATATTGTTTGACCCATTTCATAATCAATTTTATAGAATCTGAAAACATTCTTTTGAATTATAGACATATAATTTTAGGAAAGATAATGGGTCCTAAAACCTAGTGTGTTATATTTTACCACTTTAATAAATTATTTCCCCATAAATTTAATTATCACTCACTATTGAAAATAGATTATGGTATCCATAAGAAATTACCAACTCAAGATATAAATTCTAATGCGATATGAACCTTACTATATTAAGTAAGACTAGGGTAGTAATATTTTACTTTATAATATGATTATATTTCTTTTTCTAATCATTTTTTAAATATATGGAACTTTACCTATCTATAAATCTAATATGTTTCTAAAGACATACCTTCTAATTCTTTATTTTCATAATTTTGTTTCTAAAAAAATACTATAACCAAAATTGATATGGTATTATCTAACAAAATCATACTAAATGATTATATGAATTTGGAAACTCAAGCCTAAGATGTCTTCTCCTATAACACCTTTACTTAAAACATCGATACTTTTGGATTAACTATGATATAATCAGATCAACCTGTAACACCTTCAGTATAACAAAAGTTTCCCACATTCATTTTCTTATAAGGTTCTCCATTCTTACCAGTTATATATTACATCATCAAATTCTACAAATAATGTTTTCTAAAGAGTATGTGAATTAACAAAATCATATCCCCCAACAGTATCATACCAGGTGTAGAACTAGGACCCTTAATTATTCACTGGTTTAAGATTGAGTTAATACTGAAGAAATTTTTTTAGGATTAATATCCCTAGGTGAGTTTGAGATTAAGTCCATATCGACTATTTTTTTAACAAGATAGTGATGTTATTTCATGGAAAACATACACTATACACTTTAATAAAATTTTAGGTTTTTTTATATTTAGTATTATCCCTATATTTTTCAATAAGGTTATCTATTCCTAATGCACTAAAATAACTAAAACCTTATTTTATGACAAATTATATGCTCAAAATCAAAAATCCCACACAAAATGTTAAAATGAAATATGTTTATTGATCCCAAGAGGCAGTTTGATAGTTGTAATGATTTATGTGAGCTAATATTTGAACAAGATGATATGATTAAGTATGTTGTATTTTGTTTCAATAGATAAATCATATTCTACATGATTAAATTAGATGATTATATGTGATTTTTTATTAGTACTTATATATCTTGAATAAATTTAATTATGCATGAAAATATGGAAAAGTATGATAAATGAGGTTTTTTCAAGATCAGGTGCATATGCTATAAAATCATCAAACTATGCCTTAGTAGGGAAGACTATACCATAGAAAAAGTGTCCATGACACATTAGAGACTACAACTAAGGTATTTTATGGCATAGTGAAAGAATATGCCATATAACTAGAATAGTTGTATTTCAGTTGTTCTAGAAAATCCACGTTCTCCTTGGAACAACGATGAACCACACCGCATAGGAGGTATTTTTATATTTCAGTGGCTCTATATATTTCGATACCTCTATGTTACAACTCATCATCTATACCAAAGTGAAGAAAATGGATATCAAACTAAACCTCAATGATAGGATCATGTAGTAGAGTTGATTGAAATGGATTTTGGTGGTTTTGGAAATTTAGGGAACTCTATACCATATTCCCTAAACCACATTATAGTGAAACTTCTATGGTTTATAAAAACTACTATAAACCTTGAGGATACACCATAATTCCCTAGGCCATGCCATAAAATGATGATTATATGAATATTAAATGGTTTTAGATTACTTAGGTTCATCTGAGGACTTTAGTAGTTATTTTTATCTATAATAACTACCAATTTTAAATTAGATGATGATGATATGTTTATCAAAGATCCAAAGGCTGGGTTTGATATAAATTTTGAGATAATTTTGTGGTTTAAATTTTATTTTCAAATTACATATATAAAAATATAATTGATATAATTCTTTGAAATGAATGATGTGTATGATAACTTTTTATAGAGAAATTGGAATATAATAATATGGAATAATAAGAGGAGAAATAGAAGAATACGAGTTTTTAATATTGGCATGGAGTGAATAGATCATACCTATGTTTCAATAAGTTGAAGCATAATAAGAGTAAGAAAGATACTTCCTCATTTGAAGGATATGTCTATAAGGATTTATTTTTATTAATATTAAATCTTCTGTTATCAATATTTTTATGTGGGATAAACTGTCACAGTCTTGGGACTATATGTAATGTGATTTAAATGATAAACCCTTCTCATTGTTCCTATAAATTGAAAATAGTGGGTTTCATGATCTCATCACAATCTATATCATTCTAATGAAAATCCTTCTTGGTTGGATAGGTGAACCTTATAAATATTTTATCCCATTCTTGCAAGTGTGTAGAAATATGTTCAATATTAACTTAAACCATTAATGAGGGATTCTTTACCATGAATATGTTTTTTTTGATTCACTGATTTACCCCTAGATATTCTTCATTGATCATGGGGTGTCTTTTCAAGTGGTATTAGATCCATTCCCCCCTAATTAGTGATTTTTTATTTGATGTCTGAGAATGAGTTCCTCTCTATTTAAAGTGGTTGGTTCTTAATTTATGGAGTTTGTGATAGAAAATCACAAATAAATTAATAACAAGTGGATTCAAACCTTCAATGAGATAAATTATCATATTTAGAAAGAGTGGATGTTTCTTAATGTTCTATAGATATGTTTTGAAGTTCCTGAGATTGAAACTAATGGGATTCCACCACATTCTACGAATGTTACACTTATATTAATAGATAAAAAAGATATTGATAATGAAGGTAATTCCAAGAATTATTTACATTCATAATTAATTGAGATGCAAATTCATTAATTTATAAGTATCAAGAAGACCAAATGAAATTTTGGTAATCTTGTTAATAATAATGAATATAATGAGAAATTAAAACATGTTAAGGTTTAAATTTGGATATTGAAATATGAAGATTTGAAAATTATATAAGATGAAAAAATAAATTATTTCTTAAAATGAGTTACTAAGATGGTGATTAAAATCATATGTTAAAATGATAAATTGGAAGATACTTCAGTTGTTGAGAATATACTTTTTATATTACATAAAAGGTTTGATATTAAATTTTATTCTCTTAAAATCATGGATATAGAATCAATTTTTATATATTATTTTCATTTTAATATAATTATATATGAGATTAATAAATAATTTTTTATCAATAATATATTCAAGTATGAAATGAAATCCATTTCACAGCCTCAAAGAAATAGAAGAATAAGATGATATTAGATGAATAATTAGGTCTATTTTGATGATTCTGATTCTAATTTGAGTTATATGTTTGATAAGATGACATATATAATATTTATATATGTTAAAAGAGGAAAGGTAAGGATTAATGGTAAAATTACCCTAGAATTCATTGGGTGTGGAGAAGTTGGAAATTTTTCAAGAAATTTTCATAACTTAACATAAGATAAAGATAGTGATAAATAACAAGCATAACCAATGAGAGTATTTAATAAAGATATCATCTATATTTAATAAATAAAGAGTTAATTATAAAGGTGAGAGGAAATAGCTCTCAAAATCTAGAATTGTAAATTTCATATCTAAATGTGAATGCAGTTATAGAAGTGATAGGAGTAATGAGGAAAATAAATGGAGATCTTAGAATATGTTAATGAAAAAATACCCATTGCAAAGGTGAATAATGAAGATTTAACTAGTGAATATTTTAGTGAAGTTGAAGACAATAAAAAGAATAAAAATGAAATTAAATCATAAAAGATAACTCAAGGAGTGTATCATAATGATTTATAAGAGTGAAAAAGTGATAAGAAATATGTATATGAAGATTCTATCTTCTAGAAGAAATTAATATGTAATTATTGTAGAAAAAAAGCTTTTTATGAACATTTTTCTGACCAAAAAAATCTTGTTGTTAAAATAGAGAATTAAATATTCAAGATGTAAGAAGTATTAAAATAAAATAAAAATAATATTGATATTTTACAAAACAATTTGTGAGTACGGAAAAAGAAATTGAAACATTTAAGCTATATATTAATAACTCTATTCATGAATTTGGGGAAATCTCATGTACAATCAATGATCATGGAAATTAAAACGGATTAGTTTCAAATAAAAAGAATAAAAATGATATAAAATTTTCTATGTCTAAGAAAAATAATCAAATTAATAAAACCAATATTGTTTAAAATCAAGTAATTTTCCAGTTTTGTAAATTCTGAGTGCACCTAATTGAATTAAAAAACTACTAAAAATGATGAAGAAGAAAAATTATATGTGGAAGTTGGATATGGATAAGTAATATTTATTAGCTGAATTTATTTTTTTTCATAAAGGATAAAAATTAATGGTGGGGAGAATGTTTAATGATAGGTTCAATGTTCTGGAAAACATGATATTTATAATGGAAAATATGTATTTTTATAGTCAGCGTTGAAATATAAAAGTTTTGGGAATATGGAAATGATGTTTTGGTTTAATTACCAATAAAATTATGAGTTCATAATGTTTAGAATATAGAATTTTAGGGGGATTTATATCTCTTAAAGGATAACAGTTTAGAGTTAGCCTGTGAAATCATAATGGAAAATTGAAAATAGATTTCAACCATTGAATGATATTTTTGAATAATGTGAGTAAATTTTTTCATTATAAAAATGGTTTCTTATTATAATACCTGATCAAATTTTTTCAAGAGAGATTGCTGAGAATTCCTAAAATAAGAAGGAGAATAACAAACAAAATGCTTTGGTTTATTATAACGCCTTTAAAGGATCTAAAGGACAATGTACATGGATTTTGAATATCGGTTTTTCTTCTCATATGGAATGAGATATTAATATTCCCATGGTTTTTGAAAAATGTAAATAATGATTGTTAAACTTTTAAATTGATGGTTAAGTCAAAATATTTATTTTATCAGCATTGATTTGAAATAATCTGTTGGAATCCAAAAACCTATTGCATATTGAAGGAATAAAAAAACAATATTATTAGTGTGTCTCAGTTATGTAATGAATGTAATGAAGTGACATTTATGAAATATGGTTTTTTTGAAGATATTTAAATATGGAAGTATCTTGAAAATTGGATAGTGAACAAGATTGAATGTTTTTAGATTGGTGATGTTGGATATTCTAGTTATTTATGCATGAAAGAAGAAAATCAACTATGAAATTGATGTCTTGATTATCTTTTCTAAAAAATACATGCAATATTATTTATGTAGAAAATGTTCCTGATATTCATAAGTTGAAAATATAAGTTAATTTGGTGTGTTCCACTTTTAAAAGGGGAATGATTGTGAAAAATACACATAAGATGGTTGAAATGAAAACTACTCATCCTTTTGAGCTTATTCATTCTGAAATTTGCAGGACCAGGAGGAAATCATAAAATAATGTAGACAAGAATTTTATTTCCATTATTGATGATTTTACTCATATTAAAATCATTATATTTATGTAATATATATCAATTTCATTAAATATGTATAAAAGTTTATTGAGACATGTAGAGAAAGAGTGTAGTCACTCTTTAAAGAAGATTTTAACTGATAATGGTGTTGACTTTACTTGTGTAATATTCAAATATTATATTGAAAATCATTTAATTTCTCAAGAATTTAGTTCACTATAGGCACCATAAAAATATGGGGTGGCTAAAACAATGAATATAGGTCTTATGAAGATAGATCAAAATTTTTTATTAGAGCATGACTCATCTTATTTTTATAAAGGCACGATATTGGAGAAATGGTTTGTATTCAAAATTATTACCTTTATTATCAAAATTATAATATGAAATCATATGAGATGTATTAAAATCGATATATTATTTTGAAAATTTTGAAAGTGTTCGGAATCCCATGCATTACTAAAGTTAAAGGATAAAATCTAGGTAAATTTGAAATCAGAAGTGATACTCATATTTGTCTTGGTTAACTTCCCTTTCCGAGTTCCACACACTAGTGCCACAATCCAAACTACCATATGACCTCAATTGCGCCTCCCCATATGCTAGAGTCTGGAAACTAGACATGTGGGTTTGATAAGTTGATCATGGGGAGACTATACCCAATTTTATCAAAATAACTCATCAGAAGAAATAAATAAACAATAAAAGAAGAATATATAACCATAAACAATATTAATATCTCAAGATAATCAATGAAGGAAACACAATATCCATCTAAAGCAGAAAACATGCAACTTTAAAGTATATAGAAATTGTCTAAAATGAAAACTAAAAATAAATACAATGATAAATCCCAAGCGGGTCCCAAACCATGTCTGATTCCTTCAACCATGCTCCACCCCCATATCAGCCATGTAATCTAGGTCCTTTTCCCTTAACCTGTCATACACCAGTGAAATATATTCTTGCACCAATCAAGAAGATCGATTATGGTGTGAGTACAACTCAATAGGCCACCACCAATGATGTCTAAAACAATATCCAATAAATAATAGTGTATAAAATTGTATTAAGAAATAAATATAATATATAGGTAAATAGTTATCACGATATCAAATTAATCTTTATTTAATCACACAACTCTTAAGGTTTATGAGGAAACCCAAAAGTCAATACCTACTTCAACCCATGCTAGAGTCTAGACAATCCCTGAGGGATCTCAAGTCTTAGAAAACCATTATTACCATTCTATCTCATCTCAATCTTATAATTCCATTATTACCATTATAGATATCATTTCTCATATGAAAATCATTATTACCATTTATTATTTCATTAATTTATTCAATAAATTAATTAATCATCTCATTATCATTAATTAATGCAACCATTAATTAACCATCTCATTCTCATTAATTAATTCTAAAATTAATTTATCAACTAATTCTCATTAATTAATTCAAAAATTAATTAATATTCGTATTTAATTACTAATTAAATTTTTTACCATATTAATTCCATTAATTAATCTCTAAATTAATTAATCAAAAACCAACATCCAAATAATCCCATAATTAATTCATCAATATTTTATTCATTTTACAATTTCAGTATCATATAATTAATTCTATAATTAATTATTCAAATCAACAATATCAATTTCCCAAAATTAATTCCACAATTAAATACTCAATATCTAAAATTTCAATACCTCATTATTAGTCACCCAATTAATTATCTAAATCACAATCCCTAAATACCTTAATTAATTCAACAATTAATAATTCCTAAATCACGAAATTTTATAATTCGGTCATCAAATAATTTTCCCAAATTAATTAACTTTATCAGGAACTTTAATTGCTAAAAAATATATGAATTCAACAATTTTAATAAACTTAATCAAAATCACCACTATGGGATTTGAATATTAGACCACCTACCTCAATTTTTTGATGAATGACTGCCCAACAAAAATCCCCAAAAATTGAGCGGTACAACGATACAGAACAAGATTCAGATACAGAACCCAAAATAAATATTAAAAAAAATCTATTTCTTAGAAATCTTGATCTAGATATAAAATCATAGATATAGATGTCACCAAATAGATTTAGATATAAAAAAATAAATAAAATCTTGGATAAAATAATGTGAGAATAATGGGAGAAGATTTAGAAAAGAACCGAGATAGGATTCACATACTGAGAGATGTGCAAACATTAAATCCGACCTTCGAATCATGAAGAATAGAGGTCGAAAAGGCTTGGAATTCGTTTGGAGAGATCTAAAATCCTAAAATACTACCTAGGGTATAATGGGGGTAGAATTAGGTGAGTTTCAGAGGTTTAGGGGATGTTAAAATTAAATGTCATGTGACTTTAAAAACCATTCTTATTTTGACATGCGGAGGAAGACAATTTTCCCTAACCGTGTGCCTAAACTATGCACAAGTTATTATGGGGGTGCATAGTTACTCCTATGATGGTGGACGGTTTGGGAAAATTGTTGACCAACTATTGACAATCCCTTCTCCCATTTTTTTAATTTTCACCAAGACACCCCCTAATGTAGAACCCAGATGAAACGTATTCAACAAAAGGAAAAAGAATACCTGAAAACAAGCCATTAGAAACTCAAAAAATTTTGTGATCTTATAATATCCCCTAATTATAACAAATCATCCTTAAGATACACTCCTAATATTTTCTAATATCCTGAGTCAAAAATATTAGGCCACTAAGACCACATATCAGCCTCTATTTACCATGTTTCCTCCTTCACATGCCCATGATGACACAATACACGCACTATCAACACAGTATTTACCAACAACACTTTATCATTGTGATCCAATACATATATCAGATGCTCTTTAAAAGAGGAATTTACCTCACACTCAACATCATCCAAATTGATCAAATGAGAAGGGTTGGGGTGATATTGTCGAAGTTGTGATACTTGGAAAACATTATGCATGGAACTATTATTCTGTGGAAGAGACAATAAATACACCACTATCCTGATTCCCTCCATAGCATCAAATAGTGTTAAAAACCTATGCATTAACTTTCCCTAGCTCCATAACCTGTGGGGAACCAATCCAGGAGACACATAAATAAATACAAACTCACCCTATTTATTATCTAGGGGTCATCAACATCTATCATCATATGAATTTTGTATTCTATGATTCATATCTATACACTTTTGAATTAGCTGCACCTACTCTGACATTTCCTACATGATATTCGGTCCCAATAATTCCAAATCACTAGCCTCCATCTAGCATAAAAGTGATAGACAAGGCCTATAATAAAGATCCTCATATGGTTCTATCTATATACTTTTTTGAGAACTATTGTTATATGAAAACTTCACTAATTCCAAGTGGTTCTCCCAAGACCCACTAAAGTCAAGAACAAATGACCACATCATATCCTCAAGAAATTGTATAGTACGCTTTGACATCCCATCTATCTATGAGTGAGAGGTCATACTCAATAATAAATATGTACCGAGAACATTTTTCAATTCCTTATTGAAGTGTGAAGTGAAATTTGAGTGATGATCTGAAACTACAATCCATGGCACTCTATGAAGATAAACTATCTCCCAAACATAGAAATCTCCCAGATGATTCACTGAGATAGTCTCTCATATATATAAGAAATGAAGTACCATTTTTAGTCTATCCACAATAACCCAAATAAAATCATTATTCTATGGAATCCCCAGGAGACCCACCACAAAATCAATAGTCACGTCATCCCACTTACACTCTGGAATGGGTATCAGCTATAGAAAACCTATAGGTCATTGATTATCATCCTTCACCTAATGGCAGGTGTATCGTCATGTCATGTACCATGTTATCTCCTTTTTCATGCATGGTCATCAAAATTTTCATCAATTGTAATGGTACATTTTGGTCACACCTGAATGTACCACCCACTTTTAGGCATGAAATTCCCACATCAACTCCTTTTTCATTCTTATAGTAATAATAACTATATTCTTGATGTAGATGATCTCTTCCTTATCTATCAACTAGTTTTAAGGTGTCTACCTACCTTCAAGTATTTCCCTCAAAGATAATCATTACATATCCCCATACTACCTATCTATGATCCATCTCAAAAGAGTATATTCCACTACAACTGAAACTAGATTCATCTATTCCTGACTCTCCTGAACCACCACATGAATCTCAACTAGTAGAGTATTCATATTCCACTCATCACTATAATCCAAAACAACCTAATTATGAATTTTACTTCTCAAAGAGTAGACCCATTATTTCCTTTCCCAGGTGTATAATGTTGTTCAAAATAAAATGATTTCATATACTCAACCAATCTCTGCTGCTGGAGATTCAAACCTCACCATGAGAAGATATACCTTATTATCTTGTGATCAGTAAACACCATAAACTTCTCACCAAATAGATAATGCTTCCAATAATTCAAAACATAAACAACTTCTTCTAACTCAAGGCCGTACATAAGGTAGTTACGTTCATTTGGCCTTAGCCGCTGAGACCCATACACCACAACATGATCACCCTAAATCAACACATCTCCAAGACAAATTCCAGAAGCGTCACAATACACCATATAAACCTCACCTGGATTAGGCAGTATAAAGATCCCTATAGATGTCAAGTTCTTCCTCAGCTCCTAGAAGGAATTATAGCATGTTTTAGACCAATCAAAATTTATCCCCTTATTTTATAATCCTCAAAGAGGTGATTAAAATCTAGAAAATTCCTGGATGTACTTTCAATAATAATCACCTAACCCAAAAAATAGACATCAAAAATGTTATTGGGATGCTCCCATGATAGAACTATTGAAAAATTATCTGGGACCTTTGACACAACTTCATCTGAGATGATGTGACATAAGAAGTGTAACTAATACATCTAAAACTGACACTTAGATTGATTGGTGAATATAAAATTATATCTTATTGTACTCATGATGATACCAAGATATTGGGCATGATCTTCATGAGTCTTTGAGTACAGTAAGATCTCATCCTCAAAAAATACCACAAACTGATACAGGTATGGATGAATGATTTTTTTAATCAAGGACATAGACACTACTAGTGCATTCTTGAACCCAAAAGACATTACATTGAACACATATAGGCCATACGTACTTATGAAAGCAGAAATCAGTATATCAAAAGTCCGAACTCTCAGCTAATGATACCCCAATATCAAGTCTATCTTAAAGAATAGATCAACTACTCTAAAATGGTAAAATAGATCATCAATTCATGAAAGAGGATACAAGTTCTTTACTTTCATCATGTTCAACTTATTGTAATCAACACCCATGAATAGAGTCCCATCCGGATTTTTGGGAAACCACACTAGTTTACTCCAAGGTGATATACTTGAACAGATAAATCCCTTAACTTTAAACTACTCCAGTTGAGTATTATGCTCTTAAAGAAATTTTGGTGTCATTATGTATGGTGGAATTGAAATGGGTTCAGCTCCTAGAATGATCTCATTAGAAAATTTGAAATCTATCTCAGGTGGAAACCCTGATAAGTCTTCAATAAACACATCCTAAAACCATTCCACTATTGGTAGAAATACATCATGTCCTGCACTCCATTCATCCAACATTAGATTAGAATCATAGGCTTTGAGATCTCCTATTTTCTGAGTAATTGGCCCCAATCGGCCCATCTGGATATCCCACTCTCCATGGTGAATGTAATTATCACCCTTAAGAGACATAAAAGTAACACTTTTGCATTAAAAATAAAAATAGTTTCCATATGGGACTAGATAATCCATACCAAGAATTAGTTCAAATCATGACACCTATAGGATGTAGATATCCCACTGACAACGATACTCTCCAACTTTGAGTGAACACCCCTTGCACAGATAAATGTCTCTAGATTGTACTCACAACAATTTATCTATTGTTAACACCCTGATCATGAACTCCACCACCAGGATCAAACCATTTACAAGTTGTGTAAAAATAATTAAATGAGTGGAAACAATATAAAATTAAGAAGTAGGCAATATATAAGCTATAAAAATAGTACCTTTCACCTCAATGGTCTAACGTCTCTATCCAAAAGTGTAGGATACATATCATGAAACTATCCTTACCCTATCACCTATTATGCTACCTGACTTCAATGAGATGCACCAATCAGCTGATATGGGTGATCTATCCCAAAATTACCTTGTCTACTACCTCTACTGCCATGGCCAATAGAAATCCAACTGCCAGCTTGATATGGTGTATAATATCCCCTCCCTACATTCTGATTATGTATTGCTTCCCCATAATTACCTGTATATATTAGGTTCCTACATAACTTCTACATATGTCAAATTTTGCTGCAAGATCGACACTCCTCTGGTGGTCTGGGACAATATTTACGATAGAGTCCTATCCCACCACACTTGTTGAAAATCACTATAAAATGGTCATGTGTAATGGACCATTCCCTCTTGCCACTTTTTTTTCCAATGATCAAGATAATGTTCTCATAATGACACTTCATACTCTTGGAAGATGTACCTATGGATTGTATAGCAGTAAGAACCTATCTAGAAATGGAAGCCTCCATCAGTTTTTCCTCATCCACGAGATCTGGATTCACCACTTCTATTATCTTCTTCATCCTAAATATATTTACATAGGACATAATTTTTCACTTAACTACATCTTGAAATCAACTTACTGAAGTAGACACATTAGTTTCCAATTAGGAAACAAAATTATGAAAATCTATTAAGAATGTAGCATCATCAATCATAGTCATACTCCCCTAACTTAACCTCATAAAATTTGATACTCTCTCTTGAATCGACATCTCCATATATAAGTGCTCCAAGAAATTATCTAAAAATTCCATCCATATAATTCCATCAGTCTATACAGTCAAATATTTAATGTCCTATAAGAACTTTACTAATCCTTATATCATATAAGCAACTAGATTGAGCCTCTTCTAATCATGACTCTCCAAGTGGTCATGTATAGTCTGGATTGGAAATTTCCAGAACACATCTCTCTAGGTTCCAACTTTTCCTATGAAATTTAGAGGGTGATACATCTAAAACTCCCTCATCAATTCAGACATGCTCTTATAAACTAACTTTGGTTCCCTTTCTATAATAATCATGATATAAGAAAAGTTCTCCCAAAACTAATCTTATGATTCCTCACCTGGAAATATCAGTACCTCAGGTTCCACCACTAGAAGATCATCTCTAACCATGTAATGATATCATCCTCTCAACAATAATCCTCATGGAGGTATAATTATATAATAATAACACACAATTTAATATAATTTTCCCAACCTCAACACATTTATGGGGAAATAGATAAGACATAACTAGTCTTTTCTCCAAACTCTGCCACACGGTCATAACCGAGGCACTAACACTACCCTTAACCATCCTACATCTAGGTAAACATTAAAAAAAGGGTAAATCACTTTTATTATTCGTCAAGTTTATCATTTATAAACCAGATTATTCACATTATTACATCACTTTACCAATTCCAATTTAATGTTAAGAACAATTTTCAATTCAATTCCACAAGCAAGGAAAACAATAGTTTAAGATCCAAAAATTTATTAAAACCCATTTTCCTGTGCATGCCTAAAATGATGAATGTTATGAAATAACCATGTATTCTTATAATGATTCTTGTATACTCAACTCATGTTCCATGTATTCCATGATTCTGTTCTAAACAAATATAAAAAACAATTTTCCCATCACACAACAAGTGTGTCACCCAAGATGAAATAATATTCAACTATAACAGAAAACAACAACAAAAGCAATCCCACCCTGGGTACTTGGGGTTTCACCTATACATGGTTTTGAAACTCCCATGAACAATATAAAGACCCGTAAAATTCAAGGAATTTTTTTTCTTAATTTTATTTGGAATTTTACAAGAATGCAGTTTCTAACGGCACCTGATTCCGAGGCCCGGTGTACCCGAAATTATTTTCCAAAGTTTAGCTCGGGTACGTTCAGTGAACGAACAAGCGGGTTTTTCAAACTTTTGAACCGGTTATCGGAATCAAAATCCGAGGGTAATGATGGAATAGTAGCGCTGATATTTTCTTAGAAATGAATTTTCTGGAGTTACGTTTGCTCGGGTGTGGTTTTTAGTTTTTGGGATTAAGTTAAAAAAATAAAATAAAAGTGGTGCAACACATTATTTTATTTCACTTAATGCCACTTAAGCTAAGTTAAGCGGATAAGGTGGGACCCATGATTTCCTACCCACTTGGTAGGATATTTGTGAGGTGGGGCCCGTACGAGCAGCACCATTTCTTCCCTCCTAAGTAACTCACCCGAAACCCCCCTTTTTATTAAAGTCAACCTGTGCGTTTGAATTAAATCTTGAATGCCCCAATTAATTGGGCGGTTTAAGTGTATCATTTAATTCAATTAATTGTTGGATTCTGTTTATGATTTCCAAAACATTGGCATGGGAAATAAAATAAGACCAACACTTTTTTTATTGAGGGATTTATTTTTGAGAGGATTTGGAGAAAGCTCTAAGGCTTGAAGATCTTCATCCTCCTTCACTGAAAAACGTGAAGAATGCATCTTCGCTGACGAAGAATGTAGGCCTCCGATGAAGGGAGACGAAGAACGCTGAACCCTCGGAGATCGACGATGTGACACCGTGTACCGCAACGCCGACGATCCTCCTTCCGCGACGTTTCTTCCACGACGTTCTTTCGCGACGACCCTCTTCCTCCGCGACGAACGCTCGTGCGACGTCAACATTGTGGTAGGGGTTTTATGCATTTCTCTTTTGTGATTTCTTGCATCGTTATCTTCCCTTCCTTGAACCTCCTGTTATCGCATTAACGGGAGGAGGTTGGACTGCACGAACATGGCCGACACTCCTCCCCTTTTGGTTGTGGATTTTTGATGCGGCGAACAAGGAAATGGGATGCCGAAGTACCACGCGGAAATTCTAAAAGGGAGAGCGGAGGAACATGGCGCCGTCGCACCGCACCGTGGGAAGCAACAAATCCGTAGCGCCGTCGTACCGCGCCATAGAAGATGAACAACAGACGTGGCACCATCGCACCACGCCAGAGGACTTCAGGAGCACCGCGGTCAGAGCGGGGCCGCAGCAGAGGGGCGCGGCGCCGTCACACCCTGTCGGACAGATAAAGGCCGCAGCCAGTTCCGGGCTGCGGCGGAACAGCGGAACCGGCGGCCGGTACTGGGCCGCCGGCGTCGGAGCAAGGGGACCGACCTTGCCGGTCCCATGGCGGTAGAAGCCAGCCGGCCAGACCATGGAGGAACCGGGGGTTAGAAAACCCCGGCTGGCCAGACGAAGCGGCCCCATTAAGGGGCCACGGTTTACTTCATGCGGGGGAAGTGACCCCCGCCCTGAACGGTTCAGCCGTTCGGCCGAACCCCTGGCCAGTGCGCCCAGCGCGCCGCGCGTTGGGCCGGCTGCCTGGCCGGTCTGCCAGACCGGGCCGCGCCGAACATGCTGGGCCGCGCCCAAGCGGGCCAGACCTGGACCCGGAACGGGTCGACCCGGTTCTGGCCGACCCTGGGGGTATTGGGCCGGGTCAGACCGGGCCCGAACCCCCTAATATCGAACCTTATTCGGTCTATTGCCCATAACTTGAGTTACGAGCCTCCGATCGATGCACCGTCTGATGAGATGCGATCCCTGGATCGAGACGGGCGTTTCTATATATCAAACTCAAGGTTTCATAATACTTTGGGTTCAGCCGGGTTGGTTCGTACACGAAACCAACAGGGCCCTCGGAGCGGAAACGCTTATAACTTGAGTTCCGGACGTACGATTGACATGTCGTCGACATTTATGGATTCCTCTAAGTGAGACGGATATTTTGGCTTACTACGCTCGAGGTTTGGACGTAGTTGGAGAATGGTCGGGTTGGATTCTCCTTAAAAACCAACCGGGCCCCTGGAATGAAAAAGCCAATAACTCTCAGACCGGGCGTCCGATTGACGCGCCATCTACGACATTGAGTTCCTGTTGACGATACAGAACTTTTGGATACATCAACTCCAGACTATGTGTCAGTTGATGTATCAGCCTCTCGGATCGTGGAGCGGACCCTCCCGAACGAGCTTGCTATGTGCGGGAACCCTAGAGCTGGCTGCGACTTCGACGACGACTCTACAGAGATCCTCAGTGGATTCGACGACAACGACTACAACACTCAGTGATCCTACGTGGATCAGTGCTATCGATCATGTGTGGGTCCGATCCTGTGTGGGTCAGCGCTCAGCGGTCATGTGTGGGCCAACGCCTACAGATCCTATGTGGGTCCGATCCTGTGTGGGTCTTTGCGGGGGTTAGTACCTTTCGATCCTTTGTGGGTCTGACGGATTAGATGAATCAGTGGATATATCTGATCGTCTCTATCGTCATACGAAGAAGTATACCTATGTGAGCTGAATCCTATTTTTCTTTCCTATGTGGATTGTGTTGTGCTATCCTGTGTGGATTTAGGTTTTTCTTTCCTGTGTGGACTGGGTTGTACTTGGGCTCAGATGTTGGAGCCGAACGAGAATTGATGACTTAGGTTTATGTATGGGCTTATACCTAAGCAGCGTCGAATGTTACTTCGTGATTGTATCTTTCCTTTGTGGATTATCCTTTGTGGATTCTGGGAGACCTTCGGGGGTCTCGGGGTCCCTACCTAGTAGCTTATACGCACCACTACATGGGCTATGCCCGCACTATGTTGTGTTGGTTGCAGACGATGGATAGCGCTGATCGTGTTTGCGGCCTGCAGAGCAGGACGGTACCTGGAGGTGGACCATTGGGCGGGACATACTTGGAGCGGTCGGCTGGACCCAAGGAGCAGTGGAGGCTATCTGTAACCACCCTTCAGGTGGGACTTCCATTGGATGGCTCGACACTGCGGCTCTACTTTACAGTTTCTGTTTTCCTTTCCAGTTATACTTTACTTTCAGTTTTGGTTTGTATACTGGCCCACTTACTTTTCCGCACTTACTGTTGTACTCAGTTTTTACTTAGTGTTTACTTCTACTGCTTTCTTGCTCTGTGGTGTTTGTTTATATTACAAAGGCAATGCCTTCCCTTTTTACCAGGAATTACGCCATGATGCTAGTCGCCAGCCCCTGGCCTATGGAAGGCGGGCTTTGGGTAGTCACGGAACGAGCCCCAAGGATGGGTCGTGACAAATTGGTATCAAAGGGAGGTTCGGTTCTACCACAGAACTTTGGACTCTGATCTTTTTTTATATGAACCAATAGTGTTAAGCGTATTGGGTGTGATTATCAGTCCAGGGAGTTCAGTGTTGGTGCGGCGGCTGACGTATCCGTACACCAGGACCCTGACTTCTGATTTCTAACTTAATGCACGGAAACATTGATTGCATGTGTGTGTTTCAAGTTTTCTTTGTGATTACTCTGTGCCAGCTCACCAGGTATACTGTTCTGACCGTGGCGCACCTGTTTCCTTTTCAGGATGGCTGCACGACGACAGCCAGCTAGGGTTCCGATAGTTGAGCGTGACGATAGCCCACCGAGCGACGAGGCCTCGGTACATGACCCTTTGACAGCTGAGGCACCGGCGATAGCTTCACCCGCCAAGCCACCGATGCTTCCAGCCCCAGCCGCTGACGATGCACGTCGCCATAGCGCACTGCACATGTTTTAGCACCTGCGACTACCCAGGTTCCGTTGGGAGGTGGACCCCCAGGCAGTTGAGGATTGGCTAGAGGCAGTGGTATGAGTTTTAAGGTTAGTGAGGACACCAGCAGACCTCATGGTGCTCCTCGCAGCGAGCCTACTACACGCGGCAGCGGGCCGATGGTGGAGCTTGATGCTCCAGGTGAACGATGAGGCATCTCTTCTCTAGAAGGACTTTGAGAGCCTCTTCTTCTCAGAGATTGTCCTGACCACCCTCCGTGCGGTGCACATCCAGGAGCTTCTTCAGCTGCGGCATGGCATCTTGACAGTCGCCCAGTACTCGGCGAGATTTACCGATCTCTCGCGCTACTCGGCAGATATGGTACATGACCCATTCTTCTGGTCCCAGACCTTTGAGTAGGGATTGAGGCATGAGATCAGGGCATCACTGATCTCCCTCAGCATTCTGACCCTGGAAGGAGTACTAGAGCGAGCCATTTTGATCGAGAGCTTTCTTGCTGAGCCTTCTTCAGCAGCGAGACCTACCGCGGGGCGGCAGGTAGCATAGTCTTCTGCAGCAGGAAGCCGACAGATGAATCATGGGTCTAGGCAGACCAGACCCTCAGGAAGAAGACCTCAGGACACTGGCTCAGCAGTGTGGGGCACACAGTGCGGAGCTAGTCTTTCGAGAGGCAGACAATGCTACACATGCGGCGGGCAGGGCCACATGGCTCGTGACTACCCGACCCGCCGTGCCGCGGAGCAGCAGCCGGTTGAGGGGACACCCAGTCAGAGGAAGAGGGTCGACCGTGGTAGTCCGCAGGGAGCAGGCAGACGAGGCAGAGGAGTTGGCCGAGTAGCAGGTGGTGGGAGACGCTTTGAGGATCTACCACCACCACCACTAGGAGGTCCACCCCGACCACTGGGAGCTGGCGGGCAGAGACAGGCACAACTCCAGGCAGCGGAGGCCTACGACCACGGCACACCCAAGATGATTCGAGGTACTTTCTGTTTCTATTCCACCCTTTCTGCAGTTCTTATAGACATAGGAGCGAGTCACTCTTTTATAGCTGTTGCCCTTGTTCGGAGCTCGGAGATTCTGACTGAGATGTTGGCTCGATCCTTACGGCTAGAGACTCCTACGAGAGTAGACTCGACGATTACGCACTGGTGCCGGTAGTGTGAGCTTACTCTAGGAGGCGAGAGCTTCAGCTGGGATCTTCTTGTAATGCCGTCGAGGCCTTACGACGTCATCTTGGGCATGGATTGGTTAACTACATTCCATGCTCAGATCGACTGTATTAGGCGCAAGGTGCGATGTGTACGCATCGACGGGAGCAGGTTCACCTTCACCGACGAGAAGGGAGCCTTCACAGCACAGGATGGACTTCCGTAGAGAAGAGGACATCCCATCAATCATCAGTTGGCTAGCCTCATCCTAGGAGAAGTTGACGTGCGAAGTCCTAGTTTTCCTGCAGTAGTGGATCAGTATGAAGACGTTTTTCCTGACGACATTCTAGGAATACCTCCTCATAGAGAGGTAGACTTTTTTATTGAACTGTACCCCGGGACAGCCCCGATATCCAACCCAATTTATCGGATGGCTCCCGCCGAGCTTCGAGAGCTATGGGTACAGTTAGAGGGCTTGCAGGGCAAGGGATTCATCCGACCCAGTGTTTCACCATGGGATTCCCCGATACTGTTCGCCAAGAAGGCGGATGGGAGCTTGAGACTTTGTGTCGACTATCGTCGCCTGAACCAGGTGACAGTGAGGAACAAGTATCCGCTACCGAGGATTGATGACCTCTTCGATCAGCTCAAGGGAGCATGGTGGTTCTCGAAGATATACCTCAGGTCAGGCTTTCATCAGCTCAGAGTTCAGGACGAGGACGTGCAGAAGACGGCCTTCAGATGTCGATATAGCCACTATGAGTTCTTCGTTATGCCCTTAAATGTAACAAGTTCTTCAGTATTGTTCATGGGCCTCATGAACAAGATATTTCAGCCATACCTCGATCGATTTGGCGTGGTCTTCATCGAACACATTTTGATATACTCGACGACTGAGGAGGAACACGCCTACCACTTGCGGGTTGTACTAGACACACTCTGAGTGCACCAGCTTTATTGAAAGATCTCGAAGTGTTAGTTCTGGATACGCGAGGTCCACTTCTTGGGGAACATCATCTTTGAGGCGGGAGTTTCAGTGGATCCTGTGAAGATCGAGGCAGTGCTAGCCAGGGAGCCACCCAGGAGCGTGACGAAGGTGCGGAGTTTCTTGGGACTAGCTGGATACTACCAGAGATTAGTGCCAGACTTCTCCAGAGTTGCGACACCACTCTCATCTTTGAAAAATAAGGGGAAACCCTTTCTGTGGTCAGATAGATGTCAGCAGAGCTTCCAGGAGATGAGACAGAGATTGACCAGCGCACCTATCTTGAGGTTTCCGGAGGAGGGAGTAGGGTACGTAGTCTAATGCGATGCATCATGGACCGGACTCAGATGTGTCCTGATGCAGGATCGGACAGTGATCTCCTATGGATCACGTCAGTTGAGGCCGCATGAGCAGAAATACGCTACCCATGACCTGGAGTTAGCAGCAGTGGTCTTCACTCTGAAGAAAAGGTGGCACTACCTGATGGGCGAGCGCTTTACAGTCTTTTCTGACCATCAGAGTCTCAGGTACATCTTCTCTCAGAAGGACCTGAACCTGAGACAGCGACGATGGCTCGATTTTCTCCAGGACTATGACTTTGACATAGTCTATACTCCTAGAAATGGGAATGTGGTAGCCGATGCTCTTAGCGGGAGGACGGGCATTCAACTAATTGAGGAGGCGACAGAGCAGTTAACCGCTTTGTAGATATCCTTCGTGGATAGAGATGGATCATCCTTCCTTCAGTCTCTCACAGTCACTCCTCCACTACTACAGCGGCTTAGAGAGGCACAGCGTGGGGACGCCGACTATGAGACGCGGTGTGCACAGATATCCTCAGGACAGACACCTGATGGTTTCTCCTTTAGAGTAGACCATGACATCCTTTTTAGAGGACGTACCTTGGTACCAGTTGCTTTGCGGGAGGAGGTGCTGAGAGAGTTTCACACATCTCCCTTGGCAGTACATCCTGGAGTGGCAAAGATGTACCAGGACCTCAAACGACAGCACTGGTGGCCGGGCATGAAGAAGGTTGTGGAAGAGTTCGTTTCTCGATGCCTCACTAACCAGTAGGTGAAGGTAGAGTATCAGGTACCAGTAGGCTTGGTACAACCCTTGGAGGTCCCGGAGTAGAAGTGGGATGGGATATCTATGGACTTCGTGACTGGACTTCCACACACTTCCAGAGGTCACGAATCCATTTGGGTGATTGTCGACCAACTCACCAAGTCATCTCACTTCTTACCCATCAGAGAGGAGGGCTCAGTAGAGAGCTTGGGGTGTCTCTACGTTCAGAAGATTGTACGGCTTCACAGTGTGCCATCATCTATCGTCTCTGATCGAGATGCTCGCTTTACTTCCCATCTTTGGAAGGGGTTGAAAGAGGCGTTCAGGACGCAACTACGTCTGAGCACCTCCTTTCACCCTCAGACAGATGGTCAGATGGAGAGGACCATACAGACTCTCGAGGACATGCTCCACGCATGTGTCCTCGACTTTGGTCGCAGCTGGGAGGACCACCTACAATTGGTGGAGTTTGCGTACAACAACAGCTACCACTCCACCCTCGGGATGGCACCATATGAGGAGTTGTACGATTGACCTTGCAGATCTCCTTTGTGCTCGACAGACCCTGGGGAGTCAGCACTTGTGGGACTAGAGATGGTCTAGGCCACGACAGAGAAGGTCCAGATCATCCAGGAGCAGATGAGGACAGCTCAGAGCTGGCAGAAGTTTTATGCTGATAGGAGGTGGAGGCCACTAGAGTTCGAGGATGGAGACCACGTCTTCTTGCGTTTCTAACCTCGAAGTGGATTACAGAGATTTGACCGAGGCGGAAAGTTGTATCCACGCTTCATCGGACCATTCCAGGTCCTTAGCAGAATTGGCGAGGTGGCTTATTGCCTAGCTCAACCACCTCAGTTTCACCGGGTGCACGACGTCTTCCACGTATCTCAGCTGAGGAGATACGTGCATGACCCGACGCATATATTTGACCTTAGGGAGCTGGACGTTGATGATGGGGCAACTTTTGTGGAGGTCCTAGTGGAGATCGAGGATCGACAGGAGCGGGTCCTACATGGACTGTCGATTCCTCTAGTGCGCATCAGATGGAAGCACGGGAACCTCGAGGAGAGCACTTGGGAGCGGGAGGCTCAGATGCGTGCTCAGTACCCACATTTTTTTCCCTACCTTATGATGTATCTTTATGGGGATGTAAAGCCCTGAGGTGGGAGTGATGTAAAGACCTGTAAAATTCAAGGAAATTTTTTTCTTAATATTCTTTGTAATTTTACAAGAACGCAGTTTCTGACGGCACCTGATTCTGAGGCCCGGTGTGCCCGGAATCATTTTCCAAAGTTTAGCTCGGGTACATTCAGTGAACGAACGAGCGAGTTTTTCTAACTTTTGAACTGGTGCTCGAAATCAAACTCTGAGGGCACCGATGGAATCGCAACGCTGGTATTTTCTTATAAATGCCTTTTCCGGAGTTGCGTTTGCTCGGGTGTGGTTTTTAGTTTTTGGGATTAAGTTACGAAATAAAATAAAAGTGGTGCGACAATTTATTTTATTTCACATAAAGCCTCTTAAGCTAAGTTAAGAAAATAAGGTGGGACCCATGATATCCTACCCACTTGGTAGGATATTTGTGAGGTGGGGCCTGCATGAGCCCCACCGTTTCATCCCTCCTAAGTAACGCTCCCGCAACCCCCCTTTTAATTAAAGTCAACCCATGCATTTGAATTAAATCTTGAATGCCCCAATTAATTGGGCGGTTTAAGCATATCATTTAATTCAATTAATTGTTGGATTCTTTTTATGATTTCCAAAACGTTGGCATGGGAAATAAAAGAAGACCAACACTTCTTTTTATTAAGGGGTTTCTTGTTGAGAGGATTTAGAGAAAGCTCTAAGGCTTGAATATCTTCATCCTCCTTCGTTGAAGAATGCGAAGAACACATCTTTGCCGACGAAGAACGCTGGCCTCCGACGAAGGGCGATGAAGAACACCGAACCGTCGGAGGTCGACGATGTGACGCTGTGTACTTCGATGCCGACGATCCTCCTTCCTCGATGTTTCTTCCGCGACGTTCTTCTGCGATGACCCTCTTCCTTCGTGACGAACGCTCGTACGACGACAACGTTGAGGTAGTGGTTTTATGCATTTCTCTTTTGTGATTTCTTCCGTCATTATCTTCCCTTCCTTGAACCACCTATTATCACATTAACGGGAGGAGGTTGGACCGCACGAACACGACCGACACTCCTCCCCTTTTGGTTGTGGATTTTTGGTGCGGTGACCAAGGAAACGCGGTGACGAAGCACCACGCAGAAATTGTAAAAGGGAGAGCGGAGGAACACGGTGCCGCCGCACAGCGCCGTGGGAAGCAACAAATCCGCGGAGCCGTCGCGCCGTGCCGTAGAAGATGAACAAAGGAAGCGGCACCATTGCGCCGCACCGGAGGACCTTAGAAGCACCGCGGCCGGAGCGGGGCCGCGGAAGAGGGGCGCGGTGCCGTCGCACCATGCAAGATGGACGAAGGTCGTGGATGGTTCCGGGCCGCAGCGGAACATCGAAATCGGCGGCCAGTACCGGGCCGCTGGCGTCGGAGCAAGGGGACCGTCCTTGCCGGTCCCGTGGTGGCAGAAGTCGGCCGGCCGGAGTGGGCCGGCCGGACCATGGAGGAACATGGGGTTAGAAACACCCGGCTGGCCAGACGAAGCATACCCATTAAGGGGTCGCGGTTTACTTCACGCAGGGGCAGCGCCCCCGCCCCGAATTGTTAGGCTATTCGGCCGAACCCCTGGCCAGTGTGCCGCGTGCCGGGCTGGCTGCCTGGCCGGTCCGCCAGACAGGGCCGCTCCCAGGCCGGGCAGAGCCGCGCCGGCCGGGCCGGGCCGCGCCGAAGCGGGCCGGACCCAGACTTGGGATGGGTCGACCTGGTTCGGGCCGACCCTAGGGGTATTGGGCCAGGTCAGACCAGGCCCAAACCCCCTAATACTGAACCTTATTCGGTCTAGTGCCCATAACTTGAGCTAAGTGCCTCCGATCGACGCAGAGTCAGATGAGATGTGATTCGTGGATCGAGACGGTCGTTTCGGTATATCGCTCTCAAGGTTTCGGAATACTTTGTGTTCGGCCGGGTTGGTTCGTACATGAAACCAACCAGGCCCTCGGAGCAGAAATGCTTATAACTTGAGTTCTGGGCGTCCGATTGACGTGTCATCGGCTTTGATGGATTCCTCTATGTGAGAAGGATCTTTTGGATTACCCCACTCGAGGTTTGGACACAGTTGGAGAACAGTCAGGTTGGTTGTGCCTTAAAAACCAACCGGGTCCCTAGAATGGATAAGCCAATAACTCTCAGACCGGGCGTCCGATTGACGCGTCGTCTGCGACATTGAGTTCCTGTTGATGATACAGAACTTTTGGATACATCAACTCCGGACTATGTTTCAGTTGATGTATCAGCCTCTCGGCTCATGGAGCGGACCCTCCCGAAGGAGCTTGTTTTGTGCGAGAACCCTAGATCTGGCTGCGACTTCGACGACGACTGTACAGAGATCCTCAGTGGATTCGATGGCGATGACTACAACACTCATCTATCTTACGTGGATCAGTGCTACCGATCCTGTGTGGGTCCGATCCTGTGTGGGTCAGTGCTCAGCGGTCCTGTGTTGGCCAGCGCCTACAGATCCTGTATGGGTCCGATCCTGTGTGGGTCTTTGCGGGGGTTAGTACCTTTTGATCCTTTGTGGGTCCGACGGCTTAGATGAATCAGTTGATATATCTGATCGTCTCAATCGTCATACGAAGAAGTATACCTGTGTGAGATGAATCTTGTTTTTCTTTCCTATGTAGATTGTGTTATGCTATCCTGTGTGGATTTAAATTTTTCTTTCCTATGTGGACTGGGTTGTACTTGGGCTCGGATGTTGGAGACGAACGAGAATTGATGACTTAGGTATATGTATGGGCATATAACTAAGCATCGTCGAATGTTACTTCGTGATTGTATCTTTCCTTTGTGGATTATCCTTTGTGGATTCTGGGAGACCATCGAGGGTCTTGGGGTCCCTCCTGAGTAGCTTATACTCACCCCTTCACGGGCTATGCCCGCGCTACGTTGTGTTGGTTGTAGACGACGGACATCGCTGATCGTGGTTGAGGCTTGCGGAGCAGGATGATACCTGGAGGTGGACCACTGGGGAGGACGTACTCGGAGCAGTCGGCTGGACCCGAGGAGCAGTGGAGGCTATCTGTAACCACCTTTCAGGTGGTATTTCCAGTGGACGGCTCGACACTGTGGATCTACATTACAGTTGCTGTTTTTCCTTTCCAGTTGTACTTTACTTTGAGTTTGGGTTTGTATACTATCCCACTTACTTTTCTGCACTTACTGTTGTACTCAGTTTTTACATAGTGTTTACTTCTACTGCTTGCTTTCTCTATGGTTTTTGTTTACTTTAAAAAGGCAATGCCTTCCCTTTTTACTGGGAATTACGCCTTGGTGCTAGTCGCTAGCCTCTGGCCTATGGAAGGCGGTCTTGGGGTAGTCACGGCACGGGCCCTGAGGATGGGTCGTGACAAACAAGCTCATTTAAAATCCCCAACTATTCATAGTTTTCTTTCTACCTTTCCTCATAAAGTAAGACAAAATAAAAATAATGGAAAACTAAGCTCTGATACCAATTTGAAATGTATTGGATCAGGCACCTTGCATCGATGTCCTTGGCCAAATCACCACAAGACCTCAAATGTGTCGTCTTTAATGCTAGAGGCTTCCAAATAGAAGAGAGGGTCTGATAAGTAAATCATGGGGATATTATAACCTCTTTTATCCGAGTAATTCACCAACAAAAATAAATAAACAATAGTGGAAGAATATATAACCATAAAGAATACAAATACCTCAAGATAATCAATGTAGGAAATATAATATAAAACTAAAGCATAAAAAATGACATTCTAAATTATGTATCATGTTTCTAAAATGAAAAATAAAAATAAAGATATTGAAAACTCCCAAATAGGTCCTGAACCACATCTAGTTACCTCAACCCTATCCATCCCCAAATCATCCATCTAATTCAGTTCCTTTTCCCTCAAATTGTCCTACATTATGGAAATATATTAAGGTCCCGATTAGGAAGTCCGAGTAGAGTTTGAGTGTAACATAGTATTACACCACCAATGGTATCAAAAACAATATCATTGAAACAATAATTTATGCAGTTTTATAAAGGAATAAATATAATACATAAGTAAACAATTATCACATTATCACATTACTCTTTATTTAATCACATAAACTCCGTAGGTTTCTGATGAAACCCATAACTCAAAACCATCTCCAACCTAAACCTACGTACAGATAACCCCATAGAGATCTCATGTATTATAATTCCACTATTACCGTTATATCTCATCTCAATCATAGAATTCCATTGTTACCATTATAGATCTCAGTTCTAATATGAATTCCATTGTAACCATTCATTATTTCATTAATTATTTCAATCAATTAATTAATAATATCAAAATCATTAATTAATTTATCAATTAATTAATCTTTTCAATCTCATTAAATAACTAAACAATTAATTAATCATCTAATTATCATTAATTAATTGAACCATTAATTAATTTTATCCTTTCTTTAATAATTCAACAATTTGTTTATCATGTCATTTCCATTAATTAATATCCAATTTAATTAATCAAAAAGCACCATCCCAATAATCAAATAACTAATTCATCAATTAATTATTTATTTTACAAGATCATTATCATATAATTAATTCCATTATTTATTATTCAAATCAACAATATCAATTTTGCATAACCAATTCCCTAATTAATTACTCAATATGTACAATTTCAATATCTCATATTAACCACCAATTAATTATCTAAATTAGAATCCATAAATTTAATAATTAAATCAACAATTCATTTTTACCAAATCGGATAATTTTACAATTTCATCATTAATTAATTCAACCAAATTAATTAAATTAATAATGAAACTCTATTTCTAAAAAATCTAGAAATTATATAATTTTCATAAACATAATTAAATTCATGACTATGAGATTTGAATATTAGACCCCTAACAAAATATTATAGTGAACAATCAACCAATGAAAATCCCCAAAAATTGAGCGGCATAATGACGTAGAACAAGATCCGAATCTAAAACCCCAAGTCAGGAATAAAAAAACCAAGATATTATAAATCTATATCTAGATCTATAATCGTAGATCTAAATGTCTCTAAATAGATTTATATATAACAAAACAGATTATTTCTTCACTGAAAGAAAGAAAGAGGGATAAGAGAAGAATGAGAAAAGAACCAGGATATGATTCACTTACTAGGAGAGGTGAGTATCTATGATATGGGATTTGAGTCATGAAGAAAAGATGTTAAGAAGTCTCTTAATTCTTCCAGAGAGCTCTAAAATCCTGAAATACTAATTAGGGTCGAATAGGGGTTGAATTAGGTGAGTTTTAGGTGTTCATTGGATTTTTTAATTAAAAGATGGGTGACTTTAAAAATCATTCTTTCTTTTCTGGGAAGGGGCACTCAATTTCTCTTATCCATGTTCCTAAAACACGCACAATTTATTATGGGGTCACATAGTTACTTATAAGAGGTCATACAGTTTAGAAAAACCATGATCCAACATGAAAAAACCCCTCATTATTCCATTTTTTAATTTTCACCAAACCACACCCCAATGTAAAACTAAAATGATAAGTACTCAACACAAGGAAAATGTGTACCTAAAAATGAGCCTTTGGAAACTCAAGAAAATGTCAAGATCTTATACTCAACTAAATAGAAGATGATTTTGTTATTAAAAAACAGATGAGGAATATCATTTATGATGTTGATGTAACGGTGATGGAGCCCGTAAATTATGTTAACTCTTATGAAATAATGCGTTTCAAATGTGATGTTGATGGATCAATTATTGTAAAAAACTATTTGAAACTTCAGAAACTTGTTGAAAAAAAGTTGTTCTAGATGAATAAGTTGATTCATAAAATTCATGTGATGAAGACCAATCATTTTCACATCATCAGAGGTTGATCAAGTATATAAAAGTTTAAAATATCATTTGAAATCATGGGAAAAATATTTAAACTAGAAGAAACTTAGGTACAATATATCATATGTCATTATTCTCTAAAGTTTAACCTAATTATGTTGAAGAACTAATAAAACATCAAGAGTTATATGAAATAATGAATTATGATCTATATTTTATAAAAAATAATGAAACATAGGAGTTGATACCAAATCCCAATGAAAAGATCATTATTGGAACAATGTGGGTGTTCTGAAATAAGATGATTGAAAAATGTAAATTTTTGGAAAATAAAAAAATATTGGTGTATAAATGATACTCCTTGGTTTATGGAGGTAAATTCAATGAATATTTTTTCAATAGTTGAAGTGCTTGAAGCCATAAGAGTTTTCTTAATATTGTACCACAAAGGCATTGCAAGATCTTTCAAATAGGTGTCTAGTCAGCCCTCCACAATGGTGAATTAGAGTAAGAAGTATATATTGAAAAAAAATATGGATTATTTTTTTGATGAAGATGATAATTTTGTATGTAGGATAAATAGGTATTTATATGGGCTAAAATAATATTTGAGAGATTGATATTTTTTGATACCTTCCTAAAGAAGCTGAATTTCAAAAAAGGAGAGATGGAATCAATATAAACATCAAAGATGATAATAAGAAATTTCATATTTTTATTTTTTATGTTGATGATTAATTTTTTTATAGAAATTGTTTATGAAATTTTGATGAGTTTGAGAGTGAAATGCATATGTTTTTTAAAATATCAATGCTTAGTGAGATGAAATACTTTCTTCATTAAAAAATTTATCAAGAAAATGAATATATTTTTCTACCTCATGACAAGTATGCTATTGAAATGTGGAAAAATATTTTAAGGGAATATTCAAAGCCTATTTCTTAACCAATTTTAGTTGGAATAATTTTTTAAAGAGATGAAAAGGGAAATTATGTTTATCCAATGTAATTCTAGAATCTAATTTGAATCTTAATTTACTTGACATCATTAAGACTCGATATTGTATATGATGTTAAACCTTGTTCTAGGTATCATATTTCAGATAAAATTGTCTCACATTATGGTTTAAAATATATTAAATAAATTAATCAATGGAAAACTAGATTTGGATTTAAATATGGTAACCAAGGGATTCTTTATCTATTTTGTTATTCAGATGTTGACTGGTAAGGATGTGTCAATGATAAAAGATATACATATAGGGGATTATTATTTCTTAGAGAATTATATGTTTATTGTCACCTAATTATGAAAAATACAGTTAATCAATGTATTAATGAGGTAGAATATATGGCTTCAACTCTAGCCTTAATAGAGATTATATGGATAAAGACTCAATAAGAAGACTTGAAGGTTTAAGTGAAGTTTCCATAAATTATGAGATGTTATAATAAAATAATAGGAGGTAAAATTATAATGATACATGAGAAAAAAAATAACCAGAGGATAATAAAATATATTTAGTCTAATTGTGAATGAATAAATATTTTACCCAAATATTATTTTATACATACACAATCGTGCATTGAACGTGATAATGGAAAATTAATCCCTATAGATTTAGTAACCTTTGAATCTAATATCTGTTCAATAAATAACATGATATTTTTTTAAATCCATTTAATTTCATTTAGATGTTGATAAAAAGTAAATCCATGTGAAAATCTATGTACCAAAAAAATTTAACAAGTGGTTAATAGAATGAGTACATCATTGTATGAAAATTGAGATGAAAAACTTTTAATTTTACACCGATCTTCTACAAAAGTGTTTTAACCTACACTATAATAAATATAATCTTCTTAATAAATTATTTTATTAACATATTAATATATATTATATTTTATGAAATTATATTATAAAAATTCATTATATATTTATTATATAAATATTTTTATTTTTATCATCATATGTTTTTGATTTTTATAGTTTCACATACGCTTTGTATGGTTGATATCGATCCTCATACTTTGATACCTGTTTCATAATTATTATATTATTTAATATACTAGAATATATTTTTCAAAATTATTTCTAATGTTATAATTTAATTCTATTAGAGTTTTATTGATGATTCATGTAGATGAAATCCATGACGAGCTTGTTTTTGTATTTTCGGAAAAACCAAATATTCTATATTAGAAATGTGTTTAAGTGTTAATAGTACCATAAAAACATTATTTACTTAGTAATATCTAATATTACTACAAATTTAGCTTCTATAGTCATTCATGATGTAAATTTACTACATCATTCATGTTGGTGGTTAAATTTATCTTTACGGGTACGCGATATGATCAATAGAAAAACATGATTATGAAGTGATTTATTTATAATTTCATTATTAAATAAGTATAACGATTTTATTTTGGTTTTAATTAATGTGATAAATCATAATTTTCTAGAGTTTTATGAAAAAGTTAAATGAAAAATAATTATACGAGGAAATCATTTTCCCTCTTGGTATGTTCCATTAAGCATACTAAATTTTCAAGAAAACATTATTCTTAAAATTATTAATATAATTGTCAATTTATATTTTTAGAATATTAATGATGTCATAAAAAAGTATTTATTAAATAAATTTTCAGAACTATTCATTTAAGATGATGATGAAAAATGGAATACATCATTAATGGAGGTGGTAGTCCACACATAACATGGGTGATAATTTAATTTTCCAATGGATTGAAGGGGAATAAATAATGGTTGTTTGATCAACATATTAAAATTTCAGTATACTAACAATCCATATATAATTATATTATTATGGTTATAACATGTTTTGTTAATAATTATAGAGAAGATAGTGTTAGGGAGAGGATAATACTCAGATTTAGGACATGATTATTTTCTTGAAAGTCCTATTGTAAATAGAGGAGTTGGAGAAAATTATTTTAAAAAAGGGTTTAAAAATGATTAAGATAGATATAAGATATTAAAAACAATCATATTTTCAAGGTAATTTTTGTGAATACGATTGGATTGATTTGGGTGTATGTGATATCCATTTACATGATAAAGAGGTACACATATTTAGAATCTAATGTTACGTGATGGCTAAAGATGAAATTTAAGAGAGTTTGGTGAGTTAGGTAAATAATTATTAGTGCGACATGTGGTATGGATTTAGAAAATAAATAATTTCTTCTATAAGTTATATGTGTCTAGTAAATTTAGCAGTATTCGAGAGACACTAAGGTACCACATTTTACACTTATAAACCTTGATTAAATATTTTCCATGGTAATTATTTTTTTAATAAAAATATTATATGAACCACCTCACCAAATTTTGAATTTATGACTCATAATTATAGATAATTTAAATCTAATTAAAATTATAAATATATTAAAATTAACTTTCAAATTATATCATAAGATATAGGGAAAAATATATTGGTCGTAAAATGTCTTTTACAAGTTTTGTGTTTTTGTTATTATTTCCAATAAAATATTAATTAAATGTGTATTAGTATATTTTTTATAGGTTCAAAAATCATATTAAATTCATAAAAAATAGATCTATTTAATTATTTAGATTCAAATTAAACAATATTTATATAACCACCTCTTGAGAAAACAACTATTCTTTCATGTCAACTAATATTTATTTTGGTAACTTTTCTTTATTTTAGAAATAAAATTTCCCTTATTAAAAAATTTATATATTATAATTAAAAACCATTTTATTTGTATCATTTTCTATATTTTATAAAAATTTATTTTAATATAAACATACCTACTGTATAAAACCATTTTACGGAAAATATATATTTTTGGTATAAAATAAATTTATTCTTATTACTTTCATAGTAATAACTATTTGATGAATGTTAATTTATTTTCACAATGAATAAATTTATTTTATTGTTTTAGTAGTGACTAATTTTATTATGATAAAGAAACCCATTAGAAAATAATTCTTTGAAAAATTTCACTTTTAAAAAATCTTTACCAAATACCATTAAACACAATTATTTAAAACATGATAATTTTATTTTACCAAAACATTGATATTAAAATTCTAATCCAAATTTTATAAATATATCCTATCATAATTTAAAAATAATAGTGGGTACTTCATAAAAATAATTTTTAAAATGAATATTTTAATTAAATTTTATATTTTATTTCATTATTAATTATTTTTAAATTATATTATGTCACATTTTTTGTAATAATAGACAACTTCGGCATGCCTGTCAGATATATTTATATCCGTTGACCATATTTTCAAATGCCAAATTCCCTTTTATAATGACTATATTACCCCCAATACAACCTATAAATTGATTCCATTTCTACATCTTGAGACAATGTTTTCATTATCTTAAATTTTATATTTCACAACATGATTTCTCCGTTTATTATTTTATTTCTCATTACATGTATAGTTATACTAATAATGATTTTCAAGGGAAAATTTGATTCAATGGACCTATTTGTTTAAAATATACTATTATTTTTTATTTATTGTCCTATTTGAATTTATTACTTTTAAATAGATTCAATTGTCTAAGGTATCTAACCATCCTTGGGATGCTATACTTATTTTCTTGTACTCATGTTGTAATGTTTTGTTACAAATAAATAAAGTATTCCTCCTCCAATGGCCCGAAGGCCTTCATTTTTTAATGATTTTTGATAATCCACCTTTCAAGGGGTGAGGTGGAACCCTTACAAGGACTATAGGCATAAGTATTAAATGGCTCGTAGGCCTTAGATGAATTCATTTCCCATAGGATTCAAACAATATATACAACCTAGACTAACTTCTTGGAACTGCTCTTCCCCAACATCATTATCATGAAATCAGCTCCCCACCTTCGCATTGCTGTTTAGTTAGGCTTTCCCATGAATGCACATGCTTTTCTCGATGGTAGCTTCCATACCCTCTCATTCTTGCAATCCGTTTAGCTTCTTTTATAGTCAAAGCTCCTTGCTCATCCTCCTTCTAGAGCTTGTTCCTTATAGGTTGTTTGGTTTGTATTTTCACTTAATGTGGCCCGAAGGCCTTGAGGTGTCTCGATGGACTTGCTGACCTAGAGGACTAGGTGGATCTAAGGACTTAAAAGACTAGAAGGCCAAATTAGTGGAACGAAGGCCCAAATAGGGGAATAGTCCCGGCTGCTATAGCGCTAAACAATACCTATTACAGTCCTGCTATAGTACCTACTAGAGTACCTGCTACAGTTCATGCTACAGTACTGCTACAATACCCCCAGAAATACGCCTCTGCCTGGATTTGATCCCAGGTCACCTAGATGCACTTAAGGAGTCCTCACCAACTGGACTGTGGATCATGTGTAGAAAAAATAAATTATTTCTATTTTGATTTATATATTTTCTAACACAATTATAATCAACATTAATTCTTGTATGGAATATTAAAACATTGTTTAGAATCCTAGATATATAATTTAAGTATTGAAAACAAGTCCTAAAACCTAAGGTGTTACAAGACCCCCCACATAATATATGGAATTCCTATACCTAAAATACTGTGAGAAGTTACGAAATAAATATTCTTCAATTTTTAGATATTCTTTCTTATGCGTTTTCTATATATTTTACAATGTTATATCTAGAGAAACAAATTTGATTCAAGACTATACAAGTAAAAAAACATATCACTATTGTATAACCTTAAATAACTCTTCAGAGTTGTGGTAGTTAATGTTTCTAGTTGATGACATTGATTCAAATGTTTTTATTTGATTGATCACCAAATTATTGAGTACACCATTATTGTTTTTCAATAAAACAAAATAAGAAATCATGTTTCTGTGTGGATTATCATAAGATAAATCAATCTATGATAAAGAAATTCTACACCTTAACTAGATAGATGGATTTTTTAATCATGTGAAGGGTGCCTGGTGATTTTTGATAAGGATATTAGATTTATATTTCATCAAATAAAACTTTTGTGAAGATGATATTCCAAATGTAATGTTATTATTTCAATAACTATAGGACGACTTAGAGTATTATAGATTTTTAGTTGGGTTGAATAATACTTAATATCTCTAACCAAATCAATAGACTTGAAAATCATGTAAATTAATCAAGGAAAAAAGGTAAATAATTTTCTTGAAAAAAACAAATAAATTAAAATAAAAATAATAACAAAAAACAGAAAAAAAATGTATGAAATTCCCATTATTTTTACACTAATAATTTTAAAACATAGAAATAAAATATAGATTAATTTTAAGAAAAAGAATATGGAATAACATATATTTAATGTGCATATTTTCATAGTAAGATGGTTATATAAGAAATATCAATTTAACAACACAAAATGTTATTAGAAATAATTAACAAGACAGATGTTAACATTCATGAAGGTTGTTTGGTTGATAGTTATTTTGTTTTAACAACACATATCATTTTTTGTATACTTATTAATAACAAATATCATGAATAATTAAAATATATTATAATTTTAAATGATGAAAAATACTATTTCATACCGTTTTAATTGCATTCATTAATCATTGTAAGTAGAAAATAAAACATGCATAATATTTTTATTAACTATTTTATGTTATGATATTATTTTTCAATATTGTTATTTCATTAAAATAATTACATAATTTTTAGTACATGATATTAATTTTTCTCACTTATGATATAAGAATATCATGATTGCATAAAAATAGAGTGGACCAAATGATATTTCTCCTATGTGAGTATATACAAGAGTTTATAAAAAGGTATAGTGTAACCACAAGAAAAAGGAAATTGATATGGAAAAAATATTGATGAATTTTATTGAACTATGAAGTCCAAAAAGAACCAAAATATAAGTTAAAATAAAACAAATAGTTTTATATTATAGACAATATCTATTAGAGGATTAATATAAAACAATTTACCATAGAGAAAATGTTATAGTAGACTAGAGGAAATTACCATCAATTATAAAATCAAAAAAATAGTACATTAGTAAACCAAAAATAAATAAAAAATTATTTCATAGAAAAGATAATTAAATTAAGAAAAATGAATTAATATAATCAATATAAAAATATAATCTTGCATCAAAAATGAAATTAAAAGTATCTAAAAAAGTATAGTAACAATAGAATGTTATTATATGACTCAACCATATGAGAAACTTGGAATAGAATCAAAGTATAGGTGAATCAAATATTGAACAATGTATCAATGTAAAAAATGAAAACCCTGAGAAAATGGGGACATAATATGGAATCCCATATGTAGTTGACACATAATGAAAGAAAATGGTAGAAAATATAGTAGACCAAAATAAGTGGTTTGGAGCATAAACAACAACATATGAAAAATGAAAATGATGACAACAATAGAGAAACATGAGAAAATAAAAATACTAAAACCGGATGAAACATACCAGAGAAAATGATGGATAAAAAACTACGAAGAACATTTAACCTATAAAATTTAAAGATTATGTGTTAAAAAATGATCACTCTTCTCATATAAGGATTGAAAACATAGGTTGCAGACTAAATCATGTTTGATTTAAGCTAATGGTAGTCCCATAAAAACAAAATTCATATAAACAATTTTGAAGTGTTTTCAAATGAAATTTATCTTTTTGATATTAGAAATCCATATAATGCATGAAAACATAATTAATGGGCACAAAAAATCTATAATATATGATTGAATGTATATACATTTAAATTTATATAATAATGTATTGCTAAAAATATGCTATTTTAAATGTTTATAAAAAATAAATGGACTTTCATAAAAAATTAGGTTTTTAAATAACACCAATAAAAATATCATTGTGCAAATAGAAGATAAAAATTTGACAATCAAGGATTATTTTCCTCAATTATATAAAATGCATGAAGAAAACCCACAAATTATGGATAAAAATTCTATTAAGTGAACACTCAACACTATAATTCAATTGAGAAAGGTTTTTAAATATATCCTTTATTTAAATTTAAATATTAATCTTCTTATTAAACTCCCTAGAAATAAAAATAAATATTCCTCAAATTTAGGTTCTAAAGGATATCCCAATTCATATAGGGTAATACTGTCAAAGTTAAATTCTGAAACTTTTCTAATTATACATCCCTTGTTGGATACTTCCAACTATTCAAGTTATTTTCTTCAATAATTTATGTATTTGTTTAAAAACCTAACTAACACTATTTTTTTATATTTTAATTTCATAAATGAAAATTTCTATAGTAATAAATCTATATGAATAAGTATTTATTGATCAATTTTTGAAAAAACTATAGCACTTATATTATTGAATAAACACAATAAAGAGTAATAAAGTATAATTTTTAGTAAAACCTAAAAAACATTTATGTATAAGAACTTCTCTTAATTGGTTATTACTATAAAAAAATGAACTAGAATTATAGAATAAACCGACTAAATATGTAAAACCATTTTTTTAATATTTGACCAAGAAACATTTACACAAAATCACATACCATAGGTGGTAAGTGTTATATTAAGTTTTTGGAATGTTTTATCAGATAGATTGCTTATCACATGTGATAAGATGTTTTGTAAAAAACATTTTGTTCATTCTCTATTTTTTCATAAAACATTCACTTAACTTTAATGAAAAAATTAAAAACAATTTTGTAGAAAATTTCAATTTAAGTGTCAATTTCACATCACTATTTTAAATATTATTATTACACTTACAATTATTCTAAAAAGATTTAAAAAGATTTATTATTTTTAAAATTTCCAAAAAAACACCAACATTCATAATGTAGACGAAAAATACCTGAAAAGGTGGATGGAAAAAACTTTTTCTACAAGGAATATTGAAATACATATGTTTAATCACTAACGATAAGTTATTATGTTTCAAAAAGTTTTTAAATGCGGGATAAAAAATATATCCTACGTGATTTTTAAACATAATAACTATAATTTTGTTCATATTCTAAAAAACACATAAATTCTTAAAAAACCTGAATATTATCATAGAATAATGGTTTTTAATAAGAAGTATAAAAACACATTTCAAAAACACTTCTTATATGTTTTAGGCTTGAAGAGGATTTTTATATACGTAACATATAACTTATCCCTAGTACTTTTAGATTTTTATTTTCATGAATCATAATTAGGATATGTGCAAAAAATATGAGACTCAACAATAATGATTTAATATCACTGAATCATCAATGTGAAAATCAATATAAAACAAATAATTATTATATAATATTTATAAAAAATAGATTATAATCCCAATTCAAAATACTCCCCATTTTTATATAGGAATGTCAAAAATAATTTTTTTTATAATTGATTATATTAAAATTATAAAATACTAATAATGAAAGTAGTCATATTTAAGGTGACACTTGAAAAAAAATGAAGTGACATATATTTCATATCTTTTTCTTTGTTTTTATCATTTTCCTACATAGTTAAAAAATTCACTATTTCAATTGAGATCATAAAATAAAAATAATTCGTTTGAAGTTACTATTATTAAAAGAAAACATATAGGCTGAAATCCCATGAATTTCTATTTGAAATCATTTATGTATCAAAAATCATAATAAAATTACTATTTCTTCCACTAAAGAAGGTGTTTCATAATTTTTTTGTTTACAATGAAAGGAATATTTTCTAAATGAATTAAAAAAGAACACAAAAATATAATTCATAACTAATTATGAGGATCCTAGATAATGTATTAATGAGGTATTGTAGAAAAACATATGACTTGTTGGCCTAAATACATTTTCCCATATTTCATTAATAGAAAAATAATTTGATCATAGTACCTCAACATGATAACGTGGTTTACTAATTAGAGAATCAACGGTAATCATTATTATTGTTGTAGAAAAGGATATCAATTTTTTCAATGGGTTAAAAGTAAATCTAAACACATAACCATAACATAAAAAATATGTCTTCAAATTTATAAATTTAATATAATTAATTAAAAATGTCATATTGAATCACAAATATCTAAAAAAGAATACTGTAAAACCCATTATTAATTAATTATCATAAAATAAAAATGAAAAATAATAATAATATGAGATGTATGAGAACATGTTATCAACCTTTTCAATGACATGATCAAGAAAATTTCTTGCATGTTACACTTATGTTTTCCATTATCATATACCAAATTTAAAAAATATCCTTTAATTATGGGAAATTAAAAATATTTAATATATCCTCAAAATTAATTATATTTCAATAAATATTAATATTAGTAAATATAATCATGAAAAAATCTAGAATATAAAAATTTTACGGGAAAAAATAATATAATATAGGATGCATACCAATGAAATTAATGAATCATTTGTTGGGATCAATAAAGTATCTATCATTTAGTTTAATATCAGCTAATAAGGTGTAGAATCATATGTACCTAATCACTATTATAGTTCAACATAAAACGTTTTCATTATCATGTATTCATGAATATTCATTTTCATAGGCTTATTATTAACTAAATTTAAGAGAATAATTAATACAACATGATTTTTAATAATCTTGTCACAACATAATAGATTCTAATTTTAGTAATTTAATAATATTGATCCCTTTTTTTATGTGATCATAATTTAAAAAAAAGAAACTCACCCAATTATTGGTTTCTGAAGTATCAAAAATAATATCATATAAAAAATTAATATATTGAGGCCTAATAATTTTCCAAATAAATAATAGAGAGTGTAGAGTAAAATCCAATGAATGGTTGAAAAATAACCGTGTTGATAGAAAACACAGACCTGGAAGCTAGTTTCTTAATCTAGCAACATATTTTCTAAGAATAAAATTCTATAAATAATATAAACCTAGAGAATTGAATCCTTGGTAACACCTATTCCAAATCAATAAAAACACATGATATTAAGAGCATATGATTCAGATAAAAAATATTAATTATAGAGTGTGAGAGATCATAAAACTACCATGTATTAGAGTTGGAGACCTATAACCACCTTATATATATATTATGATTACCTACATTCATTGTTTTGAATATTAATAAACTTCTTATCACATTATGATTATCATTTTATGTTCAAGTGTATGTGATAATTACAATAGAGTAACTATCACATTGTAAGGTTATAGCAGTTCTCCACTATGATGAGAACCTTGAAGTGGCATGAATATATTTATAACAAATATATGTTATAATGATAGATAATATCATATCACATGATAAATATTATGTATGATATCATGGGTGGATACTCATAAGAATTTGTTGTACTTCCTCTTATTTTGCTCCATTTGAAATTTCTAAGGTAAGAGATTATAAGAAAAACAGTCGCCAAATGGAAATCCATATTAAGTTGTTTCATTTGATATTCCGGGTTTTAGACATGCGCATTGATCCATAGACATTAAGATTATTATTAATGGATATCATTAGTCATGTAGTTAACAGATTTATGAAAACTGTGACAATATATGTTCATAGTGAAGTAGTATTCGTGGGTAGGTCATGAGTGGTTCTTCATTAATGAGTACTGTGAGAAAATATATTTACATTCTTTTCATTAACATATGTTCTTATATCAGGCTATTTAATGAGAATGTAAAAAACTTAAATAAATCCATGGTTATTGTTTTTATTGGCCTAGTTTAATTATGGAAAGTCAATGAAAGATTTATCAAGTAGGATTATGAGATAGGCATGAAACCTGCTTGATTTGAGATACCGAGATAAAGGGATTATACTATAAAATGAACATTTATATGAGTTTTTTCTATCCTTGAAAGATTTTTATCATTCTATATGGATTCCAAATAGTGTTTCTAAACAATAGCTTTCAATATTTGTATTATTCTAAATCTATGGAGAATGGGTCATAGAGAGGCATACACTGTATGTATCTAGACTCAGATTTAATTTTTTTTTAATTTATCTAGTTAGAACAATTATTATTCCCACTTTTGGGTCTATTAATTATTCAGTATTGGTTCATGAATAAGATTTAATCCTAATTTATTCAAAAAATAAATATGTTATTTAAATAAAAAATATTTATTTTCACGATAAAGTGAATATAATATTTGTTATATTTATAGGCGAATAATGAAGTAATATTTATTTATTAAATAAATAATCATTTTTCATGGTTTGATAAATACCTAATAGAATTAACAGACCATGTTTAATGGTCCATCCAGAAATGATATATTTAATATCATTTAAATAAATATTAATTTATTTATTTAATAATGGATATTTATTTATCTACAAGTATTTCACATATATAAAAAAAAGATTACTTATATTATTATTTGACATGGTATTTTCTATGGAATAATGAAATTTATGAGGTATGTGTGTAATTAATAAATCCCTTATAGATTTATAAATACCTTGTTGTATCACCATATAGAATTTACTAATGGTTATTCCCAACAAACCAAGATATAATTCTCTCAAGTGATCAAGATCGACCGTGCTAGTACTCGATTATTCTATAGTGATGTTCTGAGATTTTCGAGCAAGTATTGATAACCACTATAGGGATTATACCCTTGGATCCTATGGAATAAAGATGTAATTATGTGATCATTCAAAAAAATCATCAAAGAGAAAATAATTACATGAAAACATAATTCTAAATCCATATACAACTTAATTATAAATTTTATGTGATGATCATAACTTTTGGTTTATTGATTAATAATTTAATCAATATTTGATTTAATTCTATTTTTCATGATATTATTCATCCTTTGTATCTATGGTTAATTATTTATTATGATAAAATACGCATTGTATATTCCTAATAAGCATTTCTTATATTCACATAACTTTCTAGTGGTGTCAGATTGGTCACTGAATTAGTTTAAAATTATTTATTAATCATTGATTGATTATATGTATTTTTTTTTCTAGTTTTATTTCTAGATTATTAATTATTTAATTTCAAATTTAGATTAATTCTCTTTAAATAATTATTCTCACCCATATAATCATGAAAAGATTAATTTTTAATGATGAATAGTCAAATAATCCTTAAGGAGATGTTAAGGATTCTGGCCCGATAACACAATAGTACATAATATGTAGCCAACATTAGTGAAAAAATAGGATTTAGCATCATTTTTTTATTTTTCATGTTGGTTTTAAATCAAAATTTATAAAGGCGACATAAAAAGATGATTTTTGGTGTCGATTACTTAAAAAATTACCCCTAAAACCAAATATGTTTTACAAAAAAATTGGGCTTCAGTTTTAAAAAAACCAACACCAAAAGTTATGTTTTTTAAAAAATTGAAAATATTACACTTCTTAAATAATGTAAACCCTATAATAAAAAAACATTATAAAATAATAAAATTTTATTTATCATTGACTAAAAATATATAACTTAGATTATTTTTTCTATTTAATCAAAAAATTATCTACATATTTATTTTATAAAGTAGAATTAAAATACATGTACTAGAAATTTAAAACATTCTCATTGTTGGTTATTTTTAAAGCATTCACATGATTATCATTATGGACAAACACCTATTATATCAAAAAAATTAGTTTTTTGGACCTATATGTGATATTATTCATAAATATTAGAATATACATAACTCGAGTCTTAATCAAACATAACAAATAGTTCACAAAAATAGATTGAATATGGGTAAGATTGGATTGAGAATATGTCTAAGAATCATTGAATTCCTATAATAACATTGAATGATATGAGATAAGAAAATATAATAATATGGTAGAAAATAAAAAAAAAATTAATACAACTAACCTTATCAAATTCAGTAGTTTCCCCATTTTTTCTTATCTCATACATGAATCGTAGAATATAATAACCACATTCAACATGTCCTTTTTGACAATGATGCTATAGTTATAAAACATTAAACTGATAATAAAAATCAATATAAAAAAATAAGAATACAATCTAATATAAAAACTAATTACTTGTACTTCCACATATTTGATTTTATTTGGTGTATTTATCGACATGTATTCATTTTTGGTTTCTCTGCTCGAGGTGGGGCTCGTGTTTTTTGAAGCGCGATGATGGGCGCGTGGCTCGAAGTGGAACGCGTGGTGTTCGGTGGATCTTCTTGGTTTGATGTTTGAAATTTGAATTTTTAAGTTTGAAATTTGAAATTTGAACTTCGTTGAATGCTGTATGCGGTGGGATGAGCTTGTACAGTTTCCAGTTTTCCTTAAACCGGTTTGGGGTACCGGTTCCCCTAAACCGGCTTATGAAAATGGAAAAAAAATGATTTGCAGGCCAAAAAAACATAATGAGAATATAAAAAACAAAAAATTACCTATCTAATAATGTGGAAAATATTTTACAAACATTATCTAATAAAGAGAAAAACAAATATATGGTGCATTCACTTGGGCACAATATGTTTAACATTCAATGCCCCCTACAATTCAAAAAAGTTCACAATTAATGACATTATAATGATCATTATTTCATAAATATGTTTCTCTTATTACTTATCAAGAAATGGTAGAAACCAAAACTCAATATTCATATGTGATAATCTTTAACATTTATATATGAAAATCTATCAGGATTCTTTATATGTTGCACTTCCATGGAAATGAATTATGGATTTATAAAACCGTAAAAGCCTATACTTTCATATTATAAATGAATCATGTGTAGATGCCTATTTTAAAAATAAAATGTAGTTATTCAATTTAAAACAAACTTTTATTAAATAAATACAAATACAAATTTCAATTTACTTACATGGAAAAAAACTACACCACATTTAGGCTGAGCTCTTCCAAATCAACTAGAAGCATGATATCTTCTTTGAGTAATCTCAATAGATATTCTCTTAGGCATATATCATTCGTCATCCGAAACAAATAGATATAATTTAATATAGAAGAAGCCTGAGAAAAACATTGTATCCCATAAGATATATCTGAAGTATCTACTGTCAATTGTTATGAAACATTTTATTTCAGTTGTGCACATTCTATTTCTTTCAGATAATCCTATATAAGTTAAATATCGGAAAAAATTATATGTAATTTTGAATCATTTGTAATTGATATTTAAAAAAACTCATACCTCATATGAAATATAACGAATAAGACTATTTGTCCAATGTAAAGGAAATGACCTAGACAATCCCAAACTCTGTTGATATTCTTAGTTGGAAATAGTAGTAGAGTATTAAGATCTATAATATCAGCACTAATACTCTAAACTAACCAATCTTCATAGTCTAGAGATATATTGAATCCCCAAAAAAAATGCATGAATCATAATATAATAATATTTATATAAGGATATCATGCAAACAACCCACAATATACATTTTGATCTGAGCAAGGTGGTGGAGGATCAAAGTAAGTAGATGAGGCAGGGTAGTCTGGGTGAGAATGTTGGGAAAGCTGAAAAATGAAAAAATTGTATTAGGTTTTATAATTTATAAAATAAGAAAATTTATGAAAAATAAATAATATAATGATTGGTCTGAGTGAGGAGGTGGAGGATTGAAGTTGGCAGATGGGTTAGGGTAGTCCGACTGAGTAGACTGGGAAGGCTGAAAAATGAAAAAGTTAAATTAGTGTTTATAATTTATAAAATATTAAAATTAATGAAAAATAAATAATATACTTGGGAAGGATCCTCATAAGGGGTAGGGTGGGTAGATAGGGTAGGGTAGCCCGGGTGAGTAGGTTGGGAAGGCTGAAAATTGAAAAAGTTATGTTAGTGTTTATAATTAATAAAATAGAAAAATTGATGAAAAATAAATAATATACATGGGAAGGATGATCATACGGAGTAGGGTAGGAACATGGGGAAGGGAAGTCAATATGAGCAGACTGGGAAGGCTGAAAAATTAAAATGTTATATTAGAGTTTATAATTTTTAAAATAGAAAAATTATTGAAAGATAAATAATATACTTGGAAAGGCTACACAGACTATGACTGTATTACCAAGTTTTCTAACAATGCCTTCTGCACTACTTCTTGAATTTGATCACCCGTAGAATGTTTCATATTTTTTATCTCTGTTTTTAAGGATTCTATTTCCAAGTCTCTTGATTACTTACTTGGACCAAAAACCTTTCGAATACTAACACCTACCTAATATCCTCTAACACATCTGGGGTGTTTTTTCTTTCCCAAATCAGTGTATAAAATATCCATCCAACCCTCAGAGATAAAATAGACTTTTGTCTTTTTCTCTTAAAGTTCATCCAGAAATGAAAATTATAATGTTATATTACTGTTTAAAATTTATAAAATATAAAAATTGATAAAAAATAAATAATATTTACTGATAATTTTATCATCCACTTTATTAGATTCCTTTATATGATACTATTAATTTTTCCTTCTTCTTGCAAATTTTCCTTTTCATGGTGAGTGGGAGGAGTGGAGGACCACGTTGAACCTCTTATGAACCACTTCAATATTGAGCTTTTAATGCTTCAAATTTTTCTTCAATCATTTTCAGCTCCAAATATGGATACCCTCCAAGTGATAAAGTATAAGGGTATACATTTCTCAACTGAATCTCTTAATGAGAACTCCTGGAGACCTATTATATAAAAACAAAATAATATGTAATTAGAAAAATATATAATAAATTTTACAATATAATATAATTATCATACCTAAAATTTTTCTGGATGACGACTATAAACAAATTTCTTCCATGTATCTTCATCTATAAACTGATAATTGAGGCATGGGGTTTCAAACCTTCTCTTTCTAAAAACATTATTTTTTTTGTCAGTTTTGTTTTTAAATCTCTCTATCAAACCCCCTTTAAATAGAAATGTATTTTATTAATTACTTTAGTTTCCTCAAAATTGAATGTCATCAGTAATTGAATAATTTAAATATTTTATTTAAATTATTTAATATCCAAAAAATGAGATAAAAGAAATAAATTAAGATATTTTTCCATCGCGGCCTCCCAAAGCTATTGCTTCACCATCCCGTCCATTAACTTCCAATCATGATATAAAATATTATTCTTGAAATGGCCCTACATCGATATATAACAGATAAACCAAACTACATTTGGACCGGTTTCATTATTATTATCTTCGAAACAGATGTGTAATATATCATCCTCACGAGCAAGTGATAGTTTGGTAAACAAGTAATACCACATTTACCAACTTGAGAATTTTATTTTTTAGTAGTAATAGGATAATTAACCTCTACCGATGATGCATCAATAGTCCTGAAATTGTTTTTGTAAATTAACAGTTTTCTTTCATTAAATATGTTTATTACTAAATATTTAATAATATAAAAAATATATATAGCTCGGTAACTTATCCCCTCTATTTGTATCTGAAATTTTTACTATAAAGTGTTATGAAATTTTGTATACCTACATATATTTTGAAAACTGAATATTTAGAAATAAGAAAGAAAAAATACATAAAAAAAGTGGCATGTATTTTTACGCTTCAAAAAAATAAACATAATATAAATATTTACCAGAAAAATTAGGATACTACTTTAGTGTTTTCCCATATGAATTCATCATGATAATTATGTATTTCATGCACTTTTTCTATCTTATACTCATTGTAATCATCTGGAAATTTTGTAATAGATGAATAAGGCTCATGTAAATCAATAACATCATCAGTATCATCGTCATCACCGAAATGATATCATTTTCTTTGAAAAATGACGAACCAATGATCATTCAATGGATCAATGACATTATATACTTGTTTTTCATGTGTGACCATGATAAATGGTTCCTCATTGCAAATAAATCTTCTCAAATAAACTATTTTAAACCCATATTCATCATGTTTCACACCACTCTTACTATCAACCCAATTACATTTGAAAACGGTGAATCAAAATTTAATATAATCCATTTACTATATTCATTGAATAATCCCAAAATATTGTGTTGGTGTAGAAATTGCGTTTTTATCTTTGGCACTCGAAACATGCACTGCTTCAGTGAAAACCATCACAAAAACTATTTTGAATGGTACACTTGTCATCTTGATTTTTTGTGTAAAATGTTTAACCATTAATATCAAAACTAGACCATGTGATCACATTAAGAGATGGTCCCCCTACGAACCGGTTCAATGTTTTTGATGCAAATATATTTGTGGTGACTTTCTCCATAAACCACGAAACTAATGTCTTCTTATGCTCAATCATCAACCAATTTTCTTTTCTTTTCTAATATTGTATCTTTAATTAAGAAATGTGTGAGGATATAAATGATTGAACCTCATATGTGTTGTTCAAAATATATAAATGTGCCTACATCACTTCATCACATGGAATGAACTTTTCCTTTAAGCCTCAAACCCCTCTACCTTCACTATAAAAAATCATATGTTGAGATACAGGGAGACCAATATGATCCACCTCATTCAAATAATCAGTAAAAAACTCAATCACCTCTTCCAATACATATTTTTGAACAATATAGACCTCTGGTTGATAATGATTTTTAACATATTCCTTAAAAAATTTCATATATATTTCAAAGGGATACATCCATTGTAAATAAACAGTCCCATATATTCTTATCTCACACACCATATGAATCAACAGATGAACTATTATATAAAAAAATGTATGTGGGAAATAAATTTCTAATTAACAAAGAATAATATTTGCTTCATTATCCAACACATCTAAATTTTTTTTATCAATGGCTTTTCTAGAAATGGATTTAAAAAAATTACATAACATGACCATAGATTTTCTGACAACTGTCAGAAATATACCACACACTGCTATCAGTAGAAGTTGTTGAATCAATACATGACAATCATGAGATTTCATACCTATTAATTTTCAATCCTTAACTTACAAATAATTATTCACATTTGAAGAAAAACCATTGGGTACTTTAATACCATGAATAAATTGACAAAAATTTATCTTTTCAATATCTCTTAAAGTGTAACAAGACAGAGGTAAATATGTTCTATTTTCTTTTCACAGTGAGAGCTAACTACAAATGTATTCTAATTTATATCAAGTCTAATCTAGCATGAAATCCAACTTTTTTACTTTCTTTTATGTCTAAAAGCATTCCAATCAAACTGTCACATATGTCTTTCTCAACATTGATAACAACAATGTTATGTTTCATCTAGAAAAATATCTATTAAGGTAGTTCAATAAAATAGACTGCTTCTTATAGATATTTATTTGAAGACCAGAACTTATTTTCATTCTGAATCTCGAATCAATATTTTTCACCCTATCATAATATTCCTCATCTGACAATGGCCAAGGGGGAAGGTTGTATTCTTATAAACCATTAAATGATATTTTTAATCTACGATAAGGATGACCAATTTTCAAAAATCTTTGACATAGAATTTTCACTATCTTTCATCCATTCTTCAATTGATAATATGAAGCCTATTTTTCACAAATTAGACATACTTTATATCCCTTAACAGTATATCCAGATAATTTTCCATATGCAGAAAATTCATTTATAGTGAACATTATCATAGCACAAAAAATAAAACACTCTTTCTTGTATAAATCAAAAACTTTAACACCTTCCTCCCATAATAGTTCTAAATCATCAATAAATGGTGAAAGATACACATCAATATCATTTCTCAGTTTTTTTGTCAAGAAATCATCAAGATCATCATAAAATATTTCTTATTCATACATAAATGTGAGAAAAAGTTGTAAACAACCACCAAAACAGGCCACAAACTAGGTTATCTACTGAGGATTCGATACAGATTCATTCCATCAGTACAAAATCCCATTATGATATTTCTAACTTCACTTCCAAAATCATGATTTTTTTTTATCAAAACTCTTCCATTGTAGTGAATTGGTAGGGTGATGTAAGTTACTATTAGAGATGCGCTCATCTAAATTCTATAGTAAAATTTTTGTATTAATTTAATTTTAAAATAGACACTTCAAACAAGGTATTATTGGAAGGTACCAAATTTCTTTAGCAGGAGTTTTGATTCTGGTACCTAAGAATGAATCGCAGTATAATTATCAGAGTTGTATGCAAAAAAAATTGGATGATATCATCATAAAGTAAAAAAATCAATTTTTCATGACGTTAGATAACATTACATGAGAATGAATCTATGTTGAATTTCCCATCTATGTTATATCATGATGTCCCACATGTAGAACAACTTGATAAATATTCTTATTCTTTCCAATACAGTAAACAATCATTGGGGAAATCATGTATCTTTTTTTACCCTAATCCCATTGAAAATAATATTTTCTTCACCTAATAATTGGAATCTAGAAGCTCGTTGCCTTCTAGAAGTAGCTCTTTTAAAATCTCAAGCAATCTAGAGAAACTTTTATCACTCCAATAATTTTTTTCTTTTAAGTTAAATAATCCAAAAACTACTATTAAAACTATATATTTACTACAACATGGGAATAATGGTTTCTCAGAATATACATAAAATCATTCAACATTTTCTGTTTTGTTAATGGTTTCAATACCTAAAGCATGAATTAATTCTTCAATACGATCCTCTGCCTCATTATGAACATTTTCATCAACATTGGATGTTGAATTTTCAGTTCTTTCCCCATTCCATACCCAACGTGTATAATTAGTTCTAAAACAATAACAAATGAGATAATACTTAATTTCTATGGAGTTTAACTTTCTCATATTCAAACACTTTACACATGGATAGAAAATCAAATCAATGTTTGAAGATTTCATTTGGAAAATTCCAAGAACTCGTCAACTCTTTTTCAAATTAACTAGTGGCTCTTCTTAAATGTATCCAATTATGATCCATTCAATACTTCATATCACAATATAAATGGTGAATATATTAAAACATATAAACATTTATATATATATGTATATGTATATATTTATAGATAAATTGTAAACAGAATCAAATTTTATAAAAAATATTGATAATCAGATAGAAAACATCAGATATGAAACACATTTATAAATATTAAATTTTAATTTTCATATTATATACATATGTTAAATGAATATTATAATTTAATTATAATATCAATATTATAAAATTTATTAGTTCATTTTACATAGTTGATGCATTATTTTGATGTTTTATGTGACAAAAGTATTAAAAATTTCATTAATTTATGAGGAAAAAATTACTAATTATTAGTAATATAAAATAATAATTAGAGTAAATGTTCATATTATAAGTGAAATCAATCATAATAATCCCAAAATTATGATAGATTAAATTAAATACATAATTAATTGGTATATATTATAACACATTTGATTCAATATTATTTCTTTTTTATTATATCCAGAAATTATTATTATTATAATAAAAAATAAGAATGGGAACATTTATACCAACTGAGGAAACCCAATAAAAAGAAACATTAAATTTTAAATCATTTTATTTTAATATGAAATACAAATCCTAGTAAAATAAACCATTAAATCTATAGGTTTTCTATCAATGGATGCTAAATTATAAATTTACTTCAATTAGATTGATTCGAGTATTTTATTTTACCCAACAGTGCATGGAAATTATATTAGGGCATGAGATCACAAGTAATATAAAAAAGAAAACATGATGTCTAAGTATATATGCATTGAATACAACTATGAATTACTAATTAATCACATAAATATTCAAATCACATGGGAACCATTAATAAATCTATAGGAATCATGAAAACCGAAACAAGTGTAGGTAGACAATCTAGATAAGCACCAACATAACAAATATGCATGGAAAGCGACTATATAAGTAGGAACCACTATATCATAGAATATATTCAATGCATGATAATTATATAATAGAAGCATACTGTGAAAACAAGCATGCTTATCAAATACCTAAAAAGGATAATATTATTTTTTCCTATAAAAATCCTAACATGGTATGTAAAAGGTATTCTAATGAAAACATACATGGTATATTAATATATTTAAAATAGCATAACAATGAAACCCACATGGAATTCCATATGCAATGCATGTTTATCTGTACATTCCTATAAAGATGCATGTAATTCTACATCATTCATGTACCAGGCCAAGTGTAAATACTATAAATATCATAAATGAGTAAAAATTATAATATAATCACATCAGTCAAGGTAAAACCATAACAAACCATAACAAAAATCTGCATGAACAACAATCACATCCCAGTCCACTTAGAATTCTCACCGTATATGGGATGATCACTATTAGGGATAACTATTAACCATATTCCTAAAAATTTATAATAAACTATAAAAAAATAATTGAATAAAATAAAAAGTATAACTAAATGATAACTAATTTATTTTCAAAATTAATAATAAAACTAACAAAATTCAGAGTTTAACATGAAATTAGATCCAAATCTTAACATTGCCCCGTGGAATGCTTCAGAAAATTAAACTTTGCAAGATCAATATAAAAAGTTATTTTAGAAAAAAAAATAAAGTAGGAAAAAAAATCTGAAATCAAACCGAGGTTGAATATTATATAAAATAGGATTCAGAAGAAATAATAATCCATAGATGATTGAAAAATGGGGAGATAATAAAAAACATAGGTTTTAGATCATGAAAATGGAAGAAAATTGACAAGAATAGTCGTTCGAGATCACAAATACACCATCTAAGTCGCCACAAGCCGAGAGGAGTTGCTGCAGTTTTGATTTCAAATATAGAAAAACATGAGTGTTTCTCAATTTTGACTATTTTAAAAGGATTTCGGTGTTGGTTTTTACAAAAACCAATGTCGAAGAGTCCGATTTTTTTTTTCGGCATCCATTTTTTTGGAAAACAAACACCAAAAATATTGTTTTTAATATATGGAATCGGTTTTCCAAAAAATTGATTCCATAAATATATTTTTTTAATATATAACATTGGTTTTTATAAAAAATGATGTCGAAAGATGCTAAGATTTCGATTAATGGCATCAGTTTTTTGTAAAAACTAATAACAAAACTTTTTTTATTTATGGAATTTGTTATAATAAAAAATGACCCCAAAAACAACTTTTAAAAATTTATCGCATCGTATTTTTGTAAAACTGACGCCAAAATTTGCTCACACATACTATTGGTGTCAGTTTAGAAAAAACTGACATCATTACTTCGACGTTAAATCTGGTATTTCCACTAGCGCCAAAGGCACACAATGTGTATCTGAGTTAAATATACTAGGATAAATTTTATTAAAATTGGGCCCTTGGGCATTAAAATCATGAGGTATAAATTTAATATACTCCACATGTAGACCATGATAGGTTTTCATGTGGTTTTACTAGGCTACATTATCTTTAACTCACTTAAATTCCGTGTAGTCCATGAATTTTCATGGTGTAGAATATGAGGGTTTCATTCATGTCGTGTATTTACTATAAAAATCATTTTTAGGGAAACCATGTAAGATCACAAAAACATGAAATGTATTAAGAGTACATGATATGTACATCATAAATTTCTACAGCTGACAAACACACCCATTCCATGGGTGTGTGTCATGGACATGGGCATATGTGGTTACACTTAGTGTATCGGTAGTAAACGATGTCAAACCTATTATATCTAGTTTAAATAATTTATATAAATAAATAAATGGATAATATAATTAATCATATTTATATGAGTTCCATGGGTCATTAATTTGGCAGTATATTCACTAGTATAAGATCATTAATTATATTTTAAATTAATTTTTTCCTTTAATTATAAAGTATATGTTTGTATAGTATTAAAATATAGTGTTCATTTCATTTTCCCAGTTTGAAAGACACTCTATTGGTTCCTAGGACCATATCAACATAAAAACTCAAGCGTTACTCTACATATTCCATACTTGGTTGACTAAAAATAGGGGTATAGGGCTATAATTTGGGGAGACTAAACCCACTGATCATAGTGTGAAATAAATAAAATAAGAAAGTTTCATACATGAATAATAAACATCATATTGTACATGATAAATAAAAAAATCCAATTATTAACAACCTGTAATGATGAAGCTGTACTAATAAACAATGATGAATTCCCATTGGGTTGGTAACATATTAAAATAAAGATAGAAGAAAAGAATAAAATAAAGTACCACAATATCAACAACATCCTCAAACCTCTCCTCAATAACAACATTCAATCCGAGTCATGGTTCTCAGCTCAATCATCAACGTCATATTGGGAAAATACCCAACATGTTTTAGCAACAAGTAAAATACCTTCTCAGGTAACTATGTTATATGTTCATCCAAGAAGGGTGTGAGTACATATCTTAGTAGGGAACCATAATGCAGATCCTGTACTAAACAAGTATATAGAGTCCATGTTCATGTGTCATAATCAAATAAAATAAATAAATAAAATATGTAAAAATAAATAACCACTATAATAGCGACTTTAGTTAGTATTAGGGTGTCTTTAAGCATGTTATTATGATTATTCCAACCATAACCACTTTGGGGGGCCATGTCCAACCCTATAAACAGTAACCATTGTCGATCCTCAGGTATGTATCCCTAATAGATCATTCCTACTTTGTCTTGTGCTGATGTGTCTCAGATCATGTCAAGATATTGTGTTAACCATATGAAAACTAAATCCTGGGGTGAAACCCAAGCATCCCAAAATCATAGGATCAAAGGAACAAACACCATTACATAAATGGAGGAAAATAAATATCCTAGATTTTATAATAATCTCTCCACACTCCCATATAATAAATGGATTAAAACCCATACCCAGGAATCCTAATAAATCACTGGTCATAAGGCTATCCCCCATGTCACTATGACAACTAGTTAGATATTAGGCATCTTTGGAATCTCTATTTGGAACAATTGATATCATAAGGTATAAATAGATAGAATCTAGGGGTTTACTAGGAATATCATCATAATAAAATTTATTCTCATAAGATTCCTACATCTAAACATCTAGATCATAGACATATAGGACTCTCAAAGATTGGTGGCATTCAGGGAATCCCATATTTATTTGATTTTAAATTCTTGTATCCCAATAAATATTATAAAGATATATAGTTAGATACTAGGAAGAAGACACTGGAATCTACAAAAAACCATTTTGTTAGTTGTTTCACACCAGTATCATATGAGGTTCAGGATCCAGAACCCAGAATGTACCTTTTGGGTATCCTGAATATCATTATCAAATTTTTCAATGTAATAGGTCCGGTGCCAAGAAGTATTTCTGGGAATCTATAGATGCATCATAAGAAATCAAGTGAAAGTATGAATACATGGTAGGGGTTGGTCGAATTCCAAAACCCATCAACTATATCCCTAAACCCTTGGTATCATATTGTCTTTGTGTGTTCTAAGGTGACACCCACTACCTTCTCTACTAATTTATATTTCCACACTATTTTTGAGTTCATAGGTCATAGGATAACCTACAAGGCCCCCTAGGTCTCATTAGAGACTCTTTGGACTCCTATATATATATAAATTGGTATGTTTCCTTAATACCATCCCAATTATTAGTCTTCCTAGGTCACCCAAAAAACATGACACATCTTCCATTCCCACATGGTATAACCACTCAAGTAGTCACATCCTAGTGGGGGAGGAATAATCACCCCATTATCATCTTAATGAGCACTATGACTCTAACATATCTTTCATGAAAACAATCATTATCCACACAGTTCAGGACATACTGTTCCATTTATATTCTCATCCATATACCATTGAGATGTCCAACTAACACTCGATGGTTCTATGGGTCCCTCATATGATTTTATTCATTCGATCATTACTTTACAATTTTATTAAAAAAATATAAAATTTTAAGAAACGATGATACACCTAAAGTGGAGTGGCCACATATACCATGTGTAGATAAAAAATTAATAACACCAAAGGGAAGATTTATAAAGACTACCTACCATATTCTATAGAGAAACCCTATTACAATGTTTCTCGAAAACTCTCACCAATACTTTCTAAGTATATATGGCCTCTGTCTTCCCACATGATTCCCTAATTAATGTTGCGACATCCAAAATATCTAATTATTACAAATAATAATTAATTAAAGGATTATTTAAATATGCATGAATACCTAAAACTTACCATTTGACCTTATTTCACTAAAATACAAGTGTTGGGGTTTAGACAAATCATGACGTTCCCTCATAACCTAGATACATCAAATCCCCCACTAATATCCCTATTTCAATTGGAAATTAGTTTTATTTTTATGGAGAAACCATAAAAAATCATATTCTTTGATGTAGCTTAGTGGGGTGACATGGGACAATAGGAAGACATCGTATCAATTTACTCTTTAGCTTGGTGAAGCAATACACCCTCTCAATTTCAGTTTATTCCACTATGATTAATTAAATTTGAAACTGAAACCCTAAATGAAAATATAATAAATTAGTACCAACCTTAAAATAAATAATAAAGCTAGGGGGATGACTATCATACCTATAAATGGAATTTCATCACACACAAAATCTTATTTAATGAAGAATAATGTAGCGAGGTATGTTTCTATAAAATCCCTCCTAGATATCCTATACATTGGATGATGAGGGGGAACCCTTTTGAATACAAGTCGAGAGGAGTTGCTGCAGTTTTGATTTCAAATATACAAAAAACATGGGTGTTTCTCGATCTTGACTATTTTAAAAGTATTTTGGCGTTGGTTTTTACAAAAACCAATGTCAAAGAGTCTGATTTTTTTTTCGGCATCCGTTTTTGGGAAAACCAACACTGAAAATATTTTTTTTAATATATGAAATTGGTTTTCCAAGAAATTGATTCCATAAATATATATTTTTAATATATAGCATAGGTTTTTACAAAAAACGATGCTGAAAGATCCTAATATTTTTATTAATGGCGTCAGTTTTTTGTAAAAACTAATAAGAAAACTTTTTTTATTTATGGAGTTTGTTATAATAAAAACTGACACCAAACCCCACTTTTAAAAATTTATCGCATCGTATTTTAGTAAAACTGACGCCAAAATTTTCTCACACATACTATTGGCATTAGTTTAGAAAAAATTGACATCATTACTTCGACTTTAAATCTGGTATTTCCACTAGCGCCAAAGGCACACAATGTGTATCTGAGTTCAATATACTTGGATTAATTTTATTAAAAGTGGGTCCTTGGGCTTTAAAATCATGAGGAATGCATTTAATATACTCCACATGTATACTAGGATAGGTTTTCATGTGGTTTTACTAGGCTACGTTATCTTTAACTCACTTACATTCCTTGTAGTCTATGAATTTTCATGGTGTAGAATATGAGGGTTTCATTCATGTCATGTATTTACTATAAAAATAATTTTTAGGGAAACCATGTAACATCAAGGACACATGACATGTATTAAGGGTACATGATATGTACTTCATAAATTTATACAGGTGACAAACACACCCAGTCCCTGGGTGTGTGTCATGGACATGGGCATATGTGGTTACACTTAGTGTATCTGTAGTAAACGATGTCAAACCTATTCTATCTAGTTTAAATAATTTAATTAATTAAATAAATTGATAATATAATTAATAATATTTACATGTGTTCCATGGGTAATTTATTTAGCAGTATATTCACTAGTGTAAGATCATTAATTATGTTTTAAATTAATTTTTTTCCTTTAATTATAAAGTATATGTTTGTATAGTATTAAAATATAATGTTCATTTCATTTTCCCAGTTTGAAAGACACTCTATTGGTTCCTAAGACCATATCAACATAAATCCTCAAGCGTTACTCTAAATATTCCATAATTGGTTGACTAACAATAGGGGTATTGTAACACCCCAAGCTTCCACAGTACATTTCCCTTTGAATAATGCAATGGCTTGCATTGTACGCAACTTCGAGATTCTAACACACCACGACCAATCAAACTAGCCATTATGAATAGTAATACCTACTTTTTGAAATTTTATAAATTTTATCTTTCAAAATAGACTTAATTTTTTGATTTCTAATATCGAAATTAGGTTAGGGTGAAATTTTGGTACTTTTCGGATAACTTTCATATTTTGATGAATAGTGAAAATTACTAAATTTTAATTAAAAACAACTTTTTTAATCGAAATAATTAATAGTGATAAATTATGAATTTGGGTGGTTTTAAAGTATAATTAGAATATATTTTTACCATTTAATACAATGTTTTTCATTGGACGTAATTTCACATTTAAACCAGACATAAACAAGTGTCAATCTTTTGATAGTTATTATCTCTTAAAAACACGCTATTTGTATTGACAACAGGAATTAATTTTTAAATTAATTAATGCAACTGATATGTTTTGAATTTGATAAAATAGAAATAATTTTGGAATTCATAATATCAAATATATCTTAGGCCTAATTTTTGGTATTTTTCTGGAAACTTTCAATTTTTGATGAATAGTGAAAAAAACACTAAGTTATAGTTTAAAACCGAATTTTTTATTTTATTTAAATTTAATTAAGGTAAAAATTCATACATAATACCTATATAAGTTCAATATAATTCTTTGGAGTTAGTTTATATTAATTTTAGATATATAAAAATTTTATTGAACTTTTCACCGTCTTTTACCCACCTCCTAGGAGAATTTGAAAATTCACATAAAACTTAATTTTACCGCTTCTGTGAGTGGAATTTCGAAAATCCAAGAGACACGTTTAATATCAAGGAGTAAAATGTGGTTCAATGAGATGAAAATAATTTTTGGTGAATAGTAACTTTTTACTTTTATTTACCACGGTTAAAAGTAAATGGGGTAATTACGGGTAAAAATGATATTAATATTACCCTAACACATGTCCTAATTCTATTGGACAAGTGTATCTCGACCAAAAACGACCTCAAGAATAAAATATTATCATTTCGGTCCACTTGGAATATATTAGAACATTTATTATTATTTAATTCAAAGAAGAGTTAAAAGAGTTAAAATCAAAGTTTATTTACTAAAACATTTTTAATATAGTGTTATACATAAGATAAATTCGATTGAAAATATTAATCAGAAAGATAAAAAGATTTCCTACACAAAGGTATTTTATTTAAAAAATTTAGACATTAAATAATACAATTTATTTAAGACACAATAGTGATTCGGTAATTACCTAATTATTGAAATATTAAAATAATTGATATTATAAATATAAAAATAAATGTAATTTGAGACTTTTTATGAATTCCACTAATTTTATAGGTTAATATGACATTTTAAGATTGGTTATATAATTTTTTTTTGAAGTAATACTGCTGTTATGAAATTATCAAAAACAAAATACCCAATAGTGTCAAAATTGACATAAAAGAGTTTTAAAAAAACATATTATATTATTAATTGATATTCAATTCCTAAAAAATATAAGGTTCGGCAAAGAGACTTATTTCATGATAGGTTTATCATTAATGGACCACTTGGGGGTGGGTTGGATGTATATAGTAATTTTATTAACTATATAATATAAAAATACAAAGTGACATGGTAAGTGTCCAACTAATTAACTAAGAGTTAAAACTAAAAGATAAGGTTAATATAATGACCCAAACCTGTCTAAATTATATTTTTTGAGTGGTTTTATACCTATCCCCACCTTAACCTTTAAATAATCTACTTTGGAGCCATTAGAAACCGAATATGAATTTATTATAAAATAATATTTCTTGCTTTTCCAAAGGTGCCCCTCACCCCTCTTATAAAAGGGAAGTCTCCCTTCTCACTAATTCACACATTCAAAGCCTTTTTGGCTCAGCCAACCCCTGCCCAAATACTCTATCAACTTCCCTAAATTCAACCTAGAGGCCTTAGTTTGATCATAAAGTCAACCTAAGGAGCCCTTTTGATCAAATCAAAAGGAAGAACCCGAAGAAGAGGTAATGTTTTCACCACCCTCTTTAAAGTTCCTTTCTTCTTCAAATTCTTCTTTCTTTATTATTTATATTATAAAATAATAACTCCAGTATCTTCTATATAATGTGATTTTATTATAAATATTCAACAAACAAATTCATTATTCTATCCATCCCTTGAATGACATGTCACCATACGTGCGTACGTACGACCTACCGTCTCCACGTTGTGGCGTAATTGTTATTCAATATATTATTATTTAGATGGGTATAATAATGATGTATAATTCATGTAAATAATAAATATAACATGATAATGATTCTTTCTATATGATATACCATCCAGTTATATATTAATTTAATATCAAAAGAATGATATTGTCGCTCGTGCGTACGTACGGACTACCGTCTCCACGAACGCGATGAGATTCATTCCCCATCATATCCATTTGAGTCTAATTCTCATTTAATGATTAAAAATAATGTTTAAGGAATTGATATCATTCTGTATATGAATAATATACAACCTATCCATAACAAAAAAAGCTTATGTAACAAAGAATATAAAGGAAAACGAGTAAGTTAACAACCGAAATGACGATAATACTAAGATATTATCCCTATGAGTGGAGCCCGCTAGGGATAGTATGAGGGGATATGAAGACAAGATGTTGTTGTAGTTTTTTTACCTTATGATGTAATGTAAGACTTATGAATGTATCTAGTTATTCCAAGGCTACTAAACTAATCGGTCCTTCGAGACTTGATCATTTGTGATCATCCTAATGTTATGTAATAATGCACCGACTCTGGGTAACTAGGGTCGGGGTATTACAGGCATAGGGCTATAATTTGGGGAGACTAAACCCACTGATCATAGTCTGAAATAAAAATAATAATAAAGTTTCATAAATGAATAATAAACATCAGATTGTACATGATAAATAAAAAAATCCAATTATTAATAACCTGTAATGATGAAGTTGTACTAACAAACAATGATGAATGCCCATTGGGTTGGTAACATATTAAAAAAAAGATTGAAGAAGAGAATAAAATAAAAGTACCAAAATATCAATAGTATCCCCAAACCTCTCCTCAATAACATCATTCAATCCCAGTCATGGTTCTCAGCTCAATCATCAATGTCATATCGGGAAACTACCCAACATGTTTTAGCAACAAAGTAAAATATCTTCTTGGGTAACTATGTTCCATGGTCATCTAAGAAGGGTGTGAGTACATATCTTATTAGGGAACCATAATCCTGATCCCGTACTAAACTAGTATATAGAGTCCATGTTCATGTGTCATAATCAAATAAAATAAATAAATAAAATATTGAAAAATAAATAACCACTATAATACCTACTTTAGTCAGTACTAGGATGTCTTTAAGCATGTTATTATGATTATGCCAACCATAACCGCTTTGGGGGGCCATTTCCAACCCTATTTCCAGTAACCATTTTCGATCCTCAGGTATGTATCCCTAATAGGTCATTCTTACTTTGGCTTGTGGTGATGTGTCTCAGATCACGTCAAGATATTGTGTTAACCATATGAAAACCGAATCCTAGGGTGAAACCCAAGCATCCCAAAATCAGAGGATCAAAGGAACAAACACCATTACATAAATGGTGGACAATAAATATCCTAGAGTTCATAAGAATCTCTCCACACCCCCATATAATAAATGGATCAAAAACCATACCCAGGAATCCTAATAAATCACTGATCATAAGGCTATCCCCCATGTCACTATGACAACTAGCTAGATATTAGGCATCTTTGGCATCTCTATTTGGAAAACTTGATATCATAAGGTATAACTAGCTAGAATCTAGGGGTTTACTAGGAATCTCATCATAATAAAATTTATTCTTATAAGATTACTACGTCTAAACAGCTAGATCATAGACATATTGGAATCTCAAAGATGTGTGGCATTCATGGAATCCCATATTTATTTGATTTTAAATTCTTGTATCCCAATAAATATTATGAAGATATATAGTTAGATACTAGGAAGAAGACACTGGAATCTACAAAAAACCATCTTTTTAGTTGTTTCACACCAGTATCATATGAGGTTCAGGATCCAGAACCCAGAATGGACCTTTGGGTATCCTGAATATCATTATGAAATTTTTCAATCTTATAGGTCGGGTGCCAAGAAGTATTTCTGGGAATCTATGGATGCATCATAAGAAATCAAGTGAAAGTATAAATACATGGAAGGGGTTTGTTGAATTCCAAAACCCATCAACTATATCCCTAAACCCTTGGGATCATATTGTCTTTATGTGTTCTAAGGTGACACCCACTACCTTCTCTACTAATTTTTATTTCCACACTATTGTTGAGTTCATAGGTCATAGGATAACCTACAAGGCCCCCTAGGTCTCATTAAAGACTCTTTGGATAATTATATATATAAAAATTGGTATGTTTCCTTAATACCATCCCAATTCTTAGTCTTCCTAGGTCACCCAAAAAACATGACACATCTTCCATTACCACATGGTATAATAAATCAAGTAGTCACATCCTAGTGGGGGAGGAATAATCACCCCATTATCATCTTAATGAGAACTATGACTCTAACATATCTTTCATGAAAAAAATCATTAGCCACACATTTCAGGCCACACTGTTCAATTTATATTCTCATCCATAGACTATTGAGATGTCCAACTAACACTCGATGGACCTATGGGTCCCTCATATGATTTTACTCATTCGATCATTGCTTTATAATTTTATTAAATTTCATTTTTAAATTTTAACAAACGATGATATGCCTAAAGTGGAGTGGCCACATATACCATTTGTAGATAAAAAATTAATAACACCAAAGGGAAGATTCATAAAGACCACCTACCATATTCTATAGAGAAACCCTATTATAATGTTTTTCGAAAACTCTCACCAATGTTTTCCAAGTATATATGGCCTCTCTTTGCCCCCATGATGCCCTAATTCATGTTGCGACATCCAAAAAATCAAATTATTAAAAATTATAATTAATTAAACTATTATTTAAATATGCATGAATACCTAAAACTCACCATTTGAACTCATTTCACTAAAATACAGGTGTCATGGTTTAGTCCAATCATGATGTTCCCTCATAACGTAGATACATCAAATCCCCCACAAATATCCCTATTTTAATTGGAAAATATTTTCATTTTTATGGAGAACCCATAAAAAATCATATTATATGATGTACATTAGTGGGGTGACATGGGACAATAGGCAAACATCATATTAAGTTTCTCTTTCGCTTGGGGAAGCAATACGCCCCCTTAATTTCAGTTTATTCCACTATGATTAATTAAATTTGAAACAGAAACCCTAAATGAAAATAGAAAAAATTAGTATCAACCCTAGAATAAATAATAAAGCTAGGGGGAGGACTAGATTACCTATAAATGGTATTTCATCACACCCAAAACCATATTTAATGAAGAGTACTATAGCGAGGGAGGTTTCTTGAAAATACCTCCTAGATATCCTATACATTTGATGATGAGGGGGAACCCTTTTGAATATAAATAAAACTCCATATTAGTCCCATATAGTGACCCAAGTGGATAAACTATTAATTTTCAAGGCCAAAAAATGATCCCATATTTCTATATCTTAAATCATCCTAGGAACACCACATACACCCCATTCCCACTTTTCCACATTCTACCATATAACATTTAATAATATTGCACCTCACAACTCCATACACATGGAGAACAACCCATCAAATTCTGAGCTACTTCTAAACACTATTTATAAAATATAGAGACCATGTTTGACCATACACATCCTTAATAAAATTTCATGACATTGTCATTCAATTAACCATCCATCCTATGGAATATCCCTCCCATGAATTAGCTCATAATAGCAAATTTCGAGTTAAGGTGATTTCCATCATCAGAATCACCTACCCTAACATGTTCGGAGTATTCCAATGATCCACTCAGTGTAGTATCCACTTATTCACATCCAAAAAATTATGGAAAAAACATAAAAAATATTATTACCTATAATGTGCATTTTCAAACTGAAATAGACTAGATTCCAATTCCCATTCATAGGTCCCACGTACTCCAATATCTCTTTTAGAGGCCCCATCCAAACTTTAAAATTTACTCATAAAACCATATTTGATGAACCCAAAACATGGTACCAACATCAAATTATTTCCTATGAATTTTCATCTCATCAAACACTTTTACTACATTGTTTCTCGTGATTCATGCCTAGAACCAAGTGTTGAAACTTGGATTCACCCTATGAACCAAGTGATGAAACTGGGTTTCACCACCTAAACCATGTAAAAAATCATAGACCAATCCATGAATCACCCTTGGTTCATACCAAAATAACCATAGCCTAAAACCCACATACTAACTCCATCAAAAATCTCATATAAAACCCAAATATGGTATTTACATGGGACTAGATAAATATAATTGACCTTCACAATGACATCCAAAAATAACTTCCATATGATCCATCATCAATCATGAGTTTCTCCACTCGATCCATGTTCATTCATCCTAGATAACACCCAATAGGATCAAATCTTGGATGGACTATACAACCATACCTGATCCATTTCAGTTGTCTTCTATACTATCCTGATAAATAAACTAATTTCATTATGACCCCAAGTTTCCATACCCGTAAACATATCAACAACTATATCTTTCCATAGCTCACACCCTACCACTTACCAATTTACAATTTAAATGTATACCTAATGAAACTAGAACATATAATTATTATTATATCCAATATAGTGGGTGTACATTCAAAAACACCCAATCATTGACATTTCCTAATGAGTGGCCATGATCAATGAAATGTTACTAAGTCAATCCAATCATATATCTATCCAGAAGATGGTTATGTTCTAGTCATAGGTATCCACCCACACTCTTACCATACAACTAATTCACACCTAGATTTAATAGGGTTAAGTATCTGAATGAACCTTTCCTCAAAACCAGCATGAAGCTAAAATAATCTATAGTCAAGGTTATCCACTTCAAGAAATACCAAACCATAATCATGATTTTTTCTAAATTTATTGCACCTTCTATGAATTAGTATTATCCTTGTATCATATGCCTAATCTTATGTATGTAAGGAAACCACTAGAAATAAAATATAATCAATTGGGTTATCATTGAATATACCATCCACTGACTCAATATGAGGTTGATTCATATATTAGGGTATCTAGGTCCAACCACCTAGACCAATTCAAAAAGTGGAATGTCAAAACATAGGGGAAATATCATGCTCTCATCTCATAAAATCATAGAATCCACATCACAAAACTCAGTGTATGGTCCCAAATTTACATATTTTAGTCACCCCATTTTAAAAAAGAATCCTACTAGGGTGCTGATTCTATTAGAGAACCTATACATAGGACTATTCACTTGAATATCATAATCTCATCAGTCAAATTCTACATAAAAAATAACATTATCTGGGATGATATATCCCAACCAGACTACATCAGATGGTTTATTTAAGTAGGGTTCCCTTACAATATATATGTGAAACATTATAAAGGTTTTAAATGGAATATTATATAACCAAACCTAAATAGTGGAGTCCCTCAAGGAGTTTACCACAAAGGAATAAAATTCCTGAATTGATTTAATAAAGTCACCATGTGTCCCATACACTGAGGGAATATGTCATCATCATCATTATCATATCCCTATAGATACACATGAAATTAAATTAAAAGGAAATACATATACAATTCATCCTAGTAGAGTATAATTACACCATATACTTGTATGATAAAATACTAAATGAGTAGTTGTGACAACTTAAACAACCGAGTCTCCATGTTTAGTGAAATCAAACACTAAAAGGACTATATCATATCGATCCTTTGTGTCTCATATGATTCATGAGTTTTCTATTCTCTCTACTAGATATGTGTAAAATATAACCACTGACCTCTTACAAATAGGTTATGTGACATAACCCAAAATATATTAATAACCTCAAAAATATCTATATTTCACATGATTAATTCCATACCGTTTACTAGCCATCAAAGGTTGGCCCAAAGACCTGACCCATCTTCCATTGACTTAGGGTCTAACCATTCATGTAGTCACATCCTAACAGGGAGTGAAATATTTCACCATGATCATATAAATGATGAACATGGATATAGGGTATACCTCATGGAAAAAATTACATAACATCCTTGTCCGACTCAATCTGAATAGTAACCAAACTAATTCTACACATGAACTTGGGCAAGCCTTCCCATATATTAGCAGCTACAGACTAGTTATGAGGGCCAATTGTAATACATGGGGATATTATAACCTATATATACAGTCAAAATAAAATATTAAGAAATGATAAATAACTACCAATAGGTAATAAAACAACATATACCAAATTCCAAAATTGGGTAGGTTCCAAAAAACAAATTAATATATATGTTATGTCATGATTGTCTTAAGTAAAAAAAGGAACCTAAAAAAAGTATTGGTTAAAATCCCCAAAATGTTTCCTAACACCATGTATTATTACATTATCAAATATCCATATCATAACTCCCAAATAACCCATCTATCTTTGGGTATTTACACTTATCCTGACATTTAACCATGAAGTCTTCTCAGGTGCCAACGATGACCCATGTAGTGTGTGAGTAAAACTCATTAGGCCCCCACTAATAGTGTCTGAAGCAATAAAAGATGTTAGAACTAGTGTATAAAAAAGTGTAAGGGAATAATAAATAACCCAATAAATGAAATATTGTTTTTTAAAATATTTATTATCCTTTTTTCCTCGGTTTCTATGGTGATACCCAATTAAACCGATCTCGTGTTGGAAAATGATAACTGTGTTAGATATAAATAATAGGGTGACATATGTATCAAGTAAAATAAAATCAATTTTAATCAAAATCAATTCTAGGTAATTTGGAGAATCATTTTTGGAATTTCTAACCCAAATATATGGAGTTTCATATCCACCATTCCCAAACCATAAATCCATAGAATCATGTCAACATTTTTCCAATCAATATATGTGAAAAGTCATGTCAACCATTTCCAACAATAGATGTGGTGCATAATGTCCAATTCCCCCAAACCATTGCATCATATCACATATTTCAAGTCTCAACATACTTTAACTATTATCACACTAAGATAACATGTATGATCATTTTTTACAGTCATTATTCAAAGAGGGTTATCAAACCGAACACCTTTAAATAGTATTACACAATTAATCTTTTTCATCATTTATATATATGGAATGAATATTAAATATCCTCAAATACCATTCCCATTATACGTTAACCATTCCAACCTTTTATCATTTCATAAGACATTTCATTCCTAATTTATGGTTAAAATACACTTTTTATATGCTAATAATACATGAAACAAGACTAACTAGTTTTAGATATAAAATATAAAATATCACTATTTAAATAAACATCTTACTATTTCCAAAAATATGACACTCCCCATGGGTAGACATAGGTCCAGCTTCAGGGTCCTTAATGAACCTAATGTGATTCATGAAGGGTCAAAGAAAACTATTTAATTCCAAAATTATTTTCATAATTTAATAAGAAAGTTCACCACATGTTTGTTCCATCAAAAATAACATATACACATGAAAAAATGAATACTGTGGGTAATTTCTCTTAGACCACCAACCTTAGGTTTATAGATATAATTTCATCCAATCTCGATCATTTATTTAAGCTGAAATGGATGAAAACACAAAATGATACATCTCCCTAGAAATAGAACATATGAGAACCAAATTTAGATAAACAATCAAGAAATTAAAAAACCATAAAATAGAATAAAACAAGAATGTAAAATTACCTGGGACTTTTAATTGTAAGAAAAGATAGCTCAAATTCCATTGAATCAAAGGAGTTCCACCCTTAAAAGAGGACAGGGAACTTAAAGCATATGTTAAACTACATTGAGTAAAATAGGGGAGAACATAAAATAAAAACATATAAGGATCATTATGAAAAAGTAGTATTTTATTAATGAGGCACATTTTTAGATTTAATGGTTTCAAAAACAGTGTTCCAACCATGTGAGCCCTATTTTCTGGGATAAACAACACTCACAAAGTCTCCTAGGGCACCTTAAAAGTTTGGTAAACCATTCAAAAACTATGTTAATGGACGTAAAAACAACTCATATAGTTACCTGGGTGTCCTTTAATGGTTTTAAAACCTTGTTCCCCCCTAAACCAAGATGCATGGTCATGGTGAACGGTTAGCACTAATCATGCACCGACCTGATCCATGTGATGTAAGTTCCATTTTTACACATTTTTATGCTTCAAATCCCATGAAAAATCTTGATTATATCCATATATATGATAAATAATATCATAATCTATTTAAAATAAGTAAAAGGAAAGTAAAATAAAAATATGCATCAACTAAGTGTCAGGATTTTACATCCTCTACATGATACAACAGCTCTTCGATGAGCTATTCTCCCTATAATTACTAAAAATACAAGGTAAAAAGATCGATCCACTAGGCCTATATATTAAATTCTCTCTACCATGTTTCCTTCTGAACACACACACTCTACCAAAACATTAAAACTAAATGCATGATCATACCTCAAATATTTTTATCACCGTTATAAACAATTTGGATCAGAAGATCCTAATAGGATGTATCAACCTAATTTTTTAAATCATTAACATCAACCGAATGAGAAGTGTTAGTGTGATACTTACAAATATGGATCATATGTTTTTTATATAACACTATAAAACTATGGTGGATTCAAAAAATGTGATATTAGAATAATCAACTCAACAACATCAAACAACCTAGAATATCAAGGTTCCAACTTATACTTTTCTGAATATGATGGTGACCTATTCTCAAAAACACTTAAAAGATTACTTGTACACCCACTAAAAACAAAAGATGTTATTGGTTCTGGTTAGAATATGAATTAATTATAATCTGGTTTGTAGTAATATGTTTCAATATCAATTAAACATGATTTCATGTCTCTTGTAAATGACATGATCCCAGAAACTCTACTTCACACACTTCCATCTGGAATAAAGGTGATATATATATCCTATTATAAAATTCCTCATATGGTTCCATTAGAATATAATCTTGATAATATTTGTTATAGGTGATATCAAAAAGTGCAAGTTGTTTCTCCTAGGTTTTCTAAAATATAGGACGCAGGCTCTTAGAGTTTCCTCTAACACCTAGATAGTCTTTCCATATTTTCTTTCTATCTATAAGTGGTCAGAAGTGATAAAAAAATTGAGTACAAGGTGTATTATGTATCAATTACTATAACCATGAATTAAAATAGTGATATCTATAAGAAACAACACTCCGAGTAACCCAGTGAAAATGAACCATGTCACAATAAAATATGTTTCACAACTCATTGATGATTAATGTCTCTTGAATTTGTTAGAAATCGGTTAACCTTTTAATCTGTTACACAATCTACCAAATTATGTCATACTTTCTAGGATTCCTACGTAAACCGAAAATACTATGGCATAAGGAATTTTATTTGTGTAGTAATCAATGCAGTATTTTCAAATTTTGAATTTGGTGTTTTGGTGTCTATGGTTTTGAATTCTGAATTTTCTCAAATTTCAAGTTTCTGTATGGTTTCTATTTTGGAAATTTATGGTTTCCATTTAACCTTAAAATGTATTATAGAAAATAAGTAATTTTTTTGGAGTTTTATGTAATTTAAAAAGGAGGGTATACTGTTTAAATACATGAGAATTATCAAATCCAACTCCTCCCAAACACCAATATACATCTTAGTTAATAAGGACACCATCTTCCAATTGAAGTTAGATTCATGAACCACCTATGTTTGTTTCTTCAGAATGAAAGAATCAATAATACTTTTCCTTTTCATGTAATATATTATATATCAAAAAAATACATTAGGTACTCATGGAATCTCCACTATCAATGATTTATGTTATGCTGAGAAAAGATATATTCAAGTATCTTATGGTCAATATAAACTATAACCATTCAATCCAAGAGAAAATGATACAAATATTTTAAGACATAATACACTATGGAAAACATTTTTTCATGTGTAGGGTAGTTCGATTCATTTGGAATAAACTATCATGATCTATATACCATGACCCAATCTCATTACATCGATACTACCCAATGTCTGATCCTGGATGTATCACAATAGTGAGAATATTTTTTATTCGATTCAGAAAAAATAGAATTATTGTTATGATGAAAAGAGTCTTCAACTCCTAGAAATAATTATTATATACCTCAGGCCTCTCAAACATCACACCCTTCTTGGTTAAGCATGAGAGAAAATTTTCCAATTGGTAAAAGTACATATTGAACCTTAGGTAGTAACCCACCGAACCCAAAAAGCATCAGATATCAAATAAATTCTTGGGATTCTCCCATGAAAAAACATATTAGGATTTCCTAGGTACACTAAAAAATCTTATTCATAGATGATGTGACCCAGGAAATACACCTTGTCAATATAGAAATAGAATTTAGAAAGCTTGGTATATAATCAGTGATATTTTAGTGCGCTCAGGATGATGTTTATATCTTACACATGATTACCTCATGATCAAGATTATTCTATGTTGTTATCAGTCAAAACCAATATAAAATAATCTATATAAGTGTGAGTGATTTGGTTCATCAAGTTTATGAACACAATAGGTGCCTCTATCAGCCCAAATTTCATCACAAAGAACTCATATATTCTATAACAACTTTATAAAGTAATCTTTTGTATATCAGATAGTCTCACCCTAAACTGATGAACTCGGTATCTTAAATCAATTTTCTAGAAAACATAGGCATCTCAAATCTGGTTGAAATAGCTAACAATATTCCGGAGAAGATACCAATTCTTAATTTTCATCTGGTTATACTTCTAGTAATTGACACTATAACACAATTTCCCATACAAATCCATTGAAAATAGAACCATATAACCCCAAGGGGATATACATGTCGAATAATCCCTTTAGTAACTAATTCAACCAACTCCAACTTCATCTCGTAATGACATAATAGTACAATTATATAAGGTGGAATGGAAACATTCTCATCCATATAAACAAAATCAATAGTGAATTCAATCTCCATCTAAGGACATAACCCTGAAAACTAGGGGGAAAAGTCTATAAACTAATACACTATAAGAGGGAAACATCCTTCTCTACTCCCTCACCATCTAGAATAACACTCAAAACCAGAGATGTGATTTCACTCAGCTATCAATTAATTGTACCAACATCACTCCCTAGATATTCCAATCTTGATGTTAAACATAGATGTAACCCTCAATAAATGTGAAAGTCATCCTCCTATAGTAACAATCAATGCAATCCTACTACATAATTGACTAGTACATTTCTAGTATCATGTTAAATATCAACATCTCAAACATGAACATGTACAAAATGAATCAATTGCCACCAATCTCAAGGCTACACTACTTAAAATGAAAAATACCCATTGACCACCACCCAAATGATGTTTCAACCAATATAACCCCATACAAGAATAACATAAATAGTAACAAACCATTCAAAAATAGGGAAGATATAACAAAATGTATTTGTACTACATCAAATAAATACAAAGAATGTGTACATGACATAAGGATCATGTCTTGAATGATCGATAACCCATCCTTATTGATGATGAAAGCGAGGTGAATTGCATATGGACAACCTACCATCCACTCTAATCTCGTGTATGAGTCTGTGATGCACTACTATACTTATGTATTCAAAATTATCCAAACACACCACATCATACAGATTGAATAAAAAGGATGGTATAAATCAAATTGATAGAATAATATAGATTAGTAGATCCCATCACATTTCTATGTATTGGCCTAGGTCCTCAATCACTAGTCATCATCTAAGGGTTCCTACAAATCCTCTATATGTTTCCCATCCTTCCATAAGTTTAGTACTCCAATAGTGGTCATGAAACTGACCTCTCATGTGACCAGTCTTTCTGCACCAATAGATGGCCTCTTAACTGTTTCCCTGAGAGGCTGATCCACTCCCCTAGTTTTTCTTCCTACCCCCACATTAATATATATTCTCATAATGATGTTTTCTACTATATTAATATGTACAAATAGATCACCCAAATTGAACTTTTTCCCCACCTTTAGAGGGATACTTGAGGTTCCCCTTGATAATGATTTCCTTATTTACCACACAAATGAAATTTCAAAACCATAAAATATTTATATTTTTCATTATCACACACCTAAGAGAATATTGAAAACTTTTACCCATATTTATCTCATATAATACCATTTTAGAACAAAATATTTAATTTTAGTAAATAATCCAACATAATCCATTACCAAAATATTCACCTTGGTAAAATTCATAAACTCCCTAACTCATTCTTGTCTCAGGGTATCTTGGTAAACATGATCCAAGAACTTATTTTGGAAGTCCTCCCAAGATATCCACCAAGATTTTTGAAATATAACTATCGTGGGTACCCTCGAATGATTATTGTGATTTTGGGGTACTTAGGTGCAGCAGAGTGGCTGACCAAGGTCGTCTCTCAAAGGAGGAAGTGAATTAAAACAACTTTCTAAGGGTATTATAAAAATAAAATAAAAGAGAATAAAAACACTACTTGAAAGGATATGGGTTGGTTATAGTTTATAATTCTAGAAGATGATTTCTTGGAGAAGATTGTATTTTTTTTGTTTCTAGTTTTGAAATGAATTTCGATTAAAATGACACAACAAGAAGATGTTTTTTGGAAAATATTTAAAAGACGCAATAGATCTAACTATACATATTAAATCAATTATTTATCATTATCATTTAAATTAACATCCACTTAATTATGATCCCTTAACTTGTTCACCCTCGAACCCTATGAGAATTAACCTTGCCACAAAGATGAAGTGAATTAAACCCTAGGTTATCTTCAGAACATGTAATCACAACACCCTACATTGATTGATGTTCTAAGTATAGATTATGGTTAGTGGTAAATTAAGGCACATATCCATTCTGAAAATGAGGACTAATTGAGTTTAGGTACTATTTTTTAACTCTACATATTAATCCCTTGTTGTTTTGAAATACCGGTTAAGGTTGCGCTCTCACAGTTCACACAATTCCCGACCATGCATGTTTTATGTTAACTATTCAATTTCTTGCTTAGTTTCATTTAAATTAAAAACATAATTAATAGATCATAATACGTGAATTAATGTATCTCATTGATTCAAAATAAATGAATGAATAAGGATAGAGGTCGATCGATTACTAAAAAGAACTACTCTTCCATGGGCCGTGTAGTCATCGTAGAAAAGTTTTTCATGTGCAAAGGTTTTGAAAGGGTAGAACCCAATTACGTTTCTACTCAAGAATTCCAGCCTAAAGAGGAAGATTAAAAGAAGAATAAATTTGAATAAAACAAAAGAAAATAAAAGAAATAAAAGAAGTACAAAGAAATTTATTACACAAACAAAATCATTACAACACGAAGAAGAAGAAGAAGGATTCAACGAAGAGATTCTTGCTTCAAGAGCCACACTTATTGAAGGGTGATTCACGGGAAAATGAGGCATTTATATCCTCTCAAAATTTGTGCTTGATCCAAGTACGGATGAAGAAGTTATGGCCTAAATACAGAACGCAGGTCCATTCTATCGAGTCCATCCAACCATTAACTTAATGGTTCATTTACTCCATCCAAATGCACTCTTTAGCTCGAGTGTCCTGAATAAAAGTTATAGAAAATTAATTTAGGAACACTGTTACAAAATTATAATTTCAAATAATAAATATTAAAATATTTATCTTCAAAATACTACAGTATATTTTAAATGGTTAAAACTGCAATTTTCATCAAATTTTCAAACGAATGATCTAGTCCCAAATATTTCATAAATGAATATATTTAGCACAATGTGAGGAAATTATATCATTTATTATCAATAAAATATTCAACAAAATAGAATTTTATCAACTCCCCCACACTTACCATTTTGCACTTCTGGGAAAATCCTCATATCAAGTAAACATCAATATCAAATCAAAACCAATTTTAAAACACATATCCTTGAGATCAAACAATTACACACCAAGAAACAAAAGATATCATGACTCATAAAAACCCATTATTTCAAGTTCTTCATTTATATAATTCAATATATTTCCACTTTATTTTTCCTCCCATGCACAAAACACTTACCTCACTTGAATTTTCTCTTATCACACAAATGTCAAAAAACAATTCAATGTCTTTCTCATCCAAACTCATAAAAGGGTCACCAAAGGCTTTATAAATTCCTACATCTCTAACCGATGTGATACAAAGACATATGTTTATCATGAGGACTTTTTGGGGTTTTATTTGGCTTTCGGTTGGTAGAATTTAGATGTGTAAAATTCTGAGGCAGAATGAGGAGGGAATGACTCTTTTTGAATCAAAACTACATTAATCTAATTTTCACTTAAGTATGGTCTCCTCCTCAATCGACATAGCATTGATTCATGTTCATCATCATGAAAAATAAAGAAATGTGCACACCATTTAACATTTCAATAGTAAAAATGTCAATCTTCTCGAACATGATTTTCTTAAAACCTCCAGATAGGCACAACTTTCCCCCTCTATTAGAAGCTATAGAAAGGCGCAACTTCTTTTATCATGAAAGCTCCAGAAAGGAAAAATTTTCAATATAATGTTTTTCTTCAGGAGAAAACACATATCTTCAGAATTTAATTTTTCACCCGGAGTATCAAAAAATGTGGTAGCACAATACAAGATAGCTTCCCCCACACTTAAGATCACCTAGATTATGAAATTTCACTTCAAGAGTTTGTTGGATAGGGAAAATTGGCTTGTAATATGGCTAACCTAATAGGCTGTGAATGGATTATAAGGGATAAAAGGATTAAATGTTCATGTTAGGCCATTATAAAAAAGGATTATTTGAAATATGGGATTTAATACCAAAAAAATGCCTCAATCATTTAAAAATAAGTACCTCAAACCCTCAAGTTTTGATAGGAATAAATCAAATTCTGGTTAAATAAATCATGGTTTGGTTCTCTCAAGAAGTGAGGTGAATGTAAAGTATATGAAATTAATGGTTCCAAAGCCTCACAGGAATGTGATTTCAAATATAAAGACAGTGTGATGTGTCATGGGATTCAATATTTAGTGTACTTTTCATGAAATTACTAAATATTTGAACTTGAAGCAAAGTCATTTAAGCATTCATTTATGCTTAGTTTCAAGGGATTAATTGTTTCACTTATTGATATGGATTTAAAAATGATGATGAGTATCAATTTAGCTCAAAAGTTTCAAAAAAACATAGAAAATTAGAAGAAAAAAAATAAACACAAAAAATTTGAAAAACACACAATTTTTTTTGTTTTTTTAAACCGGAAAACAATTGAAATTACTAAACTAAAAGGTTCCCTCCCAACACTTAAAATATTGAATTTTACTCAATGTGAACCCATGAGATGATATATGCACATGAAATGTATAATTTTAAATAAGACAAAGAATAAAAAAGTTGAAGGGTGAGGAACAACCTGATATGCTCAAGTGATGATGGGGTCATGCAGTGTGATAAAATCCACTGCATCAGTAGGAATTACCTCAATGTTTCTCTTCAAATGTTTCCCATTGACTATATAACTCCTTCCTGTGTCCTCTTATGTGATCTATACTACACCATAAAGAAAACAATTAGTCACAAAATAAGCACCTAACCATCTGGAACGCCACCAACCAAGCATCAACTTCAGTTGTGAACTATAGAGAAGGACTTTATCTCCAACATGAAACTCATTTTTTTGGATCATTCTATCATGAGTTGCTTTTTATTTTTCCTTTTAGAGCCTTTAGTTCTCATATTAAGACAATCGAATCTCCTGAAGCTCTTGAATTTGCAGCTTCTTTTGGATTCCAGCTTGGGCCAAATCCATTTTGCATTTCTTTATAACCCAAAAAGACCGATGTTCAAATTCCATGGGGAGATGGACTGCTTTCCCAAAAACAATCCGAAATGGGGACATACAAATGGGTGTATTTTATGCTGTCCTATAATCCCACAATGAATCATCCAAGCACTTGCCCCAATATTTCCTATTTGGCTACAATTTGTTCTCTAAAATCTGCTCCAACTCACGATTTGAAACCACAGCCTGGCCATTTGTTTGGGGGTGGTATGGTGTCGATGTTTTGTGTGTCCCCCCATACTTTTGAAGGAGGGAAGACAAACTAAAATTACAGAAGTGTGTCCCTTGGTCACTGATGATGGCCTTCGATACTACAAACCTGCAAAAAAATTCACTATGACAAAGTCTACAACAACATGAGAATCATCAGTCCTGGTGGCCTTAGCCTCCACCCATTGAGATAAGACGGCCCCAACCATGAAGTTGGAGGTGTCACACATAATATCAAAAGGAAACTCCCACCATGGGGGATGTATGATCGGTGGAGTGGTTAGACACTTCTTTATCTCATCAAAATAAGTCCTACAGGAATCATAAAACACAAAATTAGAATCCTTTTGGAGTAATCGTGATATAGGAAGAGCAATCTTACTAAAATATTTGATGAAGCACTGATAAATTTTTACATGACCTAGGAAAGATCTAACATCACACACACATGAAGGATATGGTAATGATGAAATAACATCAAACATAGATCTATCAACCTCTATCCCATGTTTTGACACTACATTCCCTAATACAATGCCATGCTCTACCATGAAATGACACTTTTCAAAGTTCAGGACCAGATTCTTCTCAATACAAAGATTCAACACCTTTCCCAAATGACTTATATATTCATCAAATGAAGAACAGTAATATGTAAAATAATCCATAAATACCTCCATGAAGGACTCAATAAAATCATAAAAAATACTCACCATGCATCTCTGGAAGGTACCTGGGGCATTGGAAAGTCCAAATAGCATCCTTTGGTTGGAAAACGTACCGAAAGGACAAGTTAATGTTATCTTCTCATGATCCTACGGAGCAATAGGAACCTGAAAATATCTAGAAAATCCATCCAAGAAACAATAATGTGTTTTCCCAGAAAGTCTCTCAAGCATCTGATCAATAAATGGGAGGGGGAAATGGTCCATGTGAGTAAATTGATTTAGTTTCCTATAATCAATACACACGCGCCAACTGTTTTTCACCCTCATTGGAACTAATTCATCTTTATCATTTTTAACAATAGTAACACCACTTTTCTTAGGCACAAACTAAATAGGTATTACTCACTGAGAATCTAAAATGGGATAGATTATACCTGCCTCAAGCAATTTTTCATCCTCTTTTTTAATAACCTCCAGAAGGGTTGGATTGGGTCTCCTTTGTGGTTGCCTCACTGGTTTAGCCCCATCCTCCAAAAGAATCCTATGCATGCAAATGGAGGGGATAAAATCTGATATGTCATCAAAGGTCATCCAAATTGCCCTGATATTCTCCCTCAAAAGATTCAAAAGTTTTTCTTCATGGTAAAAAGAGAGATTGTGAGCAATGATAACAGTTAATTTCTCACCACTTAAGAAGTATGAGTATTTGAGATTTGGTGGTAATGGATTGAGTTCCAGTGTAGGGGGGTGGTGTATGGATGGAGACATAGATGGAACTGAAATATGTGCACAAAGAGCATCAGCATTAGAATAGAAATCATCACAATCAGAGAATAAAGCATCAAATCCATCATTATACTCAACAGCCATGTCATAATTAGAGTTCACATGATCAAAATTAGAATATGATTCCATTTCAAAATCAAATCATAGAGAGTATGGTTCATTAGAAATAGGTGTGGAAGTACTCTTAGACATCAAACTAGAACCAATACTCATAATCTCCCTAAGCATAGGAAAATAAAATTCTATGGTGTTTTTACTTGGTGGTTCGAAATGGGAGATAACCAATGCAGAATGATCCTTTAAGGGGTACTTCATGGAATCCATAACATTAAATATCACAACATCATACCCAAATTCCATGGAAAGTGTACCCTCATTGACATTTATGATAGTTTTTGCAGTTTTAATGAAGGGCCTACCTAAGATAATGGGAGCATGAGAACTTACCTGATCATCCTCCATGTTAAGCATGTAGAAATCTGATGGGAAGATCATGTCTCTTATTTAGAAAAGTACGTCCTCAAGGACTCCCACTGGATATGCCATAGCTCTATTTTCCAACTGCACCACTACTCTCGTTGATTTCAGCTCACCAACCAACACAGAAGAGATTACAGATTAAGACATAACATTTATGGAAGCTCCCAAATCACAAAGTGCATCAAAAAATTTCAACTCCCCTATAGTGCATGGGATGGTGAATGTACCTAGATACCTGCACTTTGTTGGAATTTCTAGAGTTGTTTTAATGAGTGCAGACACATTCCTTCCAAGATTTATCCTTTCATTTCCCTTGATCCCTCTTCGATTGGTACAAAGTTATTTTAAGAATTTCGCATACCTTGGAATTTTATTAATGGCTTTAAGTAGAGGAATGTTGATCTCTACACACTTGAATGTGTCCAAAACCTCCTTTTGCATTGCTTCTTCACCCATCTTCTTGGTTTGAACAACCATGCTTGGAAAGGGAAGAGGTTTAGGAGAAACATCATTAATCTTTTTCTTACCTTTATATTTTTCCTTGGGTTGCTCATTAGTTGATGTGGAATTGGGCTTCTCCAGATTTGAGGTGAATCCATGTGGAACAATAGTTGTAGATGTATAATTTGTTTTCTTCCCACTTCTCAATGAGATGACACTAAAATTACCCTTGGGTTTTAGAGTAGTTTGGGATGGTAGATTTCCCGAATTCTTATTTACCAGTTCATGGAGGGAAGTGGCAATCTGTCTCATTTGAGTCTTCAACTCCCTCAGCTCCGAACCTTGACTTTTCAACTCATTATGTTGATTGAGAAAAATTTGTTTTAAATGGTCATCAGTGTTAGAATATAACTTGGATGGGGGATTCCCTTGTTGTTTTCTTGTTAATGCTTGAGATTCAAATCTCCTTTGGGGTTGTTGGAAACCCTGATGGTAAGGTGGAGGCTGATAGAAGTTTTGTTGAAAAGAGGGCTTTGTTGTTGTCTAGAGCCATACCTCATGTCCGATTGATCCTTCCACCCTTGTTTGTATGTTGTATCGAACTTATTTTGTGGATATGGTGGTTGTTTTTGCTGCTGATATGGTCTCCCAGGGAACACTGCTGCACAATCTTCTATTTCTTGGAGTTGTGGGCAACAGTCAGTTGGGTGGCTTGTCTTAGTGAAAATACCACAAGGCCATGAAGGAGGGGGTTGGGATGTCTTTTGAGCCAAGGAAATATGTCTCACCATAGTTATCAATTCTTCCAACTTGGTATCAATAAAATGACTTTCACGAGAAGATGGACTTACCTTATGTACTCTCCTGACATGTGGTGTACCTTGATCACCAAATTGTTGGGAGTTTTGGGCCATTTTGTCGATCAAAACACAAGCAGCTACTGGTGTCTTTTCCAACAATGCTCCTCTATCCGCAGCATCCCCCATGATCCTCTCTATAGGTGTGAGACATTCATAAAAGTATTGGATGAGGAGTTGTTCACTATTTTTTTGATGTGGGAATCTTGCACACAACTTCTTGAATCATTCCTAGTACTCATACATTGACTCCCCTTGGGCTTGCATAATCCCAGATATCTCCTTACAAATGGAAGTGGCCCTTGATGCTGGAAAAAATCTCTGCAAGAAAAGATGTTTTAAATCGTTCCAATAAGTTACATATTTAGGTTGTAAATAATAAATCTAGTATTTCACAGCTCCATCAAGTGAGAATGAGAATTCTCTTAGTTTTATTTGATCTTGAGAAACATTTCTAGGTTTAAGGGTTGAGCAAACCACATTAAATTTTTTCAGGTGTTTATTGGGATCCTCACGAGAGAGGCTGTGAATTTTTTGAAGCAGGTGAATTAGTCCAGATTTTAGTTCAATGTCCGATTCGAGATTTGAATATGGAATGCAATTTGGTTAATAGTTAATATCATGTGCAACCAATTATCAAATGGTTCTATTAAGTTCATTTCCATTATTGTCAACGATTGGTTCTTGTTTTATGGTTGAATTTTAATTTCTTCCAATTTTAATGTTCTGAAAGTGGAGGAATTCTCCAAAAAGTGTAATATTGAAACTTCCCGTAGACTGAGAATTTATGATTCGTTCCCTAAGGTTGCGTTCAATCTCGGGGTCAAGATCTAAGAGATCTTCGGGATTAGTTCATGTCATATATCAAATAAAAATGAAATGAAATAAATTGGAGAATATTAAAATAAAAATAATAAGTTTGAGTTGATGGTCCAAAAAGAAGTAGAAGAAATTAAAAGAAGAAGAAAAAAATCATATTGGGTAAAGAAGGAAGAAATAAGAGAGAAATAGAATAAAATGTAAAATAAAATAAATACATCTAATTGGTTGAAATAATTACTTGCCTCCCCGGAAACGGCGCAAATTTTAAAGGGAACTGTTTGGGCTCCCTCAAATGATTAGTGTGATTTTGTGGTACTTAGGCCCAGTAGAGTGGCTGACCAAGGTCATCTCTCAAAGGAGGAAGTGAATTAAAACAATTTTTAGAGGTATTTTAAAAATAAAATAAAAGATAATAAAACACTACTTGAAAGGATGGGGTTTGGTTATAGTTTATAAATCTAGAAGAAGTTTGTTGGAAGAAGATTTTATTTTTTTTGTTTTTAGTTTTGAAATGAATTTAGATTAAAATGACACAATAAGAAGATGTTTTTAGACAATATTTAAAAGACGTAATCGATCTAACTATACCTCTCCAATAAATTATTTATCATTATCATTTATATTAAAATCCACTTAATTATGACCCATTAACTTGTTAACCCTCGAACCCTATGAGAATTAACCTTACCACAAAGATGAAGTGAATTTAACCCTAGGTTATCTTCAGAACATGTAATCACAACACCCTACTTTAATTGATGTTCTAGGGATAGCTTATGGTCAGTGGTAAATTAATTCACATATCCATTTTTGAAATGGGGACTAATTTAGTTAAGGGATTATGTTTTAACTCTAAAATTAATCCCTTGTGGTTTTGAATTACTAGTTAAGATTACGCTCTCACAGTTCACACAATTCCCGACCTCACGTGTTTTGTGTTAACTATTCAATTTCTTGCTTAGTTTCATTTAAAATAAAAACCTAATTAATAGACCATAATATTTTAATTATAGTAGCTCATTGATTCAAAATAAATTAATTAATAAGGATAGAGTGCGATCAATTACTAAAAAGAACTACTGTTCCATGGGTGGTGTAGTCATCGTAGAAACGTTTTGCATGTGCAAAGGTTTAGAAAGGGTAGAACCCAATCACGTTTGTACTCAAGAATTCTAGAAAAAACAGGAATATTAAGAGAAGAATAAATTAGAATAAAATAAAAGAACATATAAGAAATAAAATAAGTACAAACAAATTTATTACACAAACAAAAGCATTATAACACGAAGGAGAAGAAGAAGGCTTCGTCGAAGAGATCCTTGCTTCAAGAGATACCCTTATTGAAATGGTTGGATAATTGGAGTGGATCCACTTCTCCTCTACCCTCAACTAACCAATGCACTTTACAACCCCACAAAATGAGAAAACACAAATTTATAGAGTGGTGAGGTGGGTAGGTTCAAAGTAGTTTCAAGTGTGAATGGGGAATCTCAGCCAAATATTTTATGCCAACTTGCACCACAAATTTGGCCACAAAAATGAGTGAATCATTTGTCCTTACAGAATGATTATTGGTTGAAAATGAGTCATTTATATCCTCTCAAAATTTGGGCTTGATCCAAGAACGGATGAAGAAATTATGGCCCAAATACAAAACCCATGTCCATTATGCTGAGTCCAGCCCACCATTGATTAATGGATCATTTAATCCATCCAAATGCACTCTTTAGCTCTTGTGTCTTGAATAAAATTTTTAGAAAATTAAGTTAGGAACATTGTTAAAAAATATTAAGTTCAAATAAAAAATATTAAAATATTTATCTTTAAAATACTACATTACATTTTAAAAGGGTAAAAATGGAATTTTCATCAAATTTTCAAATGAATGATCTAATCACAAATATTTCATAAATGAATATATTTAGAACAATTTGAGGAAATTATATCATTTATTATCAATAAAATATTCAAAAAATAGTGTTTTACAACTTTTAATCCTAGACTATAATATACCACATGTGTTTCCTTGGTTCTTGAAACATGTAAAATTAGTACTAAAAACCCTCCTTAGAGTAGTGTATAATATCCCAAGGATAATATAGATAGAATAAATCTATAACTCAACTACCTTTGGACTACCCTATCTAGATATCATTGGGGGATACTGCTGCTGGAATATTCTTATCAAATATAACATATCATGTGCATCCATTAATGGTACCTTTTTCATACAATACATAAATATGGAAAAATTATCATGACAATGATCTTATTTTATATCACCTGAAGCTAATGGAGGATCTGGCCCTACTACTAGAGTTGTGTTTTTAGCAGTGTACTCCCATTTCCCTACTAAAAAATGTCATCTTGGAGGCATCCCTCAATAATGGAAAAAACAAATGGATGGTGATATAAAATATAATTTAGATATTTAGACATAAGAGGGTCCCGACTATCCCTAAATGAGCTACTCCACATACTATATCCCAATGGATATAGATATAACTCCTCCATGACACCCAATCGTCATTATCTAGTGCCACTGCCAACTCAGGGTAAAAGTAATATTTCAAGATACAATATTTCCATTTAACACTATTCTAAAAAAATTATCTACATTAAATTTATAATAATTCATATCCTCTTTATTAGGAAGTTTTTATTTAAAATCCCAAAATAAGTAGGAATGAATTTTTCTTATAACAATTCATTCTCTCTATTTAAATGTAATAAATAAAAACATTCTTTGTTGTCTGTGCCTAATACAACGTATGTCACATGACCCAAGAGTTCATCAAATTATGAAAACATACAAAATATGATACTATGCTATCCCACAGGTAAATTATAATAAATCAATACCATAACACACTTTGTGTATCACTCATGTTTAAATAACATTTCTACTACAACAAGAGAACATCCTGAATAAAATCCCCATCTTTAGAAACTTGTATTTTCCCCCAAACATTGGTCAGTTACTCCCATTTAAAAGTTAAATTATAAAACTAACACATCCTTATCTCATTCACACCTTCCAAAAATAGTAAAGCAATAGAAAATACACTATATTTGATACTAATTTATAAAATTTTGGTCTGAATTACTCTAAATAGTAACTGAATCAGTTCACCACATAACATTAGTAATACCTCCTCATTTTCTAGGGGTTTCACACTAATAGTAAGGGTATTTTTTGATACATGGGTATACAATTAAATTTTTATTAAAGCTAAAAAAACAAAAACAATAATAAAATACTACCAACAAATATCCAAAAATAACACAAGAAATTCCCAAACTGGATAAGTGAAAACAAACCATTCTTTCCATGATAGTCTATAGTTCAAAAAACAAATCTAAAAGAAAAAACTAATAATCCCCAATATAGGTCTAGAAAACAAGACTAGTTCCCTCATCCATGATCCATGTCATAAGTCCAAAATCTACCATCTATCATCAAGTATCATTCCTTATCCTAACTTGTGACCATAAAGTTTGCTCACATACCAATGGTGACTTGTGCATGCTGTGAGTACAAATAAATAGGCCACAAAAATGGTTTCTAAATCAATAAAAATTCTGAGAAACATTGTATGAAGAAGTGTAATTGAATAATATACAATTAATTAAATGAAATCATGTTTTTAAAAATAAGTAGTTATTTATTATACTTTTGGCCTCACGTTTATAGTGAAATATGTCTCATAGAACCTAAATCATCCAATTTTGGTAATATAATCCATAAATCATGGGATAAATATTTATAAAGTAAAACAACATGAATTTTCATCAAATTCACTTCATACTACTTTGGACCATTTTGTCTAGTATTTCTAACCCATAGATGCAAAGCGTCTGTCCACTATTTCCAACCCGTAGTTATGGAGCAACATCTCCACCATTTCCATCCCCTAGATATAGATTGTCATGTTTACCAATTCAAAACCATATATTTAGAGCATCAGGGCCAATATTTCCAAACCAATCCATCATGTACCACTTTTAATGGATCAACATATAAGAAAATTTTCACCCTAAGATAACCAAGATACCCCTTTTTTACTTTAATTACTCTCCAAAGGGTTATCATACTTGATACCTTTAAATAAAATTACTTAATTAATCCATTTAATCATTTATAAACATAAAAAAAGTTTAATATCCTTTAAAAACATTTAACCATTCAAACTTGTCACTTAAACCATTAACTTTTCCATTTTTTTAATGTGTCACAAAAATTGTTTTTCCCATGCTATATGAGAAACCCCCTTTTCTATGCTAAAAAACATAAAAAATCATACTGGTTTACATATGTAAATCACATATTTTAAAAATTTAAACCCCGTCATACTATTTCCAAAAATTTGGAACACCCCACAAGTGGTCGTAGGTCTAGTCTCATGGTCATCAACGAACCTGATGGGATATATGAATGGTTGAAGACATTATTTTGAATCCTGAATTTTTTTTATTAAATAATAAAATGTTCCACATGTTAGTACCATCAATAATACAAAATATACATAAAAATATCAAAATTTCTTGTAATATATCATAGACCACCAAACTTGGGTTCACAGATATCCACTTATTAAACCCCATCCTTTTATTGGAGTTGAAATAGAGACAGAAACAAAAGTAGAAAAATCATTGGAAATAAGGAAAATTATACAAAACTATGAGATATAACCAAGTAGTGAAATATAAATAATATAGAAGAAAATATACCAGTACACTTTATTTGGAATTTAAATCATAATAGAAGGCACATCAAATTCCTTAAAATACAGGAGTTACACCCTTGGAAGAGGAGGAGGAATGTGGAGCACAACCTAAACTTCTAGGAGTAAAACCAGGGAGATAATTTTGTAAAAATTTATAAGGGTCCGAATGGAAAATTGGAAAATCCACCACTTTTAATGTGGCACATGGTTTAGCCACACAATTTTCCTAATCTTACCCTAATAATGAATACCCCACTATCTGAGACAAATATCAATTTACCAATCTCCAAGGATAGCTATAATATTTGGTATTCAATGAAAAATCCATGAAAATGACTCTATAACAAACATAAATTGTCTCCAAAACCTCCTCACATTGTTTTCAAACTATTCTCCCACTAAACCAAGACGCATGATCATTGTGCATAGTTGGCACTAACAGTGTGCTAACCATGAACCATATTCCATAAGTCCCCCTTTTCCCCATTTTGAAGTGTAAAATCCCTAAAAAAATCCCTAGACCTTCCCTACCACTACAAAATAAATATATAATTTATTTAAAATGAGTAATCCAAAATTAAAATTAAAAATAACCTTAACAAAGTGACAGGATTTTACACCTTTTCCTCACATCCTATGTCACATTATTTAATTTATATTCTCAAGAACTGGTGGATGAGATTTTTAGATAGAATGGGAGGGTCTATTGAGTCCCTTGACACTTTGTAAATTCGATCATAGTATTAAGATTATATAAAAAAATTAAACATTTTCAAGAAGAAGTACACCATCTAATGTGGTCTGGACATGCATAACATATAGAGATAAAAAATCATGACACCAAATTTCATATGAAAAAGGAATCCATCATTATTCTGACAAAAAACCATTTCCAAAGTAGCTTATAATCTCTCACCAAGGCACACCTAGACTACTTTTCCTCCACTTTCCCACACGAGGCCATGACACACATCAATGCATCCAAAATAAATAATTATAGAAAATTATAATTAATTATTCAAATTTTTAAATAGTAATATATTCTTAAAACTCACCATTCAACCTCATTATAAAAAAATCCTGAGTGATGGGGTGCATTTTACTCCCAAACGAACCCTCAATCTGAGCTGCACAAAAGACCCAATTAATATCACTTATTCAAAATCCATACAATTTAATTGATATTGGAAAACATTATAAAATTATAAATGAAAAAAATGCCTCAATATATTGACATATGAATATAGGTGAACATAGTCATGTGTTCACTTTTATATAGGACACACAAACAAACTATCCATTTTAGAAAATTCGCTTAGGATCCAGTGGAATAGACACCAAAACCTTGAATGAAACTAGAATAAATTAGTGGACAACCAAAAAAAACAATAGGGGAATAATATATTACATGAAAAAATAATTTGGTCACACCAAGAACATGAAAATAATAGTTGATAAATAAGGGATGGAGGTGTCATCTAAATCCCTCTTATATGCCTGGATCTTCCTATAAGGGGAGGGGGCATTTTAAATTCAAAAGACAATTCATGAATTTTTCATACTGTGGTCCAAGTGATCAGGTTGTAGATTTTCTTGGAAAACCCAAGATCTTCTCTTTTCACAGACTAAATCATACTAACTACACCACATGAATCCCATCCACATCACAAGACACCATTCATGATGTGAATTTCCTATTTTAGATATTTTTATCATCCTGAGTTTTTTATTCCTTTTCCGGTGCTTTCCTGAACCCCTGATCCATCCAAAAAAACTTAAACCACATCCAAAAACATTATTTACAAATTTTAAAATCCTTGGAACCCTATTTCATATCATTTATCTCAAAAAAACCCATTTTTAATTTGAAAATACAAATTCACTTTAGATTTTTCTCACCAGTATAGACACAAGGTCTTACATATATCACATTATTAATATAAAAACATGTTACAAAATTTATATGTGATCATTTTTAATTAATTAAAAAATACATTTTGTATAATTATACTCATTTAAATGTTTGATTAATTCATCGTGAAGACATGATACATGGAACAAGATGATTAGTTTGGATGGGTCCATGTAGTTTCATCCAAGTTCACTTTTGTACTTTGTTTGTTTTAAATATAATTTATTTGTTTACTAGATATATTAAGAAATTTAGTATTTTTGGATGAAATTATGATAATATTAATGAATTTATTAATAAAATATTTAATTGGATTAATTTTAGGTTCTAATCTTAATTAAATAATGAAATGAAGTAATTTTTATCAAGATTTAAAATGTATATTCATTTCATTAGTGTTGGTGATCAATGATATTAGGACATACCATTATATACTATTTGCTTATTTTAATATATTATTATTATATTATGTTTATAACCAACATGTTATCCTATACTCTAATTATTTAAGGATATGTGTGCCCACATTTTCATTTATATTGGTCCCCTAAACCAATCCTTTTGTTACCTTAACTTTTAAGTGAGTAAATCTTATGTAATGGATGTATCTATCATGGAATAGTATGTGGTTAAAGTTTAAAGCCAATTAAAAACTATTCAAATAAGTTCAAATGATAATATTTAGAATTCTACATCTCAAAATGGTGAAGGTTCAAGGATTTATTCCCTTAGGATCATAGTATGTTTATCATTAGCTAGATAAACGAACTATTTGATTAATATCACGATCATACCAATTTTTTTTCATTTTCATGGTTATTTATAAAATATAATTGATTATGTTCAAATTAAATAAATGAATTCAGAAATCATGAATGATAGATTAACTGTTTTGATTATGTGTAATTTTATTAAGACATGGTTAATGACTCAAGTAAATCCAAAAAATATTAATAACCATGTAATAAATATAAAATGGTAAATTTATGCATAATGAAAAAATTCCCTCCATTAAATTATTAATTCTATATAACATTCAACTAATTTAGTTAAAATGAACCTAATAGATCCATGTTATTGAATGGACTAGGCTAGGATTCATTCAATTATAAGGGTATTTTAGATTATGTATTAGGTTGAAATAAACATAGTTCAAAACAAGGGTTGATATTCTAATTTTTCATTTGTTTATCTGAGGGAAAAGTGTTCAAGAAATCCTTATCCAAGATTTACAAATTGAGGAGTCCACTCAAAGGAATAAAAATCAGTCTGTTATTGCAATTGGCATGTTACACCTACAAAAAATATTTCAGATAATTTATCAATATAACTAACTAGGATGTTCATAAAAAAATATTACATAAGTTTAGATGAATATTCATTACATTACACAAGTACACACATGATAACCATAATAGTTTAGTTCCATTGGAAACATGGAACACATCTTTCTTAATCCAAGAGAGGAAACATAAGAAATGGTGATCTCAAATTCATAGTAAAGGTAAACAAGGGAAATATATAAACATAATGTGAGCATAAGGGTATTGGAAAATGATCATAACATATGAAAAATATACCCAATAAATAAAAGATCATAATCATGATTCCTAAACATATATTTAAAGTTCACAAGACATGTATCATAAGGAAATAAAAGAACATGTGTCATGAGAGGATAACATTGGTATAGGTCTTGGAATTGTTTAATATAATTAAGTATAGAATAATAATTTTCATATTAGTCAAGGCTCAGAGCCAATGCCATCATAATCTAATGGGTACACTTTCCAAACCATCATAGTAGTCAAGGTTCCCTCACAAGACCACTATAGCAGACAAAGTCCTTTTCTAAACTAGGTTCACTCCCCATTCCAGTCATGTATATCTCATGACATATAAATATTTACCAAAATTATTGGAGAGATATATAGGTCAAACCCATATCATAATGAAAATTATAAATACCAGCACCACAAGATCATAAAATATTGTCCATATAATAGCCCATGAAATGAAATGGGGTTCATAAACATTTAATCATATTATAACTTTTTGAAAAGAGTCTAGTTTTATAATCATTTCATCATTTTATCATAGTATAACCTATTAAAATAAGTTTTAATTCATAACAATTCTATCATGGTATAACCCATGGAAGATAAATGGGTTTCATAATCATCTTGAAATAATAAATAATTAAAATAAAGAATAATTATGGTATCCTTGGTTCATATCCCCAATAAATAATAAGATACATCAAAGGATTTCATCCATGATGGAAACTTATTTTGGGATATAAATCACTTGAATAGTTTATTCGAAAAGACATATTTTTTCATTTTGAAAACAATTTACAAAAAATATAACATTTTGGATAATATTATATTTTGTAAATAAACTTGAATACTTATAAAGGAATACATAAAAATAATTTAAACCATTTTTTAGGGAAATATCAATTTTTCTTTGAGAACACTATTTAAAACATAAAACAATTTCAAAATCCTTTTCATTTTGAAATATTTTATTTAAAACCAAAAAAATTCATGAATATTAGCCAAAAAAAATTATTTGAAATTATATTATAAAACATTAAAGGTAATATTCAAATAATTTATTAGCCATGACCATTGGAAATATTTTTCATGCCATGCTTGCTAAAAAAATCTTATCTTCATATTTTTGATAAAAGATAGAAAAGCATTATTCGGAATATGACATGAAAATAATTTTGAAAATTTTCATTAAAAGGTAAAAAATGGTAAAATTTTTCTTTAAAAAATCATTTTAAGGATGTTATAAATATTTTTTTATATGATTTTATAAAAACTGGTTTGGAATAAAATGGTTTTTTGATTGAGGATAAAAATAAAGATTATTTTTCTTAAAAAATTTATTTTGAAATATTGATTACAAAAAGAGATTGAAGTTAAGGGAAACTAGGTATTATAAATACATAACCATAGTATAATTAAATTTATGATTTTATTTAGTTATATATCATAATATTCCTTTATTATAAGGATACTCATAAATAATTGAGATAAATAATGAGATTGTAATATAAAATCATAACCACTTTGGTAATTTTGAATCATAAACACCCATATTGAATAAAAAAATAATACATAAAATATAATAAAGTTAAATAAATCTATTATATTACATGTAAAAGGGGAAGTGTATATACTTCACAAAATAACATGGGAGAATAACATATCAAACATCTCAAAGATAGAAAATTGAGACAAAAATCGCTTACCACATTAGTAACTTTTGAACTGTAGAACCCATAAAATATAGATCCTAAAATAAATATATAAATACTAATAATTATTAGGATAACCATCACAAAAAAATAAATTCACTAGTAGTATATAAACCACATAATTGAAATAGGAGGTGTGTATGACATGTTTTTTTATAGAAGTAAAAAGTGAGATGAAAATCCCTTACTTTAAGTATCAACTTCCTTCGCACACATTATAAATTTAGGTATAATAAATATTACTTTATTATAAATATATTAAAGAGAAATAATTATATATATAATTTTATGTATGATTTACTTAGGGCCATTTATTCCTTATTTATTTTCAATTCCTTGTTAAAATCACATTTTGGGTAATAACCACTTTGTTTTTCATAAATGTTTTGGTCTGTTATTTTTTATCATATTACAATGATAATGGTCCCATAATACCATGGAAAATATTCATGAGGTAATTATAATATTTATAAATCAATTATAATTTTAACACAAATAATTAAATATGGTTTTTGCGAAATTACGTATGTTATGATTATGGAGATGGTAGGTCATATGTACGAATGAGTAATGTTTCCATTTCAATGATAATTATATAAATGAGATAAGTAATATATTATATTTTAATAATTATAATAATATCATAAATAACTTATTATTTATTTAAAAATAATTATACTTATCATCTATGTGGTTTGGTGATGAAAAGAGTGTAAGATTGCTTCATGAAGGCGGTAGTCCACACTTACACGAACAATGTTACCATATTTCAGGGAGTGAAACAGTAAGAAATAAAATGATATATTGTATTTTCAGAATTATAAATATGTCATTAATATAAAAATTATTTCATTTATATCATATATTTGTATTAAATTTATCCTTATTATCTTTCATATAAAGTGTTAGTGAAAACAAATAACATTTCTTTAAGACGAGGGAGTCCTCCAGACACACGAGAAACATTATCATATCCCCTACGAGATGGTATGTAAAATTTATATATAAATTAATCACTATAGAGGTTTTAAAATGTTATAAATAATATATATATACTTTATATTCCTTATCATAACCTACCATGAGTGGTGGTAATGCGAAAATAATGGACATCAGTTCATGAGGCTGTAGTATGTTGTACACATGAACAACAATTTCGTAATAAATTTGAGGGAAGTGTAGGTGTTTTTAGGTAATTAAATAATTATAAAGAAATATAATTATACTGAATATACATATTTTATTTTATTAGTTTTTTTTTAATACAAACTTAAGGAGGTGGTCAATGAAATAAAATAAAAATGCTCGTTGAAGAATACAATATCTTCTTCGGGAAACCTCCTTAGGTTTCCCCCAAAATCCTTCCCCTGTTGTATTTATACCCAATATAAGGCTTATATAATTAGAGGAGTAAAATTTTTTATATAAATTTTTAGGTATTATCCAATCCAAAAGGTATTTAAATCCTAAAGATTATTGGATAAGGGGTGTCCTTATATATGTGTGGTGAGAAGTATACTTAAAATATCTTGGAATAAAATAGGTGCACCCCTATTTTTCACAAGAACAATTGGTCCCAAATGGATAAAATTATAAAAATATACATTATAAGTTCTACATAATTCCATAATATATATTTTATACAAGTTTAATTGTCATGTTTACCCTTATTGTTTAGTTTAACCCTTGATAAACTCATTTTTACATTAATCACGATAAATAATTTTTACTATTTTTACTATTAAATATGGATTGGAATGAAGTTAAACTTATTAGATAATATAAATTATTATTATTATAAACACATATCTATGTTTTCAAATTCCATTCATATAATTGGGAAATTTTAATTTAAAAATAATCCAACAGAAGTGATGAAAAAACAGGTTTGTAAAGAAAAAATGTTGAAACGTTTATAATGTTTTTACCTTAAAATTCAAAATAAAAGTTATTAAAATGAAATAAATTGTATTAATATATATATATATGTATATATATATATATAATTTAACTAATTTTGTCATGACCCATCCTCGGGGCCCGTGCCATGACTACCCCAAGCCCGCCTTCCATAGGCCAGGGGCTGGCGACTAGCACCAAGGTGTAAATCCCAGTAAAAAGGGAAGGCATAGCCTTTGTAAAGTAAAAAAACAACACAGAGCAAGAAAGCAGTAGAAGTAAACACTATCTAAAAACTGAGTACAATAGTAAGTGCGGAAAATGTAAGTGGGCCAGAATACAAACTCAAAATGAAAGTAAAGTACAACTGGAAAGGGAAAACAACAACTGAAAGTAAAGCCGCAACGTCGAGCTGTCCACTGGAAATCCCACACGAAGGGTGAGTACAGATAGCCTCCACAGCTCCTCGGGTCCAGTCATCCGCTCCGAGAATGTCCCGCCCAGTGGTCCACCTCCAGGTACCGTCCTGCTTCGCAAGCCTCAACCAGGATCAGCGTTGTCCATCATCTGCAACCAACACAACGTAGTGCGGGCATAGCCCGTCTAGGGGTGAGTATAATCTACTTAGTAGGGACCCCGAGACCCCCGAAGGTCTCCCAAAATCCACAAAGTATAATCCACAAATGAAAGACACAATCACGAAGTAACATTCGACACTGCTTAGGTATATGCCCGTACATATACCTAAGTCATCAATTCTAGTACGCTCCAACTTCCGAGCCCATGTAGAACCCAGACCACACAGGAAAGCAAAACATAAATCCACATAGGATATCATAACAAAATCCACATAGGAAAGAAAAATAGGATTCAGCTCACACAGGTATACTTCTTCATAAGACGATAGAGATGATCAGATATTGCCACTGATTCATCTATGTTTTCGGACCCACAAAAGATCGATAGGTACTAACCCCCACAATGACCCATAAAGGATCTGACCCACAAAGGATTGATAGGTAACTAACCCCCACAATTACCCACAAAGGATATGACCCACAAAGGATCGATAGGTAACTAACCCCCACAATGACCCACAAAGGATCTGACCCACAATGGATCGAAAGGTAACTAACCCCCGCAAAGACCCACACATGATCTGACCCACAAAGGATCGATAGGTAACTAACCCCCGCAATGACCCACAAAGGATCTGACCCACAACAAATAGAAAGGTAACTAACCCCCGCAAAGAACCACACAGGATCGGACCCACACATGATCTATAGGCGCTGGCCCATACAGGACTGCTGAGCACTGACCCACACATGATCGGACCCACACATGATCGGTAGCACTGATCCACGTAGATCGCTGAGTGCTGTAGTCATCGCGGTCGAACCCACTGAGGATCTCTGTACAGTTGTCGTCGTAGTCACAGCCAGCTCTAGGGCTCCCGCACACAGTAAGCTCGTTCAGGAGGGTCCGCTCCACGAGTCAAGAGGCTGATACATCAACTGACACATAGTCTAGAGTTGATGTATCCAAATGTTCTGTATCGTCAACAGGAACTCAACGTCACAGACGGCGCGTCAATCGGACGCCCGGTCTGAGAGTTATTGGCTTTTTCGTCCTAGGGGCCCTGTTGGTTTTTAAGTCAAAACCAACCCGACCGTACTCCAACAGCATCCAAACCTCGAGCGGAGTAAGGCAAAAGTTTCGTCTCACCAATAGGAATCCATCAAAGTCGACGGCACGTCAATCAGACGTCCGGAGCTCAAGTTATAAGCGTTTCCGCTCTGAGTGCCCGGTTGGTTTCGTGTAAGAACCAACACGGCTGAACCCAAGGTTCTCCGAAACCTTGAGTGCGATATACCGAAATGACCGTCTTGATCCAAGGATCGCATCGCAACTAACGGTGCATCGGTCGGAGGCCCGTAGCTCAAGTTATGGGAAACATACCAAAGGAGGTACGATATTAGGGGGTTCAGGCCCGGTCCGACCCAGCCCGATACCCCCAGGGTCAGCCCGTACCCGGTCAACCCAAACTGGGTTTGGGTCCGGCCAGCTTGGGCAAGGCGCGGCCCGGTCGGCGCGGCCTGGCCCGCTCGGTGCGCGGTGTGCTGGGAACACTGGCCAGGGGCTCAGTCGAATGGTCGAGCTGTTTCGGTGCGGGGGGTGCGCTGGCCCCGCGTGGAGAAACCGTGGCACCTTTATGGGGCCGCTCAGCTTGTCGGACGGGGGTTACGACCCCCGGCGTTTTCCTTGAACAGGCGGGCCCGCACCGGCCGGCCGGCTGCACCACCATGGGACCGGAAAGGGTCGGTCCCCTTGCTCCGATGTCGGCGGCCCGATACCATCTGCCGGTTCCGCTGCTCTGCCGCGGCCCGGAACCGGCCGCGGCCTTGGTCCATCTAGTGCGTCGCGACTACACCGTGCCCCTCCGCCGCGGTCCCACTCTGACCGCGGTGCTTTCATGGTTCTCCGGTGCGGTGCGACGGCGCCGCATATTTGGTTCGTTTTCAATGGTGTGGTGCGATGGTGCCGTTTCTTGGTTCGTCTTCAACGGTGCGGCGAGATGCCGCCGCGCTTCTCCCCCTTTTCTTATTAAAAATTCCGCACGGTGCTTCTGCACCGCTTTGCCTTGATTGCCGCAACAAAACCAACATCCAAATAAAGGGGTGGAGTGTCGGCCATGTTCGTGCCGTCCGACCTCCTCCCATTATCACGATAACAGGCGGTTCAAAGAAAAGGAGAAAGCGATGGATGATTTCACGAACTAACAAATAAAATAAAACCCTACCTCAACGCTGTCGTCGAACGAGGGTTTGTCGCGGAAATAATCGTCACGGAAGAAGAGGATCTTCGCAGAAGAAGTAGATCGCCATAGAAGAATAGAATCGTCTTTGGTGTTAGGTGATCTCCGAGGAAGGCGTCACTCGCCGCCGTCCGCCGTCGGAGATTGGCATTCTTCGTCGGCGGTGGTGCGTTCTTCGCGTTCTTCGTCGAAGAACGAAGAATCTTCTCTTTTTCTCCCAAAGGTTTAACACAACACAAACCCCAACAATAATAAAATAACTCCTCCTCTTATTTTATTATCAACAAATGAATTTTAAATTCAAAAGATAAGAAAACGAACAATTAATTCATTGAATTAATTGTAATGATTTAACTGCCCAATTTAATGGGGCGTTTCTTAACCAGAAAAATGTAAGGTTTGACTTACATTAATTGGGGGTTGCGGGTGCGTTACTTAGGAGGGAAGAAACTGTGGGGCTCGTGCAGGCCCCACCTCACAAATATCCTACCAATTGGGTAGGATATTGTGGGTTCCACCTTATCCGCTTAACTTAGCTTAAGTGTTTTTAAGTGAAATAAAATAAAGTGTCGCACCACTTTTATTTTATTTCTTAACTTAAACCCAAAAAATTAAAAACCACACCCGAGCAAACGCAACTCTGGAAAAGGAATTTCTATGAAAATTCTGGCGTTGAGATTCCATTGGTGCCCTCAGAATTTGATTCTGAGCACCGGTTCAAAAGTTAGAAAACCCCGCTCATTCGTTCACTAAACGTACCTGAGCTAAACTTCAGAAAATGATTCCGAGAAAACTGGGCCTCGGAATCAGGTGCCGTCAGAAACTGTATTCTTGTAAAATTCCAAAGAAAATTAAGAAAAAAATTTCCTTGAATTTTACGGGTCTTTAAATCACTCCCACCTCAGGTCTTTACATCCCCGTAAAGACACATCAAAAACTAGGGAAACAAATGTGGGTACTGAGAATGAATCTGAGCCTCCCGCTCCCAAGTGCTCTCCTGGAGGTTCCCATGCTGCCATCTGATGCGCATTAGAGGAATCGACCCTCCATGCAGGACCCACTCCTGTCGATCCTCGATCTCCACCGGAACCTCTGCAAAAGTCGCCCCATCATCAACGTCCAGCTCCCCATGGTCAATGATATGCATCAGGTCATGCACGTATCCCCTCAGCTGAGATACGTGGAAGACGTCGTGCACCCGGTGCAACTGAGGTGGTAGATATAGGCGATAAGCCACCTCTCCAATCCTGCTGAGGACCTGGAATGGTCCGATGAAGCGTGGAGACAACTTGCCGCCTCGGCCAAATCTCCGTAATCCACGTTGAGGTGAGACCCGCAAGAAGATGTGGTCGCCATCCTCGAACTCCAGTGGCCTCCGCCTCCTGTCAGCATAGGATTTCTACCTGCTCTGACCTGTCCTCCTCCACTCCTGGATGACCTGGAACTTCTTTGTCGTGGCCTGGACCATCTCCAGTCCCAAAAGTGTTGACTCCCCAGGGTCTTTCCAGCACATCGGTGATCTGCAAGGTCGGCCGTACAACGCCTCGTTTGGTGCCATCCCGATGGTGGAGTGGTAGCTGTTGTTGTACACGAACTCAAACAAGGGTAGGTGGTCCTCCCAGCTGCGACCAAATTCGAGGACACATGCGCAGAGCATGTCCTCGAGAGTCTGAATGGTCCTCTCCGTCTGACCATCTGTCTGAGGGTGAAAGGTGGTTCTCAGACGTAGCTGCATCCCGAACGCCTCCTACAACCCATTCCAAAGTCGGGAAGTAAAGAGAGCATATCGATCGGAGACAATAGATTATGGCACACCGTGAAGTCGTATAATCTTTTGGACGTAGAGACGTCCCATGCTCTCTACTGAGCCCTTCTCTCTGATGGGTAAGAAGTGAGCCGACTTGGTGAGTCGGTCGATAATCACCCAAATGGAGTCGTGACCTTTGGAAGTGCATGGAAGTACAGTCACGAAGTCCATAGATATCACGTCCCACTTCCAGTCTGGGACCTCCATGGGCTGTACCAAACCTGCTGGTACCTATTGCTCTGCCTTCACCTGCTGGTAGTTAAGGCATCGATAAATGAACTCTGCCACAACCTTCTTCATGGCCGGCCACCAGTGTTGTCGCCTGAGGTCTTGGTACATCTTTCCCACTCCAGGATGTACCACCAAGGGAGATGTGTGAAACTATCTCAGCACCTCCTCTCATAAAGCAACTGATATCAAGGTACGTCCTCTGAAAAGGATGTTGTGCTCTGCTCCAAAGGAGAAACGATCAGGTGCCTGTACTGAGGATATCTGTGCACTCCGCTTCTCACAGTCAGCGTCCCCACGATGTGCCTCTCTGACCCACTACAATAGTGGAGGGGTGACTATGAGAGACTGAAGGAAGGATACTCCATCTCTATCCACGAATGATATCTGCAAAGTGTCTAGCTTCTCTGTCTCCTCCTCAAGTAGTTGAATGCCCGTCCTCCTGTTGAGAGCATCAGCTACTACGTTCCCCTTCCCTGGAGTATAGAATATCTCAAATTCATAGTCCAGGAAGAACTTGATCCATCGCCACTGTCTCAGGTTCAAGTCTTTCTGAGAGAAGATGTACCTAAGACTCTGATGGTCAGAATAGACTGTAAAGTTCTCTCCCATCGGATAGTGTCACCATGTCTTCAGAGCAAAGACCACTGCTGCTAACTCCAGTTCATGGGTAGCATAGTTCTGCTCATGCGGTCTCAACTGACATGATCCATAGGCGATCACCTCCCTCTCCTGCATCAAGAAAAATCCGAGTCCGGTCCCTGATGCATCGCAGTAGTCTACGTACCCTACTCCCTCCTCCGGCAACCTCAAGATAGGTGCACTGGTCAATCTATGTCTCATCTCCTGGAAGCTCTACTGACATCTGTCTGACCACACAAAGGGTTTCCCCTTCTTCGTAAGAGCTGACAGTGGTGCCGTAACTTTGTAGAAGTCTGGAACAAATCTCCGATAGTATCCAGCTAGTCCCAAGAAACTCTGCACCTCTATCACGCTCCTGGGTGGATCCCAAGCTAGCACTGCCTCGATATTTGAAGGATCCACTACAACTCCCACCTCAGAGATGACGTGTCCCAAGAAGTGGACCTCGTGTATCCAGAACTGACACTTCGAGATCCTGCCATAAATCTGGTGCTCTCGGAGTGTGTCTAGTATAACCCGCAAGTGGTAGGCGTGCTCCTCCTCAGTCGTCGAGTAAATCAAAATGTCGTCGATGAATACCACGAAAAATCGATCGAGGTATGGCTGAAATATCCTATTCATGAGGCCCATGAGCACTGCTGGATCATTGGTTGCACCGAATGGCATAACCAAGAACTCATAGTGGCCTTACCGACATCGGAAGGCCGTCTTCTGCACGTCCTCATCCCGAGCACTGAGCTGATGATAGCTTGACCTGAGGTCTATCTTTGAGAACCACCGTGCTCCCTTGAGCTGATCGTAGAGGTCATCAATCCTTGGTAGCGGATACTTGTTCCTCACTGTCACCTGGTTCAGGCGGCGATAGTCGACATAAAGTCGCAAGCTCCAGTCCGCCTTCTTGGAAAACAATATCAGAGAAGCCTAGGGTGAAACACTGGGTCGGATGAATACCTTCCCCAGCAAGTCCTCCAACTGTACCCGTAGCTCTCGAAGCACGGAAGAAGCCATCCGATATGCTGGGGTGGATATCGGGGCTGTCTCGGGGTACAGATCAATATAAAAGTCTACCTCTCTGCGAGGAGGTAGTCCTGGAACGTCGTCAGAAAAGACGTCCGCATACTGATCCACTACTACAGGAAAACTAGGACTCTGCATGTCAACTGCTCCTAGGATGAGGCTAGCCAACTGATAAGTGATGGGTTTTCCTCTCCTCTGCGAGAGTCCATCCTGTGCTGCGAAGGCTCCCTTCTCGCCAGTGAAAGTGAACCTGCTCCTGTCGGTGCGTACACATCACACCTTGAACCTAATACAGTCAATCTGTGCATGGACTGTAGATAACCAATCCATACCCAAGATGATGTCTTAAGGCCTCAATGCTGCTACAAGAAGATCCCAGCCGAAGCTCTTGCCTCCTAGAGTAAGCTCACACTGCATGCACCAGTGCGTAATCATCGAGTCTGCTCCCGTAGGAGTCTCTAGCCGTAAGGATCAAGCCAACAGCTCTGTCGGAATCTCCGAGCTCCGAACAAGGGCAGCATCTAATAAAGAATGAATCACTCCAGTGTCTATAAGAATTATAGCCTGGGTGGAATAGACATAGATAGTACCTCAAATCTCCTCGGGCGCGCCGTGGTCGTAGGCCTCCGCTTCCTGGAGTTGTGCCTGTCTCTGCCCGCCAGCTCCCTGTGGTCGGGGTGGACCTCCTGGCGAGGGTGGTGGTAGAGAATCAAAGCGTCGCCCACCCCCTGCTGCTCGGCCAGCTCCTCTGCCTCATCTACCACAGTCGACCCTCTTCCTCTGCCTGGGTGGCTCCTCAACCATTTGCTGCTCCTCAGCACGGTGGGTCAGGCAGTCACGAGCCTTGTGGCCCTGCCCGCTGTATGTGTAGCACTGTCTGCCTCTCGAAAGACTAGCTCCGCACTATGTGCCCCGCACTGCTGAGCCAGTGTCCTGAGGTTTTCTACCTGAGGGTCTGGTCTGCCTAGACCCATGAGTCATCCGTCGACTGCCTGCTGCAGAAGACTCTGCTACGTGCCTCCCCACGGTAGGTCTCGCTGCTGAAGAAGGCTCAGCAAGGAAGCTCTCAATCAAAAGGGCTCGCTCCAGTACTCCTTCCTGAGTCGGAATGCTGAGGGAGATCAGTGATGCCCCGATCTCATGCCTCAATACGTGCTCAAAGGATCGGTCCTGAAAGAATGGGTCCTGTACTATGTCTGTCGAGTAGCACGAGAGATCGGTAAATCTTGCCGAGTACTGGGCAACCGTCAAGCTGCCCTGCCACAGTTGTAGAAGCTCTTGGATTCACACCGCATAGAGGGTGGCTGGGACGAACTCCGAGAGGAAGAGGCTCTCAAAGTTCGTCCATAGGAGAGATGCCTCATCATGCACCTGGAGCATCAAGCTCCACCATCTACCTGTTGCCGCGTGCAGTAGGCTCACTGCGAGGATTGCCATGAGGTCTGCTGGTGTCCTCACTAACCTGAAAACTCGTACCACTTCCTCCAGCCAATCCCCAGCTGCCTGGGGGTCCATCTCCCCGCAGAACCTAGGAGGTCGCTGGCGCTGAAACTCGTCCAGTGTACTAAGGTGATGTGCATCATCATCGGCTGGGGCTGGTAGCATCGGTGGCTCGGCGGGTAGAGGTATCGCCAGTCCCTCTACTGTCAAAGGGCCTTATACGGAGGCCTCGTCGCTCGGTGGGCTGTCGTCACGCACAACTCTCGGAACCCTACCTGGCTGCTGTCGTGGGGTCATCCTGAAAAGAAACAGGTGCGCCACGATCAAAACAGTATACCTGGTGAGCTGACATAAAGTAATCACAAATAAAACTTTAAACACACATGCAATCAATTTTTTCGTGCATTAAGTAGAAAATCAGAAGTCAGGGTCCTGGTGTACGGATACGTCGGCCACCGCACCAACACTGGACTCCCTAAACTGATAACCACACCCAATACGCTTAACACTATTGCTTCACATAGAAAAAGATCAGAGTCCAAAGTTTTGCGGTAGAACTGAACTCCTCTGATAAAAATTTGTCACAACTCGTCCTCGGGGCCCGTGCCGTGACTACCCCAAGCCCGCCTTCCATAGGCCAGGGGTTGCCGACTAGCACCAAGGTGTAAATCCCAGTAAAAAGGTAACGCATTGACTTTGTAAAGTAAACAAACACCACAGAGCAAGCAAGCAGTATAAGTAAACACTAAGTAAAAACTGAGTACAACAGTAAGTGCGGAAAAAGTAAGTGGGCCAGAATACAAACCCAAACTGAAAGTAAAGTACAACTGGAAAGGGAAAACAACAACTAAAAGTAAAGCCGTAACTTTGATCTGTCCACTGGAAATCCCACCTGAAGGGTGAGCACAGATAGCCTCCACAGCTCCTCGGGTCCAGTCATCCGCTACGAGAACGTCCCGCCCAATGGTCCACCTCCAGGTATCGGCCTTCTCCGCAAGCCTCAACCACGATCAGCGTTGTCCGTCATCTGCAACCAACACAACGTAGTGCGGGCATAACTCGTGCAGGGGTGAGTATAAGCTACTCAGTAGGGACCCCGAGACCCCCGAAGGTCTCCCAGAATCCACAAAGGATAATCCACAAAGGAAAGATACAATCACAAAGTAACATTCGACACTGCTTAGGTATATGCCCATACATATACCTATGTCATCAATTCCAGTACGCTCCAACTTCCGAGCCCATGTACAACCCAGTCCACACAGGAAAGAAAAACGTAAATCCACAAAGGAAAGCACAACACAATCCATATAGGAAAGAAAACAGAATTCAGCTCACACAGGTATACTTCTTCGTAAGACGATAGAGATGATCAGATATTTCCACTGATTCATCTAAGCCATTGGACCCACAAAAGATCGATAGGTACTAACCCCCGCAATGACCCACAAAGGATCTGACCCACAAAAGGATCGATAGGTAACTAACCCCCACAATGACCCACAAAGGATCTGACCCACAAAGGATCGATAGGTAACTAACCCCCGCAATGACCCACAAAGGATCTGACCCACAAAGGATCAAAATTTAACTAACCCCCGCAAAGCCCCACACATGATCTGACCTACAATGGATCGATAGGTAACTAACCCCTGAAATGACCCACAAAGGATCGAAAGGTAACTAACCCCCGCAAAGACCCACATAGGATCGAACCCACACAGGATGTGTAGGCACTGGCCCACACAGGACCGCTGAGCACTGACCCACACTTGATCAGACCCACACATGATCGGTAACACTAATCCACGTAGGATCACTGAGTTCTTTAGTCATCGCCGTCGAACCCACTGATGATCTTTGTACAGTCGTCGTCGTAGTCGCATCCAGCTCTAGGGCTCCCGCACACAACAAGCTTGTTCGGGAGGGTCCACTCCACGAGCAGAGAGGCTGATACATCAACTGACACATAGTCTGAACTTGATGTATCCAAAAGTTCTGTATCGTCAACCATAACTCAACATCACAAACGGCGCATTAATCAGACACCCGGTCTGAGAGTTATTGGCTTTTTCGTCCCAAGGGCCCATTTGGTTTTTAAGTCAAAACCAACCCACCGTACTCCAACTATGTCCAAACCTCGAGCGGAGTAAGCCAAAAGTTCCATCTCACTAAGAGGAATCCATCAAAGTCGATGGCACGTCAATCGGACATCTGAAGCTCATGTTATAAGCGTTTCCGCTCCGAGGGCCCGGTTGGTTTCGTGTACGAACCAACCCAGCTGAATCCAAAGTTATCCAAAACCTTGAGTGCGATATACCGAAACGACCGTATCAATCCAATGATCGCATCGCAACTGATGGTGCATCGATCGGAGGCACATAGCTCAAGTTATGAGCAATAGACCGAAGGAGGATCGGTATTAGGGGGTTCGGGCCCGGTCCGACCCGGCCCAATACCCCCAGGGTCGGCCCGTACCGGGTCGACCCGAACTGGGTTTGGTTCCGGCCCGCTTGGGCACGGCCCGGCCCGGTCGGCGTGGCCCGACTTGACTGGCATGGCCCGGCCCGGCCTGGGCGTGGCCCTGTTTGGCGGACCGGCCAGGCAGCCGGCCCGGCGCGCGGCGCGCTGGGCGCACAGGCCTGGGACTCGGCGGAACGACCGAGCCATTTCGGTGCGGGGGGGGGGGGGGGGGGGTGCTGCCCCCATGTGAAGAAACCGAAACCCCTTTATGGGGCCGCTCAGCTGGCCGGCCGGGGGTTACGACCCCCTGCGTTTTCCTCGAACTGGTCGGCCCGCACCAGCCGGTCGGCTGCGCCACCATGGGACCGGCAAGGGCCGGTCCCCTTGCTCCGATGTCGGCGGCCCGATACCAACCACCGGTTCCACTACTCCACCGCGGCCCGGAACCGGTCGTGGCCTTGGTCCGTCTGGCACGGCATGACGACGCCGCGCCTCTCCGCCGCGGTCCCGCTCCGGCCACGGTGCTTTCGTGGTTCTCCAGTGCGGCATGACGGCACCACATCTTTGGTTCGTTTTCAATGGTGTGGCACGGCGGCACCGTTTCATGGTTCGTCTACAATGGCGTGGCGCGACAGCGCCATGCTTCTCCCCCTTTAATAAGATATTTTTTCTCTTAAAACATTGTTAAATTATTTTTTACAAGGATTATATTTGAGTAAAATGATAATAAATCAATGTTTTAGATATGGGATTTACCTTGGAAGACACAAATGTGTCTCAATAAATAACTTGTTTTGTGGGGATAATGGATACTGGGTGGTAAGTTACACATTATATTGTAATTTTTTACGTTATTATATAAAAATATATGTGAAAAGATCATAGAAACATATTAAAGTTCAAACCTTGTTATAGATCATGTTATTATGCATTTAATAAGGTATGAGGTGTTATATCTATGATTTGATCTTGGTGGTGAATATTTTTTTCATATACTTTTTCAACATTATATGAGAGTTTGTAATTTTATCTCAACTCACTCCACCATTCATACCATAGTGGAATGGTTTTAGTAAAATAAGGAATTTTTCCTTTTTCATTGCTATGAGTCCAATGATGAGAGACACATATCATTATTTATCCTTTTGGGGATATTCTTAAACATTGAAGTATGCATACCAATCCAATTAAAAATAAAAGTGAAAAATATAATTCCCTTATATTTATAAAATTGAAAGAAACCACTTTGGTCACATAGCCATGCTTGGGAATATGAGGAATTTTTTAAGTCCCACATTGGAAACAAAATAGAACCATGATGCATGAAGTGTATTCTTATTGGGTATCCAAAGGAAATTTGGGAATATTTTTTATAGAACCCCTCTAAGAAAATGTTTTCCACTAAAAGACAATACATTTTATTGAGAGTGAAAACTTAACAAACCACGATAGTGGGAGTGAAATTGAATTAAATTAAATTGATGATAAATATAAAAAATAGTTTGTAATGAAATGAAATCCAAAGTTACCTATGAAATATGTTATTCCTGAAACAAACTAATGATGTTAAATCACTAGAGATGTTACAGAACCAGAAAAATGTAGTTATCTAGTCGACGATTATGGTCATTGATGTTTAGTTGAAAATGATGATCTAATTTTATTTAAGGACTGAATAGAGAGATAAAAAAATATAACATGGTCAAAATCCATGAATTTTTAGATGTATTCAATTTATCATAAGCATGTTTGGGTTCAATTTGATCTGACAGTTAACGTAAAACCCATTGGCTAGAAATGGTTATTTAAGAGAAAACTATAAATTAAGGTAAAGTGAATACCTATAAAGAAAATATTGTGTCTAAAGGGTTTATATCACACCAAAGAAGTTACTATAATGAATAGTTTTCTCTACTATTGAATATTAAATCTGTCAGAATTATATTTTCTATAACAACTTTCTCTTACTATAAGATTTAACAGATAGATATCAAAACAACCATACCAAATTGGAACCATAATGTATAATTATATATGATACATAAAAAAGGTTTTAGGACATTAGTTATTTCAAATTTGTTATGAAAATTGGAGAGATCCATTTATGGATTGAATCAAGAATCTGGTTCATGGAATAATAAACTTGCTAAAGAAATGAAATATTTTTTTCATTAAGAATTCACGTGATACATGTATTTACAAGTGGTTTAATGGGAATTTATTTATACCCTATTAGTATATATAATTGACATATTAAGTAATGGAAATGTCATAAATATCATAAAATCGGCTAAGGACTATCTAGAAAAGTGTATATAAATAAAGGACTTAGGTGAAGTAGCCTATATTATAGGGATAAAAACATTCTTAAAAGATAAAATAAGTTTTTTGGAATTTATCAATGTAAATTAATTTACCAAATATTAAAGATATTTATTAAATAACAATCCAAGAGGAGATTGGATAATGTGTCTCTTTGTATACATGTTTCCATGAAAATGTATTACATAATAGGAAATAGAAATAATGATTAATATCTCATAAACTTGTTTGATATGATCAATAATGATTTCAAAATTATATACAAGGATTGAGGTTTCCTATTCCTTAAAAATGGTATATTGAAACCCAACTGATCGAGGTAAATAAAATAATTTTATAGTTAAGTTTACCCTCACATATCTATTCAATACTAAGGATATGTCCATAGTGTATAGAGGAGACATGGAACTAGTCATTATTGGTTTTATTGATTCCATCCTGAAGATTTATCAGAATGATCTAATTTCATATTTTTGATGTGTCTTCTATCTAAAAATAGAAACTATGGGATAGAATAATTCAAACCAACTAGTTTTCATTTATTCTATAATGTAGTTTTAATATATTGTTACTTTTGATATAACCAAAGAATCTAGTTTAACATAAAATTTTGTCATAGAAATTTATGTGATTCCTATAAGTAATGATGTTATCATATTATATTGTGATAATACTATAATGGTGTCTCTAAAAAATAGATATAGTCACACGAATAGAAAAAACACATATATTATAAGTATAACATCTTGAGTATTTTTTTTTCAGAGGGAAGATATTGTGGTGAGAAACATTACTATAAAATATAATTTGGAGTACCATATTGAAAACCTATCCTTTTACTAATATTATTACATGACATTAAGAATAACTAACCATCAATTACAAGTTAATGATCTTAAAGTCTTGTGTGTTTGGAAGATTTGGTACATAAAAATTAAAAAATGAAAATATAAAAAAACAACTTTATATTATTCATCCATAATGAGAATTTAAATTTCATTATGATCTTATATCTTCATAGGATAACCATGGAATTAATATATAAAATGCATGAGCAAAAAAGCCCAGTAAGGGAAGTAACATAAAAATAAAGCACAGAACATGGGTTGGAAGGCATAAAATGATGAAATAAAAATAATAGAAGATGAAGAAACAAATGGGGTAAAAATATATATAATATGACATCATGTAATCATAGAAACATAGTAATTTTGAAAAAAAAACATCTGACATGACCTAAGAACGAGTCAAGGCGGACTACCAAGACCACTTCACATGGATACCAAAGTCACATAATGGAATGAAATTCACTCTTTATCCCAACAAGACATCTAATGAGACTAAAAGTTATAAAATTCATTGTATACCTTTCTAGGTGAACCCATAATAACATTTTCATGCAAATGTGTGCCACATAAATAATAAAACATGATGAATAAACCAAATTGTTTCCCATAGAGAGAAATGGTTACTATGATCATTTCAAATGACATAACCAAAAGGAATATCATAATAGTGTTAAGGAAATAATGGATTTAATCTTACTTGGACATTTAAAATGTAAAATAATAATTTATTATGATAAAATATGTCCAAATTGTAACGCCCCGACCCCAGCTGCCCAGAGTCGGTGCATTAATTACATAACATTGGCATGATCACAAGAAAGATCAAATCTCGAAAGACCGATTGGTTTAGTAGCCTTGGAAACACTAGATATATTCATAAGTTTTACATTACATCATAAAATGAAAAACTACTACAACAACATAATGTCTCCATAATCCACACTACTATCCCCTCATAATATCCCTGCAGGTCATTCATAATTTACTTCTTCACATCCTGGGGAAAAATAAAACATAGAAAAGGGGTGAGCTCAAATGCCCAGTAAGGATAACAATATAGCGGAAACTTTCATAAATAAGAATAAACATTTAAGGCAATGCATTACTAAAACAAAAGCCTTTTAAAATTGAACTTCAACATGGTATGGCAAAAGTAAAATGAAATAATGCCATTTACTTATTCACATGGATATTCTACTAATCAAATAATCACATGCAAAAATCAATAACCACTTTCATAATGTTGGAATGCATAATGCCAGACTATCATAACCACATAGCCAAGGCCTCGTGCCAAGACTACAAATAAGATTTTGTCAAGGCCTTGTGCCAAGACACTAGTTTGTCTCATGAGACCTACCGATGCATCGAGGAGCTATAGCGGGCTCCACCCGTCACTTATTAAGTCCAATGCATTCCCATATGAAAAGGTTTAAACATAACATAAACATTCGTATTAAAACTAGCATACGAAATGTCAATACTTTCCCAATAAGCTATGAATGGTATAAAAATAGCACATCCACAGTCAAACATATCACAAAACCTTCAATACAATATATAAGTTTTGTATCATAATAAATCAACTTCAAATAATCTTAAAATCCATCAAAGGATGTTGACATAGATGAAATCAAAATTCTTTTTAAAGAAATATCTCCTTTTATTTTGAAATCATTTAAGATCCATATAAAATAAAACATTTTCTTTGAAAATATTCTTATAATCTTGTATGGGAAGCTTTGACGATTTTATAACGGCGGAAAATAACCGCACCCGCCGTATAAGTTAAAAAAAACATTCTTACCTCAATTCTGTCGAAAAGGTTAAAAAAGGACCTTGTTTTGAAAACGACGGAAAGATTCCTTTATAAACCTCTTATAAAAAGTCAAACAAGGGTATAAATGACTTTAACCCATATTCGTGTAAATAGTAAAAATGTTTTGAAATACATTTCGAAGAAACATGGATGTGGATGATAAAGAGATCCCAGTAGATTATTACGTATAATACAACCTCGGATAATGAAGAGATTGTGAAATAACCCTTACCTTGTACTTTTCCTTGGTTGTGGTAGGTTAACCTCCTGTATAATGGTGAAATAATTGTTATTAAATTATAAAAGAATCATATACATTAATATGATATCATATATGATCTTTTAATATTGATTTGATAATAATATCTTAGTATTATCGTTGTTTCGGGTGTTAACTTACTTGTTTTCTTTCATATGTTTTGTTACGTAAGACATGTTTGTAAAGGATAGGTTGTATATTATTCATATCCAGAATGATATCAAGTCCTTAAACATCATTTTTAAATCATAAAATGATAATTACGCTTTAATGGTTACAATGGAGAATGAATCTCATCGCGTTCGTGGAGACGGTAGTCCGTACGTACGCACGAGCGACAATATCATTCTTTTGATATTAAAATAATATATAAATGGATGGTATATCATATATACAGAATCATTAACATGTTATATTTATTATTTACATGATTTACACATCATTATTATACCCATCCAAATAATATTATATTGAATAACAATTACACCACGACGTGGAGACGGTAAGCCGTACGTACGCACGTATGGTGACATGTTATTCAAAGGGTGGATAGAATACTGAATATGGTTGTACCATACTTATAATAACATCACAGTATATGTGAGATACTGGAGTTATTATTTCAGAATGGTAAGAACAAAGGAAGAAGAAGTGTAAGAAGAAATGAACTTAGAAAAGGGTGGTGAAATCATTACCTCTTCTTCGGGTTCTTCCTTTTGATTTGATCAAAAGGGCTCCTTAGGTTGGCTTTCTGATCAAACTAAGGCCTCTAGGTTGTATTGAGGGATGTTGGGAGAGTATTTGGGCAGAGTTTGGCCGAACCAAAAGGCTTTGAAGGTGTGAAGAAATGAGAAGGAGGAGTGCCCTTTTATAAGAGGGGTGAGGGGCACCTTTGGAAAAGCTAGAAATATTAATTTATAATAAATTCATATTCAGTTTCTAAAGGCTCCAAAGTTGACTATTCAACTGATGCGGTGGGGATAGGTCGAAAACAACTCATCCAATAGAATTTAGACAGGTTTGGGTACTTATATTAACCTTATCTTTAAGTATTAACTCTAAGTTAATTAGTTTCACTTTTACAATGTCTCTTTGTATTTTTATATAATATGGTTAATAAACTTACTATATACATCCAAGCGACCCCCAAGTGGTCCATTAATGATTAACCTATCATGATATAAGTCTCGTGGCCGAACCTTAGATTTTTAGGAATTTAATATCAATTAATAATATAATATTTGTTTTAAGAACTCTTTTATGTCAATTTTGACACTATTCAATAGTTGATTTTTGTGAAACTCATAACAGATTGGTTACTTCGAACAAAGTCCATTAAATCAATCCTAATATATCATATTATCCTAGAAAATTAGTTTAATTCATTAAAAGTTTCATATTATATTTATTTGGGTATTTATAATATCAATTATGTTAATTTTTTACTATTTTAGTAATTACTGCATCATCATTGTCTCATAAACAAAATAAATTATTTAATGTCTAAAAATTATAAATAAAACATCATTATGTAGGAAATCTTTTTAGCTTTCTAATGAATATTTATAATCGAAAATCCAACATGTATAACCCTATGTAAAAATTGTTCTTCTAAAAGATGTAAGCTTATGCCATTTTTATTTTTATTTTAACTTTATTAATATAATGTGTCCCTACCACATACAAGTGGCTCCAAGGGGTCCCCAAATTGACCCAAGGATGCCCATGGTCGGGTATGTGTCCACCAATAAGGTTAGGACACGTTTTAGGGTAATTTTTTATTATTATAATATTAGTTTTTTAACCCTTATTTACCGGATTTACCCTTTAACCATGGTAAATAAAATATTTACCGCAGTAATTATTCAAAATGTCTAAAAATAAAAGTTACCTATTTACACAATTTGAACATCCTGATTCCAAATATGGAATCCATTTTTCTAAATTCAAAACACAGAAGTGGCAGAAATTAATTTAAAATTAATTCCCGCTGTCAAAACAAAAAGCGTGTTTTTAAGAGATAATAACTATCAAAAGATTGACACTTGTTTATGTTTGGTTTAATTGTAAAATTATGTCCAATGACCAACATTATATTAAATGGTAATAATATATTCTAAATATACTTTAAAACCACTCAAATTCATAATTTATCACTATTAATTATTTTGATTAAAAAAGTTGTTTTCAATTAAAATTTAGTAATTTTCACTATTCATCAAAATATGAAAGTTATCCGAAAAGTACCAAAATTTCACCCTAGACTAATTTCGATATTCCAAATCCAAAAATGAAGTCCATTTTGAAATATAAAATATATATGATTTCAAAAAGTAGGTATTACTATTCACAACGGCTAGTTTAATTAGTTGTGGTGTGTGTTAGAACTCGAGGTTGCGTACAACACACGCTATCGCATTATTCGAAGGGAAACGTACCGTAGAAGCTTGGGGTGTTACATTCTCCCCTCCTTCAAATAATTGCGTCCTCGCAATTTCTAGGGTATTACTGCATAAAAAGACTCGGGTGGTTCTTCATCATAAGTTCCTCGGGTTCCCACGTTGCCTCTTCCATCTTATGATTTCTCCACAAAACTTTTACCAGACGCGTCGTCCGGTTTCTCAGTACTTGTTCTCTTGTATCAAGAATCCTGACGAGCTCTTCGCAATAAGACAGATCGGGTTCCAGTTCTAATTCCTCATAGGTGAGTACATGCGTCGGATCAGGCATGTATTTCCTCAATAGAGATACGTGGAACACATCGTGAACTTTGGAGAGACTTGGCGGCATTGCCAATCGGTAAGCTACAACCCCAATTCGTTCTAGAATTTCGAAAGGTCCGATGTACCTAGGACTCAATTTACCTTTCTTACCAAAACGTATGACTCCCTTCCACGGAGATACCTTCAGAAAAACATGATCACCGACTTGAAATTCCAAATCCTTCCTTCGATTATCGGCATAGCTCTTCTGCCTACTTTGAGCTGCTTTGATGTGATTTTGGATTACCTTCACCTTTTCCACCGTTTCCTCCACCAGTTCTGGGCCTACAAGTTTTCTTTCACCAACGTCATCCCAACAGGTTGGTGTACGACATCTCTTTCTGTATAACGCTTCATATGGTGCCATTTGTATACTCGAATGGAAGCTATTGTTATAGGAAAATTCTACCAGAGGTAAATATTGATCCCACATACCCTGAAAATCAAGAGAGCAAGATCTCAACATGTCTTCTAAGGTCTGAATAGTCCGTTCTGATTGTCCGTCTGTCTGAGGGTGGTAAGCAGTGCTCAAATGAAGTTCAGTATCCAGGGATTTCTGAAGACTTTTCCAAAATCTTGAAGTAAAACGGGGATCACGATCAGAAACAATCGATAGGGGAACTCCATGAAGTCTCACAACTTCATTAATGTATAGTCTTGCTAGACGTTCCAGGGGTAGATCTTCTCTTATAGCAAGAAAATGTGCTGACTTGGTAAGACGATCAACAATAACCCATATTGCATCGTTCCTTCTAGGAGTCTTTGGTAGCCCCATGACAAAGTCCATCGTAATATTGTCCCATTTCCACTCCGGTATGGGAAGAGGTTGCATGACTCCTCCAGGCTGTTGCCTTCCAGCTTTCACTTGTTGACAAACCATACATCTTGATACAAAATCAGCAATCTCCCTCTTCATGTTGTCCCACCAAAAATGTTCCTTCAAATCTCTATACATTTTGGTGCTCCCAGGGTGTATAGAAAAATTGGAACTATGAGCATCATCCAGCAATTCCCTTTTTAGATCAGGTATATTGGGAACACAAACTCTCTTCCCGAATTTCAAAATTCCATCTTCATACACAAAGTCTCTCAATCTCCCATCATTCACAGCTTTAATCTTCTTTTGGAATTCGTCATCATCGGTCTGAGAACTCTTAATCCTTTCTAGTAAAGATGGTTTGGCAACCATTTGAAAAAGCATTGATGTTTCACCTTCCCTGGTTATTCCCACGTCCATTTTCACTAGATCCATGAAAATTGGATCCCTTTCAATTCTCATATTGTTCAAAACTCCATGGTCTTTTCTACTCAAAGCATCTGCCACCTTGTTTGCCTTCCCCGGGTGGTAGTGTATCGTACAATCATAATCCTTGAGTAATTCAAGCCATCTCCTTTGCCTCATGTTGAGTTCTTTTTGTGAGAAAATATACTTCAAACTCTTGTGATCAGTATAAATCTCACATTTTTCACCATAGAGGTAGTGCCTCCATATTTTCAAAGCAAAGATCACTGCTGCTAACTCGAGATCATGAGTAGGATAGTTTTGTTCATGAATTTTCAACTGTCGTGATGCATATGCAATAACTCTATCATTCTGCATAAGGACACAGCCAAGTCCTTTCTTCGATGCATCACTATAAATAACGAACCCATCATTCCCCGATGGTAGAGTCAATATAGGAGCATTGACTAATCTTCTCTTCAGTTCTTCGAAACATTCTTCACACTCTTTTGTCCAAACAAATTTAACCCCTTTACGTGTGAGCTTCGTTAATGGGTTAGCCAATCGGGCAAAATTCTGGACGAAACGTCGATAATAACCTGCCAAGCCAATAAAACTACGTACCTCAGTTATACTCGTAGGTGCTGGCCATTCTTGGATTGCCTTGGTCTTAGAAGGATCAACAGAGATTCCATCTTTAGAGACAATATGGCCAAGAAAAGAAATCTCCTGAAGCCAGAATTCACACTTGCTAAACTTCCCATATAATTCATGCCTCCTCAGAGTCTTCAAGATAACGCGCAAGTGATTTTCATGATCTTCGTAGGTTTTGGAGTATACCAAGATATCATCAATAAATACCACCACAAATTCATCGAGATACTCCTTGAAGACTCTATTCATCAGATCCATGAATACAGAGGGTGCATTAGTCAATCCAAACGGCATTACAGTAAACTCGTAATGCCCGTACCTAGTTCGAAATGCTGTTTTCGGAATGTCTTCCTTCTTCACACACAACTGATGGTATCCAGATCGAAGGTCAATCTTTGAAAAGTATTGAGCTCCATGCAGTTGGTCAAATAAATCATCAATACGAGGTAGGGGATACTTGTTCTTTATCGTTATAGCATTGATCTCCCTGTAGTCGATACATAACCTCATAGATCCATCTTTCTTTTTAACAAAAAGAACAGGGGCTCCCCATGGAGAAACACTAGGGTGAATAAATCCCTTATTACTCAATTCCTCTAGTTGTTTCTTTAGTTCGACTAACTCTACAGTGGCCATTCTATAAGGGGTCTTCGATATAGGCCTTGATCCAGGAATCAAATCAATAGAAAACTCAACTTCTCGTTCTGGAGGATGTCCAGGTAAATCTTCTGGAAATACATCTACAAATTCTTTCACAACAGGTACATCCTCTATTTGAACATTCCTTTCCTCACCCGCAGTTATTTCATTCTCTTCCTCCCCAATAATTGAATTTAGTTGAGCTATTGAGGGTGGATCTAAATAAGAATTAGGTGGTGACGATTCTGCTCTAAAAATAAGGTGTTCCTTATCATTATCATCAAGAATCGTAACCTCTTTCTTCTTACAATAAATCTTCGCATCATAGTCCGAAAGCCAGTCCATACCGAGGATTATATCAAACTCGATCATAGGTATGACGATGAGATCAGCAGATAAAGAAAATTTATGTGCTCTAATGGGGACTGATTCACAAAACTTTGTTGCAACGATACTTCCCTTAGGAGTTTTAACTGACAACTCCCTTATTAAATCAAATTGGAAATATCTAATTTTCTTAGCAAACTGGGAAGATATGAAACAATGCGATGATCCAGAATCAAATAATGCATTTGCTAAACTTGAGGAAACCATTAAATTACCTGCCACCACGTCTTTCGGAGCTTCTACCTCAGCAGTAGTGATAGCATAAGCCTGGCCTTGATCCCTTGGCCTTTTCTGAGGTAAGTTCTCCTGACGCTTAGGACATGCATTTGCATAATGCCCCATCTCCCTGCAATTGTAGCACTGAACGTTGGTAGCTTCCTTCTTCCCCTTGCAATCATGAGCTTGGTGGCCTTTTTCACCACACTTGTAACAGACTCCCATTCCCTTCAAGCAAGTACCAGGATGTTTCTTCCCGCATTTACCACAAGATGGATATTCAACCTTTCCCTTCTTCCCCTTATTTCCATTCCCAGATTGATCAGCAGGTCTCTTCTTCTCTTGCTTCGCTTTAAAGTCATAAGACTTAGAGAATTCCTTTTCGGTCTTGATAGCACATGAGACAATGTCTTCGTACGATGAAAAGGATTGTGAGACTAATGCTCGACGGAGAAATGGTTTTAACCCATCAAAGAAACGATCAATCTTACTTCTTGGGTTGCGAATATAATCACCAGCGTACCTCGCTAACCTTGTAAAGTTAGCCTCATACTTTGTGACATTATCATCCTCCTTTTGTCTCAGACTCAGAAATTGCCTTTCCATATCTGCTCGATGGTCGCGAGGAAAGTATTTTTCTAAAAACAGATCTTTGAACTCCCTCCATTACATGTTTGATACTTCATCATCTTCCTTCATGTTTTGAATCAATGACCACCATTGATCAGCATCTCCAGTGAGGCGGTAAACTGCCATGGTAACTTTTTCCCTTTCACTACTCCCCAAAGCCTGAAATATTTTCTCTAGGGAAAATATCCATTGCTCAGCTACTAAGGGATTTGTACTCCCATTGAACGTTGGTGGTTGTTGTCTCATGAATCGATCTAACATTGATCCTCCACGCTGCGGATCAGGGTGCTCCATACGGGTAAGGTTATTATTCATAACCTGAGTAAGTTGTCCCAGTATGGTGATTAGTTGATCAGCACCAGTTGCATCACCAGCCCCACTATAATTATCTTGAGCAGGAGGGCAATCCCTACATGGAGTGCGCGCATTGATACAGTTTCCATTTCTTCCACTAGGCGCCATTTCTAAATAATGGCATAAACTAGATCAGTTTATGAATCAAAATACGTAATCCCATACTTATAAAACACTTAACATAAATTGAACTATTTATGGATATAATCCATAATCATAAAAATGTTTTCTTTGAGGAAGTATATACTCATAAACCCTTCATAATGATTTGTAAAGATAATGAGAGTTATCCTAAGCATATCCCCCGGGAGTGTCGTAACCAAGAGTGCAGCAAGGCCCGTTGTCGTGCACCAGTTCCCGTTCGAGTCTAGCTCAAAGCGGTGTTTTCGGGTTTTACCCCTAGGTACATCTGTGCCAGAGCCGCCTCTACCTGCTCGTATCCAGACAGGGATGTATTGCTCGGAAAACTCACAAAGTCTCTACAATACCAAAATTCTAGGAAGTTCTTCTATACTAATCCTCAAAGTTCATCTTAGGTCTATGTGCTCTAATCAGAGTTTATCTAAATCTAGCTTCCAAGGTTTGTACTAAACTTCCTCTGATACCAACTGTAACGCCCCGACCCCAGCTGCCCAGAGTCGGTGCATTAATTACATAACATTGGCATGATCACAAGAAAGATCAAATCTCGAAAGACCGATTGGTTTAGTAGCCTTGGAAACACTAGATATATTCATAAGTTTTACATTACATCATAAAATGAAAAACTACTACAACAACATAATGTCTCCATAATCCACACTACTATCCCCTCATAATATCCCTGCAGGTCATTCATAATTTACTTCTTCACATCCTGGGGAAAAATAAAACATAGAAAAGGGGTGAGCTCAAATGCCCAGTAAGGATAACAATATAGCGGAAACTTTCATAAATAAGAATAAACATTTAAGGCAATGCATTACTAAAACAAAAGCCTTTTAAAATTGAACTTCAACATGGTATGGCAAAAGTAAAATGAAATAATGCCATTTACTTATTCACATGGATATTCTACTAATCGAATAATCACATGCAAAAATCAATAACCACTTTCATAATGTTGGAATGCATAATGCCAGACTATCATAACCACATAGCCAAGGCCTCGTGCCAAGACTACAAATAAGATTTTGTCAAGGCCTTGTGCCAAGACACTAGTTTGTCTCATGAGACCTACCGATGCATCGAGGAGCTATAGCGGGCTCCACCCGTCACTTATTAAGTCCAATGCATTCCCATATGAAAAGGTTTAAACATAACATAAACATTCGTATTAAAACTAGCATACGAAATGTCAATACTTTCACAATAAGCTATGAATGGTATAAAAATAGCACATCCACAGTCAAACATATCACAAAACCTTCAATACAATATAGAAGTTTTGTATCATAATAAATCAACTTCAAATAATCTTAAAATCCATCAAAGGATGTTGACATAGATGAAATCAAAATTCTTTTTAAAGAAATATCTCCTTTTATTTTGAAATCATTTAAGATCCATATAAAATAAAACATTTTCTTTGAAAATATTCTTATAATCTTGTATGGGAAGCTTCGACGATTTTATAACGGCGGAAAATAACCGCACCCGCCGTATAAGTTAAAAAAACATTCTTACCTCAATTCTGTCGAAAAGGTTAAAAAAGGACCTTGTTTTGAAAACGACGGAAAGATTCCTTTATAAACCTCTTATAAAAAGTCAAACAAGGGTATAAATGACTTTAACCCATATTCGTGTAAATAGTAAAAATGTTTTGAAATACATTTCGAAGAAACATGGATGTGGATGATAAAGAGATCCCAGTAGATTATTACGTATAATACAACCTCGGATAATGAAGAGATTGTGAAATAACCCTTACCTTGTACTTTTCCTTGGTTGTGGTAGGTTAACCTCCTGTATAATGGTGAAATAATTGTTATTAAATTATACAAGAATCATATACATTAATATGATATCATATATGATCTTTTAATATTGATTTGATAATAATATCTTAGTATTATCGTTGTTTCGGGTGTTAACTTACTTGTTTTCTTTCATATGTTTTGTTACGTAAGACATGTTTGTAAAGGATAGGTTGTATATTATTCATATCCAGAATGATATCAAGTCCTTAAACATCATTTTTAAATCATAAAATGATAATTACGCTTTAATGGTTACAATGGAGAATGAATCTCATCGCGTTCGTGGAGACGGTAGTCCGTACGTACGCACGAGCGACAATATCATTCTTTTGATATTAAAATAATATATAAATGGATGGTATATCATATATACAGAATCATTAACATGTTATATTTATTATTTACATGAGTTACACATCATTATTATACCCATCCAAATAATATTATATTGAATAACAATTACACCACGACGTGGAGACGGTAAGCCGTACGTACGCACGTATGGTGACATGTTATTCAAAGGGTGGATAGAATACTGAATATGGTTGTACCATACTTATAATAACATCACAGTATATGTGAGATACTGGAGTTATTATTTCAGAATGGTAAGAACAAAGGAAGAAGAAGTGTAAGAAGAAATGAACTTAGAAAAGGGTGGTGAAATCATTACCTCTTCTTCGGGTTCTTCCTTTTGATTTGATCAAAAGGGCTCCTTAGGTTGGCTTTCTGATCAAACTAAGGCATCTAGGTTGTATTGAGGGATTTTGGGAGAGTATTTGGGCAGAGTTTGGCCGAACCAAAAGGCTTTGAAGGTGTGAAGAAATGAGAAGGAGGAGTGCCCTTTTATAAGAGGGGTGAGGGGCACCTTTGGAAAAGCTAGAAATATTAATTTATAATAAATTCATATTCGGTTTCTAAAGGCTCCAAAGTTGACTATTCAAATGATGAGGTGGGGATAGGTCGAAAACAACTCATCCAATAGAATTTAGACAGGTTTGGGTACTTATATTAACCTTATCTTTAAGTATTAACTCTAAGTTAATTAGTTTCACTTTTACAATGTCTCTTTGTATTTTTATATAATATGGTTAATAAACTTACTATATACATCCAAGCGACCCCCAAGTGGTCCATTAATGATTAACCTATCATGATATAAGTCTCTTGGCTGAACCTTAGATTTTTAGGAATTTAATATCAATTAATAATATAATATTTGTTTTAAGAACTCTTTTATGTCAATTTTGACACTATTCAATAGTTGATTTTTGTGAAACTCATAACAGATTGGTTACTTCGAACAAAGTCCATTAAATCAATCCTAATATATCATATTATCCTAGAAAATTAGTTTAATTCATTAAAAGTTTCATATTATATTTATTTGGGTATTTATAATATCAATTATGTTAATTTTTTACTATTTTAGTAATTACTGCATCATCATTGTCTCATAAATAAAATAAATTATTTAATGTCTAAAAATTATAAATAAAACATCATTATGTAGGAAATCTTTTTAGCTTTCTAATGAATATTTATAATCGAAAATCCAACATGTATAACCCTATGTAAAAATTGTTCTTCTAAAAGATGTAAGCTTATGCCATTTTTATTTTTATTTTAACTTTATTAATATAATGTGTCCCTACCACATACAAGTGGCTCCAAGGGGTCCCCAAATTGACCCAAGGATGCCCATGGTCGGGTATGTGTCCACCAATAAGGTTAGGACACGTTTTAGGGTAATTTTGTATTATTATAATATTATTTTTTTAACCCTTATTTACCGGATTTACCCTTTAACCATGGTAAATAAAATATTTACCGCAGTAATTATTCAAAATGTCTAAAAATAAAAGTTACCTATTTACACAATTTGAACATCCTGATTCCAAATATGGAATCCATTTTTCTAAATTCAAAACACAGAAGTGGCAGAAATTAATTTAAAATTAATTCCCGCTGTCAAAACAAAAAGCGTGTTTTTAAGAGATAATAACTATCAAAAGATTGACACTTGTTTATGTTTGGTTTAATTGTAAAATTATGTCCAATGACCAACATTATATTAAATGGTAAAAATATATTCTAAATATACTTTAAAACCACTCAAATTCATAATTTATCACTATTAATTATTTTGATTAAAAAAGTTGTTTTCAATTAAAATTTAGTAATTTTCACTATTCATCAAAATATGAAAGTTATCCGAAAAGTACCAAAATTTCACCCTAGACTAATTTCGATATTCCGAATCCAAAAATGAAGTCCATTTTGAAATATAAAATATATATGATTTCAAAAAGTAGGTATTACTATTCACAACGGCTAGTTTAATTAGTTGTGGTGTGTGTTAGAACTCGAGGTTGCGTACAACACACGCTATCGCATTATTCGAAGGGAAACGTACCGTAGAAGCTTGGGGTGTTACACAAATGAAGTTAAATAACACAAAAATAGTGTTTAATAAACAATATAAATTTTCTACTTTTATCTGGTTTAGGGTATAATATCAAAGAGTCTTTAAAGAAGACAATGGAATAATTGTTTGCAAAAGACCACAAATGAAATAAGATATTATTCCATGATAAAATTAGTAATTATATACAATTATTGTGGCATTAACATATATTATGCATTGTAATTGAAAATGAGTATGAAATTGGGAAGTTCTATTTAATCGGGCTTTATTATCGGGAGGAATTGAAAAAGAAATATTATAAAACATGTATTTTCCCATTAAAAAAGCACAATTTAGTTAGGTAAATATGTTTTAAAAAAATAAATAATTTAGGATGAGTAAATATGAATAATTAATAATTACATTTGTGTGAATATAGAGAAATCATAACATGAAGGAAAAATTGGCATTAGGAAAGAATCCCTTACATTATGTCTGAAAGTGTTATGCACTTGTAGATAATGTCCTGAATAATAAAATTATATAAATTAATTAAATAATTGAGAACGTATTATACATTTAATTGATTCTTTATAATCTTTTTATGTTCATTTTTTCCATCTTTATGAGTCAGAAGATTCAATTTTTTCGTTCTGGGAGTGTTTGTTTTCTTGTTTTTCATGATCGGTTTAGTTGTATAAAATTATGAAAGATTATATTAAATGAGAATTATTTTCAAGAATTGAAATTATATAATATTAATGAACATAAATAAGTATAATGTGTAATATAGATCATTTTTTATATAGTATGAGTATGATTCATTATATAAAACATTAATGAATATTAATTTATTTATTTTGGCGGTCTTTATGACCGTAATGAACCTATATCATTTTATTTAATATCATGTTTATATATTGGTTATAGAAAATTATATAACATATAATATTTATAATTAAATATAATTGAACCATAATAATGGTTTTATGACCGGCATTAAAAGTAGTAATGGAAAATAAAAACATATCATCCACAATTGTGGTAAATCGACATATCACTGGCGATGTTTTCATTTTTAGAATAAAAGGAAGATGGAAGATATTTCATGATGGATTATTCCATTAATAAAATAAAATTATAGTATATAAAATATATCTTATTCCTTAATACACTTTTTATTATTTAGGTTTGGAGATGATGAAGAAAGAAATGAAATTGAAAAGAAATTCAATAAAAACGAAATAGGATTTTACCTCTTGAACTTATTCTCCTTGAGAACCTCCATAGGGAAACCGAGATTGGTATTTTGTTATAGAAAAATAATCATGGAGATGGGGGAGATAATTATTAATTTTATATAGTAGAATATGGAAAATCATCATGTCTTGGAAGGTGTAATTAGAAGAGGTGGTGAGGGGTGGTATCTATAGATGTGGAGAGATGTGTTTTTTGTTATTTAATTCATCAGTTTATTATTTTTGGAACAAGCCTATTAATATTGATAATTACTCTTACTAAATAGATTAAAATGATGCGTAAAATTAGAGATAATGGGTTCTTACCTTATTTATACATCATCCATTACCCAAAAATTCACGTATTTGTTAAATAATATAAATTATTGTATTTCACTATTCAATAAAATTTTAACTATTTTAGAAATATGAAAAAATAACCTGAACAATTTTTATATGTGTGGAATTTAAAAATTAACTCCATTTTATGAAAATAAATCTCTAAATATGAGAAATTAAATTTTTAATTAACATCATTGTTTATTCGAAAAATACCGATTTAAAAATTATTACCAATTTTATGACACTTTGAAAAATTACTTAAGGTTGCATAAATTATAATATAGTTATAAGAAAATAAATTATTAACTTATTAATAATGTATAAATTATTATATTTTATTTTAAATCATTATATAAATTAAAAAAATTATTAAATATTTATGACTTACAAAAATACCAACATTTGATTTATCATTTTGAAAACAGTTATTTACTTACACCGTGATATAAATATATCATATTTTACTTCACAAGATATATAAATCTTATTTATACATTCATAGGTGGGGTTACTATCCAATTTTCCAAATTACTATTCCAAATGGTAACATTACCATTCTAATGATCAAGTTACCATTCAATTAGTATAGGTTTCTTATTTTCTATAAATACCACTTATGTCATTCATTCATATTCTATAATTTTGTTATTGTTTTCTATGTATTATTTTAGGTGATTTATAATGTTTTACATAATTATAATAAGATAATTTCCATTTATAATATTCTGGGTTGTTAAATTCTCCCCCCTTATGAAATGTCACCCTTGAAATTTCTTTTTACATACTATAGTTAAAAAAGTTGATGGTACTTCTCATATTTCCATACATTAACTAGAAAAGAAAAAATAATTGATATTGAATAATTATCTAATAATAATATAAAAAATTAAACATTGAACGTAGAAGGATAACCATTTAAATGGAATGTATATCCCATCTCGTGATTCCATGAGTTTCAATCAAAGTTATCCATGTCGATAGAATTATCCCAAGGGTTCTTAATAATTTTTTCTATTCCTAATCTCCATAAATTACTATACTATGCTCTTATACCATATATAATTACCCTATCCTTTTACAAATATAATTACATGATATTAAGCATAATTTACCATCAATTACAATCCATGGTTTGGAAAGTCTAGTGTATTGAAAATAAAACATAAAACATGGAAATAGAATACAACATATTTATATTAATAATCCATAATAAGATCCTAACTCCATTATATCTCATACATATACATAGAATAATGAAGTGAATAAATATACTAAAGGGATGAGCTAAAAGTCCTAGTAAGAGAATAAACATAGAAATAAACCGTAACAAAAGGGATATAAGGAATAACCTGATGACATAAAATGGAATGGAACATGAATAAACATATAGAATCACAACATATAGAACATGGTATCATGTAATAATGGAAAATAGGAATGTGGAAACAACATAAAACATAAAATAATCATGAGTCAAGGCTATCTACCAAGACCATTTGACATAGAAGACAAAGTCCAATAAAAGAATCCAGTTCACTCCATATTCCAACATGATGTATCATGAGACTAAAAATTTACCAATGCATTGGAGAAATATCATGGAAAATTCAGAATTATATTTTAATGAATATGTGCTCCAAAAAATGCATAATCATGATGAATACAAATAAGTTTTACACATGGAATGAAATGGGTATCATAATCATTTCATAAGGCATAACAAAAGGGAATATCAAAATGGTGTCCATGAAAGAATGGATTGAAATCAGAAATGGAAATTTATAAGGTAAAATTAAAATATATAATGATAAATTTTATCTATATAAACTGAAAAATTTTAAAAATAATTTTAAAGAAACATTATAAATTAACATATTTAGTGTGGTTTAATAAAAGATATCAAAGATTCTTTAATGATGACAAAGGAATAATTGTTTTTATAAGAACAGCAATGATATAAGATATTTTTTCAGGATAAAATGGGTTATTTTAGAAAAATATTTATGTCTTAAAATATATTATAGAGTTTAATTTAATATTGGTAAGAAATTAATAAGTTCCCTTTAATCGGTCCAGCTAATCAGGAGGAATCGAAAAGGAAATATTATAAAACAGGTGTTTCCCCATCGAAGAAATAAGAAATGTATTAGGGGAATATGTTTGGAATATACATATAGAATATATTATTACATAATAATAATTAATAATAACATTGGGTTAAGGAGGGTGAAATCATAACCCGAAGGAAAAAAATTGGTTTAAGAAATAATCTCTTACCTTATACAAAAGTGTTCTGCACTTGCACTTAATATCATAGGTAATAAAATTAGATTAATTAATTAATTAGTTCATAACATTTTATAAAAGTGTTATATTTATTATAATATTATTAAGTTCATTTACTACCTTCTTTATGAGTTATAATATTCAACTTTGTTGTTCCAAGAGTGTTCATTTTCTTGGTTTTCATGATTGTTTTGCTTGTATATAGGTATGAATGTTCATTTAAAATGAGAATTATTTTGAAAAATGAAATTATATAATATTAATAAAAATAATAATTTTAATTGGTCTTATATACCATTTTATTATATATTAATAAAATGATTTATTTGATAAAACATTAATGAGAAAGAATTAATTTATTTTGGTGGTTTTTAGGACCATCTTGAACTTATATCATTTTATTTAACGTTATGTTTATACATTGGATCTAGAAAATTAAATAACTTATAATATGTATAATAAAATATTATTTAACAATAATAATTGTTTTACAACCAGAATTAAAGGCGTTAATGGAAAATGAAAACACATCGTTTATGATGGCAGTAACTTGACCCATCAAAGACAATGTTTTCATGTTTAGAGAAAGGAAGAGGGAAGATATTTGATGATGGATTATTCAATTAACACAATTAAATTATAATATATAAAACATTCTATAGTTATCAATCTACTTTGGGATATGGATGTGATTATAGGAAATAAATTTAAAAGAAATTTAAAAGAAATTAAAAGAAAGCGAAAGAGGATTTTACCTATTAAACTTCTTCTCCTTGAAAACCCCTTTAGGGAAATTGGTTTTGGTGTTTTATTAAGAAACAATGATATATAAATTGAGGTCGAGACTTATAAAGTTTATGGGGAAGAATTTATATAAGCTTCAAGTCTTGGAAGGTGTGACGGGAAGTGGTGGTGAGGTGTGGTATTTATAGGGGAGTGGAGTGGAGTTTTTTTATTATTATATTCATTAGTTTATTATTTTGGATAAAGACTATGAATAGCGTTGATTCCCATGAGTAAATATAGAGAAATGATTATGATATTTATAACTAATTGGTTCTTACATCATCCATACATCATCAATTGTAACACCCCAAGCTTCCACAGTATGCTTCTCTTTGATTAATACAGTAGTGTGTGTTGTACGCAACTTCGAGTTCTAACACAGCACAACCAATCAAACTAGCCATTATGAATAGTAATACCCACATTTTAAAATTTTATAGATTTTATCCTTCAAAATGGACTTCATTTTTTGATTCTAAATATCAAAATTAGCTTAGGGTGCATTTTTGGTACTTTTCTGATAACTTTCATATTTTGATGAATAGTGAAAATTACTAAATTTTAATTAAAAACATTTTTTAATCGAAATAATTAATAGTGATAAATTATGAATTTGAGTTATTTTAAAGTATAATTAGATTATGTTTTTACCATTTAATCCAATTTTGGTCAATGGACATAATTTTAGATTTAAACTGGACATAAGCAAGTGCCAATCTTTTGATAGTTATTATTTCTTAAAAACACGCTTTTTGTTTTGAAAACAGGAATTAATTTTAAATTAATTTCTGCCACCTCTTACTTTTGAATTTAGAAAAATGTATTCCATATTTAGAATCAGGAGGCCCAAATTGTTTAAATAGGTAGCTTTTATTTTTAGACATTTTGAATAATTACTTCGGTAAATATTTTATTTACCATGGTTAAAGGGTAAATCCGGTAAATAAGGGTAAAAGAATAATATTATAATAATATTAAATTACCCTAAAACGTCTCCTAACCCTATTTTATGATACATGTTCGACCATTGTAATCTTTGGGTCTATTTTGGGTCACCATGGAGCAACATGTAAGTGATAATGACACTTTATATTAATTAAGTTAAAGTAAATACAAATATGACATAAGCATATATCTTTTAGAAAATCAATTATTACATTAGGTTATATATGTTATCCATTTGACTATAAATATTCATTATAAAGATAAAAATATTTCCTACATAATGGTATTTTATTTATAATTTTTAGACATTGAATAATTAAATTTATTTATGACACAATAATGATGAAATATTTTTCTTATTAATGAACGAATCAAATAATTGGTATTATAAATATTAAAATAAATATAATTTGAAAGTTTTGATGACATACGAGAATTTTATTGGTTAATCTGACATGTTATGATTTCTTAAATGAATTTTTTTCTAATTAATAAAGTTTTTATGACTTTAACAAAAATCAATTATTAAATAGTGTCAAAATTGACA